>CM061136.1:114795822-115395822 GCA_030789695.1 Scilla litardierei
AGTTGGAAGTGGAAAATGGAGTGGATCCCACTCAAATTTAATTTATTACTTTTAAATCTAAACTAATAACATATTAAATTATATAATTAATAATAAAATCTATAATCAAGGTGCAAATCGCATGTGGCCCACATAATTGTAGCATAACAATAAAAAGAAATTAAAAACAAATGCCGGCTTCATTGATTGGTGGGTGAGAGTGTGGGGACCCACATTTGGGATGTAATCCGCGTGAAACGCGGAGCAAATGAGATGGCATCACGAATCCTACTTTTGCCGTCACCTCAGCATCCGTTCCCCTTTCCATTTTCTCGACAAAAGAATACGCACAACGAAACAACTGGGGATTCTCTGGTACAGGGTCTGAACAGTAGGTGAATAGTATCAATTCTCAAATTTTTCCCCAACTTTTGGACAAAAGAACATGCCCTTACTCATCCCATGGACTGTGTTTTGATTTTTAGGAGGGCCCGTACCCATCTATTTAATTTATATGTGGGTGCGTTGGGCACCCAACCATAACGCTTTGAAAAAAAATGTGAGCGCCCGGGCCCCCAACATTTACATGGGTCCGCCCCGTGTCTGTAATTTCTAGTTTATTTTTCTCTTTGAAATATTAAGAAGTTTTTCTTACGCTATGCAGTCCTCTCTCTATTAAACCGATAATTTTCAGTTAATCCCTGCATATTCTAAAATTCAGCATGCCTTAGTTTGATCCGCGTATAATGAATTTATTTAGAGGGGAATCAAGGGCACGGAGGTTATAAGTTGGATGAGGATTGGGATGATTTACTAGTGATGACTGGGGTGATGAGGCCAGGTGCGCAACGAAGGTCGATGTCGGGATCAATCCTGCAAGTACGCCGCTTCTTCGCCGCACGCCTTGAGTTGAACGCCAATTGCTCACTGCCGTGATGAGCTCCCATGCAGACAGAGCAGCTATTAGAAAGGCCGGGTTGGGTTCTAACCCTTAGCCTCTTCGATGCCTAAGTTAGAATTAGGGCTTAGAAACGGGGGCTAGACACGTAGGTTGGACTAAAGTGAGTCGACCTTGCGTGGAGAGCTATAATGGAAGAACAAACATGTGGATGACCTTTGCTATTGTGTGTGAGTAATGAGTATGAGAATCGATTAGCCATCTCTCACTCGATGGAGGTGGAGGGGTATTTATACCTTATTGAGGCGGTTAGGTAGGGCTGACCTGGCAAGCTGAGCTGGCGTGTCAGACTGCGGAAGGTTCGATCGAGGATGTCAGAGCTGTGCATGTCAGCCATGATTTTGTCAGCTGCCGCAACGGCCAGGGGCGCTTTGTCAGGGTGTCAGAGCCGAAAGCACCAAATGTTCAAGTGGCGTAGTGGCCAGGGGGTGCTTTGTCAAGCTGTCGAGCGGCGAAAGTGTCAGTGTCGTCCTTGTACAAGGTTGTTTGAAATGTCCGATGTGCCAAAGGACCATCGGGGTGTGTCCGTGTAGCGGGACCGTACTTTACTCACTTGGTCGCTCTAGGTAGATGACGGGCGACCTAGTTGTACGCCTGACAAGCTTGGAGGGAAACAGACGCCCAGCTGGCAGGGCTCGAGGCAACATGAGCCCTTCCTGCTAGTCGAGGCGGACTTTGGGTTTGACGGGCGACAAGTGGGCAAATGGGGGAGCCAGCGACCAACCGACGAGGTTAGGACATAGAACGCCCCATGTTAGCCGAGGTGGACTTTGCGAAGGTGGGGCGGGCTAACTGTGTGTCTGGCGATCTTGGATGGAAGGTCGGAGTATCACGATCTTTAGGTCGTAACAAGATTGGTAACGAAAAAATTGTCATTCACTAATTAAAACCTTTCAGAATATGGATGAAGTAGAAATATTACAAGCTACATGGTTACATTTTGATAGTCACAACTGCTCAACGATGGTATTATCGCCATTTTTAAGAGTTGTTACATATAAGTATTCATTGTCATGTTTGTCTACCGTTTCTAGGTGGTATCCGTTTAGACGGATGTATCTGAAACTTAGTAAGTTTCTATGCGAGCTTGGAGAAAAAGAGCATCTTTTATTGAGATTTGTGGTTTATTAGGGAGCAAAATATTTGCTTTCCTCGATCCTTCCATTATACTTGATGGTCCGGAAATGGTATTTACGGTGTCATCGTAGCTATTGATTCTTTGAAAAAGCTAATGTCGCGAAGGATTGTATGCGTAGAAGCACTGTCCACTACGTATTTATTATTCATCTATATTAAGAAAGAAGAAGTGTATAGCAATATAAGGCACAATAAGCTAATTTCATTCAAAATCTGGAAATAAAGTAACATGCTGAAAGAAAACAAACATCTAGAAAGAAAATTGTTTTTCAACTGCATTTGATTGCAGAAATAGATAAAATGGAGCATCGGTCTAGGAGGTCATCGTTCGAGAAATCCTCGGCGATGAACCGAGTTGGAACCAGGTCTTCATTTTCCACCAGGTTTGTTTCAGCATTAGGCTTCTGGCTAGCTTGGTACAAATCTTAGAGGTGGCGTGGAGTACGACAATTTCTGAACCAATGTCTAGTCATGCCACATCTGTGGCATTTGTCTTTCCAGTCTTTCCTGGAGGCAGATGTCTGGCCGGTATCCTTCCTCTTCCGCACTTTTTTTCCCTTTTGCCCTCATTGTTGGTCTTTGGAGTGAGACCTCTAGCCTGCTTCTTTATTGCTTTTCCCTTCGGGGGTCTGCTTTTGAATTTGTTCTTCTTCTGGGAAGGGATATTGTGTACTTCAGGCGTAGGTGCAGTGCCAGCAGGGCGCAAGTTATGGATGGCCAGCAAAAGGTCTATATTCTGTTCTGCCATCAGAAGGCATGAGATAAGTTCTGAGTATTTCGTGAATTTACGTTCACGATACTGTTGCATGAGGATAACTTCCTTCTCATGGAAGGATGCATAAGTTTTCTCCAACATGTGTTCCTTTGTCACTCTTTCACCACACAACTTCAGGCGTGCGATGATGCTGAATAATGCCGAGTTGTACTCGGCAATAGACTTGAAGTCATGTAGACGGAGGTTCTCCCATTCGTAGCGCGCTCAAGCAAGAGTCAAGCAAGAGTGGCATCTTTTTGATGTTTGTATCGATTCTCCAGTGCAGACCTAACTCGTATGAGTCTTTAACTGTGAGATATTCGACCTTCAGGGTTCGGTCGATATGGTGTCTGATATAGATAATGGATTTCACCTTATCTATATCAGACACTTTATCTCCTTCAGTAATGGCTTGACTCAAGCCCAGTGAACGCAGATGAAATTTAATATCCAACTATCAACTCAAGTAATTCTTGCCTGTAACTTCCAGTACATCGAAGTCGATGTTCGCTATCTTTGCCATTTTATCTAAGCAGGTTAAACAATTAATAATTAAATATTTAAAGAGAAATAAGTAATCATGCAATCCAGACATTGATATTTGTTGTGTGGATCGGCTAGTCACCATTTGCAAATTACAAATTAAAGTCCATATATAGTCCCATTAAAAAGAAAATACAACTTGAGAACCCTCATAGGGCCCATATTCTTCTGGAAGTATGTCTTCTCCTCCATGGGATGTGCGCCGGTCTTGGAATTTTACAATTTCATCCTCACTTCAATTTCTCTCAAAAAAATAAAATGCGAGGAAAATAAATAGTGACAACATAGCCAAGCCAAAACCACAATAAAATATCAAACATTCGTCGTAGAACATCAACAATGCAGCTGTCATTTGTTTATTCATCATCGGCATGTAGTATATTTAATTGCAAATAAATTCATGCTACATGCATTTAAAAAACTTTAATCACAGATAAATTCATACTACATGCATTTAAAAAATTGAATGAACCAAAATTAATATGAAAAATGGATCACGAATTTATTATAAGCCCAGATGAATTTCCATAATATGCCGTCGTAAATTTTTTTCGGAAAAATCCTAATTAGGGTGTTGCGGCGACAGGTCGTTGGGGGCGTCGCGCGGTGAAACGGAGACAAGCCGTGGGGGCCGCGTAGGGCATCGGCGACAGGCCACTGGCGGGGCGCCCGGGGGGGGGGGGGGGGGGGGTGGTGACAGGCCGCAGGCGGGGGTAGCAGGGGGCGCCGCTGCAGGCGGGGGGGGGGGCACCTTTCCCTCTAGATCCACAGATTTCAAAGGAAAATTTGGGTTTTTATTGCAAAAATACAATTTTTAATCCTTGTAATCAGGAAAAATTGATTTTTACCGTGTAAACATTGAGTTTAATAAAGATCTATGCTTTAAAAGGGATTTTTCATAAGGATCTAAGCAGAAAAATAGATTTCTTGTAGATCAAAGGAAAATAACACAGATCCATCATCATGCGCATGATATATTAGATCTAGGGAACAAAAATAATTACTTCTAGATCATACTCACCGGATCTAGCGAAGTTCGGAGAAGAAATCTCAAACCGCGTCCTCGCGATTTGTCAGTCGGCAGAGGTTCGTGTAACGACCCGCTTTCGGGGGCCCGTTACTTATTTGATATTTGCGCAGGTCATGCAGGTTACCAGTGAATTCAAAATAGCCACGATGCAGAGATGTACAAAAATACTCAAATAGTGTCCAATTATTACAATCCATACTGTACAAGATGTCCCAACTATATGAAAGAATAAAGTACACAACACTGAAAATAACTCTGGAAGCTGCAGTTAAACTTTGGCGCTATTAGCTCAGGAGCATCTATCTTCATCTGTACGTCGTCTGCGGTGCCACGGAGATGGAACCGTAGGTAAGTCACAACAATTCTAAATATAGAAAAGAAGCAGTGCACGAGTATGGCAAAAGTAACTACGTATAAGCAGACCATAGTGAAAAGTAAAGTACTGAGCAACAACTGTTCACAACTGAAAAGTAAAGGTAAACTGAACTGAAAGGAGAGAACAACTGTACGGTGGTAGTGCAAGTGTAAAGCAGACTGAGCAAGTAAAGCGTACTACTGCTGTAGCAAAAGTACGACAAGTAAAGTACTGTGACTGCACGGTATAGTAGGTAAAGTGTATGTACTGCGTAAAGTAAAGGTGACAGTAGTGCGTAAAGTAAAAGTGACTGTAGTGCATAAAGTAAAAGTGACTGTGCAAAAGTAACTACACTACGTGACTCAAGTTGGAGAGTACAATATGTGACCATCGAGTTCATCTCTTGCCTGGGCGCGACCCAGACGAATGCCGAAAACACAGGCAGCTAGACATGATGCTGACATGCAGCAGATTTTGTTTGCCGAAACACAGGCAGCTAGACATGATGCCGAAAACCCAGGCAGCTAGACATGTAGATTGAACTCCAGTCACTCCCATACTCTCTCAAACTATGAGTTACCCCAAAACCCCAGTGAAGTGTCAAGTGTTCTATGTACATGTCCTTTTCATGATGTTCCACGAGATGTTCCACACGATATTCCACAAGATACAAGCGGTTCCACATGTTGCTAGTCAAACCAAGTCAACTGGTTGAATTTTTCATTGAAAACCAGCGGGTGGTAACTCATTCCAAAGCTGACTATGCTAGAACAAAGTGAGGATAAAGACAAGTCCAACATTTCGGGGTGTCTAGTATTGTTTCAAGATGTTATCAATTCCTTGTTCACGACGATAGTTAACCAGGACCACTGGGTTTAAAACCAGAAATTAAAGCAAAGTGGATGCTAAGAAATTTGAGGATAAAAACAAGTCCAACAAACATGGAATACAAAATTTGTTGGTTTAAGGGTGGTAGTTTCGGTAGTACACAATTTACCCAAGTTGATGTTTGTGTTTAACAACCACCAAAGTTGAAAGTTGGCAAAGTAATCTATAGTTGATTACTTTCCTATTATATTAGGTTTCTAGTTCGGTTCAAGTCAAGTAGCCGTTCGGAGGCTATAGTGGTGTCCTAAGTTCACACGGGTACACTTATCTAATTTTCTAACATTAGAATTAGTCGTGACTTACTAATTTCGAGGCTGTCGTAGCTAGCTGGAACTTGATCTAGGGCTTCTACGGACGTTGGTGCACAAGAATTTGTACCTGCAACAAAAAATATTTGGTTAAAGAATACACTCATTTCCTATTTAATAATTTGGCCGTTTTTGATTTTTAAACGGATTCAAACGTAGTCAAAAAGCGTTCTAAATTTTTCTATAGCCTAGATATGATGAAAATAATTTTACTGCAGGATGAAATATTTTTCTGAAGCTCCTAGGTATTTTTATAATTTTTAAAAGCTCAAAAATAATTTAAAAACTATTTTTCAATTTGTGACGTAATTATTCAAACATTTCTTCTGGGTGCAATTGGTATCGAAAAGTTGCAAATGAACTGTCAAAATGGCCGTCTCGGAGAGTACTTTAACATATATTTTTCTCACATATAATTGTACGTGAAAATAACAAGTTACGGATTTTTAATCGAAAATAACGTATTTAAATTTTAGGCTTAAAAATTAATTTGGAAAAAACTAAGCGTCGGATTGAGATGAAACTAGCGCCATTGGATCCAGAATATCATTTCTGATTTTCTGGAGCTATCTCCACATTTTTCTGGGGCCTGTATAATTAGTTATGGGTTTAAAATCATTAAAAACTATTATTAATTAATTAAAAATCAGAAAATACGAAATAAAATCCATATTTACGATACTGCCATTGCCACTTCATTTTCACCTTCGCACGTTGCAGTGGCGACTGAGCTGTGCTCCACGGCGGCGGGAGGCTCGAAGCGGCGGCGACCTTGGACGTCGACGGCGAGCCGGTGGAGCGGCGGCGAGGCGGCTTTCGGAGGGCGGAGCTCGGGGTTGCGGGGGAGTTCGTCGGCGGGCTGCTGGGCGTGTGCTGTCGGTGTCGAGAGCAGGGGGCGGTCGGAGCAGCTCGATGGCGGGGCGAGGGCATCGGAGAGGCGCTGCGGTGGGGAGGCGAAGCTCCGGGCTGCTGTGTGGGGGCGGAGCGACGGGGTTGAGGCGGCGTTCGTCGAAGCGGAGCGCTGCAGTGGGAGCCTCCGGTGAGCGTGTCGGGTGGCAGGCGGTGCGGCGATCGCTGGAGGGGGGTTCGTTGTGGGGCGGTGGTCGGAGAAGGGGGGTCGGCGGCGAAGAGGCGGTATGATGAAGGAGCTGGGAGCTTCGGGGAGGAGGCGGGGGTGATGATGTAGGCCGCCGCCGGCGGCGCGTGGGTTTGAGCAAGATATGAGGGAGAGAGAGAGAGACTGGGAGAGCGGGAGAGAGAGACTGTGGGTGAGTGTGAGTGAGGGTTACGGGGAGAGTTTAGGGGTTTGCATTGGTTCGAGCAGGCTTAGGGAGAGAGCCGTGTGATTTTCGAAATGAAATGGGAGAGAGAGGGAGAACGGGTCTGTGTGTGTGTGGGGTTTGAGAAGATGGGTTAGGGGATTTATAGTTAATTAAAATTTACTTAAGTAATGTTTGGTCAAAAGTGTTTAATCCATTAGGTGTGTTATAAATGCAATTAGGTTTATGTCTTTGACTAAGCCTAGAAAACTTTTAAAACGTGGAAACGTGTTTGGGGTTAAGGTAATTAGGGTTAAAGGTAATTAGTAGTTAAGTAAAAAGGTTAAAACACAATTACTAGATAATGTCAAAAATACAAATTTACGATTTTTGCCCCTACTAGCAAACGTGTCCGAAAAATTACGAAAACATACCCACGGGATCGTATCGTCGCGAGGATGGGAAATACGAAGTCTGTTTCAGGGTTTGGGCTATGGGGATACTAGTTTTAGGCCAAAACATTTAGGAAGCGGGTAAACGGATTCTCTATTGATTTGACTTCAGAAAATTACGAAATTAATGTGGGAAGCCCTAAATGATCATTGAATGTTACCATAGAAGTTTGAAAACGTTTTGAAGACGTTTGTATAGAAAATAAATTCGTCGAATCAAAACGGTAATTTTGGAAGCTGAATTTTAACAGAAATGTTACGGGGATTTGAGGAAATCGGAAATTGCTGAAATACTTTATAATAAGTCTAGTGTTTCAAAATATTTTTATAAGAATTTTTGAAATCCGTTTAAAACTCCTGACCAACCATTACAAAATGTCTTTTTAGATGAAATTACTTTAAATGTGTAGCTCAAATGTTTACGAAAGAATACAGGTCGTTACATTCTACCCTCCTTAAAATAATTCCGTCCTCGGAATTTTAAAAATCTTTTGAAACTTATAATTGATGTTATAAAGAAGCTCAAGCAAATAAATGATAGAAAAGATAGTAATATAATAAATTAGGTTGCAATAACATGAAATATAATGTGATATCACAGCATCAAGAAAACAAGAGATGTTATATATTAATACATATTATTGACATCACCATAGCTTTCGTAACTAGTTTCGAAACCTAGTATCATCACAATAGTTACTCTGACTTCTCAAGTAGCCCAAAATTAACATAAGATAATAACATCACATGAAAATGAGGGCTATTATGATGACAACCTCTGTTCGAACTTGGAACCTGAGGTGATAAGCCAGTAGCAAGCTATAAAAACGGAAGACCATAAAGTTTATTCGTGCTACTGATAACTAACTGGGTCTAGCCACATATGTTGTTCATAATATAGCATGTATCGACTAATCCACCAACAACATCAATTTCCATAAGGCCCAACCACATGCTAACGTCCAAATCACCGCCCAAAGGTAAGTACAAGGCCAACACTCTAAGTCAGTATTCATTGCTAACATTCCTTCCGTCAATCTCCATACTGTCCCACAATAAGGCAAGATCCAAGCTTTCATTCAGAGCCAAGCACAAGGCCTACATCCAACTTCAACTCCCAAGGCCAATATCATGCCAATAATCATCGCCATCACTCCTTCTGTAGACCAGTACTCGATATTCACAACACCCAACATTACCCAACAAATGAACAACCAAAAACACGCTTTCCCGCAAACCAAAAGGAGTAGATGCAAAAGGAAGCCTAGACGTGATCTCAATCTGGGTGAGACCCAGGGCAGAGAGCTCAAGAGAAGCCCAAGGATCACGGCTTCCCAAGATCTCAGCCAAGCGGCGGTAGCGAGGGTGGCGACGAGGGTTGTCGCCAAGGCCAAAAATCCCAAAACAGAATATCGAAGGGCCATCGGCGGCTGTTGGTCCACGGCGGGGAGGGCTACGACTGGTTAATGATCCATGGCGGGGAGGGCCTCCAGGATGGAGTGGAGCGGAAACTGGCGAATCTTTGGGTGAAGCTGAAGGAGTTATAGGGGAGATGGGTCGAGTTCGCTTGGGGAAGAGGCCGGGAAGAGGAGTGATAGTTGATACGGCGTAGTAAAACACAGGGTGGCTTGGTGAGGAAGGAGATGGGTTAAAAGGAAAAGGGGGGCACCGAAAGTCGTCGGTGTTTAGGCGGAAACGGGGCTCGAGGTGGGGAAGCGGACAAAGGAAATAAAGAGGGGGGCGCTGAAAGTCATGGGTAGATAGTGTAGGGTAGGCGGGAAAGAATTTAAACATGAGGAAAAATCAGGTACAAGATGAAAGCAGGGTTAGAAAAGAAATACGAGTTCCAGAAGGATGAAAAGACGCGAACATCCTACACTTATACGTCAGGTTTGGCTCGTCTCAAAATCGTTCTCCAATACTTCTGAACGTCCTTCGATCTGCTTCAGTTGAGAAATCCGAACTTCTGATGATCGAAAACTTGAACGCTACCCTCCTTAAAATAAACGTAGCTAGGGTCCAAGCAAACTAGAAAGATTCTAAGAAGGTGAAAGTTCATCAAGCTTAAAGGAAGGTTGATAGTGAATAAGATCGATGACGTCACATAATCATGATTCACGTCCTTGCGGTCCAGCGGAACACGGCCAGGGAAGTGACTAAGCCAGGATCACTTATGCCTAGTCTAGCTAGGTTGATCCAACAGACTTTAGCCAAGCACATTGACCGGATCATGGTCCATTGAAGGAAGCTTATCATTTATATGCGTGCCATCATCAACTGAAGGAAAGGTGATGAAGTGGGTAGATAGTTCAACCAATAACTATAATGGTTAGCAAAAGTGGTTACTAAGGAGGGTATAATCAAGAATAGAACACGAGTTCCTAAGCAAGGGTTAAGAGTTCAAAGGAAGTGATGAGGATCGAGGAAGACCTAGTGAAGATGGTAATAAGGACACTTCACCTGTATATCCAATACCGGTGAATACTCGAGACATCCAGTACTCGAGAGTTCTACTTGAGTATTTTATAATGTACACCCTGATCTTGCTATATTGTTCACGAGGTAGTTAGTGCGGACCTGCGTGGGCCACCAAACTTGTAACGACCCGCTTTCGGGGGCCCGTTACTTATTTGATATTTGCGCAGGTCCTGCAGGTTACCAGTGAATTCAAAATAGCCACGATGCAGAGATGTATAAAAATACTCAAATAGTGTCCAATTATTACAATCCATACTGTACAAGATGTCCCAACTATATGAAAGAATAAAGTACACAACACTAAAAATAACTCTGGAAGCTGCAGTTAAACTTTGGCGCTATTAGCTCAGGAGCATCTATCTTCATCTGTACGTCATCTGCGGTGCCACGGAGATGGAACCGTAGGTAAGTCACAACAATTCTAAATATAGAAAAGAAGAAGTGCACGAGTATGGCAAAAGTAACTACGTATAAGCAGACCATAGTGAAAAGTAAAGTACTGAGCAACAACTGTTCACAACTGAAAAGTAAAGGTAAACTGAACTGAAAGGAGAGAACAACTGTACGGTGGTAGTGCAAGTGTAAAGCAGACTGAGCAAGTAAAGCGTACTACTGCTGTAGCAAAAGTACGACAAGTAAAGTACTGTGACTGCACGGTATAGTAGGTAAAGTGTATGTACTGCGTAAAGTAAAGGTGACTGTAGTGCGTAAAGTAAAAGTGACTGTAGTGCATAAAGTAAAAGTGACTGTGCAAAAGTAACTACACTACGTGACTCAAGTTGGAGAGTACAATATGTGACCATCGAGTTCATCTCTTGCCTGGGCGCGACCCAGACGAATGCCGAAAACACAGGCAGCTAGACATGATGCTGACATGCAGCAGATTTTGTTTGCCGAAACACAGGCAGCTAGACATGATGCCGAAAACCCAGGCAGCTAGACATGTAGATTGAACTCCAGTCACTCCCATACTCTCTCAAACTATGAGTTACCCCAAAACCCCAGTGAAGTGTCAAGTGTTCTATGTACATGTCCTTTTCATGATGTTCCACGAGATGTTCCACACGATATTCCACAAGATACAAGCGGTTCCACATGTTGCTAGTCAAACCAAGTCAACTGGTTGACTTTTTCATTGAAAACCAGAGGGTGGTAACTCATTCCAAAGCTGACTATGCTAGAACGAAGTGAGGATAAAGACAAGTCCAACATTTCGGGGTGTCTAGTATTGTTTCAAGATGTTATCAATTCCTTGTTCACGACGATAGTTAACCAGGACCACTGGGTTTAAAACCAGAAATTAAAGCAAAGTGGATGCTAAGAAATTTGAGGATAAAAACAAGTCCAACAAACATGGAATACAAAATTTGTTGGTTTAAGGGTGGTAGTTTCGGTAGTACACAATTTACCCAAGTTGATGTTTGTGTTTAACAACCACCAAAGTTGAAAGTTGGCAAAGTAATCTATAGTTGATTACTTTCCTATTAGATTATGTTTCTAGTTCGGTTCGAGTCAAGTAGCCGTTCGGAGGCTATAGTGGTGTCCTAAGTTCACACGGGTACACTTATCTAATTTTCTAACATTAGAATTAGTCGTGACTTACTAATTTCGAGGCTGTCGTAGCTAGCTGGAACTTGATCTAGGGCTTCTACGGACATTGGTGCACAAGAATTTGTACCTGCAACAAAAAATATTTGGTTAAAGAATACACTCATTTCCTATTTTATAATTTGGCCGTTTTTTGATTTTTAAACGGATTGAAACGTAGTCAAAAAGCGTTCTAAATTTTTCTATAGCCTAGATATGATGAAAATAATTTTACTGCAGTATGAAATATTTTTCTGAAGCTCCTAGGTATTTTTATAATTTTTAAAAGCTCAAAAATAATTTAAAAACTATTTTTCAATTTGTGACGTAATTATTCAAACATTTCTTCTGGGTGCAATTGGTATCGAAAAGTTGCAAATGAACTGTCAAAATGGCCGTTTCGGAGAGTACTTTAACATATATTTTTCTCACATATAATTGTACGTGAAAATAACAAGTTACGGATTTTTAATCGAAAATAACGTATTTAAATTTTAGGCTTAAAAATTAATTTTGGAAAAAACTAAGCGTCGGATTGAGATGAAACTAGCACCATTGGATCCAGAATGTCATTTCTGATTTTCTGGAGCTATCTCCACATTTTTCTGGGGCCTGTATAATTAGTTATGGGTTTAAAATCATTAAAAACTATTATTAATTAATTAAAAATCAGAAAATCCGAAATAAAATCCATATTTACGATACTGCCATTGCATCTTCGTTTTCACCTTCGCACGTTGCAGTGGCGACTGAGCTGTGCTCCACGGCGGCGGGAGGCTCGAAGCGGCGGCGACCTTGGACGTCGACGGCGAGCCGGTGGAGCGGCGGCGAGGCGGCTTTCGGAGGGCGGAGCTCGGGGTTGCGGGGGAGTTCGTCGGCGGGCTGCTGGGCGTGTGCTGTCGGTGTCGAGAGCAGGGGGCGGTCGGAGCAGCTCGATGGCGGGGCGAGGGCATCGGAGAGGCGCTGCGGTGGGGAGGCGAAGCTCCGGGCTGCTGTGTGGGGGCGGAGCGACGGGGTTGAGGCGGCGTTCGTCGAAGCGGAGCGCTGCAGTGGGAGCCTCCGGTGAGCGTGTCGGGTGGCAGGCGGTGCGGCGATCGCTGGAGGGGGGTTCGTTGTGGGGCGGTGGTCGGAGATGGGGGGTCGACGGCGAAGAGGCGGTATGATGAAGGAGCTGGGAGCTTCGTGGAGGAGGCGGGGGTGATGATGTAGGCCGCCGCCGGCGGCGCGTGGGTTTGAGCGAGATATGAGGGAGAGAGAGAGAGAGACTGAGAGAGCGGGAGAGAGAGACTGTGGGTGAGTGTGAGTGAGGGTTATGGGGAGAGTTTAGAGGTTTGCATGGGTTCGAGCAGGCTTAGGGAGAGAGCCGTGTGATTTTCGAAATGAAATGGGAGAGAGAGGGAGAACGGGTCTGTGTGTGTGGGGTTTGAGAAGATGGGTTAGGGGATTTATAGTTAATTAAAATTTAATTAAGTAATGTTTGGTCAAAAGTGTTTAATACATTAGGTGTGTTATAAATGCAATTAGGTTTATGTCTTTGACTAAGCCTAGAAAACTTTTAAAACTTGGAAACGTGTTTGGGGTTAAGGTAATTAGGGCTAAAGGTAATTAGTAGTTAAGTAAAAAGGTTAAAACACAATTACTAGATAATGTCAAAAATACAAATTTACGATTTTTGCCCCTACTAGCAAACGTGTCCGAAAAATTATGAAAACATACCCACGGGATCGTATCGTCGCGAGGATGGGAAATACGAAGTCTGTTTCAGGGTTTGGGCTATGGGGATACTAGTTTTAGGCCAAAACATTTAGGAAGCGGGTAAACGGATTCTCTATTGATTTGACTTCAGAAAATTACGAAATTAATGTGGGAAGCCCTAAATGATCATTGAATGTTACCATAGAAGTTTGAAAACGTTTTGAAGACGTTTGTATAGAAAATAAATTCGTCGAATCAAAACGGTAATTTTGGAAGATGAATTTTAACAGAAATGTTACGGGGATTTGAGGAAATCGGAAATTGCTGAAATACTTTATAATAAGTCTAGTGTTTCAAAATATTTTTATAAGAATTTTTGAAATCCGTTTAAAACTCCTGACCAACCATTACAAAATGTCTTTTAAGATGAAATTACTTTAAATGTGTAGCTCAAATGTTTACGAAAAAATACAGGTGTGGACTCCCCCTTATCCAGCCATAGGTGTGGACTCTGCTCGTGAATACTTCGGGATTCTGAGCATAGAAGAGTCTCAAATGAGGTGTATACTTTAGGATCCTGAGTTGGTGAGATCCGCCTCGTTAAAACCTTTAGCTATGGAAAACCTTGTGGAAAAAACCATAGTTAAGGGAAAAGAGTACAAACTCTCCATAACTCCCCATGATCTGTACAAGCTCTCAAGCTTTTAGATCTCTTAGGCGTCTCATTCCAATCTTCTGTACAAGCTTCCTAAACGCGGCAGTAGGAATGGCTTTAGTGAACAAGTCTGACAAATTGTCACATAATTGCACTTGTCTGATGTCGATCTTGACATCTCTCTGTAGCTCGTGCGTCCAGAAGGACTTTGGTGAAATATGCTTTGTTATGTCGCCTTTGATGAGGCCATCTCGTAGCTGAGCTATGCAAGCAGCATTATCCTCGAACATTGTAGTAGGTTTGAGATCTCCAGTCTTCAATCTGGTAATCAACAGGATATGGTGAACAACTGAGCGTAGCCATACGTATTCTCTGCTTGCTTCATGGATGGCGATGATCTCTGAGTGATTGGATGAGGTCGCGGTCAAGGTTTGCTTGATGGATCTCCAGGAAATGGATGTCCCTCCATAGGTAAACACATACCCAGTCTGTGACTTCGCATTGTAGGGATCAGACAAGTAACCTGCATCAGCATATCCAGCGAGTGTAGAGGATATTCCATTTTTTGTAGAAGAGTCCCAGATCTGTAGACCCTTAGAGGTAGCGCAGAAGGTGCTTAACCACGGTCCAGTGGCGCTGTGTAGGCGCTGCACTGTATCTGGCTAGCAAATTTACTGCAAACGCTATGTCGAGACGCGTGCAGCTTGCCAGATATAAGAGTGCTCCGATGGAACTTAGATAAGGGACTTCTGGACCAAGTATATCCTCCCCCTCTTCCAGCAGCCGGAAGATGTCTTTATGTGCATCCAGAGATCGTACCACCATAGGTGTACTAAGTGGATGACATTGGTCCATATGGAATCTTTGCAACATTTTCTTTGTGTATGTGGTTTGATGTAATAGGATTCCATCTTTTAGGTGTTCAACTGTAAGCCAAGGCAGAATTTCTTTTTGCCTAGATCTTTCATTTTGAATTCTTTTTTTAGGCTTACAGATATCTCAGCGATCTCTTCAAGAGATCCAATGAGATTCAAATCGTCTACGTACACAGCGATTATTACGAATCCTTTTCCTTTTGTTCTTATGAAGATACAAGGGCAGACTTTATTGTTATTGAATCCTTGTTTAACAAGGAATTCGCTGATTCTGTTATACCATATCCTTCCTGATTGTTTAAGACCATACAATGATCTTTACAGCTTAACAGAGTAGACTTCCTGAGGTCTATCTTTTAGTTCAGTTGGCATTGAAAAGCCATTAGGAAGTTTCATGCATATCTCCTTGTCGAGATTACCGTATAGATATGCAGTCACAACATCCATTAGTTGGATATCTAAACCTTCCTTTGCTGTTAAGCTTATCAGGAATCTGAAAGTGATCGCATTCATGGCCGGGGAGTATGTTTCGTCATAGTCAATACCCGGTCTCTAGGAAAATCCTTGTGCTACATGCCTTGCTTTGTAGCGTGCGATCTCATTTTTTCATTTCTTTTTCTTACGAATACCCATTTGTATCCCACAGGTTCGACACCAGTAGGTGTCTGGACTATTTGCCCAAAGACTTTGCGTTTCTGAAGCGAGTCCAGCTCGGCTTCTATTGCCTGATTTCACTTTGGCTAGACATTTCTATGTTTTCATTCAGCAACGGAATGTGGATCATGATCATCGTCGCTTTCGGCGACGTGAATAGCAATGTGAAATGCAAAGTCATCGTTGACGACTGTACTCTTTCTGTCCAATACCTCCCATGTACGTACATAATTTAATGATATTTCAATTTCTCCCGGCAGTTCCTCTGCAGTGGATTTCGGGAGGGGAGAGGGTATACTGATCATCGTCGCTTTCGGCGACGTGAATGTGGATCATGATCATCGTTGCTTTCGGTGACGTGAATAGCAATGTGAAATGCAAAGTCATCGTCGACGACTGTACTCTTTCTATCCAATACCTCCCATGTACGTACATAATTTAATGATATTTCAGTTTCTCCCGGTAGTTCCTCTGCAGTGGATTTCGGGAGGGGAGAGTGTATGCACACGAGCTCATTTCTCTGTGGGGGTATCGTCCCAAGGTCTCATAATATTTTTCTTTTTCTTGGATTTTTATCCTTGGATCCTGGTGGTATGCCTCTTTTCTGTTGAGGTGCAGCCACTTCTGCTGCTGGTGGATTGCATCCATCTTTTGGGATGTCAATCCTAGCTGGAGTATTTGCAGCAGGGATGTGTGATTTGACAATCTTCTGGTTGTTAGTAAATGAGTCCGGTAATCTATGAACGTGTTCTAAATGTGTAAGATCTTCAGGATCTCGTCATCACATTTTTTTGTTACCGGATCATAATGGGTCAAGCTTTTTGTATCACACGTTAACATTTGTTTCGTGCTAGAATTTTCATTGTCTATGCCCATTTTGGGAAAATATGTCTCATCAAAGTCATAGTCTTCAAGACGTGCCTTAAAAGCATCCCCCGTTTGGGGTTCTAGGTATCTTATAATGGAGGGTGATGTTGAGTATTGGTGTTTCATACCAATCTTATTTTGATGATGATTACAACATTATGTTGTTGCTAATGAATCTCATGTCTTAGTCTCTCAGTTTATTTCAAGGATATCTTTCTTGGATACTAATCACTTGGTGTAAGGATGGACATCATGTGAAGAAGGGCCAAAGTTTGGACTCAAGGAGTGCCAAAGCTTGGAGATGATGGAGAGCTATCAAGGCATCAAGATTGAAGACTTAGACTCTTTTGAAAGCATTGTAATCCATGTAATTTACTTTATTGCTTTCTCTCTCTTTTGAGTCTAGGGTTGATGTAATGCCTTACTAGATGGTTTGCTCATTCATGCACATGCATTTAACCATCTTAGTGAACCTTAGGATTATCATATAATCCAACCTAATAGGTTCACTCTTTCTGTCAGTCGCCTGTTGAGGGAAACACAGTCGACTGGGTGATTTCCAGTCGACTGTAGATCCTTCTACAGTCGCCTGATATGCACTGCTCAAGTCATCATTTCTATTGACTCAAACTTGAGCTTTACGCACAATCGTCTGTCGATCGGTTTCCAGTCGCCTGTATATTTACAGTCACCTGGATATTGGCTAACAGTCCCCTGTATAGCGTAAGTGCAATCTCTGCATCTCTCTGTATTCTCTCCATACTTTACAGTAGTCGACTAATGAAGAATATACAGTCGCCTGACTATCCGACAGTCGACTGTAGTATTAACACCAGTCGCCTGTGTAAAGAATTGGAGAAAGAGTGCAGCTCTCGGTTTCGATCCATCCCCTGCAGCAGTCGTCTGCTGAAGGATTAACATGCGCCTGTCCTATTTGTCAGTCGACTGTATTGACTTCGTCAGTCGACTGTCCTGGCTCAGATTATAGCCGTTGGATATTTTCTAGCCGTTGATCAGTCGACTGTCTTATGATCATCAGTTGACTGTTCCTGTCGTTTTCACCCAGTTTCTAGCCGTTGCAGATTTGATTTTTTGGCTGTTTCTTTGGGTTTTTGGGCTTGATATAGGATTCCTATATATATGAGTGTGCTGCCTTTCTTGAGAACTCTTGACAACATTTGATAAACTCTTGACTCTATAGAAAATCTCAAGAGATCAATAAGCTACTCTCAAGCTCCCTCATTTCCCTCTATATAGTATTCATCTTTCTTCATGCATTGAAGTCCAGCTCAAGGGAAATCATCCAAGTGCTCTCAAGCATATTCCAACACTTGGAGATCCTCTTACATGCCTTGCATTCATTAATGAGTAAGCATCTCAAGGCATATGTAAGAGTATTTACTTTACAGGGTGTAAATTGTTTTCCCTATTTCTCTTTGTGGGATTAGGATTCTCTCTGTGTGGGAGGTTGTCTCTTTGTGGGACTTAGGATACTCTCTTTGTGGGAGTACCTCTCTTTGTGGGAGTTTAGTGTCCTAGTGTAGGGCTAACCCTAATTCTCTGAGTGGGAGTTAGTGATTCTCTTGGTGGGAGTCGTGACCCTTGTGTAGGGTTGGTTGGGTCCTTGTGTAGGGCAAAATCCTCTTGGTGAGGTCTCTCTCTTTGTGGGAGTGTATCCCTTTGTGGGATTTGTATGCATTTCTCTTTGTGGGATTATAGTGAATATTGGTGTGGCTGGATGTACCCAAGTTTGGGGAACCGGGGTAAAACTTTGTGTTTGCGTTTGGATTGATTGTGCCATTTAATTCCTCTTGCATTTATAATTCCGCATTTGCAAGTTAAATTTTATTTGGAAAATTTTATTGCCATTACACTATTCACCCCCCCTCTAGTGTGTGTTGTTAGTATTGCAAGGGTTAGACAATCCATACAATTGGTATCAGAGCAAGGTTAAAGCATACTGCAACGATGGCATTCAACGCTACTTCCGCGCCTCATGAAGAAGGTCTCTCTACCGTTCGACCCCCGCTCTTCAATGGAACCAACTATTCGAGTTGGAAGATCAGGATGATGGTTTACTTAAAGAGTCACGACCTTTGGGACATAACGGAGTCACCCTTCGAGGAGCCTTCTACTCCCGCGGCCTTGAGAACTAAAGCGGAGAAGGACTTGATCAAAGTCAATGCTGGGGCTATGTGTGTTCTCCACTGTGCCCTCACACCGGATGAGTTCGATCGCATCTCCATGTGCAAATCGGCTAATAGTATTTGGCATACTTTGGAAATCTCTCATGAAGTGTTACTTCAACATAAGGAAGAGATCCAGTCAACCAAGCCCGAGAAGAATAAGGGCATTGCTCTGCATAATGAGAAGGAGTCTTTCAAGTGGAAAACGAAGTTCCAACAAGAAACTCCAAGTGGTGAAGAAGAAGTTCTTAGTGACGATGACTACATCGAGCTTGCCAAGCAATTCAAGAATTTCAAGGCATTCCTCAAGGAAAATCAAGGTATGTCTTCTTCAATGTTGGTTTCACAGTCTAACAAGTTGGTTTGTTTCAACTGCAGTGGAATAGTTCATGTGGCTATCGAATGCCCTTCCAAACTCAACATAGATACCGGTAAGGGTAAAGGGAAGAAACATTGGAAAGCCAAGTCTGAGGTCAAGAACCAAAAGAAGGGACTTATTGGCACATTTGATGATTCTGATGGGGACACATCTAATGATGAAGAAGAGGATGACAAGGAGCACGATCAAAGGTGTTTCGTTGCCTTTGATGATTCTTCATCAACCTCATCTAACTCTAGCGATGAAGAGATAAAGACATGGCGCAACTCCAAAGAAGAAAGTTGTTTTATGGCTAATGGGGAAGAGTCTTCGTCAAGCTCAAACGAGGAGGATAGTGATGAGGAAGCCGAGGAGGAAAAACCATCCTATAAGGAGCTTGAATACCGCCTGAATGTGGCCTCCAATTTGGCAAGTAAGTGCATCGATTCTTATGATAAAATGAAAGCTAAACTTGATAATGCTATGAGTAGGGTGCATGAGTTAGAATCATCGAGTATAAATATTCATGATGAAAGGCATGTTTATGACACTTGTGAGAAAGACACACTTCTTTCTCAAGTTAAGGAATTGAGCATTTCTAATGAAAATCTCATTGCTCAAAACCTTAGCTTAGATGCTCACATTCAACAACTTACGTTGAAATGTGAAGAGGAATCCCGGAAGCTCATAAGCTTTGTGTATTCTAGGGATTCACTCCACGATTTGTTGGAAAAACAACATCCGACAAATCATAGAGGAGGTTTGGGTTATATTTAAAATGTGGTTCCCAAACCCACCTCTAATTCTTCTTATGGTGTAAATTCAAGAAATATTGCTAAAGCACCTAAGAAGAATCACCATGCTTTCTTGTACAACAAGAACACCAACAAGAAGCATGTAGATCACAAGGTGATGAGAAAGAATGAAGAATCTTCATTTTTTGCTAAGAAGCAAAATCATCATTCTTTGCATGCTAAGAAACTTGTTTCTACACCTAAGCATGCCACATCCTTCCCTCTTGCTAAGGCAAACCCTTTGCCTAGAAAATCCTTGAGATTATGGATTCCCACAAGGCTAGTGTGCAAGAGAGAGATAGTTACATCAACTCTCTAGTTAGGGATGTGATCACCTCATGTGATTATGTTAGGAAATCAAACTCCTCTTGGGTTTGGTTACCTAATGTTTAGGTTCCTCACACATTTGCATATTGCATGGGTATTATGCTTCTATGTTTATTTTAAGCATACCCATTGTTTGTGTGTGTTTCATGATTTTGAAAATATTTTTCAAATTTATTTCCTTTCATGAAAATTGGGACCTTGGGGTTTATTGACATACATGCATGATCCATGTGTATGTCAATGGGGGAGTTAATATAATATATGTTTAAATTATTTTAAGACATATTTTAACTCTCATTTCGGAGGTTTTTGTTTTGAGATCATTATTTATATTTGGTTATTTTGGGTCTCAAACCAAACCTCTTGTTTATTGCCAACTTGGTTCATATCTCATTTTTTGGCAATATCCGTGTGTATCTTTGAAGCTTGATTTTTTCATATCTATTGCTTTGATACACTTATGGCCCATGGCTCCAATAATTAATTGGTATTAGATCCTAGAAGTCAAAAGTTGACCATTTCTATGATCTAGGGGGAGCATGAGATAGTGAATTGATACCCACTAAATTTTATATTTGGTATCATACATATCTTTCTTTTCTTGCATATTGTCACATCTTGGTTAAGAAGATAAAGGGGGATGTTTTTGATGTCCACCTTTTTGACGATGTCAAGGGGGAGAGATATATGCATTATGTGATCATATCTATAGGGGGAGAGATATATACATATGCATATGGGGAGAGATATCTCTATAGGGAGAGATATATGGGTTTAGTTAAACCATTTGTGTTTGCATGCCTTTATTCTTTGCAATTGGTTTATGTAACCCATGCCTATTATATGTCACCATGTTGTTATTGGTTTATGAGTATTTACCTTTGTGTAGCTCATTATTTAATTGGTGCATATAAATAGGGGGAGATCATTAGCTTTGTGCTTTAATTCTTTATGATTTACATAATGTGTGTCATCATCAAAAAGGGGGAGATTGTTGAGTATTGGTGTTTCATACCAATCTTATTTTGATGATGATCACAACATTATGTTGTTGCTAATGAATCTCATGTCTTAGTCTCTTAGTTTATTTCAAGGATATCTTTCTTGGAGACTAATCACTTGGTGTAAGGATGGACATCATGTGAAGAAGGGCCAAAGTTTGGACTCAAGAAGTGCCAAAGCTTGGAGATGATGGAGAGCTATCAAGGCATCAAGATTGAAGACTTAGACTCTTTTGAAAGCATTGTAATCCATGTAATTTACTTTATTGCTTTCTCTCTCTTTTGAGTCTAGGGTTGATGTAATGCCTTACTAGATGGTTTGCTCATTCATGCACATGCATTTAACCATCTTAGTGAACCTTAGGATTATCATATAATCCAACCCAATAGGTTCACTCTTTCTGTCAGTCGCCTGTTGAGGGAAACACAGTCGACTGGGTGATTTCCAGTCGCCTGTAGATCCTTCTACAGTCGCCTGATATGCACTGCTCAAGTCATCATTTCTATTGACTCAAACTTGAGCTTTACGCACAGTCGTCTGTCGATCGGTTTTCAGTCGCCTGTATATTTACAGTCACCTGGATATTGGCCAACAGTCGCCTGTCTAGCGTAAGTGCAATCTCTACATCTCTCTGTCTTCTCTCCATACTTTACAGTAGTCGACTGATGAAGAATATACAGTCGCCTGACTATCCGACAGTCGACTGTAGTATTAACACCAGTCGCATGTGCAAAGAATTGGAGAAAGAGTGCAGCTCTCGGTTTCGATCCATCCCCTACAGCAGTCGTCTGCTGAAGGATTAACAGGCGCCTGTCCTATTTGTCAGTCGACTGTATTGACTTCGTCAGTCGACTGTCCTGGCTCAGATTATAGCCGTTGGATATTTTCTAGCCGTTGATCAGTCGACTGTCTTATGATTATCAGTCGACTATTCCTGTCGTTTTCACCCAGTTTCTAGCCGTTGCAGATTTGATTGTTTGGCTGTTTCTTTGGGTTTTTGGGCTTGATATAGGATTCCTATATATATGAGTGTGCTGCCTTTCTTGAGAACTCTTGACAACATTTGATAAACTCTTGACTCTATAGAAAATCTCAAGAGATCAATAAGCTACTCTCAAGCTCCCTCATTTCTCTCTATTGAGCATTCATCTTTCTTCATGCATTGAAGTCCAGCTCAAGGGAAATCATCCAAGTGCTCTCAAGCATATTCCAACACTTGGAGATCCTCTTCCATGCCTTTCATTCATTAATGAGTAAGCATCTCAAGGCATAGGTAAGAGTATTTACTTTACAAGGTGTAAATTGTTTTCCCTATTTCTCTTTGTGGGATTAGGATTCTCTCTGTGTGGGAGGTTGTCTCTTTATGGGACTTAGGATACTCTCTTTGTGGGAGTAACTCTCTTTGTGGGAGTTTAGTGTCCTAGTGTAGGGCTAACCCTAATTCTCTGAGTGGGAGTTAGTGATTCTCTTGGTGGGAGTCGTGACCCTTGTGTAGGGTTGGTTGGGTCCTTGTGTAGGGCAAAATCCTCTTGGTGAGGTCTCTCTCTTTGTGGGAGTGTATCCCTTTGTGGGATTTGTATTCATTTCTCTTTGTGGGATTATAGTGAATATTGGTGTGGCTGGATGTACCCAAGTTTGGGGAACCAGGGTAAAACTTTGTGTTTGCGTTTGGATTGATTGTGCCATTTAATTCCTCTTGCATTTATAATTCCGCATTTGCAAGTTAAATTTTATTTGGACAATTTTATTGTCATTACACTATTCACCCCCCTCTAGTGTGAGTTGTTAGTATTGCAAGGGTTAGACGATCCCTACAGGTGAGTCAAACCCTACATAAATACTAGGCGACGTTGATGGCCCATTTTGGTCCTCTGGGGTGGTGCGATGGGGATATAAACTACGCAGCCGAAGATTCTCAAGTGAGAAATGTTCGGTGGCATTACATATACAAGTTGCATTGAAGAGAGACTCTGACCTCCTAAGGGTCTTACTTATTATTGATGCAGCATGCAGAATTGCATGTCCCCATGCATCCACCGGCAACTGGGATTTCATTATCAATGGACATGCAATCCATTGGAGTCTTTTAATCAGCGACTCTGCCAACTCGTTATGGTGTAAACATGCGGCTCCGGATGTTCAATTTCTATTCCCGTTGCCTGGCAGTATTCTTGAAATGACTGGGAGGTGAATTCCCCCGCAATATCCAGACGTATTTTCTTTATTTGGTTTTCTGGAAAATGCGCCCGCAACTTTTTAATTTGTGCCAGAAGCTTTGGAAAAGCTAAGTTGTAGGTCGAAAGTACACACACATACGAATATTTCAAAGATGCATCAATCAGTACCATGAAGTATCGAAAAGGCCCACTAGGGGCTGGATTGGTTCACATATGTCTCCGTGTATTCTTTCGAAGAAGATTGGAGACTCGATATCCACTTTAAGTGGTGATGGCCTTATTATTAATTTACCCTTGAAGCAGGGTACACAATGGAATTCTCCCTTCCGAAGAATCTTCTGGTTCTTCAGATTATGCCCATGAGATTGTGATAAGATGTGGTGCATCATCACAGATCCAGGGTGGCCAAGTCTATCATGCCAAAGTAAAAATTTGGCTGATCTCGGGCACTTCAGGTGCTCCGTCAAGTTAGCTTCCTCTCTCCGAATCTTTTTATGATAGAGGCCCGATGAAAGGCTCTCAAAACGTTCAAGTATGGTTTTTACTCCATTTTCTTAAGACGTTAAATATAGCAATTCATGTTGAGTATTGGACTTCTCCCTACTTGGTGTTAATGATGAGCAAACATAAATACTTGTGACTAATCCCCTATTTTGCAGTTAATCCATTGCCTAAGCTTGGTATGAAGATCAAGTAGTAATGGATGACTCACAAACGTCATTGAAGGCAAATGATATGAATTGGATGATCGTAGATTGATGATTGAAGCTCCGTAAAGACTTCAAGCTCATACGATGGAAAGAAGAGATTATTCGTCAATGTAATTTTTCTTTTATCTCTTCTAGTACGTAGCTTAGAAGTAGAACTTTGATGGAGCACTCACACACATCTACATTCTGTCATAGGACATCTTTAGACTTTTGTCCTTTGATCCCAATTCAATTCTATTTTGTTTTTGCTAGGATTGTTTATAACAGCCGACTGCTTAACAGTTTACAGTCGCCTGTCTCAATAACAGTCGACTGTGTTTTGTTCTACAGTCGCCTGTTATGCACAGACTATTACAATATAGCTTTGGGCCTTCTCTGATTCTTTCGCACTGGCTACTGTTGAATGATTCACATGCGCCTGTCCTATTGACAGTCGATTGTGTATTGTACATCCGTCTCCTATCTCTCCTTGCCCAAACTATGTTTCATCTGACTTCTACGGCCAGTCGACTTTTGCTGTATATACAGTTGACTGTCTATTAGATCAGTCGACTGTCTATGCTGCAACAGTCGCCTGTCTGTAAGTCTATTCTTTGACTCAGCTCTCTGGAAATTTCTCCTGACTTTGACAGTCGTCTGTTTAAGGATATACAGTCGCCTGTTCTGATTAACAGTCAACTGTGTTCCTTGCATCAGTCGTCTGTCCTGTATCTTGTGAGATTTCCAGTATTTTATCTAACTTACTCTTCTCTCGGCCAGTCGCCTGTCGAAGAATGTACAGTCGCATGTTGGCTTAACAAGACAACTGGCTTTGCTTCATCAGTCGACTGTCCACGTGGTAAGTTACCGTTATGAATTCTCACCTACCCTTGCTGACTGTGCAACAGTCGACTGTGGATTGTTCAACAGTCGACTGTCGCGAGTTCAGATTATATCCGTTGAGATTTTTCTCACGGATTTCGATTGGGTTTTTGCATAAACTGTTTTATGGATTTGAGAAAGCTATAAATAGAGCTTCTACTGTTTCATTGGTAGGTTACTCATTGATTGTAAAATCCTTCAAGCTTTCATTTCCAAAGATCAAAGCTCTCAAATCCAAAGCCCTAAGTATTTCCAAATCTTGTTCTCTTGCTCTCCAACCTAGAACCAAAGATTGATCTTCTAGGCATTTGGTGAGTCAAGAGAAAGGGCTTTCTCCTCTCTTCCAAGAGAGTTCTTCAACACACATAACACTTCGCCTTCAAGTTCTACTTCAAGGCATAGGTGATTGTAAGTGTTGCTTTCATATTTCATAACTTTCGTTATTTGAATTGTGCTCTCGGTTGTGAGAGTGGTTTTGCTTGCTTCCTGGTTGTGGGATTCAAGGACATCGATTGTATTCGATTGCACTTGTAGGGTTGTTACAAGTGGGCTATAAGGAAACCTCAAGTTAGGGTTCTAACTTTAGTATCCGGTGGTATCCGGGTGGTAGGGACGTAGGATTACCGGGAACAAGTCGGGAGTTGACTTGGGCAATCCGAACCCTTGAAACATATCTGTGTTTGCATGTGTTTCTCTTTGGGTCGTTTTTCTATTCCGCACTATTTGTTGGATTGCATTTTATTTGGCGTAAATTCCTTTTAAATTTGCATAAACACTATTCAACCCCCCCTTCTAGTGTTTTTCCCATAGACAGGGTCCTTACAATTGGTATCAGAGCGCAAGGTTTCATATATGGCATCCAACAACAACAACGTTCCTCCACCGCCTTCGTACAACAATCACGACCGTGATGGAGCGTCTACTCTTTTCGAAGGTCAATCTACGGTACGTCCTCCACGTTTCAATGGTACTAATTTTGGCTATTGGAAGTGTAGGATGGAGACATTCCTTAGGAGTGCTTCTCTTTGGAGAACTCTTCACAAGGAGTACGTCGAGCCCGCCGAAGATGACTTCGAGAAATGGACGACTTCTGAGAAGTCCGCCGAAGTCAACAACACTAAAGCAATGAACTCTCTTCATTGTGCGTTGGACCCGAATGAGTTCAACAAGATATGCACATGTAAGAGTCCATATCAAATTTGGAAACATCTCATCGTTACCCACGAGGGAACGAACAAGGTAAAGCTTTCAAAGTTATATGTTGCCGTGCAAAACTTCAACTTGTTTCACATGCAGGAAAATGAGAGCATTGCGTCGATGTACGGACGCTTTACCGACATCACAAATGAATTGGAAGCTCTTGGCCAAATCTACACCGAACCTGAAAAGGTAAGGAAGATCATCATGGGGATGACCTCCAAATGGGAAAGAAGAGCAATCGCCATTGAGGAGGTCAATGACTTGAAGAATTACACCGTGGTGAATCTCATCGGGACTCTTATGTCTTACGAAGTAAGACGGGATAACCGATTGAAGATTCGAGCCATGATGAATCCCTCGGAGGCCAAGAAGAAAGCTTTGGCATTCAACGCCAATTCATCATCCTCCGAAAGTGATGAATCCGAGAACGAGATGGATTTGGGTGATATGGCCCAAATGGCGAAGAAGCTCCAACACTTCTTCCGCAAAGGTAAATTTTCCTCTAACAAACGTTTTGAGTCTACTAGTGCTACTTTCTCTCTTTGTTATAAGTGTAATAAGCCAGGGCACATCAAGAGGGATTGCCCAACGCTAAACAACAAAGAAAAATGGAAGACACCAAACTACCACAAGTCCGACAAGAATAAGAGAGACAAGAAGAAAGGACTCGTAGGTACCTTTGATGACTCAAGTGATGACTCATCAAGCGACTCCGATGATGAGAAGGGTGAGAGCGCCCACATGTGTTTCATGGCACTGGAAGACCCACTCTCGGATGAGAGTGACTCCGACACGGATGACACCGAGGTAACAATGGATGAACTTCGTATAGCTAATGAAGAACTATTTGCTAAATACCAATCTTTAATGCTTAGATACACTAGCTTAAAGAAATCAAATGTTAGCAAGTCATCCATTCCATACATTATCAACAATGACACCATTGTTGATACTTTAACTCATGAGAAAGCAAACTTAGCTTCTCAAAATGTCACATTGAGATGAGGTGAATTCCCTCAAATCTCAACTAGATCAAACACATCCCAAGGATAATAGTGATCTAGCTACACGTCACACACAATTAGGTGTAGAGAATGATTCTCTTAAAACCCAAGTGCACGAGCTCAAAGCACAGGTGTCCACCTTGGATACCAATATTTCTTCTTTAAAGGAGAAATATGAGCTCATGTCCTCCCGTATTGTGAGATTCAATAAGGGAAAAGGACAATTGGATGATTTTCTTGCAAACCAATTTCCGGCCACACATCGTGTTGGCATTGGGTTTGTAAAAGCAAATGCTTCTAATGCTCGCACCTCCTATAGTGGTGTCACTATAGATTTTGTGAGGCCTTCCTCCGGTGCATCCACAAGTGGTGTCAAAGACACTATAGGTAGCAATCCTACCAAGAATGTCACCACATCACCTTCTCTTCCTTTTGGTAAGAAACCCACTAAGGGTGGAAACCAAAAGCAAGGCCATGCTTTTATGTACACTAACACTCATCCACGTAGGAAACATCCTACTTCACAAGTGGATAATCATGACACATTTTATGCTCCGCACCCACGGACACGTACACAACCAGGCATGAGAAATACTCATGTACGTGCTCCTACACACCCGTATGCTCATACGCATCATTCCTTCATGTATGCTCATCCTCCACATGTCATGAATGATCCTTATGCTTCATATAATATGCATGTTCCCAAGCATACATATCATTCTAGAATGTACAATACATATCCTCCACCACATATCTATGCTAGAAATCATGTTCCTAAGAAGCATGCACCACATAGAAATCCAACTCATATGCATGCAACTAGGAATAGGACTCCCAAGATGTACACTATTTGGGGTCCTAAGAACACTAGTCTAAATGTTAGGAATGCTTATGTTGATTCCTACTTTCATGATGTAATTAGAAATAGTAACTATGTTGGGAAGCGGAAGTCCACTTGGACTTGGCTTCCAAAGGGCTAATCCCCTTGGACCCAACAAACATTGGGTACCATAAGCTTATGGTATATTATATAGATACCCAAGAGAAAGAAGAAGAGCAATAAATGCCTTATTAGCTCTAAAGGAAAAGGATGGATTCTTGATAGCTGTTGCTCCAAACACATGACGGGAGATCCCTCATTGCTCTCCGAAGTGATTAGCATCAAAGATGGTGCAACGGTCACTTTTGGAGGTAATCAAAAGAGAACCATCATTGGAGTAGGTATCATTGGAAATCCTTCCAAACCTCTAATTACTAATGTTTATCTTGTTAGTGGTTTATGTCACAATCTCATTTCCATTAGTCAACTTTGTGACAAAGGTTACAAGGTTAACTTTGGAGAAGGATTGTGTACTATTGTTGATTGTGATTCAAATGTTTTATTTTTCGGTATTAGGCGTAAAAATATTTATTATTTGAGCTTGCCTAAAACCGTAGAATATTGCTTAGTTTCTAACACAAGTGAATAACTATTATGGCATCGCCGTTTTGGTCATGTTCACTTCAAGCACTTATATAAGTTAGCTAAGCATGATCTAGTCAAAGGTTTTCCTAAGATTTTTTTTAATAAGAAAAACTTTTGTGATTCATGTCAAAGAGGTAAACTAAGTAAATCTTCATTTAAGCTTAAAGAATGTATTACTTCTAAGAGGCCCCTAGAACTTCTTCATCTAGATTTATTTGGGCCAACTAGAACCGCTTCTTTAGGTAATGCTCATTATGGACTTGTTGTCGTTGACGACTTTTCTAGATTTACTTGGGTTTCATTCTTAACTAATAATAATGAAGCTCATGAAGAGTTTACCAAATTTGCAAAGAAGATTCAGAATCTTTTAGGATCCACCATTATCACTATTCGTAGTGATCATGGAGGAGAATTTGAGAATGAGTCTTTTACTAAGTTTTGTGATGACTCCGGGATAACTCATAATTTTTCCTTTCCTCGTGCTCCACCACAAAATGGTGTTGTAGAAAGAAAGAATAGGACTCTTATTGAGTGTGCTCGCATTATGCTCCATGATAGTCATTTAGGACTACAATTTTGGGCAGAAGCTGTGCACACGACATGTTATGTGCTCAATAGGATCCTAGTGAGACCCCGAACAAACAAAACTTGTTTTGAGTTGTTTTATGATAAAAAGCCTCAAGTGAAATATTTTCGTGTTTTTGGTTCGAAATGTTTTATAAAGAACACCTTTGGTAATTTAGACAAATTCGAGCCAAGATCCGATGAAGGAATTTTTGTTGGATATTCCACACGTAGCAAAGCCTACCGGATATACAACAAAACTTCTTCAACAATTGAGGAATCACTTCACGTATCGTTTTATGAAGATTTTGATTTTCCTCATGTTGATGATGATAATGTAGAGATTCTTTGTGACTCTCTTAATAATGTTAAGATTAATGATAATATTGTTGAGACTAACACTTCTAACGAAGTTGTTGAAGTTGTTCCTAGTGATCCAGGTATACCCAAAGCGTACCCTACCGTTCGCAACCATCCCCATAACCAAATTATTGGAGATATTGGTGTGGGTGTTCGAACGAGATCAAGAATTGAAGAATTCTCTCATTGCGCATTTGTCTCTACCATTGAGCCAAAGAACATCCAAGAAGCTTGTGAGGATAGCTCTTGGATAGTGGCAATGGAAGAAGAATTAATGCAATTTGAGAGAAACGAAGTTTGGGAACTTGTACCTCTTCCGAGTGGTCACCAAGTTATTGGGACCAAATGGATCTTCAAGAACAAGACGGATGAAAACGAGGTAATCACACGGAACAAAGCAAGGTTAGTAGCTCAAGGCTACCGGCAAGAAGAAGGTATTGATTTCAAAGAATCTTTTGTCCACGTAGCTAGATTAGAAGCTATTAGGTTGCTTTTATCTTTTGCATCCCATAAGAATTTTAAATTATTTCAAATGGATGTTAAAAGTGCATTTTTAAATGGGTTTGTCATTGAAGAAGTCTATGTTTCTCAACCTCCCGGTTTTATTCATGAAAAATTTCCAAACCATGTTTTCAAACTTAAGAAAGCGTTGTATGGATTGAGACAAGCTCCTAGAGCTTGGTATGATCGTCTTAAGACCTTTCTTTTGAATTTAGGTTTTAAAATGGGAGAAGTTGATTCTACGCTCTTCATTAAAGATTATGAGAATGACATTCTTTTGATTCAAGTTTATGTAGACGATATTATTTTCGGTTCTACTAACTTTAATCTTTGTCAACAATTTTCCAAGTATATGAAGGATGAGTTTGAGATGAGCCATATGGGAGAGCTCACTTACTTCCTTGGATTGTAAATTTGACAAATGGAGAATGGCACGTTCATACATCAGACAAAGTACACAGGGGAGCTTATTAAGCGATTCGGGATGGAATCGTCTTCGTGCAAAATGACTCTCATGAGTACTACTACTCATCTACACAAGGATGAAAGCGGAAAAGATGTAGACATTCGTCTATATCGAGGTATGATCGGTAGCTTACTTTACTTAACCGCTAGTAGGCCCGATATCATGTTTTCCGTATGTCTTTGTGCTAGATATCAAGCAAGACCTAAGGAGTCACACTTGATTGCGGTTAAACGAATATTTCGTTATCTCAATCAATCCCTAGATTATGGGTTACTCTACCCTAAGTCTAGCACATATGAGTTAATCTCATATAGTGATGCCGACTTTGCCGGATGCAAGTCCGACAGGAAAAGTACTAGTGGCACATGCCATTTCTTAAGAAATTCCTTAGTTTCTTGGTTTTCTAAGAAACAGAATTCGGTGTCATTGTCCACGACTGAAGCGGAATATATTACCGCGGGTCTTGCATGTGCACACGTTCTTTGGATGAGACACACTCTTAGTGACTATGTTGTCAATTGTGATACTTGCCCTATCATAGTTGATAATCAAAGTGCTATTTGTCTTTCCAAGAATCCGGTACACCACTCCCGTACCAAACACATAGACGTGAGACACCATTTTATAAATGATCATGTAGCTAAGAAGGACATCATCTTAAGGTACATTGAAACCCAAAAACAAATTGCCGATATCTTCACTAAACCTCTTAAAGAAGATTCATTTGTGAGGTTGCGTGGAGAATTGGGAATTATGGGTGAATCTGAAATCTATAAGCTCAATCTTTCATGTTATAACTCCTTATTGAGCTCATATCTTTTTTGATTGTCTTTCTTCATGTGCTTTATTGTTTTATGAGCTTAAGAAAGGCAATTGTGACGTATTTGATTTCATGAGTCTTTGAGTTTGATTGGAGTAATTTGTGTTTCAATGGATTTACTATTTTCATAATGATTTTACGATGTATTTTTGATTAGAGTATAGGTCCTAGGGTGAGTGTTCTTATTCTCTGGAATTCTATCTCACTGTGCATTTTTGGACCAGGACAGACGACTGTCTTTCTTTCGACAGTCGACTGCCCTACTCTATCTCTTCTGTATGAAAATTGGTATCTTTCGCACAGCCGACTGATGACTGGTTTACAGTCGACTGTTAATTTAACATGTGACTGTATTTTAGTCATCAGGCGACTGTACTCTCTGTCGAATTTTTACAGTGTTCTCTGTTATTTTTTTTGAACTGTATCAATTCTCGGCCAGCCGACTGTTGAGTATATGTCAGTCGACTGTCCTATGGACAGGCGACTGCATTATAATTTCTAGTCGAATGCTCATCTCTCTGAACTTTATTTTTGTCACTCCATCCAGTCAACTGACTTTTGTTCTCCAGTCGACTGTCTTATGCTGTGTCGGTTCAAGTGATTTGATCCGAGCCGTCGATTCCTTGATCCAACGGCTCAGATTCATTTCCCAAATTTTATATTCATGTCGACGCGATCATTTCCCCTCGTCGATTCTCTCTCCTCCGGTTTGACCATTCGTCTTACCGCCCGATTGATGCACCTTTTCTGTCGATCTCGCTCCTTTCATGCGTAACTTTCGAGCTGTCGTTGCTTTCGTTCTGTCACTCGACTAGGTTTGGTCTCTTCCGCCTATCTCGTGATACTTCTAGTTAGGGTTTGTTTGTTTTGTTTTTTTGCCCTAGCTCCGTGCTCGGCCATGGCTCTTTTCGATCATTTCTTCCCTAATGTTTCTCTCTACTTCCTCAATGAGCCTGTTCCTTCACCGAAGCTTGATCCGACCCCCTCTTCGCCTCAATCTTCGGGAGAGCCTCTTCCTGTCTCTGTCGGTGACCCTATCCCATCTGTGCATGCTGCTGAACACTCTTCTCAGCCTGCTGGGCATCCTTCTCGGTCCACGAAGTTTCTTCTTCGTCAGTTGGACGCTCGTGTCTCTGCTCTTGAAATGCTTTCTGTCTCCCTTGATGAGAAGCTTTCGCTTTTGCTTAAGCTTCAGCTTATCTTGTGTAAGCATCTTGCTTGTCCTGTACCTCCCGAGCTTATTGACTTGTTTGCTACCTCTGAGAACACTTCCCCTGCTTGTGTTTCTCCTCCTCCTGGCTTCACGCCAAAACCCCATGTGTTTCAGACCTCCGATGCCCAGACTCCACTTCATGTTCCTGCTGAATCATCTACTGTTCGTGCTTCGTCTTCTAAGAGGAAGACTCCAGCTTTTCCTACTCGTCTCTCTGCTCGGCTTTTGTTCTGATCTTCCGGTCGTCTGTCGGACCCCTCAGTCATACATATTGACTGAGGCTGCTGCTGCTGCTGATCTGTTCACTCACCTGAAGACCTTGTTTTATTTTGTGTGGTCTGCTTTTGTTTAGGTTGAGTGATTCAGATGATATATGCTTTTATGTATGATGGATGATGTGGTCTGCGACTCCTTTATATATATTTGGTGATACTTTTTGCTGTCGTCATGATGCTGTATTTTTTTGATCATGATGTATTTTTGTTTGGATGGCCATGTAGATGACCATCCGGTGATGTACTCAGTATATATATATATATATATATATATATATATATATATATATATATATATATATATATATATATATATATATATATATATATTTGACGAGTAATAGTTAGTCTTCATTAATGCAAAAACATTCTATACAAGCATTCCAAATAGTAATTTGTAGGTTGCAAATGTAGAGGGGAGAGGGCACAGGCACCGTCACCCTCTACCACTTGTAATCTACAAACACTACTTGAAAGGTAAACTACAATACAAAAATTTACAGGGCCAACAAGAGTGGAAGTGTATAGGTCAGCCCGCAAGTAGCCCCAAGTTGGAAAACGGGGTGACGTCCGAGACCTCAGGAAGATCCATATTCAGTAGATTAGTCTTGACCACGGATGCAATCTAATCAAATATTATAGTTTTCAGATTTGATTTCTCTTCAAAAATGCGTTTATTACGCTCTTTCCAGATGTGCCAAACCATCGCTGAAAACACTAATTTCGCCAACACTCCCAATGGGTCCTTCTTATTATATCGGTCTAGAATAAGCTCACAAACGCCATTGATAGAGGTTGGAACTGCTCCTTTGTAACCCAATTTTAGTAAACTTCTACTCAAAATGTACCGACTGAAATCACACTCAAAAAATAAGTGTGCGATGCTCTCAATCTCGTTTCCCTTACATAGGCCGCAAGACTGATTGGGGATGATTCCCAGCTTAAACAGATATTCTTTAGTCGGCAATTTACCTCGGATCGCTCGCAGCAAGGTCATAGACATTTTCGGGATATGCCGATCAAACCAAACAATAGAGAAATAAGGAAATATCGGCCCTGCCAATCGCACAGTTTCCCAGCAGCTTCTAAGGTTGCATGCGGCACTAGCAGTCCACTCCCATTCGTCCAAGCCCGCAGAAAGACCGAGCTGCTGCAATTGCGGAAAAAACCAAGCTGTAGCCCGCACATTCATCCACCAGGAGTCGTTCCAGAGTTCACTAACCCGGATGTTTTCAGTTCCTGGAATGGGGTCATGGAGCTGGTGGAGAGGGCCTAATGGGTGCCAGTTATCAAACCAATAAGAGGTAGACGTACCATCTTTTACCAATCGTCTGATAACTCTTTGGGATACGTGTCAGCATCTTAGCATGTATTTCCAAGTTCCGGATTCAGTCGGTTTGGCATTGGCTGTATAAAACTTGCTGGCCATGGCATCATAGCGATTTCTCATATACTGGGCCCATAGACCATTATATGAAAGGGCTCTCCAGGTTAGGCGAATACCAGAGGCAATATTCAAATCGGCCAGATGTCTCAAACCAACTCCTCCTTCATTTTTGGGCTTGCATATATCCCTCCAGGACCAATTATTAAGCTTACCCCAGATGAATTTCCTGCAGGCTGAATTAATAGATCTAATAACTGAAGGTGGGAAATAGTAAGCTTGCATCCAAAAAGCCACCATACTGTATATTATTGATTGGACCAGTTCAATTTTCCCAGATATGGAGAGGATACTGGAGGACCATCCCAATAGTCTTTTTTTTGCATTTATCCACAAGACGGCCAAATAAAGAAGCTCTGGGGTAACTTGAGGAAAGCGGGAGACCCAAATAAGTGGTGAAAGAGGATACCACCTTAATACCCAGGATCTCAGCTAAGCTCTGAGGGTTGCGGACACCCTTGCTAAAAATGGCCGAGCTTTTATCCCAATTTATTTGCAGCCCCGAAAAGAGATAAAAAAGTCTTGAGTAAATCCTTGAGCCCTTTAAGAGAGTGATGATTCGCACGGCAAAATACCAAAAGGTCGTTCGCAAAAAGAAGGTGAGAAATAGCTCCAGTTCTTCTCATAGGATGAATATTTCCCGATGATTCTGCAATGTCAACTAAAAGAGAGAAAGCCTCCATTACAAGAACGAATAAGTATGGGGAAAGAGGATCACCTTGACGCAAACCTCTATTGGAATCAAAGTATCCTTCAGGGGAGCCATCTATTAACACCGAGAACATGGAAGTAGAGATGCATTGACTGATCCAGTTAATAAAAGTGTGCTTGAATCCCAGTTGATGGAGGAAGAAGAGGATAAATTCGCGGTTTACACTGTCAAAGGCCTTGTGAAGATCCAGTTTAAGACAAGTTCGGGAGCCCATAGGATTGCTAAAATCCCGAATCTGCTCGTGAGCAAGAAGAGTGCAGTCAGCAAGTAACCTGCCTTTCAAGAAAGCTGCCTGGTTTGGTGAGATGAGCTCAGATATAACATGCTTCAATCTGTTGCACAAAATCTTGCTAATAATTTTGTACATGACATTGCAACAAGCAATTGGCCTGTAGTCCCCCAGACCCGTAGCATTAATATTCTTGGGCACAATGGTAAGGAAGGCATGGTTAGTAGAGGGAGTCATCTTACCAGAAATGAAGGAGGAGGATACCCCAGAAATAACATCAGAACCAAGAATATCCCAATTATTCCGAAAAAAGAATGCATTAAACCCATCGGGACCAGGGGCTTTATCTTTACCAATCTGGAATAATGCATTCGTAATTTCAAGAGGAGTACCAGGCAACTCCATCCAATTTGCAGCATCACCTGTAATTTTCCGCTTGGGAACCATATTTGGAAACACATTCCAATAATCTTCTTGATAGTATAAATTTTTATAGAACAAGGGGGCTTCATTATGAAGAACATCAATGTTGGAATTCATCTCACCAGCCGAATTTATAAGATGATGAAGATTATTGTGGGAGTTACGTGCATTCATGGCAGCATATAAAAACTTTGAATTCCTATCTCCAAGAGTCAGCCAATTTTGTCGGCTTTTTTGACGAAGATCCTCCTCCTCTATGTCAAGGGCTTTACGAAGATTTTGAGAAGCCATGATCTCTTTATTCTGAAGGTCAGCATCAGAAGCTAGCCTTTTATTAGCTTGAATAGATAATAGTTCTGCCTTTCATTGAGCAACATGATTAATCTTTGCATTTTCAGTCGCCCAGCATTTTAAAGAATATTTCAATTCTTTAAGCTTTACTTGTATGCCTTTCAAATCTGTACAACTAGCATGCCGGCCCCAATTGTTACTAACAACTTCCTTGAATCCTATTTGAGAAGCCCAAGAATTATAGAATTTGAATGGCTTTGGGTACGATTTTACCTTTGGGAGAATATATACAAGCATAGAAGAGTGATCGCTTGTGCCCGCCGTCAGATATTCATAGAAGGATTGCGGTAGTTTGCTTAGCCAATTTGTATTGCAAAGAATGCGGTCTAGGCGAGCCGAAATACGCATGGCCCCAATGCGCTTATTATTCCAACTAAAAGTACATCCTTTGCTCTTTAGATCAGAAAGTTGACATGTACCAATACAAGAGTTAAATTCATCAGTAGCTGCAACATCCACAGGTCTGCCTCCATGTTTCTCATTTGAACTCCGCACACAATTGAAATCGCCCCCCCACTAACCAAGGCATCCTATTAAGAATCCTGGAATCCGAAACCAATTCACGCCAAAGAGACTGTCTAGAGGAGGAAAGGTTAAACCCATACACAGCAGAAATACCCAAAGCTAATCATGCCGTGTTAGTGAAAATGGCCGAAATGTGTTGGCTGGATGATGTAATAATATTGCAACTCCATATCTTAATGTTAAAGAAGATAACAATGCGGCCTCCCCTATGATGATCTCTGTTATCAATGCTTGACCAATCCCTAGTAAAGCACCTGTCAATTCTCCCAGCATTACGAACATTAACCTTAGTTTCAAAGAGACAAGCAATAGAAGGCTGGGTCTTCCGCAGATTATGCTTAAGCTCCGCCCGCCTCGCTGTATTATTAAGCCCCCGAGAGTTCCATAAAAACACAGACATTACAACGGGTTAGAGGGCGCATCTGACGACTGCGCAATTCTTGAGCTGCGACGAACTGAGTTAGGAGAAACAGTAGTAGTCTTGGTAATTGGATGTTTCCTTTGGCTTCTAAGTTCCAGATGAAGTGTTTGCCATTCCGGATTAGGCTCTGTTAGGCAGTCAGGGGGAGACTCGCCAAGAATATGAATCGATTCTGGGGTACCTGCGATAGAGATAGTGTTATTGTTTACTACTGCTGAGTGGTTTATGACCAGGGCCGGACATAGAGGAGCCTCAGGCTGAATGGGATCATCACTACATTTATTTGTCTTTAAGTTCAGCAGTTTGATGAACCGCCAGGCTTTAACAATTCGCATAAGAAGTTGGACAGGTTGCCAGCTTCCTTTACAGGCCGCATTCTCCAAATTCACAACAGTATTAACAGAATTAAGCATTTCCTCATCCGGAATCAACCCAGTAGTGTGGCTGCAAGCTCCTACTTCAAAACAGTTTTTATCAACTTCAGGAATGATAACTGTGTTTAATTTATTCCGCATCAAGGTATCAGAATTAAGGATTCCACTCCCAGTCTGCCCCAAACCAGCTGTAGTATTGATATGTAGCGAGGTAATCCCTCCTCCTACATCCGAAGTTACGTTAGTTCCCACAGAACTGTCTTTAGGAAGGGTTGATCCCCCCACCGACAACTTAACTTTATCACTAACCAAGCCGATTTGAGTACCCTCAGTGATAATTGTGGACTCAGGACATTGAGTGTCCGAGTGGCCAAAGCAGATGCATTTACCACAACAAGGATGTTCCCCTTCAATCCTCACCTCAATTTGAACAACTGCGCCATCCTCAAGTTCAACATCAACAGATTTAGGAATAGGTTTTTGGCATCAATCTCCACAAGGCAACGAGCGTAGAATATCCTTTGTAGCGAAGCCGTTAGCCTATCAAGGCACATAGGAATTCCCACAACAGAAGCTATTACATTAAAAATATCTCGTGTCCACATATTAAGGGGGACACCATGCAATTGAATCCAGACTGGAACCACCGAGAGTATGTCACGTTCATGTCTAATGGTGGCACTCCATCTCTGCAGAACCACCAGGCGGCCTTCAAAGAGCAATGGCCCGCCATGCAAAATACGCTCACATTCCTCCCCATCTTCAAATTTAAAGTAGAAAAACCTGTTCTCCCTGCTGTAGATCTTAATACCCCTTATAATGTACCACAGCCTATCAACCCACGCCCTGATCTGTCCATAGAAAGGAACATCTCCCAACACATACCCCACAAGCGTGTGATTCCAAAGTGCCGCTCCTTTGGCCAGCAGGGCATTACCCACTCTAGCAACAGTTGATCCATCCTCCCTCAAATTAGGTTGCACATAGTCCATGGCAATAGCAGAGTTGTACTTTCGCCTGTTGGAACACATGTCCGCCCAAGATTGTTTGACAACGTTCGAAGCGATTTTGATCTCAACATTTGGCCTAACTGGAAGATTATCAACAGCAGGCTTAACAATCAGACTGCGTTTAGATCTACGCCCAACATCCACCCTGAAATTACCCAAATTTGGCCCTCTTCCTTGAAATTTGAAAGCATGACCGCTATTATTGACAGTAGATCTTCCCTCTCCATGACGAGTTGTTGAAGCTTTAGGATCTCGATAAGAAATCCGATGCCCTAGCCGGTCAATAAACCCCATCGAACGTTCCTTACCAAAAGGGAGTCTGCGTTCATTGAATCTCCGCCTCTGGACCACCTTCCAGCCTCCCTGAAGGCCTTCATCAAGCTCTGAGAGAGCCTCTCCATCAGATACCCCAAGATTGAGTTGCCGTTCCTTCGAAAACTGGCCAGCCTTGCCGCCCTCAACAAGATCGCTAGATGTCTTACCGCCGATTTGAGAAGTATTGCTGCCATCGATCGCCGATAATACATGGTCTCTAGTCGCCGCTCCGAGCAACCCGGACATCGCCGTTTATATATATACTAGTCATAACCCGTGCCCGCGGGCACGGTTCAATTAAGATTTTCCCCCGCAAAATTGTTGTTCCCCAAAAAATCATTGTTCCCTCCAAAATGTTGGGACATATAATATTCTCTTTCAAAAATTGAAATAACAACAATTTTGTGCAGAAAAATTCGGACGCAATTCGACGCGGACGCCCCCGACACGGGCGCCCCGGCACGGGCCAAACCACTGCATTCCCAACAAAAATTTAGTTTGTCCATACATATTCCACTTAAGGTAAAAGTTTAAACGATTATACAACAAATCATTTAAGTATGAACAAATCATTTAAGTATGACCGCGGGCTTCTTCCCAGGCTAAACTTGGCCTTCTGCACTATATCACACCATGATTATTGTCATTTGTACTTGAAGTGGTGGCAACTTGAGATTGTTAATCGTAGCAACATTGCGAGCAATCCTAATAGATCATCTTCCTACCTAGATATACAAAAAGTTTAATTTTAACTGTAATTGAGGTCGCTACGCACTAATTGTAGTTATTATAAGGTTGGGCTCTTGAGTTGGGCACGGCCAGTAAACAAAGACCTTCATTGGATTCAAGTAATAATAAAGATCACCGAATATTTTGATTTGAGTTAAAACATAATATGATCTATTTAACCCTATAATCTTTGAAATCCAAAAGCCAGTACTCAAGCTTTCCAACAAAACACAAACACACATACAAAATTACCAACCCCATGATCTGTGAACTAAATGCCCAGATCTACAGCCAGACAGTAACAAAGTCAAGATTGAAACTTTTCTTATGCTGTTCGTTACAGAATCAATGTAAACTTTTCTATTCACTCGAAAAGATTATTTTTTGGCAAAAATGAATAAAAATGTTTATAGAATAGGATGAAAAACGGATACAGAACACAAATGACACCTGCCATATGGAAACCATGATTATTTACTTCTCTTCCTTCGGACGTTACCCTCTAGAGTTTTAGTAATTTATGCAAAAAATATGCCAAATCTATGCAACCTCATTTTTGTTCACATAAAATATGCCCAAATTTATTAGTAATTCAATCATTAATTCATTCAAACAGGATTCTACCAACTGATTTCTACCAACTGATTTGTTTATCATACATAGAGTTGTTTATCATTCAGGCTCCTATAGGATTCATTTAAATTTATCATACATGATCTAGATGGAATACAGGATTACATGCGAAATGAAATCAGAATTTGCCCCCCAAATCCTGTAAGATCTGCTTTCAGATTTTTATTTTACGTCAAAATTTAACAGAGAATGGGTATGATCAGAGAATGGGTATGATCCTGTAAGATCTATCACTTTAGATAATGGGTATGATCCTGTAACTTTAGAGTTTATCAAATTTACCCCAACATTCTTGTTTCTTTCTGAATGAACATCTAAACCAATTCTAATCTGATGATCACAAAGAAACAATCTACTCTGATAATAAGTTTAATGAAAATCTTAAAAAGCTTTCCTTTACAGATGATTTAGAGGTGCATCATGATCAACTATTAAACATCACCCAACAAAAACTTTCAGATTTTTAAAAATACACAGTATTTAAATACACATGATCAACTATTAAACAAAAAATAACAATTCAACCGAACTACAATTACGTGTACAAAAAAATTAACAATACAAAAAACAGAAACAATTAACAATAAAAAAATTAAAAATACAAAAAATACACAGCCCTGCAACCAAACTGAACCAATTCAAAAATTAACATATGAATTCGTGTACAAAAATTAACATATGAAATGAATTGAAATGAATACACTGAACTGCAACCGAAATGAACAAAAAAATACACTGACCTGCAACAGAATTGAACAAAAAATGAATTGAAATAGCATAGATCTTGAAACAAATGAATTGAAATGAATGGAGATGATTGAACCTTTGGCAATGTTTGAAATGAATTGCAAATGAATTGCAAACGTCAATGCACCAAAGGCTCCAATGCAAGTGGAGTTACCTGCGACAACTCAGAAGGAGAGAACAAAGATCAAATGAAAGCAGATCTTAACAGAAGGGGTTAACTGTGAAAGCAGATCTAGAAGCTGCGGTTACCTAAAAGATTGAAGAAATTGGGATGGGAGATGAAGATCCAAGATGCCCTAGTTCTTGAGGATGGCGGATTCTCTCGAGGCTGGCAAAATTGATGGGGAGAAGAAGCAGAATCCATTGAAGGAGAGGCATCGTGGGGAGGAGCCGAGGTGTTCTTCCTGCAGCCGTGCTATTCGTGGAGGTTGTGTTGGGTGTTGTGCGATGGTTCATGCCAAAACCCACATATTGACCCTTTAATTCAATGTGCTTGCCTGTAAATGATGCCCTTGAAATAATCAATTTGCATCTAAACAATAAGCATTTTTTCTCTCAGCTTATCCAATAACTTATCTAATTTCTCTTTTCAAATATCAATCCAGGCCATTGATGTGTAAGCTAACAGATGAGCATTCAGTTACTAAATTTCTTAATTCAAGCATACAACTAAGCATAATGGTGCTCAACGATCAATCTACAATAGCATAACTAAACAACATTTTCAAATATTCAAAAGAACGAAAACAATTCAAACTCTCCCCCCAAAGAAAGGAAATTGACCAGAAGATCAAGAGCAAGCTTACCCCGATAGCGGCACATATGAATCATCTGCTCCAGAATATTTAAGTAGGTGACGTCGTCATCAACCACCAGAACTCTCAGCCCAACGGGGAACTACTCACTGCTCAAAACATAAAGGTGAGGCATTTAATTAAATGAAGGTCTAATTAAAAACATGAACCCCAAATTGAATTATAAAGAAAGGATATATGTAATAGTGGATGCCGTCAACTTGCACTTTCTCCTACCTACCAACTACATGAAGGAAGCAAATGGCTAGTGGCAGAGCTCATCCTGCTACACTTTCAATTGTAATGCAGGCCAAATCTGGTGCCAAGATGGGTCACTTAGGCTTAATCTTGGTGTCAAAGTGAGTATATGCTGAATTTGGTAGTTGATGTTCTTTATTTCTCGTATTGTCTTCTCTCATGCTTCACAATGATCACATGGGTTTAATCACCAAATTGTAGTGGCATAGATTTGTTCATACTTACAGGATCACCTTGTTCATGATGATGTACTAAATCGTGCATATGTTCACATTATTTTGCAAGAATGAGTTTGACAGAGTCACTTCTGAATGCTTGCATATGTTACTCATACCCTTTCTTTATAATTCAGATTTGGTGCTATCAACTTATAAATCATCCTGTCAACAAATCCCAAAATACAACATATCATAAACACATTACTTCAAACAGACCACTAACTCAAAACCCACCAAATTAGAGAGAAATTCAAAACAGTTAACAATCAATAGGAACTTCTCAAAAAGAAAAGGAACCACGAAGGCATCATCACGAAATAAACCATAAAATCCATATGATCAACAATAGCGACCTGGGCAACGGTTGGCATCTAAAAAAATCATAACTTCATGAAAGAACCCATAACATTAGAAATTGAAATGATTATGCTGCTGATGATGTAATAAATTATAAAGCACCGCCAGCCAGATTGAAGGGTAAAATTTAGGTATTCTATATCATTCTTATTGCCTTACACACTTATTTTCAATAGGTTAACACAAAACTGGCCAAAGAAATTAATATATTCAGGCTATAGGAAATTGAGTGAATGTTAGAGGCATGCATGTCTTAATATGCTTTAACTACATAAAGATTAGATGGCATGTGGTAGTTCCTCTAGAATATTTACATCAACTGCAACTTCATTTGATGTAGTTCCATATATGACAACCCAATCTTCATCATATTATATTGCAATTCCATTAGTTTTGGTAGCTAAGTACTGGCCAATAGATGTACCCTCATTGTAGAGCTGGATGCACCAATTACCTTACATCACCTCAAACATCATTTGCAGACTATTATCATCATACATTATTCTAAGGTTGCTATCTGAGTCATTCATATTGGTTTTGTAGAATACCTTTTATCTTCCATTATAACCATGTTTTGCAGCATGTCTCCAATTGCTTCATAGCTACTGAACTTTGACACTACATAATGTATGTAGTTTATCTCCCCCACCACTATAACTCATCAAAGGAGTACATTCGAACTCCCAATATGATGCACCATAAAATATTATATTTTCTAGTGTCCCTGTAGGAAAAAAATCCACCACACATTTATGCAATTTCAATCAAAAATAATACATTAGAAAATTTAATCTATAAAAAATAGTAAGAAACACTTATTTACAACAGTTAACAAATAATCAGAAAGTAACACTTAAAACTTCAAGTAATGTACAACTAATTTGCAGCTTTAACCATCATACACATGACTTGTTGGCGAATCAGGATATAACAGTTTCAAAATAAATGAGTACCAATATCAAAATTTTCTTGTGTCTCCAGAGGAATAACAGTTTCTATCATCATGACTACACCAACATTCAACGAAAATTCAAACCATGACCAAATTTGAGAGGGAAAATTTGTTTGCCAGGATATTATTGGACTATAGAACTTTAGTCAAACAAAATCCAATAAATTTTTTGAAAAGGGAAGATGTGCCATCCTTCAATTGTAATACTTACAATACAGTTAGAACCCAAACTATCAACCCACATGCAAAAAAATCATTGTGATTGTTCTTCTTTACTTGCAAAATTCCTCTTCAATATTCTTCTCTGTAGATCATATTCTTCAAGAACAAAAATCTGCATGCCTTCAACATATTTCATTTTCCATTCTCAGATCTCCAACCTGCAAAAAGCAAAAAAAAAAGATAGAGATTGAGAAAGAAAAAGAAGAAACCTTAGATGCATTCAGGCTACAGGAAATTGAAGAACGAAACCATGATGCACTTCAACTGAGCAAAGTCCAACACTTGCCACCTTCAATTTCAAAATAAACAGAAAAATTAGAAACAAATCAAGACATTAAAGTGATTCCAACCGACATTAGAGCGATTCCAACTAAAGGGGAAAACAAAGAAATGGATTTTTGTTGGCTTTACTCAGAATCCATCGAGGAAGGCGCTGCAGGTCTTAGGGAAGCATAGAACGCCATTGTTAGAGAGTGAAACAGCTGAAAGCAGAATCCCATATCTATTTTTCTCCTTCAAGATCCCTTCTCTCTTCTTCTCCTCCGAGATCCCCTCTCTCTTTTTCTCCTTCAAGATCGAGCTCAAAAACCTAGAAGTTGATGGGGGAAACGATAGATCGAAAGAAAAAAGACAGATGTTTTTTAGTTGATGTCGTTTTCTCTCTCTAGCGAATGTGGATTTCAACCATTGATTTTTGCAGGCGCAGATCCCATAATTTTTTTTGAGAGAGCCAAGTCAGCAATCCGCGTGCTTAGATCCCATTGTTTCCCGAGGAAAGCAAGGGTTAGGGTTCTCTCCTCAAAAGTTAAGATTTTTCCCTCCAGAATTTTCTCAAAACCTCAATCCAACCGTTGATTCTCCAAGATTAAATCCTGGCCGTCTTTTATCTACCCCTTTGTCCTAGTCAGCTTGTCCTAGTCAGCCCTAGGATTCAAAAAACTCTGTCAAATGTAATATAGATATGTTGTTGCACCCTCTCTTGTGTCACACTTTGCTATATTGTTTATCTTATCTGTGTGACATTTGATATGTTGTCTCCATGTATGTTTCACTCTCCTTGATGTGCTTTTGAGACAATGTATGAATTTAATATTGGTTAATTCATGCTATCTTTGTTGTGATGAATTTGTAAAAATTATTTTCATTTCATATATCTAAAATGTTTATATTGGATTTCCATTCCATTACTCACATGTGTATATGATGAGATTTTATGAGTTTTGATTCGATATATCTTTATACTCCTTGATTGTTGTTAGTTCGTACTTAGCACTATTATTGTTGTTGTTATTTGCTCCCACCTTTTGGATAATGCCATAGGGGGAGAGAAATAAACATACAAGATTCATAATGGATGTGCTACGTATGTGCTAACGCTTGAATCTAAGATTTTCATTGCCTTAGATTCAGGGGGAGTAAGATTACAATGAATAGGGATTTAATTTCCTAGATTTCTTGATTTGAATTCATTCATATCTCACTCATTTGCTTCAATTGCTATGTAGATGCTCTAATATTTGTTGACTAACTTGATTAGCATCTATGTAGGGGGAGTAAGTTTTCATTACGCACAATTATTTATCTTTTTGTTTATGTTTGTTTGTCATCATCAAAAAGGGGGAGAATGTTAAGTATTGGACTTCTCCCTACTTGGTGTTAATGATGAGCAAACATAAATACTTGTGACTAATCCCCTATTTTGCAGTTAATCCATTGCCTAAGCTTAGTATGAAGATCAACTAGCAATGGATGACTCACAAACGTCATTGAAGGCAAATGATATGAATTGGATGATCGTAGATTGATGATTGAAGCTCCGTAAAGACTTTAAGCTCATACGATGGAAAGAAGAGATTATTCGTCAATGTAATTTTCTTTTATCTCTTCTAGTATGTAGCTTAGAAGTAAAACTTTGATGGAGCACTCACACACATCTACTTTCTTTCATAGGACATCTTTTGACCTTTGTCCTCTGATCCCAATTCAATTCTCTTTTGTTTGTGCTAGGATTGTTTATAACAGCCGACTGCTTAACAGTTTACAGTCGCCTGTCTCAACAACAGTCGACTGTGTTTTGTTCTACAGTCGCCTGTTATGCAAAGACTATTACAATATAGCTTTGGGCCTTCTCTGATTCTTTCGCACAGGCTACTGTTGAATGATTCACAGGCGCCTGTCCTATTGACAGTCGACTGTGTATTGTACATTCGTCGACTGTCTCTCCTTGTCCAAACTATGTTTCATCTGACTTCTACGGCCAGTCGACTTTTGCTGTATATACAGTTGACTGTCTATTAGATCAGTCGACTGTCTATGCTGCAACGGTCGCCTGTCTGTAAGTCTATTCTTTGACTCAGCTCTCTGGAAATTTCTCCTGACTTTGACAGTCGTCTGTTTAAGGATATACAGTCGCCTGTTCTGATTAACAGTCAACTGTGTTCCTTGCATCAGTCGTCTGTCCTGTATCTTGTGAGATTTCCAGTATTTTATCTAACTTACTCTTCTCCCAGCCAGTCGCCTGTCGAAGAATGTACAATCGCCTGTTGGCTTAACAGACGACTGTCTTTGCTTCATTAGTCGACTGTGCACGTGGAAGTTACCGTTATGAATTCTCACCTACCCTTGCTGACTGTGCAACAGTCGACTGTGGATTGTTCAACAGTCGACTGTCGCGAGTTCAGATTATATCCGTTGAGATTTTTCTCACGGATTTCGATTGTGTTTTTGCCTAAACTGTTTTGTGGATTTGAGAAAGCTATAAATAGAGCTTCTGTTGGTAACAACGATCTATGAACTTCGTGTTTGATGATAACAAATGTATGTGAACGTTTTAACGTGTGTGTTAAGTGTTTCAGGAACGGCGAACGTGCGATTAATTCACGGAAGGACTTGGTCTCTGTGCGAAAAGAAAGGAGAGCATTTCATCACATTTCTCCTCTTTGAAATCTCCATAAATAAATTCCCAGGCCAAACAAATCCTCTCCATTTCCCTACAGCCGTAACTCTCTCCACCAAAAAAAAATTATTTAAAAGTGCTTGCATTCACTTTGAATTGATGCTTAAAAATGCACAGGGGCACTTTCTCTCAACCAAGAAAAAAATGCACATGGGCTCTTTTAATTGGTGATTACAAAAAAAACACACAGACATCAAAATTATTTACGTTTGATATGCTCTTCATTTTCAAGCCCTGTGTGTATTTCAAAGCCCTGATATGCTCTTCATTTTCAAGCCCTGTGTGTATTTCAAAGCCCTGATATGCTCTTCATTTTCAAAGCCCAGGTGATCACTACACAACAATTATTTCCAAGATCACTACACAGGCCGGTTGTATTATTTCAAAGCCCGGCCTTCATTTTTTTAAAAGGAAATCCCAGTGCAAAATCGTTGGAGAGCAAGGGTTTCAAAGCAGAGGGCGCCGCACCTAATATACATTGAAAAAAAATTCCCCTTATATCATCATCAAATTTTTAGAGGCCAATTTTTTTTTTCAGGTGCTACAACAAAGGCATCACCAAAAATCCTGAGAGGCGCCGCACTCTCCCTAGGGCACACAAATCTTGAGGCGTGCGCCGTTGTTTTGAGAGAAGCCGCATCCTGAGAATTCCAAGCTGCCTCTAGAAATTATCCCAGGCCAAATTTTGTTTTGCTTCTCGAAATACCCTTGGTGCCGAATTGAAAAGGGGGGGAGGCCGAAAATTTTATTAATAGCCTGCTACCGAATTCCCCTTAAAAACATTGGGTCTCTTAATTTAACATGCTGCCGAATTCCCCTTTAATTCAATTAATGCTTGTGTGTTGATGGTTGCAGGTGGAGCCAATCAAAAATAAAGGCAACGCAACAGAGGGCAATTTGTTTTTGTTGTGCAATTTATTTGTGTATCGTTTTTGGGTCAGCCGCATGTCCTTCAACCAATGGCGTAAAAGAGGTTGAATATCCGGCCATCCAAAGGAGAAGACATCAAGAAGAAGGCCGGCCATAAACAATGGGTGATAGAAAAAATTTTAATCACAGGAGGGAGGATTTTTAAGGCGTACCGCAACTTTCAATTTCTGTGGAAGGCGCAAGGTTCATCGAGAGGGGAGATCAACAAAGAGGGGTACTACCGCAACCTGAGTTGCCGAGAGACATCTACATCTACGTCAGACAAGTTCTGACCCGTGCTAATTGACGAAGACGACACCGCTACACGATCTGAGCATTCTAAACTCTCTTGTTTATTATTTCGTGTAGTATTTGTGTTAGTTCTTTGAAGGGGAAACTTTACCATCTGTGTTACTTTTTGGGGACCTGACGACTTGGGAGTCGTCACGGAGGGAGAGCATCTGACTAGATTGATAGTGTAGAGCACGTGGTGTGCGTACGAGCTAGGTGAGAGTAGATTTGGGATCTTGACTCATTGTAGCTGTACTTGATTACATATCTATCTAGTATTTGCTTTCGGGGGCTGGAGTAGGTCGTGGGGACGACCGAACCAGGGTATATCTGTGCGTATTCTGTGATTGCTATTTTATTGCCCTGTCTGTGCCTATAAGTGCGTGGGATTGTTCGTGGGTTGCACGAATATTTTTATTAGCCTATTCACCCCCCCCCCTCTAGGCTACGATCCAGATCCAACAAGTGGTATCAAAGCCAGTTTAGAGGATCTAGCCTAGATTTTTAGATGACCATGAATATATCTGATTGTGCTTTTGCTGAAGGTCAGTCTATAGCCCGTCCCCCTAAGTTTAACGGTGTAGACTTTGCTTATTGGAAGGCTAGGATGAAAATCTATCTAGTGTCTGTAGATTATGATGTGTGGGATATTGTTGAAAATGGTTATAGTCTACCCACTATTAAAATTGAAGACACTGTTATGATTAAGCCTAAAGACAAGTGGGATTTAGCTGATAAAAAACTCTATACTCTTAATGGTAAAGCTATGAATGCGCTTATATGCTCTCTTGATAAATCTGAGTTTAATCGTATCTCACATTGTCTAACTGCGCAGGAAATCTGGCATACTCTGGAGGTGACCCACAAGGGAACATCGCAAGTGAAGGAATCCAGACTTGCGTTGCTTTGCACAGAATATGAGAGCTTCCGCATGCTACCAACAGAATCTGTAAAAGAGATGTTTGCGAGGTTCACGGACATCGTCTACAAATCCAGTTCCCTCGGTAAGCCATACTCTAGCCATGAACAGGTACGAAAAATCTTAAGGGCGCTACCAAGTTCGTTCAGGCCTAAAGTCACCGCTATTCAAGAAGCTAAGGACTTGTCAACAATGAAAGTGGAGGACTTGATAGGCAACCTAATGTCACACGAGCTTGAGTTGCAGAGTATAGAAGCCAGAGAGAAACCTGAAGAGAAGACCAAAGCTTCCACACCATTAGCTCTTCAAGCTAACGACGACGATCTTGATGAAGAGCAAGCTCTAATGGTCAGAAACTTCAGGAGATACATTCAGACTGATCAAGGAAGAGCTGAGATGGGAAAAAGGTTCATTCGTTCTAATAATTCTAATTTTGGTAGAAATTCCTATGATCAGAAGGCTATTAATAGAAGTGAATGTTTTAAGTGCAGGAAGAAAGGGCACCACATAAAAGATTGCCCACAACAACACACAGCTCAAGTTGCAAAAGGAAAAATGAAAGTGCTGACGTGGGATATGGATAGCGAAGCTGAGGATGAGGAGGATGAACATGAAGCTCACTCCTGCATGGCATTAATGGCCAAACACAATGAGGTAGAATCTCCCACCAAAGCTGAATTTTTAGAAATCTGTAAAGGAATGCAACATAGAATTGATGAGCTAGAAGCTGATGTGGAATGTTATAGAAATGATAATTTTGATATGCAACAAACTGAGTATGACATGTCTATAGAAATGAAAAATCTTAAACAAGAGCTTGTTGCATGCAAATCTACCATTGCCATGTTAGAAAAAGAGAAAGCTAGCTTGCCTGAAAAAATTGATTGTCTTTCATGTCCCTCTTTATTAAAGGATATTAGCATGTATAAGCTAGATAAGACAAAGCTTGAAGTTGAAAATGAATTGCTTTCTGAAAAGATTAACATGCTAAATCTTGAACTTAAAGAAAAAATGAGGGATTTTGAAAAGAAAGGAGGAAAATAAGCAAGCTTTCATTAGTAAATGCACTTTGCTTGTGAATGAAAATGATCATTTGAAATCCAAAGTTGCTAGTTTAGAATTGTCATTAAAGAGATTCTCCATTAGAAAACAAAATTTGGACATTATACTTGGAAATCAACTTTATGGCAATAATAGACGAGGACTATGATATGGTTCTAAAAATATTGAAAAATCAAATTATAGAAAAGTTCACATTGAAACAACAAAAGTTGGAAATTGTCATGCAAAGTGCTTTATATGTGGATGTGTTGGTCATACTTCATATCATTGCAAATATAGGAGCAAAAACATTAAGTTCAAACAAGTATGGGTTCCTAAATCTTTGATGACTAACGTGAGTGGACCTTGTTGGATTCCAAGGTCACACACGACACCTTTTTTGTAGGTGGATGGAAATTTGAGGAGGAGCGATAAATTGAATGCCTCATTACTTTTTAGCTCCTTAGTCAAACGGCGACGCGAAGGTATATCTCATTCTTTGAACTTAATGAATATCTTCATAGTTTTTTTTGTTTTTGTGTGCATGACTTTTCTTTGTTTGAGTGCTAGTAGTTGCATTGCTATGTGTGCATGATTCTTTTTGTTTGTGTGATTGCATATCATGTTTGCTTTAGTACTTCTTGCATTTTTTTAAAAAAAAACTGGAAAAACATCGGGTCTCTTAATTTAACATGCTGCCGAATTCCCCTTTAATTTAATTAATGCTTGTGTGTTGATGATTGCAGGTGGAGCCAATCAAAAATAAAGGCAACACAACAGAGGGCAATTTGTTTTTGTTGTGCAATTTATTTGTGTATCGTTTTTGGGTCAGCCGCATGTCCTTCAACCAATGGCGTAAAAGAGGTTGAATATCCGGCCATCCAAAGGAGAAGACATCAAGAAGAAGGCCGGCCATAAACAATGGGTGATAGAAAAATTTTTAATCACAGGAGGGAGGATTTTTAAGGCGTACCGCAACTTTCAATTTCTGTGGAAGGCGCAAGGTTCATCGAGAGGGGAGATCAACAAAGAGGGGTACTACCGCAACCTGAGTTGCCGATAGACATCTACATCTACGTCAGACAAGTTCTGACCCGTGCTAATTGACGAAGACGACACCGCTACACGATCTGAGCATTCTAAACTCTCTTGTTTATTATTTCGTGTAGTATTTGTGTTAGTTCTTCGTAGGGGAAACTTTACCATCTGTGTTACTTTTTGGGGACCTGACGACTTGGGAGTCGTCACGGAGGGAGAGCAACTGACTAGATTGATAGTGTAGAGCACGTGGTGTGCGTACGAGCTAGGTGAGAGTAGATTTGGGATCTTGACTCATTGTAGCTGTACTTGATTACATATCTATCTAGTATTTGCTTTCGGGTGCTGGAGTAGGTCGTAGGGACGACCGAACCAGGGTATATCTGTGCGTATTCTGTGATTGCTATTTTATTGCCCTGTCTGTGCCTATAAGTGCGTGGGATTGTTCGTGGGTTGCACGAATATTTTTATTAGCCTATTCACCCCCCCTCTAGGCTACGATCCAGATCCAACAGCTTCTACTGTTTCATTGGTAGGGTACTCATTGATTGTAAAATCCTTCAAGCTTTCATTTACAAAGATCAAAGCTCTCAAATCCAAAGCCCTAAGTATTTCCAAATCTTGTTCTCTTGCTCTCCAACCTAGAACCAAAGATTGATCTTCTAGGCATTTGGTGCAGTCAAGAGAAAGGGCTTTCTCCTCTCTTTCAAGAGAGTTCTTCAACACACATCACACTTCTCCTTCAAGTTCTACTTCAAGGCATATGTGATTGTAAGTGTTGCTTTCATATTTCATAACTTTCGTTATTTGAATTGTGCTCTCGGTTGTGAGAGTGGTTTTACTTGCTTCCTGGTTGTGGGAGTCAAGGACATCGATTGTATTCGATTGCACTTGTAGGGTTGTTACAAGTGGGCTATAAGGAAACCTCAAGTTAGGGTTCTAACTTTAGTATCCGGTGGTATCCGGGTGGTAGGGACGTAGGATTACCGGGAACATTTTCATTCACAGACATCGCAGGCAGTTATATTCGCATGAGGATAAATAATTTAATCAATTAATAATTATTGGACCGCTGTGCAACGTCATACACCGTTAGGTTAGATGACTAACGGCAGAGCGGTCGCAGGATCTTCTTAATTATTAAGCTTAAATATAATGCACAACCAAGCATAAAATATCCACAGAATAAGCCAGTGATGCAATGCATGTATTAATGATTTTACAGAAAAAATCATTTAATGAAGGGTTGTGCAAGTTGGGTTTATCCAAAAATTGGAAAAGAGCCCAACAGTTAAACATATTCTTCGAAAAAGGAAAAAGTTTTTTTTAAATTTATCCCCAAACGGACCACAAAAGTCCCCAAAATCCCCTCTTTACATGAATTTTTAGGCCTCCGAAATTACATTTTTGATCGCAATAAGCCTTTAGAGCTTATTATAGATCCTTTAATTGTAATTTGCCCCTTCTCAAATTTTTTTTCCCGAAACGTGGTCTGCGGGCCTGAAGCCCGCAGAGTTGCTGCGGGCTTCAGGCCCGCAGTCAGAATCTTTTTTCCGAAAATGCGGCCTGCAGGCTTCAGGCCCGCAGTCAGAAATTTTTTTCCGAAAATGTAGCCTGCGGCCTTGAAGGCCGCAGAGTTGCTGCGGGCTTCAGGCCCGCAGTCTGAAAAAATTTTATTTTTTTTCGAAAATGGGCTTCGGGCCCGTCTAGGGTTGAGGGGCGGTGGCTAAGGTTAGCCACCGTCGCCCCTCACATAGCTGCGGCCGGTCGGCGGCAAGGGGGACCCCCCGCTTTCGGGGGGGCTTCGAGAGCAGCGGCACCGCCCCCGGCCGGGGGGCGATCAGAGACGGCCGCCCCCCTTCGGTGGGGTGCGGCAACGGCGAACAGGCCGCCCCCCTTCGAGGGGTGCGGCGTCGCGCGAACAGGACGCCCCCCCTTCGGGGGGTGCGGCGACTGCGAACAGGCCGCCCCCCTCCGGGAGGGTGCGGTGGGTTGCGGCGGCGCGCGAACAGGCCGCCCCCCTCCGAGGGGTGCGGCGGTGTGCGAACGGCCGCCCCCCCTCCGAGGGGGATTTTTGCATCGGCAATAGGGGGAGGGGGATAAGTAAATGATTTTTGGGACGAAAAATTCGTCATTTTTCGGCGATTAGCAAATCACATATCGATCTTGCGAGAACAATGGGTAGATCAATCATACGTATGATAAAAACATCGTTTTTAGCTGGTTTCACCTCTATATCCGTCCTCCGAATATAACGAAGGTTGAACGAAGCCCTACGCAAATGACGATGCTCGATTGAGGAAGCCTTGCACCGCGCGTGTGGATCTCCCATCTCCTTCTGCCTTCGCAACGATCGAAAAAAATTTTGTGGAAAATTTTTAGAGGCTCGTGTTGATAACGTGTTATGAATCAACTACTGGAGGATGAGTCCCCAGCCCTTTATTTATAGGCAAATAGGGAGAGTACAAACATGGGCTACATTGATATGGGCATGTCTCTAAGATAGCCCAGAATCTTAACCAACTCGGTTCACAACCGTTCACAACATGTATACTATTTTGGTAATTTATAGACAGACAAACATTGATAAACTCACTCTTTTTATAATTGTTGGAATTGGGTACGCCAATGACGGGTTTAACCCAAGGGGTAAATAATAATTATAATATTATTAAAAGGGTTATATGTAAATTGAATTAGCCTTGGTGGATAATTGCAATTTACAGAAGTTGAGTGTTCTCAATGCAAAATTATTTTGTAACTACCCTTACGTTATTTTGTTAACGTTGAATTTTCAACGGTAGAAAACTGCTCCCCTTAATTCCTATATATAATCCACATTGGCTGTGAGAAAAAGGATCAAGGAATTCTAGTTTTGCGTTCTCTTTTTTTCTCTCCCAACGCAATCAGCAAGAAGAAGAAGACCAAGAAGTATCTTGGCGGTGAAACTCGTTCGATTCCCTTTGGTGATCCCAAACACGATCCAAGGCAACACACTCCTCCTCTAATCTGCTGCGAAGGTGATTTATCCATCGCCCCTAATTCTAACATTGGTATCAGAGCACAGTGCCATGGGATTCAGCGAAAAGCGCGGGGGATCATCGAAGAATCGATTGGCAGCCATCGGGATTCTGCCTCCCTTCGTTCGGTCGTTGGGCCTCATCCGCATCGCCGCTTGATGCCGAGGGCTCCGCGCAGTCGATGTCTGCCGCTCGGGCGTAGGCCATCGCCCTGCCGTTTGATCGGCCTTGGGGTTTTCCCCTGCCGTTGACAATCGGACAGAAGGGGCAGAGACCGGCCCTCTGCCTCAGCGCTCCGCATTTGAACCTTGGGGTTTCGTCAACCCCAGTTCTCGGCACTCGGCCATGGGGTCGTTCGTCTGTCGCTGCTGATCGGTTGAGAGGTTGGCATACCGCCGCTCGAACAAATAGGACTTCGGTGTCATCGGACCATGGGGGTGTTTGGTCCGCCCCCATCTATCAGTCTACTTGATGGGTCTTGGACTCACGGTCACCGAAAGTGTCTGTTGATCAATGTGGGGCTTCGTCCCTCTTACTCTTGGTTGTTTGGGGACCATGGGGGCTCACCCATGCAGTTTTGCCACTGCAAATCGTTGGCCACTGAGTATTGGGGAAACCAAATCAAGGATTAAGAGATTTGCAGTAAATATTGATTGAGAAATTCATGTGCAAATTTTTTTTTTCCGATGCTTGTCTTATTCCCTTAGATATTTTGCTTGAAGGATGCCTGCGTGTTCAAGCTTCTTGGAAATTGAAAACAAATGGTTTTTGACTTGCACATAGTTGTTGTTGGATTTTTCTTTCCCAACACAAACAGTGATTTTATTTGGCCCGTTTTTTAATTTTGGCCTAACATATACATGTTGATTAAGCCATATTTTTATTTATTACCTATCCATTTATGTTCATTGGGCCATTGTATATTAATTTCTTTAGGCACATATGAATTGCACTTTATGTTGCTAGGCCATAATTCTATTTACTACTGAGGATTGCATAATATTGTTTAAAAGGAATTGTTGAAAATAAAGATGTGTTATGAATCAACTACTGGGGGAGGAACCTCCCAGCCCTTTATTTATAGGCATGGTAGGAGAGTAGATACATCGAATACATAGATATGGCCGTATCTCTAAGATACCCGCAATCCTAACCAACTCTGGTTATTTCCATTCACAACACTCCCCCTTATCCAGCCATAGGTGTGGACTCCACTCAAGAGTACTTCGGGATTCTGAGCGTAATAAGAGTCTCACATGGGGTGGATACTTCGGGATCCTGAGTTGGTGAGGTTTGCCTCGTTAAAACCTTTAGCTATGAAAAACCCAGTGGGAAAAACCATAATTAAGGAAAAAGAGTGCAAACGCTCTTTAACTCCCCCTGATTTGTACAAGTGACTCTGCTCATGAATACTTCTGGATTCTGAGCATCACTGAGGGGTGGATACTTCAGGATCCAGAGTTGATGTGATTTGCCTCGTTAAAACCTTTGGCTATGGAAAACCCAGTGGAAAAAACCATAGCTAAGGGAAAAGAGTACAAATTCTGTCAACTCCCCCTGATCTGTAAAAGCTCTTAGGCTTTCAGATCTCGTAGGCTTATCTCATCACTCCTATTTACAATATTCCGAAAATGTACACAGATTACGAATTTTATCACCATCAAGCAGCTGCTGAATCCAGGAACTCTGAAAAGGTTGCTAAGTTTTGTCGCCTCTGATGTGGTCTTCAGACTATATGGTTAGCTCCACAGAACCAGCCTCTATCCCAGTCGTCACTGGGATGTGATGTACCACCAGGCACCCTCAAATACACCATTGGTGTGATTCTGGAATGGTGAAGATCTCGGAATGATAGGATGATGTTGCCTTCATAAGTTGCTTTGCAGATCTGCAGGGGATGGCCATCCCACTGTGGGTACCCGTTCTGTGATTTCTCAGCATAGGGACTGGACCTGAAACCTGCATTTGCATAAACATTGGAGGATGCTACTACATTTTGTAAGTCCAAATATTTCGACCCTTGGAGGAAGCGCAGAAGGCTTAACTCAGGTCTAATGGCCCTTTTTAGGTGCCAACTATCTCTGGCTAATGAGTTTACTGCAATTGCTATACCGGGACACATGCAGTTAGCCAGGAGTGCATGATTGCACTAAGATAAGGGACTTTAGGACCAGTTATATCCTCCACCTCTTCCAGCGATCGGAAGGGTTCTTTTTGTTCATACAGTAAGTGTACCACCGTAGGTGTACTTTGGATGACAATGGTCCTTTTAATATCTCCAACGCACTTCTGGGCGTTTGTAACAGGATTCTATGAGCCATGACTTTATATTTGCCTAGGTCTTTTTTATTTCATGTTTAAAAGTCAAGCTTGTACATTTATTTCGGTTTTCTCTTCAAGAGATCCGATGAGATGTTAGTTGTCTACAACTAAGATCTCTAATCATGTTCTTTGCACAGATGCAAAGACAACCTTCAGTAGGAATCATTGACTTGTCAAGTGATTCTCTTGGTTGTACATTTATTTATACTTATTGTTTTTCTTGAATAGACGTCCCGAAGTCTATTCAGGCATTTTAAGGAAATGTGGAAATTATCTTTACAAGATATCCACGAAGTCATGCCGTCACAACATCCAATAACAGCATATCCAAAATTTTCCTTCGCCAAATAGTAAGGTATTCGCTTTTGATAACTTAGGGAGACTGATGCATCATTTATGAGACATGCTCATTTGAATTTGTTCGATCCCTAGTTTCAGCGAAATTTTCCTTGGGCTATAGGTTGTACCGTATAGCATACGATTTTGTATTTATTTTTCTTATGTATGCAATACTTTGTTTTGTCCACAGGTTTGACACCTTTTAGTGTCTGGACTTCAGGTCCGAACATTTCACGTTTCATAAGTGAGTCCAGCTCATCTTCTATTGCCACGTTCCACATTTTGGCCAATCTCTACGTTTGCCTTCTAGCAACGGAGTGTGGAATGATAATTTTCAAACATTATCGACATTGCGATGTATATGGCAATATAATACGTGAATACATTGTCGACAATTTATGTTCTATCTGTCCAACACCTCCCCAGTACGTACAACATTTACTTAATTTCACTTTTTCCCGGTAATTCCTCTGCAGTGGATTCCGGGAAGGGTGATGGTGTGGACAGGAGCTCATTGTCCTGTGGTAGTATTGTCTTAAGGTCTCCATGAGTTTCTTGTCCTAGGAGCCTGGTGGTCTGCCTCTTTTCTGTTGAGGATCAGCCACTTCTGCTGCTGGTGGATTGCATCCATTCTCGAGGATGTCAATCCTAGCTGGAGTTTTTGCAGCAGGGATGTGTGATCTGACAATCTTCTGGTTGTCAATAAATGATTCCGGTAATTGGTAGACAGTGTTCTGTATGTGGAGGATCTTCGGGATCTCATCTACACATTGTATTGTTACCGGATCATAGTGGGTCAAACTTTTTGTATCCCACGTTATAATTTTCTTCGCGCCAGATTTTCTAGTATCTGGGCATATTTTTGGGAAACTCGTCTCATCGAAATCGCAGTCTTCAAGATGTGCCTTAAATGCGTCCCCCGTTTGGGGTTCTAGGTATCTTATAAGTGAGGGTGAGTCAAACCCTGCATGGATACCTAGGCGACGTTGAGTACCGTTTTGGTCCTCTTTGGTGGTGTAATGGGGATTTAAGACTGCGTGACCGAAGATTCTCAGATGAGAAATGTTCGGTGGCATTCCATATGCAAATTGCATTGGAGACTCTGACCTCCAGAGGGTCTTATTTTCATTTACGATGCAGCATGCAGATTTTGCATGTCCCCATGCATCCATAGGCAATCGGGATTTAATGGACGTTCAGTCCATTGGAGTCTACTTTTCAGTGACTCTGCCGACCCATTTTGGGTATGAACATGCGGCACTTGTATGTTCATTTTCAATTCCCGTTGATTGGCAGTACTCTTGAAAAGACTGGGAGGTATATTTCCCAACATTAACCAGACTTATTTACAATATTTTATTGTCTGGGAAATGTGCCCGCAACATTTTTATTTTTGTGCCAATAGCTTTGGAAAAGCTAAGTTGCGGGTTTGTAGTAGACACACGTACAAATATTTTGAGGATGCATTTATCAGTACAGTGAAGTACTGAAATAGCCCACTAGGGGTGGTGGATTTTATCCACATCTATCTCCTTGTATTCTTTTTGAGGAAGCGTGGAGATCCTTGTTCAACTTTTCGTGGAGATGGCCTTGTAATTAATCTTCCCTTATAGTAAGGGATGCTAGGGAATTTTCCCTTCTGAAGAATCTTCTGGTTCTTCAAGTCATACCCATAGGATAAGATGCTGTGCATCATCACAAATCCAGGGTGGCCAAGTCCATTACGCCAGAGTAAAAACTCGGCTGATGTAGGGCACTTCAGGTGCTCCGTTTAATTCTGCTTCCTTTCTTCGAATCTTCGTATGGTAGAGGCCTATAAGGCTCTCAAAACGTTCAAGTGTGGATTTTACTCCTTTTTCTTGAGACGTTGCATACGGTAATTTTTCATTTACATTTGCTGTTTCCAAGTGGGATCCGTTGAAACAGATGTCCTTGAAACTTAAAAAGTTTCTTTTTGGAATTCGGAGGGATTAGTGCATCCATTTTTGTGTCGTTTGGGGGCAACTGTGTTGCATTCCCGGGATCTTCAATATAGCCCTGATATTGGGCTTTGTATTGAAAGAGATCGTACGTGTTTATTGTCTACTAATTATTTATGAGAGCAGTTTCAAAAGATGAAACATAAAGGCACATGCATATTCAGAGAGACATATTCATATATTGTCTACTAAAATTTTTCAATCAAAACAGATTGCGTAATACAAAAGCTCTCATAACGTGAGATGTTCTAAACAATTTGCTAAGATAAAAGTAAAGGCTAGTCAAGCATGTCATTATTTTCGAAGTCGTCAGCTGAAAAACTTAACTGGAGCATCAGATGTCATCAGGTTTGTTTCAGCTTTATTTTTCTTGTTCTCTTCATACAAATTCTGGAGATGATGCGGAGTTCGGCACACTCTGGACCAGTGGCCTTTCATGCCACAATTTTGGCACTGGTCTTCCCATTCCCTCTTGGGTGGGGGTATATCATTTCTATTTTTGTTATTTCTGTGCCTCGTGAACTTCCGCTTACTTTCATTATTTTGCTGCTGCTGTACATGGCCCTTGGCATTTTTCTGTTGACCCCCCTTCTGTGGTCTTTCTTTTCTTTTATTATCTCTCTTCTTTTTGAAGGAAGAGAAATGGTGAGCTTCTGGTAGGAGGGCAGTGCCGGGATGGCGCATATTGTGAGTGGCGAGGAGAAGCTCTCTGTTTTGCTCAGCCATGAGTAAACATGACAGCAGCTCAGAATACTTGGTGAACCTGTGTTCACGGTATTGCTGCATGAGTATCGCATCTTTTTCATGGAAGGACGTATACGTCTTTTCTAGCATGCGATCTTATGAGACATTCTCACCACACAACTTCAGGCGTGAGGTGATGCTAAAAAGTGCTGAGTTGTACTCAGCAATGGACTTAAAGTCCTATAGTCTCATGTTCTCCCACTCATATCGTGCCCTTGGGAGTATACCATCTTTCTGATGTTTATACCTGTCCTCAAGGGCAGTCCATAGCTCAAGTGGATCTTCGACCGTAAGGTATTCAGCCTTTAAGTTCTTGTCCACATGGCGGCAAATATAGGTGATGGCTTGCGCCTTCTCTATATCGCTAACATTTTCTTTTTCAGTCACAGCAGCGATGAGGGACTTTGCCCGCAGGTGAAACTTTACATCTAGCTGCCAGCTTAGATAGTTTCTACCTGATGCTTCCAGTACTTCGAAATTAACGCTTGCAATATTAGCCATTTATCTAGCAGAGCACAAACATGCATGAATTAATAATTAATTCAGAGAAAACATTTTCATGCGGAGGCAATATTTAATGGAAAAACTAAATGTGTGGATCGGCCAGTCCCACAAGAAAGAGTCCAAAAAAGTTCACAGTCCAAATTATACAAATTTGCACCTTAAGGAAAATGAAAATACAACTTTGGAAACCCCGTGGGTCCCATATGATATCTCCATCTTCAAACGTGGCCTCCGTCTCCATGGAAGTTGGTCTTCTTTCTTTGACATTTACATAAATTCCTCACTACAATTTCTCTCAAAAATAAAAGAAAAGTGCGGGAAATAAACTGTGGGACTAAACGGCCGATCCAAAAACCACATTTAGCAATTCATGCAGAAATATTGTGCTCATCAACATTTTCATCAGACATTTTCATCACAGGCATCACAGGCATTTAATATTCGCAGAGATGGATAAATAATTTAAACACTTAATAATTATTGGACCACTAGGCAACGTCATACACCGTTAGGTTAGGTTACTAACGGCAGAGCGGTCGCAGGATCTTCTTAATTATTAAGTTTTAAATACAATGCACAACCAAGCATATAATATCCAACAGAATATACCAGAGATGCAAAGCATGTAAATATGATTTTTTGCAGAAAAAAATCATTACAATGCAAAGGTTGTAATTTGAATGGGTTTAATCAATTAAATTGATTAAGAGCCCAAAATTAACATTTTCTTTGTCAGAGGAAAAAGTTTCCCTCATCATCCCAAAAGCCCCCCCAAGAATCCCCAAAAAGTCCTCGCCTGCCCGATATTTGTCCCGTAATTTACCGTGATTTTTCACGAATATTTTGCCCTTGAATCCCCATTTTAAATTAATTTTTAGGCTAATAAATTTGCCTTTTAAGGCAAGTTTATAGCCCTTTGCCTCCCCCAATTTTTTTCTTTTTTCAAATAAACCATCATGCGGGCCTGGAGCCCGCAGGCGGTCTATGGGCTTCAGGCCCATTGGCCTCTTTTTTTTTGTGATCTGACTGTGGGCATGAGGCCCGCAGCAGGTCTGTGGGCTTCAGGCCCATAGACTTTTCTGTTTTTTTTGTGAATTTGACCGTGGGCCTGAGGCCCACAGCAGGTCTGTGGGCTTCAGGCCCACAGACTTTCTCTTTTTTTTTGGGCTGCTAGGGTTTGAATCCTAGCAGCGGCGGCGGCGCCGCCCCCGGCAGGGGGGGCGCGGCCGCAGGTGGGCCGCCGCCCCCCTGCCGGGGGGGCGCGGCCATGGGAGGGCCGCCACCCCCCCTCTGCGGGCGGGAGCGGCGGTGGCCGCCCCCCCCGCAGAGGGGGGCACGGCCAGGCCCCCCCCCCCCCCCCGCGCAGAGGGGGGCGCGGCCAGGGGGCCGCCGCCCCCCTCTGCGGGGGGGAGCGGCGGGGGCCACCCCCCTCCTGCAGAGGGGGGGCAGCCAGGGGGGCCGCCGCCCCCCCTGCAGGGGGGACGGTGTGGCGGCGAGGGGGGGCCGGCGGCGAAGCCGCCGGCGGGGTTGATTTGGGGTTTTGGTAAAAAAATCCATAAACCCTAAAAAAATTTGATTTTTGGGATGAATAATCCGTCGTTTTCAAGGCGACGATGAATCCCCATGACGATCTTGCGAGATCTAGGGGAGGGGCAATCATACGTATAATTAAAAGTATCGTTTTTAGTATTTTTACCTCTATATCCGTCCTCCGGATATAGCGACGGTTGCTCGAAGCCCTACGCGGATGACGACCCTTGATGGAGGAAGCCTTGCAGCGCGCTCGTGGATCTCCCGTCTCGCCTTCGCCTTCGCCTTCGCAACGAACGGAAAGTAAATTTTGTGGAAAAGAAAATTTTTAGAGTCGTGCTGATAACGTGTTATGAATCAACTACTGGGGGAGGAACCCCCAGCCCTTTATTTATAGGCATGGTAGGAGAGTAGATACATCGAATACATAGATATGGGCGTATCTCTAAGATACCCGCAATCCTAACCAACTCTGGTTATTTCCATTCACAACAAGATGCAAATATTAGATTGCAAAATTTGTTGCAAAAGAAATATGACATATTTAGAATGCAAATGTTGCATATTATTCTCATGCATATTTTGTTATATGTTTTGCATGAGTTAAATGTTTATTTTTCCTAAACTAACCTTTAATGTTATATGTTAACATTTAATCCGGCAAGTTTAGTTTGCTAATTTTTTCGAATATCAGAACCATCCCACTTACCTATTTTGTGTAAATAGAGCCGTAATAATATTTTATGAAAATATTATTAACATGTCAGATAATATGTTATGCAATTTTGTGTTCTATGTGAATACATAAATTTAGTGGGAGCAATACAATATTCTGATAATATATGTGGGGACTTATACTTGTTCGAAAAGTAAACAAAATATAAGTATATTTTTGAAAGAGTATTTAAATTTAACGATAAAGTTTTTAGTCATGGACAATGATTGGGAATTTAATGAACTTTCGACTCTGTGCTATTAACTGAATCGTTATATTTAAAATACTTGACAAAAATATTTTTGGGCAAAGTTACTTATCGTTTAAATGTCTCTCTATATTTCAGTTATTACTTAGACCATCCTACAAATATGGCTGCTGTTAAGAACATCATTGCTGATCTCAACAAGGGAGATCGTCTCAATGGAGACAATTTCAACATCTGGAGTTTCCATATCAAGTATGTCTTGGAGGAATAAGAGGTCATTGAAACCATAGATCATAAATTGGAAGATCCTAGTAAGGGTAACACCGCCCAACACAGGCGTGCAGTTGAGACTTACAATGAGTGGAAGAAAAAGGATGCCACTGTGTGTGGTATTCTTGTAAGCTGAATGAAGGATGACTTTGCTTGTGAATACAAGGATTATCCTACTATATGTGACTTGTGGAAGGCCTTATCTGATAGGTTATGAGGAACTTCTGTGTCGAAGTTACGGCAGCTCACTATAAAGTCTGATACTTATAAGATGGGTTCCAATCAGACCATTAAGCAACATCTCCAGGAGATGTCTAGAATGATTAAGGAACTTGCTGCTGTTGGGTGCAACCTCACTGATGAACAACAGGTTCAATCTATGATCCGTTCTTTGCCTGGTTCCTGGGAACACAAGAAAGTTAACTTGACACATAATGAAAGTGTCAAAACTTTCGATGATGTGCTCGTCACGTGGAATTGGAAGATGAAAGACTATCTTCTCTAAAACCACAATCTCATTCCTACATGACTGAGTTAAGTTATAGGAAAGGAAACTTCAAGAGGAAGATGTTCTGGAAGAAGAACCGTGGAAAAAATGCAGTTTTGAAAATCAAAGACAAAGGGCTGAGGAAATTGGATAAGAAGAATAAGAAAAAAAAATAAATGTTGATAAGCTAATGTGCTTCAACTGTCGTCAGAATGGACACTTGCTCGGGATTGTCCTGAGCCGAAGAAGGTAACTTCTGATTTTCTTTTTCTTATCATAGTGCATATGTGTCTAGTTCTGCTATGCTCATTGAATCTAATCCTTGGTGGGTTGTTGATTCAGGAGCGACTGACCTCATAGCCAGAGACAGAGACTACTATATGGAGTATCGCCACGTTCCTGGTGGAACAAAATGGGTATATGTGGGCAACAACAACAAATTAGAAGTAAACGGAGTCGGTACGTGCAAAGTGTAATTGTGCGGAGGACGGACTTTATTATTACATGATGTGTTGCACACTTCTAATATTAGGCGGAACTTGGTTTCTGTAATTTCCTTAGCTAAGTTCTGATTTAATTTGTTGTTTGATGAAAATGGTTTGCAAATAAGTTTGTAAAATAAATACTATGGATCTGGTTCTTATGTTAATGGTTTGGCAATTCTTAATACAAATAATTTTTCTTCTGGTTATATGTTAACCTCATCATCATCTGCTACATCTGAGTATGCAACGTTATTATGGCATGCTAGACTAGGTCACATAGGAAAAGCCAGAATAGAAGGCTTGGCTAAAGAGGGTATTTTGGGATCTCTCACCAAAATAGAAATTCTTCCTTGTGAACCATGTGTAAGGATCGACATACCCTTGCAATACTAACAACACACTAGGGGGGGGAGGTGAATAGTGTAATGGCAATAAATTGTCTAATTAAAATTAAACTTGCAAATGTGGAATAATAAATGCAAGAAGAATTAATCGACACAATCAATCCAAACGCAAACACAAGAATATATCCTGGTTCCCCAAACTTGGGTACGTTCAGCCACACCAATATTCACTATAATTCCCACAAAGAGAAGCGAATACAAATCCCACAAAGAGATACCTCAACAAGAGGATTTTGCCCTACACAAGGACCCAACCAACCCAACACAATGGTCAAACGCCCACCTAGAGAATTACTAACTCCCACTCAGAGAATTAGGGTTAGCCCTACACTAAGACACCAAAATCCCACAAAGAGAGTTACTCCCACAAAGAGAGTTATTCCAACTAAGAGAATATCATATTCACACTAAGAGAAATTCTCCCACAAAGAGAGAGACTAATTCCCACAAAGAGAATTAGTGTTACAAGAAAACACCAAGTAAAACAAATACTCTTACCTATGCCTTGAGATGCTTACTCATAGATGAATGCAAGACATGTAAGAAGATCTCTAAGTGTTAAGATTTGCTTGAAAACACTTGGATGATTTCCCTTGAGATTGACTTTAATGCATGAAGAGGAATGAGAGCTCAAAGAGGGAAATGAGAGGGTTTGAGAGTGGCTTAATCAATCTCTTATGATTTGCAATAGATCCAAGAAGTTCCAATGAACTCAGCCCTCTCATATAGATAAGAACATATATCAACTCTCAAAACCCAAGGAAACAGCAAAAAAAAAAGCTGCAACGGCTAGTTTCTGGGCAGAAACGTCACTGACAGTCGACTGATGAACAAATGACAGTCGACTGTCCAACGGCTAGAAAATATCCAACGGCTATAATATGAGCCTTTACATTCGACTGATGAAGTCGATACAGTCGACTGTAAACAGGACATGTGCCTGTAAAACCTTCAGCAGGCAACTGCTGCAGCTGATGAAATAAAAAAGAGAGTTGCACTCTTTCTCCCAATAAGCATACATGCAACTGATGACAAGAATACAGTCGACTGTAAAATAAGCAGGCGACTATAAATCTTTCATCAGTCGACTGCTGCAGGAGATGGAGAAAAACAGAGAGAAGAAGATTTTGCACTTACTCTTCTCAGCTGACTGTTGACCATTCCATAGGCGACTGTAAATTGATTGTAACGGTCTGTTTTCGATTGTACGCTTTGTCGTGCACGTAGTCTTGTTCGTGCACATATTTATTTTAGATGTTGTCTGTATCCGAACCCAATGGTGCGATATGCCATTGTGACCCTCTCGAAGAGTATTAAATTGTGGATTTATTTTGGAACGTCATTTCACGGGTCGTTCTCCCACGATTTGACCTTATTTGATGAGACGTCACGATTTTCGCTTGTGACGTGAGACCTTTTTATTTTTAATTTCGTTTCTCGACATCGAAATCGTGATTCATCTTCTTAGTTGCGTTTATCTCGTCAGTGCGGTCACCCCAGTATTTATCTTACGATTTTTGGGCTTCGTTTGACCTACTTGCACTTTTTGGCCCAACCTATTACATTTTTAGCCCTAAGTTTCATTGTATTATCTTCCTAATAATTGATTAATAATATTACATCAGACTTTTGACTTAGTCTATTTTATTTCCCCACTTGGCACTCAACCCACGCATGAGAGAGAGAGAGGGTAAGAAATTTGGGTTTTAATAGTTTTTATAACAATTTTGTAATCAAGACTACCCTAACAACTCTACCCTATCTCTAGCCCACTACCCACGTGCTTCAGCCCTCTACCCTATTTAATTAGCCCTAGGGCTATTCACGTTTTCTCCAAGCAACCAACATACAACCGCCGCCCCTAACGTTTATTCACACAACCCTAACCCTAGGCCGGCATCTTCTTCGTTTCTCAGCCCTAGGCCGCCGCCGGCGGCCCCCTCTCCCTTCCCCCGACCTTCCTCCCTCCCCTGGACACAGTAACATCGCCGGAGACCGCCGCTAGCCTCCGGAAAAGCCCGCCTGCAGCCGCTGCAAGCAGCAGCAATTCACAGCAGCAGCAGCAGTGGCCGCCGCCGCCGCCGCCGCTGTCGCCGCCGCCGCCGCTACCGCCACATCCCCCTCCGGTGTCCGTTGACCCCCTCGGCCCCTCGCTGCTGTCTGGGTTCCCCCTCAGGCCACCCCTGATCTGAAACAGCGAGTGTGCTCGCTGTTTTGCGTTTTTACGACGTATCGACACGTCGTATCGCCTCTTCGCCGTCCCCTATCGCTGTTGGGATCTTCCGACAGTCCTCTACATCTCCTAGGGGTGTTTTCCGACGTCACGATCTTTTCCTACGACGCTCAACGTCGTAGACTTCGTGTACGTCGACTCGTTCGTCTCGGTTCGTTGTTACGGCTTCCCGGGAGCCGTAAAAACAACTATCGATCTCTTGCTCGCTGATTGGAATCTTGTTCACTGATCTCGTCACTGTTCGGGGATTGGCGACCGCGGAATCTATTTTGGAATCTGGAATTAGGAGCGCGTTCTATTATTCCAACCACTGGCGTCGCTACCCAATGCCAGTGTAGCTCTCGCGTCGTGTAAGGGTAAATTTCTGAACACTTAGGACCCTCAACCCATGCATGCTAAGCAAGATAAAAATCAGTATTTTAATTGCATGGTAAATCACTAATGAAGATAATTTAATTTGGGACTGTAGGCTGGTGATCCGAGCACATAGGTAGACTGGACTGATTGGACGGTGTATTCAAAACGATTGATTACAGGCAAGTGAAACTTGCCAATTTGTGCTTTAGGCCATGTCTTAGGCCATTCTCCCCGTTTTTAGCGTAAAAGAGACTAGGCGACGAAATGATATTTGCCTAGACGCAATTTTAAGATCTAGCTTGACAACGAAGCTAGATCTGTCACCCTGCCATGTCATTCATGCATTTTTTCCTGTCACGTTTAATTTCCATATCTGTACGCTTTTTACTTTTGCTCTGCCATGCCTGTCACGTTTAATTTCCTTATCTGTACGTACATTAATTGTACCCATGCCATGCCATGCCATGCATCTTGATGTCATCCATGCTTGAATGTTGCATTCGTAGCACACGCTACTTGTACTTGCTTGTTGAGGCTAGGCACATGCGTTGCAGGCACAACCCTATGCCAAATACACTTCCTGGCTCGTGATCCAGAAGCGGGCTACATGTGTTGGTCAAAAGCCAATGCCCGATACACGTGGAGGGGTAGGGATAAGCGATCACTTGAGCTTGGGAGTTGGCCCGTACAGCCACTCCAGCCAAAAGGCATAATCTCTGTGCACGACGTGTTTACTTGACTTGTAAAATCCATGTGAATGTTTAATAGCTTTGCAACCTTGCCATGTCATACTTGTTGCACGTTATTACTTGTTTCATTCATATCTTAAACTGCCATGTCATCGCATACTTTTAGAACTGCTAGGTTGTTTCCTTCTTTTAGTTTCCTTGCACAAGTCTCTTGTAGACTTGCTGACATGCGCCCTCGTCTCTTTTGGGTGTCGCAAGTTAGTTGCTGATCAAGAGTCCGTTGCTGAGGACGAGGTGTTTGCTGACTTTGAGCATGGGTCCACCGTTGACGTGGAGTACGAGGACACCGGCGACTAGTCATAGAGATTTCCTTCGTTGTTGCTTTCTGTTTAGTTGTCGCTAGTTTGTCGGTGCGTGGCACCTTTCTTTCTGTACGTTGATTATTTCTGTTGGCCATGCTTGGGCCTTTTAGACTCTTCTTTTTAGCCTGGTGGCTTTTCTGTGATGTTGGAATTTATTGTGGACATTCTGAGATTGAAATAATTTTATCTGTCTCCTTTCTTTATTATTATTTTTGTTCTGCTTCGCATTTGCAAGGACCTATACTTAGTTATTCGAGACGCTTTACAGACTGGAGCCTCACAGCTCCAAGTCTGAGCGGACTTCTCACGCCTCGCCTCCATTTTAGGGAAGTGGGTCGTGACAGGTTTTATTGGTGGCCCATGCAGGTCTCCACTTGCAACTGCGAATTATCGGAACAACGATAATAATTATAGAATGTCCATTAAATAAATTAAAACATCCAAGTCATAAGCATTGAGTCTAATTTAATTCGTTTTCTATGTCATTAGATGGATGGAAGACGACAGACCCGAGCTGGTGGTGGGCCCGACCGTGTTGCGGTGCCGGATAGAGAGCCCACCAATGCTGAAGTCATGAGGATGATGCATCAGATGATGCATGTGCAGCAGGGCATGCTCCAGAATGCCCCTCGCTTCGAGCCGGGAGCGAAGCAGTTTCGGGAGCTGGGCCCGACTTATTTCGATGGATCTGAAGGACCGTTGGCTGCAAAGGAGTGGATCAGGAATACGGAGGACAATCTGAGGATGTCGAAGAACAACCCGGCTGGATGGGTTGATTTGGTGAAGAAGCAGCTCAAGGATAATGCCCGCAGCTGGTGGGATGCAGAGGAGGAGCTGTTGGTGAGACCTATTCCTTGGGCTACTTTCAAGGCTAGGTTCGATGAGGAGTATTTCCCGAAGGCTGCCAGGAGGGAGATGTTGCAGCGATTTATTGATCTGAAGTAGGGAGATCTCTCGGTGGACCAGTATCGTCAGGAGTTCACCAGGCTGAGTCGCTTCGCGTCGAAGATGGTGCAGGATGCCGAGGAGAGAGCTCAGAGGTTTCTGCAGGGTCTTTCCCTAGATTTGCAGAGCCTGATGTCTTCGTCGGATTTGGAGTCTTATCAGAAGTTGCTGGTAGCTGCTAGGAGGCAGGAGCTGATTGCGAGCCAGAAGAGAGGACAGACTTCTGGAGCTGGGAAGAGGCCTATGGAGCATGTCAGAGTAGTGGTTAGGCCTGGGTTCAAGCCTAACCAGTCGGTGCAGTTCAAGAGGCCAGGTGGGCCTACTCTGAAGACTTGCCATTTCTGCGGCAAGACTGGGCATGTCAAGGAGCAGTGCAGGAAGATGCTGGGACAGTGCCTAGTTTGTAGTGACCCTGCTCCTGTCATGAAGGATTGCCCAAAGTCTAGACAGCCATAGAGAGGACCAGTTGCAGCTCAGCCGTTACAGCAGAGAGCACCGGTACCTGCTGGACGTGGGAATGCCCTTGTTCCGCAGAAGTAGGCGTTTCAGCAGGCTTTGCAGCCGAGGAGGCAGACTTTTCTGCTGACTGCAGTTGAGGCTAAGACTGAGGATAAGGTTATTGCAAGTAACCCTCAGTCTAGTTGCTTCCTTTCCTTAGTTGATCTTGTTCGTTAGTGATACGACTATTTTGACCGGGTCCGGAGGAGCCAAGTCAACCACAACCAGTCAACCAGCCAAACTACGGCCTCGGGCTCCGGCCCAAGGATCTTACGGGCGGGTCGCGTTTCTCCACCCACGACGAAGGCCCAAGAGATTGCCCGCTTCTGTAGCGGAGGAAATCGGGGCCCAAATCGAGGAAGCCTTCGCCAAATATGGCAGCCGCCCCGTGCCATCATGATCCGCCAATTATGGCAGCCACCTTCATGGCTCGCCAAATATGGCAACCGACTTCATGGCCAGGCTTAATGGCCATCATTCCCCCGCCATTATGGCCCGCCAATTATGGCAACCGCAATGCCCATTACTCCAGCCTTCATGGCCCGCCAATTATGGCAATCACTCATGGCCATGACTCCACCTTCATGGCATCATCAAGTGAGCGCATTTAGAGGGGGTCAACCCTTCCCCATTTGCACGACCCCATGAATGGCGGCCATGATGTCACGTCATGGCACATGATGAGCATGGTTCGTCTATATAAGGAGGGGGCGGGCGTCATTTGAGGGGGGCCAGATCTTCACCACCTACAACGGAGGTACCTCATTCTCCCATCTTACACCTTCTTCCACCTTGAATATCTCTCCTCCAAAGCTCGGCCCGAGGACTCGAGTATCGGTCTCTCCGCGAGCCATACTCGATCCCACCGAGCACTTATCAGACCAGATCTGACTTTGGCATCGGAGGGGCTTCGGTCGGAACCAAGGTCCGACCCCCCTGACGAGCTCTCTCGTCTATTCAGGTCCAGGAGTTCCAGCGACGCCGAGGCTACCCCTCGGCGTCCTTCCGGTCGGAGCCGAGCGCCCTCGTCCCCGACCTCGTTCGTCTCCTCCGTCATAAGGACGTCGCTCTGCCGAGGCTACCCCTCACCGAGCCGACGCGAGGATCAGTGCGCCCCGCTGCGAGCGACTCTGCCTTCAACCGATCCCGGAGGCTGTCATCTCGCCGAGGCTACCCCTCGGCCCGCCAAAGAACGGAGCCGCGCCTTTCCGCTCGAGCGAACGCGCCGTCGGTCGACCCCACCGGTCATCTCCGTCTCGAGCGACAGCCACGACAACTCGGGGGTCCCGCGCGTCCCCTCTTTGACCGCATTGACCACGCACCTTCCATACTATTAATGTGTTCTGCAAAAAATAGCAGAAACATTTGGCGCCGTCTGTGGGAAACGAGTCGACACCTACGACGTCAACCGCATCGGTAGCGACTCATTCCATGATCTAAAACCCGTCTCCCCGTAAAGACTAGATGTGATTCCCCCTCCCGCGATCCAAGATTGATGCTGTGGGCGGAGCAGAAGACTAGCGTTGGGCTGGAGAATTCGCACCAGATCGTTTCCCTTTTCCTCTCAAAAGTGAGCAGACTTAACTGAACTCGAAATCGACCGCTCCGCTTCTCTCTTCTTCCCAACATTCGAACTTCGGACTCCCGGAGAAGACCGAGGCCGTGCGACGGCGGGAGCAAGCGTTCTGTCTCAGATAGAACCTGAGCTCGAGCAGAAGCTGGTGCCCTCAATCCAAGGTCGAACTTGGTTGACAGGAAGCTTCGATCATCCAGACGCATCAGGGTTCAACCGGATGAACCCATCAATTCTACGAAGCTCTGGTCAGAGCCTCTCGGCCTCATACGAGCTTCGCCTCGAATGGGGACTCCGATGAAGCACCGGCGTCCCGGGAGAAGCGTCAACCTTCGGCATCACCGACCGCGCCTCGACAGGGCCCGATCTGGGCCTTCGATCCACGTCCATCGCCCTGAGGGAGAAATCGACATTCGACCCGAGGGGACATCAGATCCGACGAGTTGTCCGGCTCAGCACAACTCCTGACAGATATCGGTCCGTCCCCGCCTCGTTCCAACTGAGAACGAGGTGCCCCTTCCATGTTCGACGATGAACGAGCTCCTCTTGCTTCGTTTCGACTGAGATCTACCTACACTCGGATCTAAAGCAAGTTGGGGGAAAGAGCCGGTGCCTATCTCCATCTTCAGCCACTCTTCCCTCGTCTCCCCTCACCACTGACGGGATTGCCGCCCAATCGTCCCGAGCACGGGCGCTAGGTCCGATCTGATCCGCCCCAGCCGATGTGGGCATCCTCCGTTATCACGGCTGCTCGAGCATTTCTCGTGTCTGGATCTCGATGGAATCTCGATCCATCGATCAGGCAGGAGGATGCGCTCTGTCGGACGACAGGTCGGACGTCCGGTGATCTCGGAGCTGCAAGTCTGATGAGGAACTCGAATGGTATGATCATCGCCACCGAACTTCCAATCGTACACTTTCCTCATCAATCGACACCGACTCGTTGCCTCTACCGAAGGACGACGACAAACAAAAACGGCCTCGTAATCGACCTTCTCAATAGATCTCCCACAGTCGAAACAGGTCGAGTGGAGGCGTCCTAGGCCGACCTGTTGAATTCATCGACCACCGGATTTGGCTGACAATGGATCGGATTCCAACTTCGACATGACAGCTCGCCGGCAGATCTTCGCCCAGTTCGGGGTTGCAAGGGGGCATGGGTTCTTCCCGCTGTCGAGTTCGGGGTCAGATCCGGTGGCGATGACGAGAATCAACTCGAGCGAGGTAAAGGGCAAGGGTCTGATCCCGAGCGATACGTCGAACATTGCTCCTCTTCCGACCTTGATCCCTTCGTCCGTTTTTCCTCCATCTCCATGAAAGGGGAGAGCCGAATCTGAGCCCGCCTCTCCTCAAAGAAGCCGAACGTCGCTCCGACATCTGCACCTCAACATGCATCCTAATGTTCGTGACCGTCTCATCGCCAAAAGGAGGCTGACCAGTCCAGGCCGAGGCCGAGGCTGACCAGTTCAGGCCGAGGCCGAGGCCGACCCCAGAGGAGGTCGACCAGTCCAGGCCGAGGCCGACCCCAGCCGAGGCTGACCAGTCCAGGCCGAGGCCGAGGCCGACCCCAGAGGAAGCTGACCAGTTCAGGCCGAGGCCGAGGCTGACCAGTCCAGGCCGAGGCCGAGGCCGACCCCAGAGGAGGCTGACCAGTTCAGGCCGAGGCCGAGGCTGACCAGTTCGGCCGAGGCCGAGGCCGATCCCAGAAGAGGCCGAAGCCGACCCAGCAAAAAGGTCAAACTGTCCTCTTCCCCCTTTGCTAATTAATTGTGTGCTTTCAGACAACTACAAGAGCTTCCCTAACAATTCTCCTCTCTTAAACTTCTTGCGAGATGTGATAAAAAGCCACATCCTCCGGTTTCAACAAATGTCTCACAAAAAGCTTGTAGATAAGGCTGCCATGGTCGTGACAATACCGGAGCACACTGCGACCGGCATTGCGGCCTCGGCCAACTTGAGGGAGAGGCGCAAGGAGTGCGTCTAGATCCGGGGACGGGCCAGGAAGACGCGGGGCTACGAGTGGCCTGGCAAGGTCGCCAAGGAGAATGAGATCTCGATCGAGTTCAGACAAGAGACAGCACCGACGACCCTCGCAGGCGTCGGGCTTAGCCCCGACTCGGCATTCATCGATGGCCCTACCATCATCTCTGGCCATTGTCTCGACATCCGCCATACCAACACCGTGCTGCCATCGCCAAACATATGGGCTGAGCTCCCATCACTGTGCCGCCCTTGCCGAGCTACCTTGGTCGTACCGCCAAACAGACAAAAGCGGGAGCCGGAGCGAGAGCAGGAGCTGGAGCAGGAGCAGGGATCTAGACAAAAGATGGAGCCGGAGCCGGAGCTGGAACTGGAGCAGAAGCTAGGATCCAGACAAAAGCTGGAGCCGGAGCTGGAGCTGGAGCTAGGATCCAGACAAAGCTGGACCCGGAGCGGGAGAAGCGGTCCAGACAAAAGCTATAGCTGGAGCTAGAGCTGGAGCTGAATTTGGAAATAGAACTAGAGCTGTGTCTAGACGAGGCCGACCCATCCAAGAGGAGGCCGACCACACCAGTTCAACCGACCCAGAAGGAGGCCGACCAGACAAGTCCGACCGCCTTGCCAAGTATCTGAGTTTTAACACCTCGCCACTGAGCGGATCTCCTTCGTCGGCCGTAAGCCGAGGGGCAACTCCCCTCGCCACCGGGCGGATCTCCTTTGCCGGCCGTAAGCCGAGGGGCAACTCACCTCGCCACCGAGCGGATCTCCTTCGTCGGCCGTAAGCCGAGGGGCAACTCCCCTCGCCACCGAGCGGATCTCCTTCGTCGGCCGTAAGCCGAGGGGCAACTCCCCTCGCCACCGAACGAACGGATTGGTCAAAGAGCTGGGGGCAACCCTCCCAGTAGGCCGAGCACTCCTTCGTCGGCCGTAAGCCGAGGGGCAACTCCCCTCGCCACCGGGCGGATCTCCTTTGCCGGCCGTAAGCCGAGGGGAAACTCACCTCGCCACCGAGCGGATCTCCTTCGTCGGTCGTAAGCCGAGGGGCAACTCCCCTCGCCACCGAGCGGATCTCCTTCGTCGGCCGTAAGCCGAGGGGCAACTCCCCTCGCCACCGAACGAACGGATCGGTCAAAGAGCTGGGGGCAACCCCCCAGTAGGCCGAGCACTCCTTCGTCGGCCGTAAGCCGAGGGGCAACTCCCCTCGCCACCGAACGAATCTCCTTCGTCAGCCGTAAGCCAAGGGGCAACTCCCCTCGCCACCGGGCGGATCTCCTTTGCCGGCCGTAAGCCGAGGGGCAACTCACCTCGCCACCGAGCGGATCTCCTTCGTCGGCCGTAAGCCGAGGGGCAACTCCCCTCGCCACTGAGCGGATCTCCTTCGTCGGCCGTAAGCCGAGGGGCAACTCCCCTCGCCACCGAGCGGATCTCCTTCGTCGGCCGTAAGCCGAGGGGCAACTCCCCTCGCCACCGAACGAACGGATTGGTCAAAGAGCTGGGGGCAACCCCCCAGTAGGCCGAGCACTCCTTTGTCGGCCGTAAGCCGAGGGGCAACTCCCCTCGCCACCGAACGAATCTCCTTCGTCGACCGTAAGCCGAGGGGCAACTCCCCTCGCCACCGAACGGATCTCCTTCGTCGGCCGTAAGCCGAGGGGCAACTCCCCTCGCAACCGAACGAATCTCGGACCGACGATCTATCGTCACTAGCCAACTCCGCAGGACAGAACAAATTCTACAGAAAGAGCAACTTTTTCCCCATTATACTACATCTCCCGACCTCCACCTCAACAATGGTAGAGCTCAGAAGATGGGGGCAATTGATACGACTATTTTGACCGGGTCCGGAGGAGCCAAGTCAACCACAACCACTCAACCAGCCAAACTACGGCCTCGGGCTTCGGCCCAAGGATCTTACGGGCAGGTCGCGTTTCTCCACCCACGACGAAGGCCCAAGAGATTGCCCGCTTCTGTAGCGGAGGAAATCGGGGCCCAAATCGAGGAAGCCTTCGCCAAATATGGCAGCCGCCCCGTGCCATCATGATCCGCCAATTATGGTAGCCACCTTCATGGCTCGCCAAATATGGCAACCGACTTCATGGCCAGGCTTAATGGCCATCATTCCCCCGCCATTATGGCCCGCCAATTATGGCAACCGCAATGCCCATTACTCCAGCCTTCATGGCCCGCCAATTATGGCAATCACTCATGGCCATGACTCCACCTTCATGGCGTCATCAAGTGAGCGCATTTAGAGGGGGTCAACCCTTCCCCATTTGCACGACCCCATGAATGGCGGCCATGATGTCACGTCATGGCACATGATGAGCATGGTTCGTCTATATAAGGAGGGGGCGGGCGTCATTTGAGGGGGGCCGGATCTTCACCACCTACAACGGAGGTACCTCATTCTCCCATCTTACACCTTCTTCCACCTTGAATATCTCTCCTCCAAAGCTCGGCCCGAGGACTCGAGTATCGGTCTCTCCGCGAGCCATACTCGATCCCACCGAGCACTTATCAGACCATATCTGACTTTGGCATCGGAGGGGCTTCGGTCGGAACCAAGGTCCGACCCCCCTGACGAGCTCTCTCGTCTATTCAGGTCCAGGAGTTCCAGCGACGCCGAGGCTACCCCTCGGCGTCCTTCCGGTCGGAGCCGAGCACCCTCGTCCCCGACCTCGTTCGTCTCCTCCGTCACAAGGACGTCGCTCTGCCGAGGCTACCCCTCGCCGAGCCGACACGAGGATCCGTGCGCCCCGCTGCGAGCGACTCTGCCTTCAACCGATCCCGGAGGCTGTCATCTCGCCGAGGCTACCCCTCGGCCCGCCAAAGAACGGAGCCGCGCCTTTCCGCTCGAGCGAACGCGCCGTCGGTCGACCCCACCGGTCATCTCCGTCTCGAGCGACAGCCACGACAACTCGGGGGTCCCGTGCGTCCCCTCTTTGACCGCATTGACCACGCACCTTCCATACTATTAATGTGTTCTGCAAAAAATAGCAGAAACAGTTAGAATTTGTTTGGCTGCTTGAATATGTTATGTTTACTAGAATAGGATTTGATTGTTAGAATGTTTGTTAGGTGTGATTTTGGTTTGCACATTTCCTGCACGAGTCCTCTTTGACTCTGGTGCATCGATGTGCATTATATCCCGGAGCTTCGTGGACAAGCATTCCTTGTCGACTTCCCCTCTTCCCAAGAGTTGGGATATCGTTACAGGGAATGGCGTGATCTCAGTGTATCGTGGTTGCAATTCTTGTCCTTTGGTGGTCTGTGGACATGAGCTTTACGCTGACTTTATTGTCCACGACATCATCAACTATGATGCCGTCCTTGGGATGGATTGGCTTGCGAGTTTCTATGCCATGATCGATTGCCGGAGGAAGAAGGTGGTGTTCGAGATTCCAGGACATCTGGTGTTTGAGTTCAGCCGAGGCCGTAGTTCGCTTGGTCCTGTCAGGTTTCGGGCCAAGCCGGTGGAGATTGTTGCCATGCAGATGGAGCAGAGTAGACCAGCTGTTGTGCGAGAATTCGACGACGTCTTCCCCGAAGAGATGTCTGGACTGCCGCCTGATCAAGCTCTCGAGTTTTCGATCGATCTTATTCCGGGAGCGCAGTCCATTTCGAAGGCGCCGTATCGTATGGCTCCAGCTGAGTTTGAGGAATTACGCAGGCAGCTGGATGAGCTTTTGTAGAAGGGTTACATTAATCCTATTGTGTCTCCGTGGGGAGCACCGGTGTTGCTGGTGAAGAAGAAGGATGGTTCGCGTCGCATGTGCGTGGACTACAGGGAGCTGAATGCCGTCACCGTCAAGAATCGATATACATTGCCTCGTATAGATGACATCTTTGATCAGCTTGGAGGATCGAGAGTGTTCTCTAAGTTGGACCTGAGGAGTGGCTATCACCAGCTGAAGGTGAGGAATGAAGATATCCAGAAGACAGCGTTCAGGACGAAGTATGGTCATTACAAGTTCGTGGTTATGCCTTTCGGTGTAACCAATGCGCCCGCAGTTTTTATGAACTTGATGAATCTGATCTTCTATGACTTTCTGGATAAGTTTGTCGTTATCTTTATTGACGACATCTTGATCTATTCAAAGTCGGAGGAAGAGCATGCATCGCACTTGAGGACATTATTGGAGATTTTGAGGAAGCATCGTTTGTATGCTAAGTATTCCAAGCGTGTGTTCTGGCTTGATAGGGGTGCTTTTCTTGGACACGTGGTGTCAGGAGATGGAATATCGGTGGATCCTGAGAAGATTAAGGCTATCAGGGAGTGGCCTGTTCCACAGTCAGCGTCTGAGGTCCGGAGTTTCCTTGGGCTTACAGGTTATTATCGGCATTTCATTAAGGACTTTTTTCGGGTTGCTGAGCCGATGACCAGACTGATGAGGAAGGATGTATCTTTCGTCTGATCCGATGATTGTGAGAAGGCCTTTTCTATTCTGAAGGAGAGGTTGACGACTGCCTCTGTTCTTGCTGTACCTGATCGGAGTGGAGGATTTGAGATCTTTTGTGATGCTTCTGGCAAAGGTCTCGGTTGTGTTTTGCATCAGCATGGGCACGTGGTTGCGTATGCTTCTCGTCAGCTTAAGGCTCATGAGAAGAATTACCCGACGCACGATTTGGAGTTGGCTGCAGTCGTATTTGCGCTCAAGATTTGGAGGCACTTCTTGCTGAGTGAGAAGGTGAAGATCTTCATTGATCACAAAAGATTGAAGTATATCTTTACGCAGAAGGAGCTCAACATGCGACAGCGTCGATGGTTAGAGCTCATGGCAGATTATGAGATCGACTTGCAATATCACTCTGGCAAGGTGAATGTGGTTCCGGATGCGCTGAGCAGACTTCCAGCGGTGATGATGTTGACTTCGCAGTGGAGGTTGTAGCAGGATTTTTGCGAGTCTGGTATTGAGATCGTGCTTCCTGGAGAGGCTTCTACGTTGATGTGTATGCAAATACAGTCGACGATCGTGGATCGGATCAAGGCAGGTCAGGCCGGAGATCCGAAGCTGGTGAAGATTCGGGAACAGGTAGAAGCCGGTCTGCGGACTGACTTCTTGATTCATGGAGATGGTTCGTTGAGATTTGGAGCCAGGTTGTGTGTGCCAGCTGGAGATATTAGAGAGGAGTTATTGGTTGAGGCACACAGTTCGCCGTATTCTGTGCATCCTGGTGGTACCAAGATGTACAAAGATCTTCGTCTGAACTATTGGTGGCATGGTATGAAGCGGAGTGTGGCTCGGAGCGTAGCCAAGTGTTTGGTCTGCCAGCAGGTAAAGGCAGAGCATCAGCGTACGGCAGGGTTGCTACAACCGCTTCCGATTCTGGAGTGGAAGTGGCAACACATCACTATGGATTTCGTGACTGGACTACCTCGGAGTCCGAAGCAGAATGATGCGATTTGGGTGATCGTAGACCGATTGACAAAATCCACCCACGTTATTCACTTTCGAGTAGGACAGTCCACTGAGACGCTAGCGAGGAGATATATGGAGGTAAATCCTTTTACCCTCCGTTTTTAATTTTCTTTCCCTAGTTTAGATAGTGATGTAACGTGAATCGTGCAGGAGATCGTGCGACTTCACGGAGTCCCTGTGAGTATCGTGTCGGATAGACACAAGATTCACTTCTCAGTTTTGGCAGAGTCTGCAGAAGAGTCTGGGTACGAGTCTGAGTTTCAGTACCGCGTACCACCCGCAGACAGATGGCCAGTCCGAGAGGACGATTCAGATTTTGAAGGACATGCTAAGGGCATGCATGTTGGACTTTAAGGGATCCTGGGAGGATCATCTCCAGCACGTGGAGTTTGCCTACAATAACAGCTACCAGGCGAGCATTGGCATGGCACCATTCGCCGCGCCATACGGGAAGAAATGTCGATCGTCACTGAGCTGGGATGACATTGGAGACCGGGAGCTGTTAGGACCAGAGATGATCGTGGAGGCTGTGGATGTTGTGAGAAACATCCGGGAGAAGCTGAGGATCGCGCAGGACCGTTTCAAGCATTGGGCAGATGCTAAACGGAGGCCTTTGGAGTTTCAGCCAGGAGATCGTGTCTTTCTGAAGATCTCTCCGAACCGCGGCGTTATCCAATTTGGAAAGAGAGGCAAGCTGAGTCCGAGGTACATTGGACAGTTTGATGTCCTAAAGAGAGTTGGAGCGGTGGCTTATCGCTTGGCGTTGTCGCCATCACTGGAGGGTGTTCACGACGTATTTCACGTATCTCAGTTACGTCGATACGTCAGTGATCCGTCTAATCCTGTGGATTTCTCGGAGATCACGGTTCATCCTGATCTTACCTATGATCAGCACCCAGTTGAGATTCTGGATCGATGGCAGAAGCAGCTGAGGAATAAGACCGTCGACTTGGTTAGAGTGCAATGGCGTCATGGTTCCCCTGGGGAGTCCACCTGGGAGCGTGAGGATGATATGAGAGAGTGCTTCCCGCACTTGTTTCCGAGCAGTAGTTGATGTTGATTCCGAGGACGGAATCATTCATAAGGTGGGGAGGATGTAACGGTCTGTTTTCGATTGTACGCTTTGTCGTGCACGTATTTATTTTAGACGTTGTCTGTATCCAAACCCTATGGTGTGATATGCCGTTGTGACCCTCTCGAAGAGTATTAAATTGTGGATTTATTTTGGAACGTCATTTCACGGGTCGTTCTCCCACGATTTGACCTTATTTGATGAGACATCGCGATTTTCGCTTGTGACGTGAGGCCTTTTTATTTTTAATTTCGTTTCTCGACGTCGAAATCGTGCTCCGTCTTCTTAGTTGCGTTTCTCTCGTCAGTGCGGTCACCCTAGTATTTATCTTACGATTTTTGGGCTTTGTTTGACCTACTTGCACTTTTTGACCCAACCTATTACATTTTTAGCCCTAAGTTTCATTGTATTATCTCCCTAATAATTGATTAATAATATTACATCAGACTTTTGACTTAGTCTATTTTATTTCCCCACTTGGCACTCAACCCACGCATGAGAGAGAGGGTAAGAAATTTGGGTTTTAATAGTTTTTATAACACTTTTGTAATCAAAACTACCCTAACAACTCTACCCTATCTCTAGCCCACTACCCACGTGCTTCAGCCCTCTACCCTATTTCATTAGCCCTAGGGCTATTCACGTTTTCTCCAAGCAACCAACATACAGCCATCGCCCCTAACGTTTATTCACGCAACCCTAACCCTAGGCAGGCCTCTTCTTCGTTTCTCAGCCCTAGCCCGCCGCCGGAGGCCCCCTCTCCCTTCCCCCGACCTTCCTCCCTCCCCTGGACGCCGTAGCATCGCCGGAGACCGCCGCTAGCCGCCGGAAAAGCCCGCCTGCAACCGCTGCAGCCGCTGCAAGCAGCAGCAATTCGCAGCAGCAGTAGCAGCAGCGTCCACCGCCGCCGCTGCCGCCGCCGTTGCCACTGCCCCCTCCGGTGTCCGTCGAACCCCTCGGCCCCTCGCTGCTGTCTGGGTTCCCCCTCAGACCACCCCTGATCTGAAACAGCGAGTGTGCTCGCTGTTTTGCGTTTTTACGACGTATCGGCACGTCGTGTCGCCTCTTCGTCGTCCCCTCTCGCTGTTGGGATCTTCCGACAATCCTCTATATCTCCTAGGGGTGTTTTCCGACGTCACGATCTTCCCCTACGATGCTCAACGTCGTAGACTTCGTGTACGTCGACCCGTTCGTCTCGGTTCGTTGTTACGGCTTCCCGGGAGCCGTAAAAACGTTTACCGATATCTTGCTCGCTGATTGGAATCTTGTTCGCTGATCTCGTCACTGTTCGGGGATTGGCGATCGCGGAATCTATTATGGAATCTGGAATTAGGAGCGCGTTCTATTATTCCAACCCCTAGCGTCGCTACCCGACGCCAGTGTAGCTCTCGCGTCGTGTAAGGGTAAATTTCTGAACACTTAGGACCCTCAACCCATGCATGCTAATCAAGATAAAAATCGGTATTTTAATTGCCTGGTAAATTACTAATGAAGATAATTTAATTTGGGACTGTAGGCTGGTGATCCGAGCACATAGGTAGACTGGACTGATTGGACGGTGTATTCAGAACGATTGATTGCAGGCAAGTGAAACTTGCCAATTTGTGCTTTAGGCCATGTCTTAGGCCATTCTCCTCGTTTTTAGCGTAAAAGAGACTAGGCGACGAAATGATACTCGCCAAGACACAATTTTAAGATTTAGCTTGACAACGAAGCTAGATCTGTCACCTTGCCATGTCATTCATGGATTTTTGCCTGTCACGTTTAATTTCCATATCTGTACGCTTTTTACTTTTGCTCTGCCATGCCTGTCACGTTTAATTTCCTTATCTGTACGCACATTAATTGTACACATGCCATGCCATGCATCTTGATGTCATCCATGCTTGAATGTTGCATTCGTAGCACACGCTACTTGTACTTGCTTGTTGAGGCTAGGCACCTGCGTTGCAGGCACAACCCTATGCCAAATACACTTCCTGGTTCGTGATCCAGAAGCGGGCTACATGTGTTGGTCAAAAGCCAATGCCCGATACACGTGGAGGGGTAGGGATCAGCGATCACTTGAGCTTAGGAGTTGGCCCGTACAGCCACTCCAGCCAAAAGGCGCAATCTCTGTGCACGACGTGTTTACTTGACTTGTAAAATCCATGTGAATGTTTACTAGCTTTTCTACCTTGCCATGTCATACTTGTTGCACGTTACTACTTGTTGCATTCATATCTTAAACTGACATGTCATCGCATATTTTTAGAACTGCTAGGTTGTTTCCTTCTTTTAGTTTCCTTGCACAAGTCTCTTGTAGACTTACTGACATGCGCCCTCGTCTCTTTTGGGTGTCGCATGTTAGTTGCTGAGCCAGAGTCCGTTGCTGAGGACGAGGTGTTTGCTGACTTTGAGCATGGGTCCACCGTTGACGTGGAGTACGAGGACACCGGCGACCAGTCGTAGAGATTTCCTTCGTTGTTGCTTTCTGTTTAGTTGTTGCTAGTTTGTCGGTGCGTGGCACCTTTCTTTCTATACGTTGATTATTTCTGTTGGCCATGCTTGGGCCTTTTAGACTCTTCTTTTTAGCCTGGTGGATTTTCTGTGATGTTGGAATTTATTGTGGACATTCTGAGATTGAAATAATTTTATCTGTCTCCTTTCTTTATTATTATTTTTGATCTGCTTCGCATTTGCAAGGACCTATACTTGGTTATTCCATACGCTTTACAGACTGGAGCCTCACAGCTCCAAGTCTGAGCGGACTTCTCACGCCTCGCCTCCTTTTTAGGGAAGCGGTTCGTGACATTGATCATCAGTCGACTGATGCGACAAGCTCAAGTAGAGTCAATAAAAATGTTGACTTGATTAGTCCATCACAATCGACTGTAGAAGGCTCGACATGCGACTTGAATCACCCAGTCGACTGTGAATCCTTCAGCAGGCGACTGTTGGATAACCAGAGACTCCAAATGAGTCTTTGGTCATGATGAGTCCATTGGGTTGGATTCTATGATAATATTAAGGCTCACTAAGATGGTTAAATGCATATGCATGAATGAGTAGACCATCTATCAAGGCATTACATTAACCTAGACTCAAATGACAGAGAAAGCAATAAAGGAAATATTACATAGATTACATTGCTTTCCTTAGAGTCTATGGCTTCAATCTGGATGCCTTGATGTTCCCCATCATCTCCAAACTTTGGCACCCCTTGAGTCCAAGATTTGGCCCTTCTCCACTTGATGTCCATCCTTGCACCAAGTGTTTAGTCTCCAAAAATGATATTCTTGAAATGCAAACTATGAGACTAAAACAAGAGAGTCATTAGTAACAACATAATGTTGTGACCATCATCAAAATAACATTGGTATGAAACACCAATACTCAACAATCTCCCCTTTTTGATGATGACACACATTATGTAAAACAGAAAGAAATAAAGCACAATGCTAATGAGCTCCCCCTACTTATATGCACCAATTGTACAATGAGATACACAATAGTAAATACTCATTATACAAATGAAGTAATGAGACATCATGGTGACATATAATAGGCATGGATTACATAAACCAATTGCAATAGAAAATATCATGCAAACATGAATGGTTTATACAATCCCATATATCTCTCCCCATAGATATATCTCTCCCCAAATGCATATGTATGAAATACAAGATTTACATTTACATAATGCATATATATCTCCCCCTTGACATCGTCAAAAAGGTGGACAACAATAATATAACCTTTGGCATCTTAATCATAGATGTGACAATATGCAATAGTAAAGAAATGTATGATACCAAATTGTAAAATTTAGAGAGTATCAATCACTATTGTTGGTAGCAACGATCTGTGAACTTCTTGTTTGATGATAACAAACGTGTGAGAACATTTATCGTGTGTGTCGGCGAACGTATGATTAACTCACGAAGGGAATTGGTCAATGTGCAAAGGAGAACAGGGAAGTACCAAGTTTTATTATATACTTATATACGTTCTTATATATGCTTGGTCATTGTTCAAGGTCAGCCAATGTCTTTTCAAATAAGCAAATCACAATGGTTTTTAAAAATCAATGAGTTGTAATAAGAGGTGTAATAACAAAAGGGCAACGAAAATGGTATTCTGTAAATGGCCTTTAAAATGGCCTTTTAAATGGCCTTTAGCAATGACCCATCATTTTTTTGGGTGTCTAAAAATTCCTCAGGCCGAAATACACAAGCCACAACTTTGAAACCTCTCCTATTAGAAAAACCCCTAGGCTAGCGAATTAACCTCCCAAGAGCTCATCATCAAAAATTGAAGCCGCACCTTTCTTTTAATAACCTAGTGCTGCCGGCCATTTCTAAGGGGGTGCCCAATTAAAATCTCAACATTCTTCAAAAAAAAGGAGAGCCCTTCTTATTTTTATCTAGCCAATCATCAAGAGCCAGGTTTCATTCTCCTTTGTAATCTCTAGAGGCCAGCACGTTCTCTCTTGATCTCTCAAAACAATTTTTGAGAGCTCATAATCTTGTGGAGGAGGGGCCGAATCAAAGAGCAGGCCGGATCACCCTCTTCCAATCAAAAAGGAGAACCAAGCCAAAAAAAGGCACATGCTGCTTTGTTTGTGAGATCACAGGCGCACGCACATCAAGAGATCAAAAAATAACTGGCAACAAAAAAATTCGGTGTGTGCCTTTATTTAATTAAAGTCTAATCCTTTTTTCTTTGTGTTTTGTTTTGCATGTTCATAAAAGTAAGCATAAGGGACCAGGGGACAAAAAAAGGTGAGCAAGGCTTCAAGCCGCAACTTGGTTTTGAGCAGAGCCAATCAAAATTGAAGAAGGCCACGTCAATTTCAAAAGGGTGCCGTAATCTTCAGGCCGAAAACTTTGTGCATGCCGCAACTTTGAGAGTAGCCACAATTGTTGACCATCTTGCTGCAAATCATCATTATGCCAGAACGTGTGCCAACCTTTCATCAACAAAGCACTTGCCGCAATTGTTTTCATCGAGAGGGAGGCCAAACTATTGAGGGGACATCAGAAACCACTACTACTTGCCAGACGACTTCTGGCCTGTGCCTATTGACGAAGACATCGCTGCTGCACAATCTGAGCTTTCTAAACTCAATACTTTATTATTTTGTGTAGCAATTGTGATAGATCTTCGTAGTGGAAACTTTACCTGTTTGTGTTACTTTTGGGGACCTGACGACTTGGGAGTCGTCACGGAGGGAGAGCATCTGACTAGATTGATAGTGTAGAGCACGTGGTGTGCGTACGAGCTAGGTGAGAGTAGATTTGGGATCTTGACTCATTGTAGCTGTACTTGATTACATATCTATCTAGTTGTTGCTTTCGGGGGCTGGAGTAGGTCGTGGGGACGACCGAACCAGGGTATATCTGTGCGTACACTGTGATTGCATTCTATTTACTTTGCCTGTGCCTATAACTGCGTGTGATTGTTCGTGGGTTGCACGAATATTTTTATTAGCCTATTCACCCCCCCTCTAGGTTACGATCCAGATCCAACAAGTGGTATCAGAGCCAGTTTAGAGGATCTAGTCTAGATTTTTAGATGACCATGAATATATCTGATTGTGCTTTTGCTGAAGGTCAGTCTATAGCCCGTCCCCCTAAGTTTAACGGTGTAGACTTTGCATATTGGAAGGCTAGGATGAAAATCTATTTAGTGTCTGTAGATTATGATGTGTGGGATATTGTTGAAAATGGTTATAGTCTACCCACTATTAAAATTGAAGACACTGTTATGATTAAGCCTAAAGACAAGTGGGATTTAGCTGATAAAAAACGTTATACTTTTAATGGTAAAGCTATGAATGCGACTATATGTTCTCTTGATAAATCTAAGTTTAATCGTATCTCACATTGTTTAACTGCGCAGGAAATCTGGCATACTCTGGAGGTGACACATGAGGGAACATCGCAAGTAAAGGAATCCAGACTTGCGTTGCTTTGCACAGAATATGAGAGCTTCCGCATGCTACCAACAGAATCTGTGAAAGAGATGTTTGCGAGGTTCACGGACATCGTCTACAAATCCAGTTCCCTCGGTAAGCCATACTCTAGCCATGACCAGGTACGAAAGATCTTAAGGGCGCTACCAAGCTCGTTCAGGCCTAAAGTCACAGCTATTCAAGAAGCTAAGGACTTGTCAACAATGAAAGTGGAGGACTTGATAGGCAACCTAATGTCACACGAGCTTGAGTTGCAGAGTATAGAAGCCAGAGAGAAACCTGAAGAGAAGACCAAAGCTTCCACACCATTAGCTCTTCAAGCTAACAACGACGATCTTAATGAAGAGCAAGCCCTAATGGTCAGAAACTTCAGGAGATACATTCAGACTGATCAAGGAAGAGCTGAGATGGGAAAAAGGTTCATTCGTTCTAATAATTCTAATTTTGGTAGAAATTCCTATGATCAGAAAGCTATTAATAGAAGTGAATGTTTTAAATGCAGGAAGAAAGGGCACCACATAAAAGATTGCCCACAACAACACACAGCTCAAGTTGCAAAAGGAAAAACGAAAGTGCTGACGTGGGACATGGATAGCAAAGCTGAGGAGGAGGATGAGGAACATGAAGCCCACTCCTGCATGGCATTGATGGCCAAACACAATGAGGTAGAATCTCCCACTAAAGCTGAATTCTTAGAAATCTGTAAAGGAATGCAACATAGAATTGATGAGCTAGAAGCTGATGTGGAATGTTATAGGAATGATAATTTTGATATGCAACAAACTGAGTATGACATGTCTATAGAAATTAAAAATATTAAACAAGAGCTTGTTGCATGCAAATCTACTATTACTATGTTAGAAAAAGAGAAAGCTAGCTTGTCTGAAAAAACTGATTGTCTTTCATGTCCCTCTTTATTAAAGGATATTAGCATGTATAAGCTAGATAAGACAAAGCTTGAAGTTGAAAATGAATTGCTTTCTAAAAAGATTAACATGCTAAATCTTGAACTTAAAGAAAAAAAATGAGGGATTTGAAAATAAAGAAGAGGAAAACAAGCAAGCTTTCATTAGTAAATGCACTTTGCTTGTGGATGAAAACGATATCTTGAAATCCAACGTCACCACCCTAGAATTGTCATTAAAGAGATTTTCCATTGGAAAACAAAATTTGGACATTATTCTTGGAAATCAACTTTATGACAATAATAGGCGAGGACTAGGATATGGTCTTAAAAATGTTGAAAAATCAAAATATAGAAAAGTTCACATTGAAACAACAAAGGTTGGAAATTTTAATGCTAAGTGCTTTACATGTGGATGCGTTGGTCATACTTCATATCATTGCAAATATAGGAACAAAAACATTAAGTTCAAACAAATATGGGTTCCTAAATCTTTGATGACTAACGTGAGTGGACCTTGTTGGATTCCAAGGTCACACACAACACCTCTTTTGTAGGTGGATGGAAATTTGACGAGGATCGATAAATTGAATGTCTCATTCCTTTTTAGCTCCTTAGTCAAACGGCGATGCGAAGGTATATCTCATTCTTTGAACTTAATGAATATCTTCATAGTCTTTTTGTGTGCGTGACTTTTTCTTTGTTTGTGTGCTAGTAGTTGCATTGCTATGTGTGCATGATTTTTTTTGTTTGTGTAATTGCATTTCATGTTTGCTTTAGTACTGCATGCTTTTTAAAAAAACTGAAAAACCAAAAAAAGGGGGGTGCTTAAATGTGTATCTTTTCTTATTGATTCATTATTGAAGTATGCATGAATGATTTTCATATCCATGTAGAAATTGGTGTATTATTACTTTTGCTACATGCGCATGTTCATCTTTCTAAATATTCAGGGCATGTTTAATGAATGAAAACAACTTGATTTCTACACCACCTACTTCACTTCCACATGTATTATTATCGTTGCACATTTGGAGATATCGTTTATGAAGTATGGAATGTGAATGTAGGAGGAAAACTTAACTGAATATCTAAGGGATATGATATACCTTGCCATGGATAAAAATTGAGCAAAAGAAAGTGATGTTATAAGTATTTTAAAAAAATGAAAAAGAAGAATAATTGCTCTGTATGAAAAATGGATACAATCATTGGCAACGGTATTACCCACGAGTATCCAACATAAGCTTTATGGGTAAACTTTAGCGTTGGTGTACTTACTCGTCAAGCAATGCCACCCCCACATCTAAGAGTCCTTATAGGCTATGTTTTGGGGTGTGGTACCTTGAACTCATTTTTAATGAGGTGGGAAAAATCAATCCTAGGTGATAGAATGTTATATGGAAAATGTGGATTGGTTTTGGTTGACTTTCTTAAATGATTCTCTCTCATGTGCTTCAATTTTAATCATCACACTTTACACGTTGGTGTTGAAGTCTTAGTTGTTTAATTTCATTGGATTGTGACTTGATTGTTGGTAATGGTTAATAATACTCTCTTTTTGCATGATATATGAGTTTGACTTCATGGTATGACTTTTGATGATAACAAAGGGGGAGAAAAATTTGGGAAAGATTTGATATTAATGCTCGTGAAAATATGATTGTTTGATTAAGGGAGAGCATTAATGAATATTGGGGAAGCACAAAAATAGGGGGAGCATGCATATTGCTAACTTTGCAGATCGGTGTTTGCACATCATTATATCTTACTGCATGTCACCCACTATCGTCACACTTTCACACACTATTTGAAAAGCTTATTGGTCAAATCTTATATTTAGTTTGTCATCATCAAAAGGGGGAGATTGTTGGTAGCAACGATCTGTGAACTTCGTGTTTGATGATAACAAACGTGTGTGAACATTTATCGTGTGTGTTGAGTGTTTCAGGAACGTCGAACGTATGATCAACTCACGAAGGGAATTGGTCAATGTGCAAAGGAGAACAGGGAAGTACCAAGTTTTATTATATACTTATATACGTTCTTATATATGATTGGTCATTGTTCAAGGTCAGCCAATGTCTTTTCAAATAAGCAAATCACAATGGTTTTTAAAAATCAATGAGTTGTAATAAGAGGTGTAATAACAAAGGGGCAACGAAAATGGGATTCTGTAAATGGCCTTTAAAATGGCCTTTTAAATGGCCTTTAGCAATGACCCATCATTTTTTTGGGTGTCTAAAAATTCCTCAGGCCGAAATACACAAGCCACAACTTTTAAAACCTCTCCTATTAGAAAAAACCCTAGGCTGGCGAATTAACCTCCCAAGAGCTCATCATCAAAAATTGAAGCCGCACCTTTCTTTTAATAACCTAGTGCTGCCGGCCATTTCTAAGGGGGTGCCCAATTAAAATCTCAACATTCTTCAAAAAAAGGAGAGCCCTTCTTATTTTTATCTAGCCAATCATCAAGAGCCAGGTTTCATTCTCCTTTGTAATCTCTAGAGGCCAGCACGTTCTCTCTTGATCTCTCAAAACAATTTTTGAGAGCTCATAATCTTGTGGAGGAGGGGCCGAATCAAAGAGCAGGCCGGATCACCCTCTTCCAATCAAAAAGGAGAACCAAGCCAAAAAAGGCACAGGCTGCTTTGTTTGTGAGATCACAGGCGCACGCACATCAAGAGATCAAAAAATAACTGGCAACAAAAAAATTCGGTGTGTGCCTTTATTTAATTAAAGTCTAATCCTTTTTTCTTTGTGTTTTGTTTTGCATGTTCATAAAAGTAAGCACAAGGGACCAAGAGACAAAAAAAGGTGAGCAAGGCTTCAAGCCGCAACTTGGTTTTGAGTAGAGCCAATCAAAATTGAAGAAGGCCGCATCAATTTCAAAAGGGTGCCGTAATCTCCAGGCCGAAAACTTTGTGCATGCCGCAACTTTGAGAGTAGCCACAATTGTTGACCATCTTGCTGCAAATCATCATTGTGCCAGAACGTGTACCAACCTTTCATCAACAAAGCACTTGCCGCAATTGTTTTCATCGAGAGGGAGGCCAAACTATTGAGGGGACATCAGAAACCACTACTACTTGCCAGACGACTTCTGGCCTGTGCCTATTGACGAAGACATCGCTGCTGCACAATCTGAGCTTTCTAAACTCAATACTTTATTATTTCGTGTAGCAATTGTGATAGATCTTCGTAGTGGAAACTTTACCTGTTTGTGTTACTTTTGGGGACCTGACGACTTGGGAGTCGTCACGGAGGGAGAGCATCTGACTAGATTGATAGTGTAGAGCACGTGGTGTGCGTACGAGCTAGGTGAGAGTAGATTTGGGATCTTGACTCATTGTAGCTGTACTTGATTACATATCTATTTAGTAGTTGCTTTCGGGGGCTGGAGTAGGTCATGGGGATGACCGAACCAGGGTATATCTGTGCGTACACTGTGATTGCATTCTATTTACTTTGCCTGTGCCTATCACTGCGTGTGATTGTTCGTGGGTTGCACGAATATTTTTATTAGCCTATTCACCCACCCCTCTAGGCTACGATCTAGATCCAACAACTATCACATGCTCCTCCTAGATCATAGAAAAGGTCAAGTCTTGACTTCTAGGATCTAATACCAATTGTAAAGTAGGAGATAAACAATCTCTAACAATTGAGGTAATACCAATTGTAGACAAAGAATCTTGGAAGATAATCCTCTTTACTAATTGATATACATATATTGGAGTCATAGGCCTAAAGTGTATTAAAGCAATAGATATGGAAAAATCAAGCTTCAGTGATACACAATGATATTGCCAAAAAGGAATTAAAACATGAAACATGTTGGCAATATCAATTGGTCAAGATCAAGACCATAATAACCAATTGGAAATGACACCAATTGAAACAATGATCCCAAAAATCAACCCGAAATGAGAGTTAAAATATGTTTTAAAATATTTTAAACATATTAGATATAATAACTCCCCCATTGTCATACATATGGATCAACAAATGTATGCATGACAATGTCTTCCCCAAGGTCCACATTTTCTTTAAAAATAAGTTTGAAAATATTTTCAAAATAATGAAACACACACAATCAATGGGTATGCTAAAAATAAACATTTAAGCATAATACACATACAAAATGCATATGTTTGAGGAACCTAAACATTAGGAAACCAAACCCAAAAGGAGTTTGATTTCCTAATGTAATTACATCAGGTGATCACATCCCTAACTAGAGAGTTGATGTAACTATCCCTCTCTTGCATACTAATCTTAGTGGGAATTCACAAATCAAGGATTTCCTAGGCAAGAGTTTTGCCTTTGCAAGAGGGGTAGATGTGGCATGCTTAGGTGTAGAAAAAAATTTCTTAGCATGCATAGAATGAGGATTTTGCTTCTTAGCAAAAAATGAAGAGTTTTCATTTTTCCTCATCACCTTATGATTTACATGCTTCTTGTTGATGTTATTGTTATACAAGAAAGCATATTGTTCTTCTTAGGTGCTTTAGCAATATTTCTTGTATTAGCACCAAAAGAGGAATTAGAGGTGGGTTTGGGTACCACATTTTGAATATATCCCAAGCCTCCTCTATGATTTGCAGGATGTTGTTTTTCAAGAAAACCGTGGAGTGAATCCCTAGAATACACAAATCTTTTGAGCTTACAGGATTTCTCTTCACATTTCAACGTAAGTTGTTGAATGCGAGTTTCTACGCTTAAGTTTTGAGTAACAAGATTATCATTAGACAAACTCAATTCCTTAACTTGAGAGAGAAGTGTGTCTCTTTCACTAGTGTCAAAATCATGCATTTCATCATGGATTACACTAGCAATTTCTAGTTCATGCAATCTACTCTTAGCAATCTTATATTTTGCTTTTAATTTATTGTAAGAGTTGATGCACTTACTAGCGTTTTTGGAGACCATATCAAAACGATATTCAAGCTCCTCGTATGAGATCTTCTCCTCAATCTCATCATCATTCTCTACCTCTCTAGAACTTGATGATGACTCCTCCTCGATAGCCATGAGGCCCATTTCCTCACATGAGTTGAGCCAAGCTTCTAACTATTCTTCATTTGAGCCAGAGGGGATTGGTGTAGGAACATCAATTGCCACAAAGCATGCGTAAGCTTCCTCCTTGTCATCATCTTCTTTGTTACTTGATGTATCCTCACCCGAATCATCAAATGTCCCGACAAGCCCCTTCTTGTGGTTTTTGGACTTGGACTTCCCTTTCCAATGCTTCTTCCATTTACCCTTGTAAGTCTCTTTGTTGGGTTTGGAGGGGCATTCGGTGGATAGGTGACCTTTTCCACTGCAAGTGTAACAAGTAGGAACCTTGTTAGAATTGGAGGCAAACTTTGACAAAGATTTACCTTACTTGCACTTGAGGAATGCCTTGAATTGCTCGGCAAGATCCTCAATTTCTTCTCCACTTGCCTCTTCTAGCTCATCTTCTTCACTAGGAGCTTCTCGATGGAATTTCTTCCTCCATTTGATTGGCTCCTCCTTGGCATGGAATGCAACCCCCTTTTGCTTCTCCGGCTTCTTGGGCTTCGATGGTTGAATCTCCTTCTTGTGTTGAAGTTTCACTTTGTACGCCATGAGATTTCTGATGCACTCCTCAACGGTGTATTTGGACATGTTATATGACTCCAAAATTCCGTTGGCCTTTGACTCCCAATGAGATGTGAGAGAATTAAGGATCTTCTCTACACGATCTTCTTGGGAAATCATCTTCCCAAGTCCCTCCAAAGCGTTCACGATATCTGTGAACCTTGTGAACATCTCTGAAATGCTTTCTCCTTCCTGCATCTTAAACATTTCATATTTAGATCTAAACACAGTTTGTTTAGATTTCTTTACCTTTGTAGTCCCTTCATGACATATATCCAAAGTATGACAAATTTCGTTGGCCGTTTTGCACATGGAGATGCGGTTGAACTCATTTGCTGAGAGGGCGCAATGGAATGCATTCATAGCCCTCGCATTGAATTTGATCGAGTCTTTCTCCGCCTTTGTCCTTGAAGCTGCAGGAGTAGTGGGCTTCTCAAATGGCACCTCTGTGATGTCCCATAGGTCTTGACCCTCCATGTAGATCATCATCCTGATCTTCCAACTTGGGTAGTTGGTTCCGTTGAAGAGCGGGGGTCGAACGGTAGAATGACCTTCTTCATGAGATGCGGATGTAGCGTTGAATGACATCGTTGCAGTATGCTATAACCTCGCTCTGATACCAATTGTAAGGATCGCCTTACCCTTGCAATACTAACAACAACACACTATAGGGGGTGAATAGTGTAATGGCAATAAATTGTCCAATTAAAATTAAACTTGCAAATGCGGAATAATAAATGCAAGAGGAATTAATCGACACAATCAATCCAATCGCAAACACAAGAATATATCCTGGTTCCCTGATTCAGTATGAATATTACATATTTATTCCCCCTATTTCTGGGCATTTTGTGCATGAATATAGTTTAACTAAGCTTCATTATAAGCATAATTGAATTAAAATTGGTTTATGGAGCATATCGTTGATTTGTGCACAAAATAGAGTTTTTAGTGATCTTTGTAGCTTTCCATTATTTTTTATGTGCTCATAGTATTTTTGTGGTGCTACATTTATTTTTCTGTACTTTTTGGAGCTTGGTGGAATTTTCTACAATTTTTGGAGGCTTAAAATGATTTTATATTGATTTTAGTTCATGGTTTAATTCATATTATTATTATTTGGACTAATTTCTACACCTCATACTTTTCAGGTACTTCTAGGGGCCTTAGGGAATTTCTAGTATTTTCTGAGAATTTTCCTAAACATCTAGGTATTTTTCTTGAATTTTTGAAGGCGAAAAGCTATTTCTGAAAAATAAAAAGAAGCCCAGCAGGCCAGCCCAAATTCCACCAATTTGCCACTCTTAAACTTATTTGCATGACCAGAAGCCAAAGAGACAAAAAATGAAGAGACATGTGAATTTAATTTCAAATAAAGAGTGGAAGATGAAGAGGCCAAGATTTGAATGATTTCATGTAATTTATTCTAAAATAAAGAATGGAAAATGAAGAGTCATGGAATTGATTCTCAAATAAAGAGTGGAGAAATGAAGAGCCAAGCACTATAAACCCCTTGGGATTCTAAGCCTATAAAAGGATGGGAGAGCTTCATCTTATGGCATTCCAATATATTCCATTATATCCCATTATAATTCATTCTATAGCTGAAATAAAGAGGTTTTTGAGGGGCTCTTGGTGGGCTTGGAGGCAAGAAACTTGGAGGAGCTTGGACAAGAAAAAGGGAAAAGAAGAAAGAACTCATTTGTAGCAACATTTGGTGATCTCTTTCCTTTGTCTTTGGTTTTCATTTGTGCTTAATTGGGTTGTATGGATTTGATAATGATTTATATGAAGTTAGTATTGTTTATCCATATGAATTGCTAAATTTCTTTGCTTGGTTTGTGATTTGCTATGGAACTTTTGTTCACATGTTGATTTGGGTTCATTTGGATTGAATTATTTTTTTTATGTGGCTTAAATTTAAGTTTCTAATTTAATTCTCTTATATGAATCCAAAAGATTGTATTAGAGAACCGATCATCCCAAAAGGATGAGTTTGATCTTCTCAAAAAGAAGTATCAACTTAATTTTCATGAGACCTGATTCTTAAGCCACTACACTATCCCATCATTTTAACTCCCAAAAGGATATCCCCGATGACGCTTCCCCAAAAGGGACGCCATTGAGTCATAAAGAACCATAGCCCGTGACCGCTACCACTTCCAATTATGACCCCAAAAGGGCTCCACAATTGAATCACATTTCACACTTGCTTTCACCTCCAAAAGAGTATTTTCCGATGGTGCATCCCCAAAAGGGACATCATTGAGTTGTAGGGTTATATTCTCACACTTAACATTGATCCTAACAAACCCACGATCCATGCATTCCTCCTAGCTCCTTGCCACTTGCCTATCCAATCCGCCATCCCTTATTTTCATAGAGTAGTTTGATACATTTTACCACACATACTTTCCTCTACCACATCTTTGTTAGTAGTTGGACGTTCTCACACCCTTAGCTATCTTTGATCGACTCTGTGAATGCGACACGACTTGTCCCTGAGTTCGACCCTGGGCTCACCAGGTTATTTTGTATTGCTTCGACACCCTTTCACTTCAGGGGGGGGATCGTGTGCATCCTATTTGGATTGTGCACAATTTCAATTGAATCAATTGGGGCCGTTGCCGGGGACAACTGTTTTTACATTTCACATTTTTGGTTGGTTTTGGGGACCTTGGGTGTAGTACTTCCTTCTTTAGTGTTTTGTCTCTTTATTTCTTTATTTTGCATTTTTTGAGTCATTTTTTTCTTTAAAAAATTTTTTTGATGGACTTTCTTGGCACAAAATTTCGATATGATGCACCTTCATCTTCTTTGCATAAGGACAGGTTATTGAAGCTCAAAATTGCCATCTTTGCACAGCGCGATGGCGAATCCTTCTTTCAGGCCTGGAGGAGGTTCACAAATGCAGTTAGTGGATGTCCACATCATGAATACACGGTTGATGTTCTCTTCCAGTTCTTCTACGAGGGGCTGCAGGAAGATGCACAAATTTTCATGGAGATGTTGGACAATGGAGCTTTCATGGAGTACACACCTGAGGATGCTTGGGAGCATCTAGAGTCCCTGAGTGAGGATGCTCCGACATTGGTAGGGACTCCAGAGGATTTGATGATGGAGCCGTCTGAGCTTCCTAGTGGTGATGTGTGCAGAGATGGAGAGGACGAGCATACAGTTTTGGATGATCATGAGGAGGATGCAGTTAAGGACACAAGTTCAGATATCATTGTAACTGAGCCTGGATTGTGTTTCCCTCCAGTTCTATTCCAACATCTTTTACTCCTCTCCCCAGTGGTTGCATATCATACCGAGATTGGTGCACCTTTTTCAGGGAATAGTCATCATTATATGTTAATTTCTTTTAATCATTTTGATGACTATATTTGGGATGTTTTCATTAAAAATCATTTGAGTCCCACATTTACTAACATAATCCATCTCATGCAGGACAAATATGTATATCTGATGGAGATGCTGGGGATTGTGTTGGTGGCCGCTAGTGCTAAGCGTGGAGGAAGAATATTGGTGGAGGATCGCAAGGATATAATCGAGCAGCTTCCTCCCCTATTACATATTCGGGATCCACCATTTGCTAAGGTGTATTCCTTCCTTTAAGTGTAAATTAAAAATAAAATGAAATTAGTTTGCTTTCGCATGTTTTCTTTTTCTTTTTTTATCATCTAGCATCGTTTTAATAAATCTAGTTTCCCTTCACACTTTGAGGACAAAGTTTATTTTTAGTTGGGGGTACTATGACGTTGGATGCTAGTTCGCTAGTTTATGTTTTTTTTAATAATTAAAAAAATTCATTCATCATCATCCGTTCATCTTTGAGCATATCGTTTGGTTGCCTTCTCATATGCCTTTTTTTGCTTAGTCCCTAAAAGATTAATTCCATGTAATTTTTCGGATTATTATTTTGGCATCAAATTCATATATGTTTGAATGGCATGGTTTAATTTCTTTTCCATATGGATTCAAATGTTAATATGCAATGTATGAAACAAATCTATATGTCGTGATACTCACCTTGAAATAATTTGGAAAAAGTTCGGTGTAAGTAATTGCTTGAGTTAGGATGAATGGCTTAGTTTTTGATTGGATAGGGTGTGGCCAATGGTTTATGCTTTGTTTCTCCTACGGAGTGGGTGGATGAGTTGATAACTTGTGTTTAGAATGAGAAATAGAGTTATAATAAGTGAATGTTTCTTCTAATCAAGTTGAGTAGCCGGTGCCCCCACGAAACATTGGGGAGGACGCCAAAGATGAGATTCAGGAGTCATTCTAGCCCTTTGTCTATATAGCGTTATCGTGTGTACACAAAGGTGGCCGTATTTGCATCTCATAGCATTATTGCGTGAAAGAAAAACAAAAAACATAAAAAAAAGAGAGAAAACAAAAAAATAGAAAAAGAAAAGAAAAAGAAAAATGTATATTTTACTGGTAATAGGATATATACGAAAAAAATGATGAATAAATGAGGGAATAAAAAACATGAGTGATGCAATCTCAAACTCCCACTACTTAGAAGAAATATTTTTCGTATTGGCCATTTCATTGAAGGTTGAAAACTATGATATGATTTGTGAAATGTCCTAACAAATGCATACAATGCTTACTACTTTACTTTTCTTTGAATTAGATTGAGGAGAATGTCATATGTTGTTCATTTTCATGCAATGTGTATATTACTTTGAAATCAAGTTGGAAATAATTTTTGGAGGGTTGTCATGATAGTATCTTGAGTTTGGTGCACATTTTTTTAATGAAATCCGAATTTATCGCATATTTTTGCTAGGGACTAGCAAATAGCTAGTTGGGGGTTGTGATTCAGTATGAATATTACATATTTATTCCCCCTATTTCTGGGCATTTTGTGCATGAATATAGTTTAACTAAGCTTCATTATAAGCATAATTGAATTAAAATTGGTTTATGGAGCATATCGTTGAGTTGTGCACAAAATAGAGTTTTTAGTGATCTTTGTAGCTTTCCATTATTTTTTATGTGCTCATAGTATTTTTGTGGTGCTACATCTATTTTTCTGTACTTTTTGGAGCTTGGTGGAATTTTCTACAATTTTTGGAGGCTTAAAATGATTTTATATTGATTTTAGTTCATGGTTTAATTCATATTATTATTATTTGGACTAATTTCTACACCTCATACTTTTCAGGTACTTCTAGGGGCCTTAGGGAATTTCCAGTATTTTCTGAGAATTTTCCTAAGCCTCTAGGTATTTTTCTTGAATTTTTGAAGGCGAAAAGCTATTTCTGAAAAATAAAAAGAAGCCCAGCAGGCCAGCCCAAATTCCACCAATTTGCCACTCTTAAGCTTATTTGCATGACCAGAAGCCAAAGAGACAAAAAATGAAGAGACATGTGAATTTAATTTCAAATAAAGAGTGGAAGATGAAGAGGCCAAGATTTGAATGGTTTCATGTAATTTATTCTAAAATAAAGAATGAAAAATGAAGAGTCATGGAATTGATTCTCAAATAAAGAGTGGAGAAATGAAGAGCCAAGCACTATAAACCCCTTGGGATTCTAAGCCTATAAAAGGATGGGAGAGCTTCATCTTATGGCATTCCAATATATTCCATTATATCCCATTGTAGTTCATTCTATATCTGAAATAGAGAGGTTCTTGAGGGGCTCTTGGTGGGCTTGGAGGCAAGAAACTTGGAGGAGCTTGGACAAGAAAAAGGGAAAAGAAGAAAGGACTCATTTGTAGCAACATTTGGTGATCTCTTTCCTTTGTCTTTGGTTTTCATTTGTGCTTAATTGGGTTGTATGGATTTGATAATGATTTATATGAAGTTAGTATTGTTTATCCATATGAATTGCTAAATTTCTTTGCATGGATCGTGATTTGCTATGGAACTTCTGTTCACATGTTGAGTTGGGTTCATTTGGATTGAATTATTTTTTATGTGGCTTAAATTTAAGTTTCTAATTTAATTCTCTTATATGAATCCAAAAGATTGTATTAGAGAACCGATCATCCCAAAAGGATGAGTTTGATCTTCTCAAAAAGAAGTATCAACTTAATTTTCATGAGACCTGATTCTTAAGCCACTACACTATCCCATCATTTTAACTCCCAAAAGGATATCCCCGACGACGCTTCCCCAAAAGGGACGCCATTGAGTCATAAAGAACCATAGCCCGTGACCGCTACCACTTCCAATTGTGACCCCAAAAGGGCTCCACAATTGAATCACATTTCACACTTGCTTTCACCTCCAAAAGAGTATTTTCCGATGGTGCATCCCCAAAAGGGACATCATTGAGTTGTAGGGTTATATTCTCACACTTAACATTGATCCTAACAAGCCCACGATCCATGCATTCCTCCTAGCTCCTTGCCACTTACCTATCCAATCCGCCATCCCTTATTTTCATAGAGTAGTTTGATACATTTTACCACACATACTTTCCTCTACCACATCTTTGTTAGTAGTTGGACGTTCTCACACCCTTAGCTATCTTTGATCGACTCTGTGAATGCGACACGACTTATCCCTGAGTTCGACCCTGGGCTCACCAGGTTATTTTGTATTGCTTTGACACCCTTTCACTTCAGGGGGGGATCGTGTGCATCCTATTTGGATTGTGCACAATTTCAATTGAATCATTCCCCAAACTTGGGTATGTCCAGCCACACCAATATTCAGTATAATTCTCACAAAGAGAAGTGAATACAAATCCCACAAAGAGATACATCACCAAGAGGATTTTGTCCTATACAAGGACCCAACCAACCCTACACAATGGTCAAACTCCCACCTAGAGAATTACTAACTCCAACTCAGAGAATTAGGGTTAGCCCCACACTAGGACACCAAACTCCCACAAAGAGAGTTATTCCCACAAAGAGAGTTATTCCCACTAAGGGAATATCATATACCAACTAAGAGAAATTCGCCCACAAAGAGAGAGACTAATTCACACAAAGAGAATTAGTGTTATAAGAAAACACCAAGAAAAACAAATACTCTTACCTATGCCTTGAGATGCTTACTCATAGATGAATGCAAGGCATGGAAGAGGATCTCCAAGTGTTGAGATTTGCTTGAAAACACTTGGATGATTTCTCTTGAGCTTGACTTCAATGCATGAAGAGGAATGAGAGCTCAAAGAGGGAAATGAGAGGGTTTGAGAGTGGCTTAATCAATCTCTTATGATTTGCAATGGATCCAAGAAGTTCCAATGAACTCAGCCCTCTCATATATATATAGGAACCTATATCAACTCTCAAAACCTAAGGAAACAGCCAAAAACAAAAAGCTGCAACGGCTAGTTTCTGGGCAGAAACGTCACTGACAGTCGACTGATGAACAAATGACAGTCGACTGTCCAACGGCTAGAAAATATCCAACGGCTATAATTTGAGCCTTTACATTCGACTGATGAAGTTGATACAGTCGACTGTAAACAGGACAGGCGCCTGTAAAACCTTCAGCAGGCGACTGCTGCAGGGGATGGAATAAAACAGAGAGTTGAACTCTTTCTCCTAATAAGCATACAGGCGACTGATGACAAGAATACAGTCGACTGTAAAATAGATAGGCAACTGTAAATCATCAGTCGACTTCTGCAGGAGATGGAGAAAAACAGAGAGAAGCACATTTTGCACTTACGCTTCTCAGACGACTGTTGACCATTCTACAGGCGACTGTAAATATAAAGGCGATTGTAAATTGATCACCAGTCGACTGATGTGATAAGCTCAAGTAGAGTCAATAAAAATCTTGACTTGAGTAGTGCATCACAGTCGATTGTAGAAGGCTCGACAGGCGACTGGAATCACCCAGTCGACTGCGAATCCTTTAGCAGGTGACTGCTGGAGAACCAGAGACTCCAAATGAGTCTTTGGTCATGATGAGCCTATTGGGTTGGATTCTATGATAATCCTAAGGCTCACTAAGATGGTTAAATGCATATGCATGAATGAGTAGACCATCTATCAAGGCATTACATTAACCTAGACTCAAATGAGAGAGAAAGCAATAAAGGAAATATTACATGGATTACATTGCTTTCCTTAGAGTCTATGGCTTCAATCTGGATGCCTTGATGCTCCCCATCATCTCCAAGCTTTGGCACCCCTTGAGTCCAAGATTTGGCCCTTCTCCACTTGATGTCCATCCTTGCACCAAGTGTTTAGTCTCCAAAAATGATATTCTTGAAATGCAAACTATGAGACTAAAACAAGAGAGTCATTAGTAACAACATAATGTTGTGATCATCATCAAAATAACATTGGTATGAAACACCAATACTCAACACCATGTTTAGCAGGCAAAGCAACTAGGAAACATTTGGAAAGGCAATACGAGCTGACACTCCTTTACAACTTACACTCTGACATTTATGGACCCATGAGTATGAGGACTAGGCATGGTGCCTCATATTTCATTACATTTATAGATGGCTATTCTCGGTTTGGAAAGGTATACCTCATATCCCATAAATCTGAAGCATTAGAGTGCTTCAGATTGTTTCTCAATGAAGTTGAGAATCAATTGGATAAAAAGGTTAAAACCTTGAGGACAGACAGATGGAGGGAATATCTGTCAGATCAGTTTAAAGATCTATGTAATGAAAAAGAAATTCTAAGACAACTTACTACTCCTTATACACATCAGCAAAATGGTGTTGCTGAGAGAAGGAATAAAACTCTCTTAGAAATGGTTCAATGCATGATGTCACAAGTAAACTTACCAATTAAGTATTGGGGAGATGCATTGTTGACAATAGCACATGTTTTGAACCTAGTACCCTTCAAAAATCAATTCATAAAACCCCATATGAACTCTGGACTGGTAGAAGTCCAAATTTGAGTTTCTTAAAGTCATGGGGATGTGCAGCTTATGTACATAACACTTCGCATAAGCATGGGAAGTTGGGACCCAGAGGAAAGAAGAGTATAATCATTAGATACTCTGAACACTCAAAGGGTCATGTTTTCTTGGGTGAGCAAGAAGACGGCACTGTCATAAATATAAATCAAGGGATGCCACGTTTATAGAGGATATGTTCCCTAAACAAGGCAAAGTCAGAAATGAAGATGATCTCCATGAGTTGGAAGATCCAGGCTTTATGAGTATTAGGTCATTTGAGGTACACGAGACAACTTCTCGAGTCCCTGAGATTAGTGGGAGCGGTGTGTCCGAAAGAGAAGTAATTCAGAATTCTCAGCTTGATGAGTCAGTTGGGAGAGGCAAAAGGGTTAAGGTTCCCCGACGAAAATTTGAAATCGAAGGGGAAGCCTTAATTGCAGTACCTCAAAATGACAAAGAACCTCAGAGTGTAAAAGAAGCTTTATCTCAGCATGATCGAGATTATTGGAAGAGAGCTATGGAGGAAGAAATGGATTCCATGAAAATTAACCAAGTTTGGAAACTAGTTAACTTACCGCCTAATCGAAAAACAATTGGGAATAAGTCGATTCTCAAAATAAAGAGAGAGGCGGATGGATCCATTGCAAGACATAAGGGGTGGCAAAGGGATATACCCAAAATGAAGGTATAGATTACAAAGAAACCTTTTCACCTGTTGTTAAATTTTCCTCTATTAGCCTAATACTAGCTTTAGTTGCTCACATGAATTTAGAACTTCACCAAATGGATGTCAAGACGGCATTCCTAAATGGTGAACTAGATGAGGAAATCTACATGGATCAACCAGTAGGTTTCATTATTAAAGGGCAAGAAAATAAAGTCCGTAAATTACAGAAATCTATATATGGCCTTAAACAAGCATCTAGGCAATGGAACCAGAGGTTTCATAGAGTTATCACCTCATTTGGTTTCGAGATGATCGAGGAAGATAATTGTGTTTATGTGAAGCAACATAAAAACAAATTTGTCATCTTGACATTGTACGTAGATGACATTTTGTTAGCTAGTAACGATATGGAGTTTTTGATAACTAGAAAAGAATGGTTATCATCGAACTTTGAAATGAAAGACATGGGACAAGCGAATTTTATACTTGGTGTAAAAATCCGAAGAGATTGCTCTAAGAGATTTCTTGCATTATCGCAAGAAACATATATTAATAAAGTGTTAGCATGATTCAACATGTCTAACTGTAATCCAGTTGAAACTCCAACATCGAAAGGCGATAACCTAAGTCTCGATGATTGTCATAGTACAGCAGATGCAAGGAACAAAATATCAAGAGTGCCATATGCAAGTGCAGTGGGTAGCTTAATGTACGCTATGGTGTGTACAAGGCCAGACATATGTCATGCAGTAGGATTGGTAAGTCGATATCAGTCAAATCCTGACCTGAGCATTGGAAGGCTGTGAAGAGGATCATGATATATTTGAAGGGTACAACCGACTACAGTTTGTGTTACGAAGGTTCATCCACCAAACTGGAAGGCTACACAGATGTTGACTATGGAGGAGATGTAGATGAGAGAAAATCTACATCAGGATATGTTTTCTTGCACGGAGATGGTGCCATATCATGGTGCAGCAAGAAACAAACTTGTGTGGCTCTATCAACCATGGAAGCAGAATGTGTTGCTGCTTCATTAGGAGTTCAGGAAGCTATTTGGTTACGACGGTTTCTAGAGAATTTAGGTGTAAAACAAGAACCAGTTGTTGTCTAATGTGACAATCAAGCTACGATAGTTTACACCAAGGACCCAAGATATCACAGTCGTACCAAACATATCGACATACGATACCATTGTGTGAGAGACATTGTTGCTGAGAAGATAATTTATATCAAATATATATCTACGCACAAAATGGTTGCTGATCCTCTTACTAAACCCATTCCTAGAGATACTTTTCTTAAACATGTAAAAGCTCTAGGATTGCGTAGAAATTAAAATATACTTGTGTATGTACTCTGTTATATATATTGATATTGTTCAATAAAATATTTATTTCATTCATTGTGTTGGATGATATGTGTTTGCCCAATAGTGTTATTTGTTAACACATAAAAAGAGTACATAAGAAAAAGTGTGTCAAATAGGTATGAAGATTGGCCTTCTCACACAGGCAATCGCCTCTGACGTTCTAGGTGAACGGGCAGGGATGAGACTAAATCCTCTATAAAAGTCGCATTGAATAAGTTTCAAGAAGAGGACATTTTATATATCAAATAATGACCGAGATGAACAGATTCCCCAAAGTTCATCTAAGCCTATTTATGAGCCAGACACGAATTCTTAGAGCAATTGATTGCTGTAGAATTCAGTGTTAAATGTATGAGTACATTTAACTTGGAGTCTGAACGGTGTTGGATTGAATTACTCCAAAGACATATGTAATACACCATTGCATGTGATTCATACTACATGTGCTGGAGTTGACCATAATGGGAAGTGAGTGTAAGGACCGTCTACCTTGCAATAATAACAACAAACACTCTAGAGGGGGGTGAATAGAGTAATGGCAATAAATTGTTCAATTAAAATTAAACTTGCAAATGCGGAATAATAAGTGCAAGAGGATTTAATCAACACAATCAATCCAAACGCAAACACAAGAATTACACTGGTTCCCTAAACTTAGGTACGTCCAGCCACACCAATATCCACTATAATTCTCACACAGAGAAATGAATACAATCTCACACAGAGATACCTCACACAGATGATTTGGATTCTCACATAGAGAAATCCTTAATCTCACACAGAGAGACCTCACACAGAGGATTTAGGATTCCCAGAAAGAGATATCATTGCTTTCACACAGAAAGACTTTTGCTCTCACACAAAGAGACTCAAACTCTCACGCAGAGAAGTCTCAACCAACCCTCACACAGAAGGTTATACTTTCACACAGAGAGAAACTAGCTGTCACACAGAAAGCTAGGGTTTCAATGAAATAACAAAGTAAAACAAATACTCTTACCTATGCCTTGAGATGAACTTACTCATTAATGAATGCAAGGCATGGAAGAGGATCTCCAAGTGATGAGATTAGCTTGAAAGCACTTGGATATTTCCCTTGAGCTTGACTTCAATGCATGAAGAGGAATATGAGCTCTAAGAGGGAAATGAGAGAGTTTGAGAGTGGCTTATTTAATTTCTAAAGATTTTAAATAGCATCAAGAAGTTTTAATAAACTCAGCCCTATCATATATATAGGAACCCTATATCAACTCTCAAAACCCAAGGAAATAGCCAAAAATAAAAGGCTGTAACTGCTAGTTTCTGGGCTGAAACGTCACCGACAGTCGACTGATGAACAAATGACAGTCGACTGTCCAACGGCTAAATAATTCCCAACGGCTATAATCTGAGCCATGACAGTCGACTGATGAAGTCGATACAGTCGATTGTAAACAGGACAAGCGCATGTTAAACCTTCAGCTGGCGACTGCTGCAGGGGATGGAATAAAAACAGAGAGATACACTCTTTCTCCCAGTATGCATACATGTGACTGAAGAACAAATGACAGTCGACTGTAAAATAGACAGGCGACTGTTTATCCTTCTTCAGTCAACTGCTGCAGGAGATGTAGAAAAACAGAGAGATGCAAAATTCGCACTTACGCCTTTCAGACGACTGTTGACCATGTTACAGGCGACTGTAAATATACAACCGACTGTAAATACGTCATCAGTCGACTGATGCGAAAAGCTCAAGTAGAGTCAATAAAAGGTTGACTTGAGCAGTAGTGGGCTGTAGAAGGCTCGACAGGCGACTGGAATCACCCAATCGACTGTAAAACCTTCAGCAGGCGACTGAAGGAGAGCCAGAGACTCCACATGAGTCTTTGGGCAAGATGAGCTTATTGGGTTGGATTCTATGATAATCCTAAGGCTCATTTAGATGGTTAAATGCATATGCATGAATGAGTAGACCATCTATCAAGGCATTACATTAATCCTATACTCAAAAAGAGAAAAGCAATAAATGAAATAATACATGAATTACATTGCTTTCCTTAGAGTCTATGGCTTCAATCTTGATGCCTTGATGCTCCCCATCATCTCCAAGCTTTAGCACCCATTGAGTCCAAGCGTTGGCTCTTTTTCACTTGATGTCCATCCTTGCACCAAGTGTTTAGTCTCCAAAAATTATATTCTTAAAATGAAACTATGAGACTAAAACAAGAGAGTCATTAGCAACAACATAATGTTGTGATCATCATCAAAATAACATTGGTATGAAACATCAATACTCAACAGTGAGAAAGTGGATCCCTGCCTCTCCATTCCCTGGAGGATTTGGTTCCTCCCTATACCCTTTGACTATTGACTAATATTCAAAGTTTCAGTCTTTGTGATAGCTACTTTAGCATATTCCTTATGGCCACGAGTGATATGGTCTAAAAGGATATGTCTAGGAAAGCAACTGAGTTGTGACTTAGAATATTGAGTGCAAAGAAATGGATAAGTTTGTTGATATCAAGTTTGATGATCTCATTGGACGGCTAATCTGTGTGATTAAGAGACATCAATGTGGATGTGTTTAAGTATATCCTCAAGAGTAAATAAATGGAGGGATCAAGAATACTTACACTGATACAACAAACTAGACCTGGGGTATTATAAGCGACGGAGAAACTTTAAAGGATTGAATTTATAAAAGGCATTTGTGTATCTCTAACTAGTGCACAACAAGATTGCATGTATTCGCTTATGGGTCGCACGACCAAGTTACCAAGTATGAAGTCTTCTTCACGTGTTGTTTTTGTAACAATAATCTCATCATGTGCGAGTGAGAGATGTTGGAATTGGGTACACCTATGACAGGTTTAACCCAATGGTAAATAATAATTATAGTATTATTAAAAGGGGTTATATGTAAATTGAATTAGCCTTGGTGGATAATTGCAATTTACAGAAGTCCAGGGTTCCCAATGCAAAATTGTTTTGAAACTACCCTTACGTTATTTTGTTCACGTTGAGTATTCAACGGTAGAAAACTGCTCCCCTTAATTCCTATATATAATCCCCATTGGCGGTGAGAAAAAGGATCAAGGAATTCTAGTTTTGCGTTCTCTTTTTCTCTCCTAACACAACCGGCAAGAAGAAGAAGACCAAGAAGTATCTTGGTGGTGAAACTCATTCGGTTTCCTTCGGTGATCCCAAACACGATCCAGGGCAACGTGCTGCTCCTCTAATCCGCGGCGAAGGTGATGTATCCATCGCCTCTAAGTTTTACAATAGTAATATTAGAAATAACCAATGCACATCGTGCACAGAGCAATAAAAAAACACACACAAATGATGCAAAGAACGTGCACAACTAGCACAACTAACGAAAGAGTGAGAAGAGTGAGTGTGTGGAGGGTAGCGTCGAGGTCGGGGTAAAAGTGGGAAAAATAGAGAGCCCCAAGCGGAGCAAAAAAAACCCACATAGGATATGGTGCATGCGCGTAACCAATGGAAGAGAGAGAAGTAGGTTTAGAAATAGGTTTTTGTGTGTGAGCAGCATCGGAGGTTAAAAGGAAATAAGCAAGGAAAAAAACGTAGTTAGAAAAAAGGTAAGGTGGAAAAAGACCGATGGCAAACATGTAAAATGGAGGAGATGGAGGAGCATTGTGGTGGGAAAAGACCGATGACAAACATGTAAAATGGGTAAGATGTAGGGTGTTTTGGATGGTGTTGTTTGGAATGTTGAAAGGACAATCGCAACCATGTAATTAAGTGGGATGAGTAGAGTTTTTTTTTAGTTTGAGTGGTGAGGTGGCATCCCATGTGGCACCACAATCCTCTTGCCACATGGGACAAAGGTGCCAAATGGGACAATGACACTTGTATAAATCCCTTTTTTATAGTATAGATATAGTTATAAGATATCAAATTATAGTGTATAATTATGATCGATATGAAAGACAAGTGTAAATATCAATAATTGGACTAATCTAATCAAAATGTAACTCCAACATAATATTTATTCAAACTAATTAAGTCCCCAATAAACTAAACTGAGCCCATCCCAATCTATTCGAACCCTCATTGGATCAAACCCAAGCTCGAGTCGAGCATGTTAATGCTCATATGCTTGTTTATTCAGTCAAACTAAGAACACATATTTCTGTGGCTCACTTTATAGTCAAGCGAGTCCAAACAAATTTTTAACGAGCCGCGGCTCTTGCTACACGGCTCAATTAGCGCCCCGCAGTTATGGGTCACTTGGATTTCCTCCAGGTAAGGCATGGCTGGACCCGTGTTAATTGAGCCGTGTAGCATGAGGCTCGGCTCGTTAAAAAAGAAGCTAGTCTACCTCGATGCTTATGTGCAAGATATATTTAGCAAAAGAAAATGAGGAAAACCGAACATAAAATAGCAACATCGCATACGGTAAGATGATACATAATCAACCAAGGCCACTACTTGTACCAAATTTACCTGCCCAGAGAAATTCACATGCTGGCGACTCTACAAACGCCTATAATAGCATATCATGAAGTGGCTTGCTCAATTTTTAACTTTTATTTATTATTTATTATTTATATCAACACCATCTATAGGCCTCTGCCATTTATAACAGTTCGAAAGATCATATGGTAATGAAGATGTAAAAACCTCTCCAGGTACCAACTTAGAGGCTCTTATTCAGGGATCAAGAATTGCATCTTGAATTGGGACACCCAAACTTTGGTCACCCTTGCTGAACTTAACAACTCAGAAGACAACCTAACTAGTAATGCCAATCTGAAACCTCACCTTCACAGCCTAAGATAGAACATGCTCTGCCCACGGGTACCGCCATTAGAAAGCGTTACCTGTGCTTTCATCGTTAGCACCGACTTCAGACTAAACCATATGATACATGGTCTTAATCCTTACAAATTCATATACCACATAACTTAAGTTGCTGTATGACTCCTAGAAAGTGCAGAATTACTGGAGCTTATTATTTTCACTACCACATATTTATATTAATTACACTAGACACAACTAAACATGTAAGACGTAGAACAGTGGGAAACACTTTTTACTGATCAGGCTGCTGCTCTTGTTGGGGAGAATTACCATCCTTGCCAGCCAAGAACCGTACGACGACACAAGTGATGTTATCCGCACTCCCTCTCTGATAAGCCTCCTGCAACAGTCTCTTTGCTGCATGTTCAGGATCTTCGATGGGTTTTATCATTGCTACAGCCTCCTGAGACGTTTTAAAGCATATTATGCATTACTGAAAGTATTAAAAGAGGAACTAATAGTTGCAGCGGTTGACAAAATTGAATGGGAATGACAGTTTCAAGGGTTGGATACCAACATTTTGGGGCTTTTTGGTTGGATAGTTGTTTTTGTTATTAGAGAGGGAGAAAATAGGATTGTAGCAAACACCAAGCTGAAATTGGCTGCAGTGAACATTGCAACCATTTGCAACCAAAAACTGCTTGCCATCACATCAAAATAATTGTTTATTATTTTCTAAAATATCATCAAATCATTCTTCTGATTGCAACTGCTTTACCATGTATGTATAACTTTATTTTTAATTGATACGATTCTTTAACGGGTTCGGGTTGGCTCCTGCAGGCATTGGACCGAAGGTTGGTCCAACGCATGTTAAGCCGTTGGATCTTCCCCGGCTTTGGATCTTCTATGTCCCCAAATCTTCCCTCTCTGCACAAAAATTTCCAACTATCCCCTTCTAAATTTTAAAAATATTTATTTGAATAAAAGGCAGGACATGTGTTTCTTCATCATCCCCTTGGTCGACGCCTACATCCGCCTCCCTCGTCTCCGCCGGCCTCCACCAAAAAGCCATCAACATCGACTCCGACACCACCATCTGCTACAGGGTATCTAGATCTTTCTACATTAATTCGGCTACACACCCGCTACAGAGGCGTAGTCTCAGTCGAAGATGACGGAGCAGGAGCCAATGCCGGATTTGGAGTCACAGCCGGAGACGGTGATGGTGAGAGAGATGGTAAGACCACAGTCGTATATGGAGATGGAACCAAGGGAGGCAAAGTCGAAGTCAACAATGTCGTCCTTGGAAATGCAGACGGAGACGGTGGCGGTGAGGCAACGGCCAGAGACGGAGACATGACCGTCGATAGATGCCGAGCCGGGGCCCGGACCAGCGCCTGTGCGGTGCCGATACCCACGAGCAAATCAACGGCCATCGAGAGCATCAAAACAAAGAAAGAGGAGGAAGAAGAAACAATGATATTTTTTTCTTTCTTTCTTGAATATGAGAATTGAATAGAACGATGGTAGTCTGTAGAGTTCTTGAGTGGATTACAGTTGATGAACGGCGGCAGAAGGATTAACATCAGGATTTAATCCAAAATTCAGGAGTTAAACCCAAATTGATTGCTTAGAAAAATGACTGGCCGACCAAGGGGATGATGCTGAAACCCATGGGTTGCCTTTTGTTCACTTAGATATTTTTACAATTTAGAGGGGGATTGATGGAAATTTTTTTTGGGGAGAGTGGAGATTTGGGGACGTCAAATATCCAAAGCAAGGGGATGAAGCTGAAACCAGTGGGTTGCCTTTTGGTCACTTATATATTTTTTACAGTTTAGAGGGGGTTTGATGGAAATTTTTTGTGGAGAGAGGGGGAGATTTGGGGACATCAAATATCCAAAGCCAGGGAAGATCCAACGGCTTGCGGCTAAGCAAGCGTTGGTCCAACCTGGGTCCAACGCCCGTAGGGGCCAACCCGAACCCTTCTTTAACTACTAAAGAAGTGACTGAAACAGATTCTGCATGAGTAGTGTCAAACAATGCATTTATAGCTAATTTTTCTGCAACAAATGTTACACACAAACATTTGTTTCATTTGGTGCTCCTTGTAAGTAAAAGCAAAGAAACTAACAGAGAAAAAAATGGACTAATCTTCTCACGTTTAATGCCTTAGATAACCATTTTAAACAAGTGAAACCCTACGATTAAAAAAAGGATCTTGAATACAAAATCTAAAAAAATTATTAAAAAGGTGACTTTAGTCCTTATATTTTACATTCCTTATGGTCTGATCAAAAATTTAAAAATAGTTTATGGTGGCTATTCTATGTTTAAAAATCTTCAAGCTGTGCTTGAATGTGGAATACAAAGAGCCCATCTGCCCGCTGTCATATTTTGGGGCATAATTCTGATTGTGAGTAACATCTTTAATGCTTTCACAGTAAGAAATTTTTTCTTGAGAATATCATGAGAGTCTTTCGTCTTTGTAATTCCATCAGGTTTAGTGGTTAATTTGAACATGTTAAAATGCACTGATAACTAACAGACGAGAATGTGATCAATAAAAATGAACATGGCATAAGACTGGTGATACAAACATACCTCATTTGTAACAACATCCCACAACCCATCACTTGCAAGTATGAGAAATTCCAGTGAGCCATCAATAACCTCCTCCTAAAGTTCAACATGTATGGGAATAAGCCATGCTAGTATTTACAAAAATAATACCGAATAAAAAAATTTCAAATTAATTGTCCTAATAGACCACAATTTCGATTACCGTAGGGGGGAATGCATGATACATGAGATAAAATCTCTATCCCTAGTACATATAGTGTGATTAGAACCGAATTTCTTTTACTTTTAGTCTTAAACTTGCCATGCAAAAGCAACTGGGCCCAGGGGTAATTGGCACTCATAAAAACATGAAATTAGCTCACATATAGGATAATCCAGTAAAAAAAATTTAAAAGCAGAATAATGATGGCAAATCAACAAACAGTACTATGAACAGGCAACGAAGTTAGATAGCAAATAGTAATTCATGAATAAAAATGCGCAAATAAATAAGCTGGTGGCTACATAATAGTTTCAGAGGATTATATTTGTGCCTCCCCTAAGTATTTCTCCAAAAGCAAAACCAATTAAGTTCCATGCTGCTACATACATTTTGTAATTCAGGAACTACTCCTTTGTAATCAATAGATAAAAAATAATGAAATAAAATGGAGTAAATAAATAATGAAAATTTGAAAAGACAATCCATATGAAGAAAAGATTAGAATTGAATCAAACTATCAAACTGGAATGTCAGAACGGGAAGGAAAAAAATTGCAACTTACGACGAGAACATTACCCCTGGTCCTAAAGTTGCTAAAAAAGAGATTATGTTATCGTAAGACCAGGAGTGGACTGTTTGGTTAGGTTTTGTTTTTCGTTTTTTGTTTTTTGTTTTTTTTGTTTTTGTTTTTGTTTGTTTGTTTGTTTGTTTGTTTTTTTTTTTTTTTTTTTGGGGGGGGGGGGGGGTGCATCTTAATCATATTGGTGAAGTCATAAATAGTTATTGAAACCACAGCTACCCAAAAAGCTAAAGCCAATAGGTAGAGATTCAATTCCTAATTTTTAGACATCAACTTCTCCCAGTTTTTTCAAAGTGAATATATTATTTCAACGATTTTTATGAGTGAATTGTTCCCTTTTTTCACACAAACGCCTAATTGATAGTGGTTGGAGCCAATATGTCCTAAATAGTTGTCAGTGTAGTCCATTATAATTTCTGATGTTGAAGGTATGGTCATGATATGTTCGATGTTTATCCTGAACCCCTTCCTTGCCTTTTCACCCATTTTAACCCTTTCGAATAGCCCAGTGATGTTATATCAACACGCAGCCAGATCACCAAGTCCGCCGAGAATCCTTCATGGGAATGTCCCACAAGTTCCTTACATGAGCTGTGGGGTGCTTGTGAATTTTCCCAGGCACAAACAGTCTTTAAAAAAAGTCAATACTCCCGATGCATGGAAGAAAAACTGGCAACTTGGATAATAATCCAGATGAGATTGGAAGCCACTAAGGCAGGCAGGCATAGCTGTTACATCATGTATTAAACTTAATTGTACATGATTTCTATGAACGGCCCATGCTGCATCTCTTCCCAGACTAGGAACTTTTATCAAAACTTATTCTCGTTGCATAACCTGATCAACTGCAGTATGAGATCCGGTTGTTTCTTGGGCCTCCGCCAGTACTTCTGGATTCAAAGGCACAAGAAGACAGTACACACTACTGCTCAAGCTGCTGCTTGCACACTCACATTATGGAAATTGTTTTGATACTACTAATAAACATCATCAGATCACATCGTATTCCTCTTTTTTACGGACTGTTCCATGTAAAATATCAGGAGCATGCTGATGCGTTTCGCTAGGGATTTGATGATAAAAAGGGGATTTTTATTGGAATTTCAGATCTAGTACTAAAAAGAAGCCCTAATACAATAATCTACTCGCTAACTAAGACTAGGAAATAATTCTTAACTTAGGGGAAAAAGCCAAATCCTAATACAATTAATCTACGGGGATAAATAAAATAACTCTCTCAATTTTCGCATCCCCTTTAGGGCCGGCTCTACCCCCTTTAAATAGAAAACTCCACTATTTGTTATTTTACTCAAATACCACTCTACCCAAAAATCAGCCGCATCACTACTCCGCCCCTGAAAAACCACCTTGTCCTCAAGGTGGTGCTTGAAGTCCGTGGGTCCACCATTCCGCCAGGTCGATTGCAAGCCTCCTCCCGGGTCAAACGGATGGGATTGGTCCCCACCGCTTTCAACGAAGTCCGGAAAAATATCGTCGGGCCAAGGCGGGATCCAAAAAGCGTCGTCGGCCCCCCACAAAAACTTAGGATGGTCGTCGTCATCGTTGCACTGCTGGAATCCTTCACCGGGCCCCATAGATGGCTGAAATCCTGAAAATGACGCAGATCGGGACCCGTGCTGGGCCCAAGGGGGCCCCGAAGTACTCGACAGGGGTTGTCGGTCCCCCTCCTGCATCGCCGCCCCCAATAGCGCCTCCGGGGGTGTCGGAACCCCCCAAACTGCTTGCCGCAGCCCCCCAGGGGCTCGGCGGCACCCGCCGGCCCAAAATCTGGGCCGGCGGGGCGCCGCCGGGCCCCAGGGGCCTGTCGCCGCCCCTAGGGGGTACGGCGGGGCTCCGCCGTGCCCCCAAGGGGGTGGTGCAGCCCCGGGAGGGGCGGGCGGCCCTTGCCGCCCCTCCTGCGGGTTCGCCAGCCTTCCTGGGATCTGTCGGAGGGGCTGCCGCCCCCCTCCGACGTTCCGTGCTCCCTCCGGTGACTCAAAGATGGCCTGAGATGCATCCCACCCTTGGTTGTAGTGGTCGAAGGCGCCGTCTTCTTCAGTTTCTGGATCTTCCTTGTTAAAAATCACATTTTCTGGATCTGAAAATTTCAGATCTGGATCTGAAAATTTCAGATCTGAAATTTCCAGATCTTGATCTGATAATTCCAGATCTGGATCTGATAATTTCAGATCTGGATCGCCGACAGCCGCAGGCTTCAGATCTATCTTTGTCTTTGCAGCGGAAAGATAGCGACGATCGATCTCCGCCACTTTCTCCTTGTAGCGACAATTGATCTCCGCCAAACCCTCCACTATTTGACGGCGCGCCCTTTTCCTTCTCTCTACCCATGCGTCGATCAGATCCATAAGTTGGGTGCTCGCCCTGGATTTAGTGCTCCGATACCAATTGATGCGTTTCGCTAGGGATTTGATGATAAAAGGGGGATTTTTATTGGAATTTCAGATCTAGTACTAAAAAGAAACCCTAATACAATAAATCTACTCGCTAACTAAGACTAGGAAATAATTCTTAACCTAGGGAGAAAAGCCAAATCCTAATACAATTAATCTAAGGGGATAAATAAAATAACTCTCTCAATTTTCGCATCCCCTTTAGGCCGGCTCTATCCTCTTTAAATAGCAAACTCCACTATTTGTTATTTTACTCAAATACCCCTCTACCCAAAAATCAGCCGCATCACATGCCACCTTGGCTGCATGGGCTTACGCGGTCACTGTAAGGTAGCTTTTCCGTCTTCTAGGATAACACATAAGGTTTGGTAGGGGTTCCCTTCTTTCCAAATTTCCTTTAGCACCAAATTAACAGAAAAACCTTAAGCTTGCATGGTACTCAGGAACTCATTCGAGGGACCGTTATGATGTTAGGTGGATATGATAACAATGAGGATAGACAATGGAAATAAATAATAGCAACTATGATTGATATGAAGAATAATCAAATACAAAACCACTACCTGAATTTCTGGATCTGCAACAACATACTGCTTTAATAGTCTATCACCAAATGCACGAGAAACAGCAAGAACACCAGCAACACGCCACGTGCCTGCAAAAATGCTTTGGTTGGTAATAAAAATAACCATAATAGGATCAATATATAAAAAGAAAACTGCATATCAGTGAAACATAATAATTACCTGCCCACATCACAAATCCTCCAGCATCCTCTATTCTTTGGCGCTCGTCTGTTTGGTCAGGCTTGTGATCTCTGGAAACAGCTATAGCTGCAATGAAAAATTAAATAAATGTCTTAAATAAAAATCCAAAATCAGTACCAATAACATATTTTTTTAGAATTGCAACAAGAAATTAAAGAATGACTAATCACATATTGTCGCGACAAGCTAATACAGATGACAATGTTAGATTACAGCGCCACGTTTAAGTGTGACATTTTTCTATTTGCCTTGGCTCATTTCCTGGCGTTAAAATCTGTTATGTTTGTTATCCATCTACTCTCTTCAGATGTACAGGAATCGGGAGGTTGCTCTTGGCTGGATGAGCTTTAAACTACCTAGTTGTCAAAGTACATTTTTAATTTGGTTAGAATTTAAGGGTGTTGTTAGTGATTTGCACGCCTCATTTCTAGTCACCAAAGGCCATGCCAGATAATTCCCCAACAGAGTCAGTGGCTCCAGTGCAAGTCTGGTGGTCTGATCTCACATGGACGTGATAAAGGCTTTATTAGGCACCCACACGCATTTAGATGTGGGTGTGATTATATGCATATGTCAATATGTATAGCTCATAGGTACCAGGATGGGATAGAACGAGGGATAACTTGGCTGCCAGACAGCCCTAAACAGGGATGTGCAAACGTGTATATACCTCTATGTATGTGTCTACATGTGTATATGTAATATGCCAGTTTCATGCATGTCAAGAGTAAAATTGCAGCAAACTGTTAGGAACTAACAAAGATGGAATTTTTATTAGAAAATAACAAGCGAAATAAAAAGATAATTGGACACAAAAGAGGTGTGCCCTCCTCCCAAGACGCCTAGAGGACGTCCGCACTCGTCTACTCCTAATGGATGCTCAATAGAAATATTCCAATATTAAGCATGAGAAAATAAGAGAAGGCTACCCCCTATTTATAATAGAAACCATGACAATCCTAAACCAAGTAGGACTAGGCCGGCTAATCCTACTCCAAGGAGGACTCGGGGTGGGAGGGGGAATCCTACTCCAAGAAGGACTCGGCTTGGGCAAGTACAAAGAAGAGGGTGTGGCAAGGGGTCGGCTAGAGGGGGGGTGTGGCGGCTGGCCTGGGCCGGCGGGTGTAAACCCGGATGGGTTTGGGCCCAGGCCCATCAATACTCCCCCCAAATAGCCACCTTGTCCTCAAGGTGGAAATCTGGGAATCGCAACACCATATCAGCCATGTCCTCCCAAGTGCTGTCGTGCTATGGTAGATCCTTCCACTGCAACAAGACCTGTCGCGCGCCTGTGTCGGTCCGGCGTACCCCCTTCAGTAGCTCTGGCTCCAGTCCAACCTCCATATCCGCAGTAAGTGACTCGGGCAATGTCGGAGAAGAAGTGTGGGTGCCAATAGCCTGGCGTAACTGTGAAACATGGAATACCGGGTGAATGGTCAATCCTGGCGGCAAGCGCAACCTGTAAGCTACCGATCCAACCCGTGCCTCGACCTCAAAAGGCTCAAAATATCGTGGTGACAGCTTTTCATTCTTCCTATGAGCCACCGACCTCTGTCGGTAGGGCCTTAACTTCAGATATACCATGTCGCCCACCTCAAAGTGTACATCTCGGCGGTGGAGGTCTGCCCGAGCCTTCATCACCTGCTGAGCTCTCGCCAAATGGAGCTTCAGCTCCTCTAGAACCCGGTCCCGCTCAGCTAAGTACTGCTCCACATCAGAAACCGGGGTCGTCTCCTGCCCATAATGAAGTAAGTGTGGAGGGTCTCTGCCATATAAAATCCTAAAGGGAGTCGTCTGGGCTGCCGTGTGGTATGAAGTGTTGTACCAATATTCTGCCCATGGTAACCAGCGAACCCACTCCTTAGGATTCTCCGAGATGAAGCATCGCAGATACGTCTCTACACTTCGGTTGACCACCTCTGTCTGGCCATCTGTCTGGGGGTGATAAGCAGTGCTCTTTCTTAATGATGTCCCATGTAGGCGAAAAAGCTCCTGCCAAAACTTACTCTGGAACACCTTGTCCCTATCCGAAACAATGGACTTTGGGGGACCATGTAGACGGATAACCTCGCGCACAAAAGTGTCGGCCACTGACACAGCGCTGTAAGGATGCTTAAGTGGGATAAAATGTGCATATTTGCTGAGGCGGTCTACCACAACAAAAATGACGTTGAACCCTCCCGACTTAGGCAACCCATCAATAAAATCCATAGAAAGGTCCTCCCACACTCTGTCTGGTAGGGATAGTGCTGTAATAATCCTCCTGGAGACATAGCCTGATATTTGTGACGCTGGCACACGTCACACTCCGCCACCATCCTAGCCACATCCTTCTTTTGCCCCTTCCCGTAAATTTCCCGTGATAACCGCTGGTAGGTCTTGAGGACCCCCAGAATGTCCTCCAATAGCACTGCCGTGGAACTCTCTGAGTATGGTCGGTAAGAAAGGAGAAGTCCTTGGTATCACTAGTCTGCCCCAGTACAGTAATCGCCCCTCCTGCAATGAATACCCCGGGTACTCAGTCGACCTCTGCAGAAGAGCTTCTCGTATAGCCGCCAAATCCGGGTCTGTCTCAACCTCCCACTGCAGTGGGCCCCAATCGTCCAGGATGGATACGGTAAGTGCTGCTATCTCTGTCTCCTCCTCCCGCCGGGATAAAGCATCAGCTGCCTTGTTCTCCAGTCCCGGACGGTACTCTATTTCGAATCTGTAACCCATCAGCTTGCGCAACCACTTCTGATGTTCTTCTGCTACCATCCGCTGCTCAAGTAGGTACTTCAGGCTCCGCTGATCAGTGCGAACGATGAAGCTCCGTCCCAACAAATAAGGTCTCCACTTCTGAATGGACAAGACTATCGCCATCATCTCCCGCTCATAGACTGACCACAATCGGGCCCTGGTGGTCAACACCTGGCTGTAGTATGCAATAGGACGATGGTCCTGCATCAGTACCGCGTCCAGCCCATGTCCTGACGCGTCTGCCTCGACCACGAAAGGTCAGGTGAAATCGGGCAATGCTAAGACCGGGACCGTGGTCATTGCCCTTTTCAGGGCCTCAAAAGCTGTCGTCGCCTCGTCACCCCAATGGAACTGATCCTTCTTTAGTAATTCTGTCAATGGCCAAGCGATCGTCCCATATCCCTCTACGAAGCGGCGGTAGTAACCTGTAAGCCCCAAGAAGCCCCGCAGCCCTCTGAGAGTAGTAGGTCGTGGCCAATCCAGCATGGCCGCTATCTTAGCTTTATCGGCGGCTACTCCTCCCGCTGACACCACATGTCCCAGATACTCCACCTGTGGCTGCCCGAACATGCACTTCTTCCTGTTCAAATAAAGCTGGTGGTACTGCAGCTCCCGAAAAACTACCTGCAGGTGGTCCAAGTGCTCCTCCAGCGAACAACTGTACACCAAGATATCGTCGAAAAAAACCAAAACGAACCGCCTGAGAAAGGGACGGAATACCTTATTCATGAGAGCCTGAAAGGTGGCCGGGGCATTGGTCAGCCCAAAGGGCATGACCAGGAACTCGTAGTGGCCCTCATGCGTCCTGAACGCCGTCTTGGGCACATCCTCCCGCCGCATCCGAATCTGGTGATAGCCCGACTTCAGATCTAGCTTGCTGAACCAAGTCGCTCCATGTAGCTCGTCTAGGAGCTCATCAATCACTGGTATAGGGAACTTATCCGGGACCGTCTCCTTGTTCAGTGCCCTGTAGTTCACGCAAAACCGCCAACTACCATCCTTCTTCTTGACCAATAGAACAGGGCTGGAAAACGGGCTAATGCTTGGTTGGATTACCCCGGCCTGCACCATCTCTGAAACCATCCTCTCGATCTCATCTTTCTGGTGCTGAGGGTATCAGTAGGGCTGCACGCTAATGGGGGAAACCCCCTCTCGTAGAACAATGGCGTGCTCGTGGTCCCGTGGCGGTGGAAGTCCCCGAGGCTCCTGGAATATCTCCTCAAACTGCCCCATCAACTGCTGAACCTCCCTCGGAATGGGCTACTCGGAACTGGCCTCGGCTCCTCCCTCCCTGGTCAGCGAGTACAGCTCCACTAAATATCCGCCACCCTCCGTCTGAATGGTCCTAACCATGGTCTTCAGAGAGACTAATACCCTGCAGAGGCTGGGGTCTCCCTGTAGTATCACCGCTCGCCCGGCCTCCTGAAACTTCATCCGCAGTAGTTTCCAGTTAATGGTCATCTCCCCCAGAGTCTGGAGCCAAGTCATGCCGAGGAAAACGTCGGTGCTCCCAAGGTTTAGAGGTAAAAAGTCTGCAATAATCTGTATCCCCTGCATGGTCAGAACCAAACCCCGGCAAACTCCACGGCTGCTTTCCTTCTTCCCTGTCCCCATCATCACGCTAAAGCTGCCGCAATCTGTCAGCTGAAGGCCCAGCTGTGTCACCACCCTCCTGGAAATAAAATTGTGGGTGGCCCCACTGTCGATCAGCACCGTCACCTCCTGGTCTTCGACCTCTCCCTTCAGCTTCATGGTATGATTCGGTGTGAACCCGACCACGGAATTGAGGGACACCTCCGCTACGTCCAACTGCTGGCCCTCAAGCTCATCCTCTGCCGCAGCGGTCTCTTCCTCGATATCAGACTCGCCCTCGTCGTCCTCCAGTAGGATCACCTGGAGTTTGCGCCCTGCGCATCTATGGCCTGGTGAGAATCTTTCATCGCACCGGAAGCATAAGCCCTTCTGTCTCTTGTCCCTCATCTCTGCGTCCGTCATGCGTCTGAACTGCCCCCCAGGTAGTGGTGTGCTACTCTTCTCCCCCGCCTTCTCCCGGTTCGCCTGCCCCACCCCTGCCGAGGTGCCAGCTCCTCCCGTCCCAGACGGACCGCCTCTCGCTGTCTGACTACTAAAACTGCTCCGGACACGCTTGTCCTCGGTCTGCGCATCCTCAACCATCTGTGCCATCTCTAAGACCTCCGAAAGCCCCTTAGGCTTGTAGGGTCTCACTGCTGCGCGTAGGCTGGGGCGCAACCCTTTCAGAAAGGTTCCCTCCAGTGACTCGTCTGAGACGCCATGCACTCGCCCGGCCAGTGTCTCGAACCTCTCGATGTAATCCCGTACCGACCCCTCCTGCCTGAGGGCGTAAAGCTGCTCGTGCAAGTTTCCCAGCCGGGGGTCTCTAAACTTCTCCAGCACCATATCCTTCAGCTCCTCCCAGCTCATCACTGGCTGTCGTCTCTCCCTCCACTGGAACCATCCCAAAGCACGCCCCTCCATGCAGATCGCTGCCGCCTCCAGCTTCTGGGCCTCGGTCATGTGGTGGGCCGTGAAGTATCTTTCTGTGGTAAATAACCAGGCGTGTGGGTCCTCTCCGGAAAATAGCGGCATCTTCAGCTTCCGGACGCGACAATCTCCTCCAAAACGCCCCTGCTCGGGTCTCCCCTCCTGTCTGGGCGGCGGACGGTAGTGCTGACGCCTCTCCTCCAGTGTCTCGTAGTGCCGGGGTGGCCCGCCTCCGTGACTCCCGTAGTCTCCCTGGTGACCTCCGCGACGCCCCTCAAAGTCGTCCCATCCGGCGTCATCGCCGAACTCTGCCTCATATCTACTCCTTCCGTCGGAGTAATAGCCACTCCCGCGTCCATGGCCGTAGAAAGGATCATCAAGTGCTGGTCAGTGCCCTAGAGGGTCACAAAAGTCTCCCGAAATCTGTCCGCGGCCTCCCGTCGTCGTGGTCCGCTGCTCGGGGGGCTCAAAACCCCCCTATCCTGCTGTCCGAAGCCCCCGCCCCCCTCCTGCGGCTGCCAGGAGGGGTTTCTGCCCTGTCACGGACCCACAGGGGCCTGCCGGCCTTCGGCCAGGCTCGACGGGCCCTTGGGCCCTCCCTGGAAGGTCGGCGGACCCTGCCGGCCTTCCGGCAGGGTCGCCGGAGCCTGGCGGGCCCAGGCAGGGTCCCGCCGCCCCTGCCTGAGCCCGCAGGTGGCGGCGGGGTGACCCGGGTCCCCTTCCGCAGCTGGTCGACCCCCCACGTGCCGTGGGGGGGGCTGATCTTCCTTCTCCCATGCCGTGAGTCCCTCTTGTCGCGCGGCTAGGTCCTCCGGCCTCTCTTTGGCTTTGTACCGCCCTCCGCCGCACCTCCTCGCGGTAGTCGTCCCTCCATGGCTCCTTGGCGTCATCCTCGTCCTACTCCTCCACGAAGTAGGGTTGATTTTGGAAAAAAATCTCTTCTTTCTCCTTCTCCTTCTTCAAAGGTGCCGCCTTTGGTGATGGGTTAGGGTTTCCTTCGCCTTTAGGGTTTGTTGCTAATTGATTCAAGGCACCCATCAATTGCGCGAATTGGTCGTCGTGTTTTGCTTGATTTGACGCCAATTGGGAGATGGAAGTAGTCAACTTGGCCATGGATTCGTCGTTCTCCGCCAACGACTTTTTGATCGCCTCGATCTCGCCCGTGAATTTTGCCTCCAACGCCTCAAATTTGTCTTGCGATCTTGTGGAAGCCGCCATGAATCGTCACGTGCTCTGATACCAAATTGTTAGGAACTAACAAAGATGGAATTTTTATTAGAAAATAACAAGCGAAATAAAAAGATAATTGGACACAAAAGAGGTGTGCCCTCCTCCCAAGACGCCTAGAGGACGTCCGCACTCGTCTACTCCTAATGGATGCTCAATAGAAATATTCCAATATTAAGCATGAGAAAATAAGAGAAGGCTACCCCCTATTTATAATAGAAACCATGACAATCCTAAACCAAGTAGGACTAGGCCGGCTAATCCTACTCCAAGGAGGACTCGGGGCGGGAGGGGGAATCCTACTCCAAGGAGGACTCGGGGCGGGAGGGGGAATCCTACTCCAAGAAGGACTCAGCTTGGGCAAGTACAAAGAAGAGGGTGTAGCAAGGGGTCGGCTAGAGGGGGGGTGTGGCGGCTGGCCTGGGCCGGCGGGTGTAAACCCGCATGGGTTTAGGCCCAGGCCCATCACAAACTCTCAAAGAAAATTAAGAAACCCAACAGGATGCTGAACCTTTTGTATAAAATGTAGGTGCTTCATTTGTTGAAATGTTACCAAAGCAGAGAGGTAAATGGAGATCGTAGATTTGCTTACATTCCAAATATACCGATAAGAGAACACATTTTCTTAAATAACATAGTTCACATTTCTCAAGGGAAAGTTCGACAAGACAAATCAATGACAAAGATGAGGTGTTTGATACGAGTCCCGTACTCTCATTTGTCTAAAGTTCTAAATTCGGTCCACATGAATTTAGAATTCTATTGCAATTTGATTGTTTTGATTTTTGGCATTCAAATAGAATGATTTAGAAAAATAATGAAATAAACTAGTCGAGTATAAAAAAATTAAACAAAAACAGATTTCCAGCAGTGGGCATCATGATGTGTGCCAGATTGCACCCAAACACCGACCATGGCTCATGGTAGTGCACCCAGGTATGCACGTCTAGTTGTCTGCTCTCACAGTGACAGTGACAGTACGTGCATTGTTTGACACCTCCTCGCATTTAGATATGAGCATTACCATGTATACACCAATATGTGTGCAGCTCAGGTAGCTGATAGATCCGGAAGAAAGATCTAATTTTTATAGAGAATACTAGCAGAAAATAAGATAAATGGCTACAATTGATAGGTGTAACCTCCACCCAAGACGCCGTTAAGAGGACATCCGCACTCGTCTATCTAAGAAATCACTCAATAATTCAATATTCCCATCCCTAGGGCCGGCTGGCCGCTTCCCCTTATATCCCCTTTTTCACTTAAAGCCCAATTACAATAATGCCCTCAAATTGAATAAATCAAGGAAACAACTAAAAGAAGTGGCGAACACGCCCCTGAGTCATTTGGCTGAGTCGGATGTCTCCTTGCGCCGTCTTGAATACGTGATGAACCCATCACTACTCTCTCCCCCCAAAAAAGCCACCGTGTCCTCAAGGTGGAAATCTGAAAATTGACGCTTCATGACGCTCACCAGCTCCCAAGTGCTCTCATGCTCCGGCAAGCCCTTCCAACGCACCAATACCTCTTGCTCGCCCATCCCTCCCTTTCGTACCCCCTTCAACTCCTCTGGCTCCAACAAAACCTCCATGTCCTCTGTCAGCGTCTCCGGTAGTGTAGGAGAAGGACTGTGCTCCCCGATCACCTGTCGCAATTGTGATACGTGAAACACGGGATGGATGCGCAATCCTGGGGGCAACTTCAACCGGTGGCCACTGGCCCCACCTTGGCCTCCACCTCAAAAGGGCCAAAATACCTGGGAAAAAGCTTCGCATTCCTCCGATGGGCTAGGGACTTCTGCCTGTAGGGCCGCAACTTCAAGTAGACCATGTCCCCCACGTCAAACTGGACATCGCGGCAGTGTAAATCAGCCCTCGCCTTCATCACCTGCTGAACCCTAGACAGATGGAGCTTTAGCTCCTCCAAAACTCTGACCATCTCTGCCAAATACTGATCTACATCTGAAACTGGAGTCGTCTCTTGGCCATAGTGCAGCAAATGGGATGAATCTCGTCCATACAAAATCCTAAACGGTGTAGTCTGAGCCGTCGTGTGGTACGAGGTGTTGTACCAGTACTCTGCCCACGGCAACCGACGTGCCCACTCCTTCAGGCTCTTCGAGATGAAACACCGCAGGTATGTCTCTATGCTCCTGTTGACGACCTTTGTCTGGCCGTCCGTCTGGGGGTGGTAGGCAGTACTACGCCTCAGAACTGTCCCCTGCATCCTGAAGAGCTCCCGCCAGAACATGCTCTTAAAGACCTTGTCTCTGCCGGAGACAATGGACTTGGGTGGCCCATGTAAGCGGATCACCTCCCTCAAAAATACCTCGGCTACTGAAGTCGCGCTGTAAGTGTGCCGGAGTGGTATGAAATGTGCATATTTGCTGAGGCAGTCAATCACAACAAATATCACCGTGAAACCTCCCGACTTCGGCAACCCGTCGATGAAGTCCATGGACAAGTTCTCCCACACTCACTCTGGCAAGGACAGTGGCAGCAACAATTCACCTGTAGACATCGCCATATATTTGTGACGCTGGCACACGTCACACTCTACTACCATCTTGGCCACATCCTTCATCCCTTGCCAGTACACCTCTCGCACCAGCCTCTGATATGTCTTTAGTACCCTCGAATGCCCGCCCACTGCGCTGCAATGAACTCCTGTAGAATGGCCGAAATGTGGAAAGACGTCCTCGGTATGACTAGACGCCCCCAATACATCAACCTCCCCTCCTGCAAGGAATAGCATGGGTGCTCTGCGGACCCCTGTAAGAGTGCCGCTCGGATATCTGCCAGCTCATGGTCCTCCTCAGCCTCCTTCTGCAGTGTCTCCCAGTCTTGAAGTACCGACACTGATACAACCGCCAACTGTACGTCCTCATCTCGCCGTGACAGTGCGTCGACTGCCTCGTTTTCCAACCCCGTGCGATACTCTATCTCAAACCAGAACCCCATTAGCTTCTGTAGCCACTTCTGGTGCTCCTCTGCCACCATTCTATGTTCCAATAGGTACTTGAGGCTTCTCTGATCAGTACGAACTAAGAAGATCCTCCCCAGCAAATATGGCCTCCACTTCAGTATAAACAGAACTATAGCCATTAGCTCCCTCTCATACACCGACTTCAATCTGGACCTCGCCGCCAACACTTGACTGTAGTAGGTAATAGGGCGTTGATCCTGCATCAGTACCGCCCCTAACCCATAGCCCGAAGCATCAGCCTCCACAACGAAAGGTCTCGAAAAGTCAAGAAGGACCAACACCGGTACGGTCGTCATGGCCTTCTTCAAGGCCTTAAAAGCTCGTGTCGCCTCCTCCCCCCACACAAACTGATCCTTCTTCAACAACTCCGTGAGTGGCCAGGCAACCGTCTCATATCCCTCTACGAACCGCCGGTACTAGCCTGTGAGGCCCAAGAATCCTCTCAACCCCTTGAGAGTGGCAAGGCGCGGCCAGTCTAGCATTGCCGCAATCTTCGCCCTGTCAGCGGCCATCCCCTCTGCAGAAACCACGTAGCCCAGGTACTCTACCCGTGGCTGCCCAAATAAGCACTTCTTCTGGTTCCCATAACGCTGGTGGTATTGTAACTCCTGAAAAACTACATGCAAATGATCCAAGTGCTCCTCCAACGTGCGGCTGTACACCAAGATATCATCAAAGAACACAAGCACAAATCTCCTCAGGTAAGGACGGAATACCTTGTTCATGAGTGTCTGGAATGTGGCAGGGACATTAGTCAAGCCGAATGGCATGACTAAGAACTCATAGTGGCCTTCATGTGTCCTGAAAGCCGTCTTCGGCACATCCTCCTTCCTCATCCTGATCTGGTGGTAGTCGAACTTGAGGTCTATCTTCGAGAAAATGGCCAACCCATGAAGTTCATCGAGGAGCTCGTCGATCACCGGAATGAGGAACTTGTCTGGCACCGTCTCCTTGTTGAGCGCCATGTAGTCCACGCAAAAACGCCAGCTCCCATCCTTCTTCTTCACCGGCAGTACCGGGCTGGAAAAGGGACTTACGCTAGGCTGGATAAACCGGCCTGAACCATCTCAGCCATCATTCGCTCTATCTCATCCTTCTGTATTTGGGGGTAGCGATAGGGCCGGACGCTGATAGGGGCCACGCCCTCTCGTAAGACTATGGCGTGCTCGTGGTCCCTAGGCGACGGTAGTCCCGGGGCTCCTGAAAAATGTCTCTAAACTGCTCCAACATCCTCTGCACCCCCTGTGGGACCGGCTGCTCCATCCCTGCATCAACACCCCCCTCTAGTGTCATCATCTGAAGCTCCACCAGAAAGCCTTCCCCTCTGCCTGAATGGTCCAAACTATGGTCTTCATGGAGACCAATAATTTGCACAAACTGGAGTCTCCCTACAACAGTACTGCTCTCCCGTCCTCCTGAAACTCCATCCTGAGGAGTTTCCAGTTCACCTTCATCTCTCCCAACGTCTGCAGCCACGTCATGCCAAGTATGAGGTCTGTGCTGCCCAGGTCTAAAGGCAAGAAATACGCCACTATCTGTATCCCCTTCACTGTCAGCACCAGCCCCCTACATAACCCTCTACTGCTCTCCTTCTTTCCTGTGCCCATCATCACACTGAAACTGCCGTTGTTCACCAGTTTCAACACCAACTGCTCTACTACCCTCCTGGAGATGAAATTGTGGGGTCGCCCCACTGTCGATGAGAACCATCACCTCCTGATCTCTAATAAGCCCCCTCAGCTTCATGGTGTGGTTCGGAGTGAACCCCACAACTGAGTTAAGGGAGACCTCAGTCACCTCCAGCTGTGTGTCATCGGAATCCACCTCCTCAGTGACCTCGTCCTCAACCGCCTCATCATCATCGTCATCCTCCAGCAACAGCGCCTGTAACTTGCGTCCCGCACATCTGTGGCCTGGGGTGAACCTCTCGTCACAGCGAAAGCAGAGTCCCTTCTGTCGCTTCTCCCTCATCTCTGCATCGGACATCCTCCTGAACTGCACTCTTGCTAGATCGGCACTACTCCTCTCTCCGACCTTCTCTCTGCTAGCCTGATCTGCCTCAGTGGTGACCTTCGCCCCGCATGCTCCCACTGCGGTCTCCCTCGACATCTGGCCGATATACCCACTCCTAACTCTCCTCTCCTCTGCCTGGGCATCCTTGACCAACTGCGTCATCTCTATGACCTCTGACAGCCCCCTAGGCTTGTATGGCCGCACCCCGGCTCAGAGACTGGGCTGCAGGCCCTTCCTGAAGGTGTCCTCTAGTGACTCATCTGTGACGCCGTGTACTCGCCCGGATAAGGTCTCGAACTTCTCTATCTACTCCATCATCGGTCCGTCCTGCCTGAGGGTGAAAAGCTGCTCGTGAAGGTTTTCCAGGTGGAGATCCTAAACTTCTCCAGAATGAGATCCAACAACTCCTCCCAGCTACGGAATTGATGCCTCCTCTCCTTCCATTGATACCACCCCAAAACTCTCCCCTCCATGCAAACGGCCGCTGCCTCCAACTTCTGGGCCTCCAGCATGTGATAATCTGTGAAATACCTCTCTGCCAAGAAAAGCCACGCATGCAGATCCTCCCCGTTGAACAGGGGCATCTTCAGCTTCTGTACTCTCCCGTCTCCCACAAAATGACCCTGGTATGGTCTTCCCTCCGTGCGATGGGGCTAGTGATAGTGCTGAAACCTCTCATTCTGGGTCTCATAACCTCTAGGTGGCCATCCTCCGCGGCCACCATAGCCCCCTCGAGGACCTCCACGCCTGCCCTCATAGTCATCCCAACCGGCATCGTCGCCAAACTCAGCCCCATAGCCTACCCGCCGTCCTCATAATGGTTTCTGCCACTTCCTCCGTCCCCGTAATATGGACCCTCTCCCTGCCTGGGTCCAAAAGACTCAGATGAAAGTACTCCTCAGGGCCTTGCCGCTGTCCAGGAAAGCCAAAGGGCTCAGATTTGACCTGAAGACGCTCCGCATTGCCCTGAAATTGCGCATCAATCACTGGCCACTGCCCCGGAAAGCCCAAAAGGCACCAGGCCTCTGGCCGTGCTCGCCTCCCCCGGTGGCTGCCAGGGGGTCGCCCGACCTTGCGGGTTCTCCGACAGGCCTCGTCGAGGCTGCCGAAGGCCCGGCGGGCCCTCCCGCTGGTCCGACGGGATCGACGGGCCCTGCCGAAGGTCGACAGTGTCCCGTCGGCCCTGCTGGGTTTCGCCGAGGGCGGGGAAAGGTCCCCCGCCCTGATTTGGCGGCAGCCGAGCCCCCTGTTGGATCATGGAGTTCGGCCGCCCCCCTCCTGATGCCGGCATGCTTCCCCGATCCCCTCACTCTCCCATGGGCCTTCCCCCTCCTCATCATCGTCGTCCGTGACGTACCTAGAAGACTACATCCTTTCCCTCCGCGAAAGATTCCACCTTTCATTTCCTTTCACCAAAGGTGGGACCTTTTGGAAGAACTAGGGTTTGCGCCACCAAATTCCATCTTCTCGATAAAAATCGCGATTTGGAAAGCCATATGATCCACGGCTTCCTCCGTTTTGCCTTGCTTCATCGTGATCTCCCCCATGATCTTCGGTAAATTAGCGATAGCCTCGCTATTCGCCGCCACCGTCTTCTTAATCTCTTCGATCTCTCCATTGTTTTTCTCCTCCCCCGCTTCACTTCGATCCTTATTTCTCGTTGACGAAGCCATGGATTGTTGTCGCTCTGATACCAAAATGATAGATCCGGAAGAAAGATCCAATTTTTTAGAGAATAATAGCATAAAATAAGATAAATGACTACAATTTATAGGTGTAACCTCCTCCCAAGACGCCGTTAAGAGGACGCCCGCACTCGTCTATTAAGAAATCACTCAATAATTCAATATTCCTATCCCTAGGGCCGGCTGGCTGCTTCCTCTTATATCCACTTTTTCACTTAAAGCCCAATTACAATAATGCCCTCAAATTGAATAAAATTAAGGAAACAACTAAAAGAAGTGGCGAACACGTCCTTGAGCCATTTGGTTGAGCCAGATGTCCCATTGCGCCGTCTTGAGTACGTGATGAACCCATCAGTAGCCAGACGGGATGGGAAAGTTGTGTCAACCCCAGGACACATAGACCAAAAAGGACTTGCAAACGCGTGTATACCTAAATGAGTCGGACTCTATCTGTGTGCAATGTAATATCCTACTTTCATATATGTCAAATTTAAGTTTGCAGCAAACTCTTACAACAAATTAAGAATTTTATGTTAAAATGCAAGATATAAGTATTATAAGAAAGAATCAACAATTTGATTTTAAAAATTGAAAACTAGTTAGTCAACTGTGTAACTCTTATTTTAATGTATGTATGTATGCATGAAGGAAAGCATGTATACATGTATGACCTTCCAACAAAAAAGGAAAAAAAATATGCGCATGAGTTTGCTTGCATGTGCGTATGTATATCTACTAATGCAAGCTCTTGGGGGTCATTAGTCAATGGACTCAGATGCCCTACCACTTCCATGTCAATCGTAGACATCCATCTTTTGCCATCATGGCCTTTCCTTTAATTTCAACTATTCCTATCATAATGACCTCCATTAAATGCATTCCATCATATCTTTAAATTCAAATTATTATGCATTTAAAACTAATTTAACATTATCTTAAAAAATTAAGGAAAAATTTTTTAGTTTCCGGAGAGAGGGAGAAAAGGAAAGCAATGCACCGACTAGAGAATCTAGTATGCATAATTGCAAGTGTATATTCTCAGATAATCTTCTTCATTCAACAAACTTTTTTTTATTAAAAAAACATTTATGTTCAAATCATGTTGATATTTTTTAAGAATTTAGTTATATATATAAGTGGTTCTTCAAAAGTTCATCTCACATCAACATAATTAAAGTTTCCAAGATCGCTTGTAAATTTCTTTTCTAAAAATCAGTATCACCAAAGTTCACCATGCGAGTTGAACAAATCGCAGGGAAGCATTGTGAAAATGTCTTAATGAAATAAATACAGTGTTACACAAGTGCCCAGAATGTAACCCGCTTATACAAGTGCACAATGACATAGTGCCCGGAATGTAACCCGCTTATAAAGTGCACAATGACGCAGCGCCGAATTGAGCACAAACCTGACAATCATTTGAAGCCGAATTTCCTGCCCAGACCCAAACCAAATCAAACATAACACCACCAACCCCCCCCCCCCCCCCCCCCCCCCCCCTCCAAAAAAAACAAAAACAAAAAAAACAAAAACAAAAACACGCGAGCGCATGCACGCAAGCATACAACTAAACCCAACCCGGCACCATTGGCCCCCTTCCCCCCCCCCCCCCCCCCCCCCTCCCAAAAAAAACAAAAAAAACAAAAAAACAAAACAAAAAACAAAAACACGCGAGCACATGCACGCAAGCATACAACTAAACCCAACCCGGCACCATCCCCCCCCAAAAAAAACAAACAAACAAACCCCCCCCCAACAAGGACAACACGGGCCAAAAGGAAGTAAAGAATAAAGAAAAAAAGAAAACCCGCACTCCCATTAAAAAGAAAAGAGAGAAAAAAAAAGTCCATGTTTTTTTCTTCACCTGCTATTGCCCCACCAATATGTTGTGCATAACAACACTGGTATCAACTACACAACTGCAACTTTTTCTCACCATGACCTTACATCCGGTTTGTTCCTCCCCCAAGCAACCAATGCTTGTTTATAAACTTGGAAACGCTTAGAAAGGTAAAGTTTACCATATGGAAAATAACATTAAGTAAATTCCTACAAATGAAGACATGTTCGTTTGTTGGCAAATAAAAAATCTAACATGGTTTTATAGTATTAAACATACTCCCTAGCTGGCTCACAATCTTACATTTCATAAAACAAATAAGGGCTTGGAAGGAAGTTCAGGAGTACTTCAATTGAGCTAAACATTGACTGAATGAAAAACAAATCGAGTATGGTTATAACTTGTTGGCTGCACAAGGATCTATGCGTCAGAATCACAGACAACAAACTACTTGTTTTGATGCCAGTAGGTATAAGGTATTAAAAGGAAGTCATAGAAATTTCTATTACCGACATCCTTGAATATAGTAAAATGAAAGGGCTTGAAAAATCTAAGATTCCAACCCGAATCAGCTAGGTAAAGATCGTTCAAACCTGTTTTATAACCTAAATGAGCAAACAGATTGAAAAATATAGTAGTCTCGATTAGATAATTGAATGAACATACCTAAACTTGATTGATAAGAGCTCAACAAATACTTGTTATCTCGAATAATTATCTTTTCCATACATTTATCTTAGGATTTGTATCTTTTTGATTACTTGCGTTAAATAAACTCATAGTCCTCAAATCTTTCATTTCATAAAATAAAGTAGGGCTTGGAAGAAGGTAAGAGAGTACTTCAGTTGAACTAAACATTGGATAAACAAAAAACTAATTGAGTATGATACTGACTTGGTGGTTGCACAAGGGGATAGGGGTGGCAAATGGGTCGGGTGGGTTCGGGTTCGGGTCGGGTCAGATTTGACCCGACCCACCCTAACCCGACCCGGATTGGGTCGGTTTCGGATGACTCGGAAAATTTACGGGTCGGGTTCAGGTTAATCCGTCGGGTTAAGATTTGACGTATACACAACTACTCTTTTTTCGATATCCAGCTATTTATTAAGAGCCACCGAAAATTTATTAAGTGATGCATAATTTCCAGCAGCTCGTCGCTTAAATCACACCGATGACAGTACGAAAGTATAATTAACGTTACCATTTTATTAAAAAAGTAATAAAATTAACTAAAAAGTTGTATGTAAAGAGAATTGAATCTCAGACCTCTTAAAGAAGAGGACAACAATTCAAATCGTATAAGCACAACTCCCATTCCCATTGCAACTGTGTATTGAAGTTATTATATAAACTTTTATATACATAAAGAAAGTAAACCGGGTTGAATTCGGGTCATCCAGATTGACATGCCAAACCCATACCCGACCCGGATTTTATTCGGGTCGGGTCAACCTGGATCCTACTTGACCCGGATTGGCCCCTACCTATACCCGGTTAAGAATGCCGGGTTCGGGTCAGGTCGGATTGGTATCATTTTGCCACCTCTACAAGGGGATGCATTAGTAGAATCACATACTGCAATTACTTATTTGCATGCCAATAAGTAAGGAGTATTAGAAGTAGAAGAATTTCCCATTATTGACATATTTGGAAATAGTTATGTGAATTAACTCGAGAAGTTCAATATGCTAACTTGAGTCAGCTAGGTTAAATCAAATTGGTTCAATAACCTAAATGAGTAAATCTTGAATAAAATTTAGGCTCGATTTGATAATTGAATTTGGTGGAATTCATATTTGAGGATATGGAACCATCACCAAGGTGTAGAGTAGAAATTGTTATACAGATACGAAGTCTTGAGTTCCAGTGGTGGGATTTGTGCATTCGAGATCGAAGCCCATTTACTTAACTCCACAAGTAGCTTTGTAGTCTCAGAGTATATATCAATATCACTGGCAAATCTTTCTTTCTTTCTTTCTTTTATCATTTAGGATCCCATGCGGAATGAAAGCATCATACACGGGTTGGAATGGGAGAAAAAAGTGAGCATCCTCTTTCGACTCTGACTCTCCCCCTTACCGTCGTCATGAACATGAACATGAGCATACCATTGACTCCTTTAAAGAGGCTTGATAGGAGTTCAATAAATAGCAAGCTATCTCAAATATTAATTTTTCCATGCATTTTTTCTTAATATTATATCTTTTCGATTATGTGTCTGAAATAAATTCATAGTGCTCATCATTATTCACAATTGGTACCAACTAAATGATTTCTTTTCTAATATTTAAGATGAATAACATAATCATTTGGTTTTTGAAATCCCACCTCTTGTGGCTCCTAACTATAATGGGGGTTGGGAAAGATCTACGGCTTGGGCATGGGCTTGTTGCAAGCTTGCTCAAGATAGTTCATTTATTAAATGAATCGAGCTTGAAAAAAGAAAAACTAAACTTGTTAAAATAAACGAGCTAACACAAAAAAAACTTTAAGCTTGAGTTATTCAGCTTGCTTTACATCCCTATTGGATATTAGAAAGAATTAGTATTAGGAGAAATTATGGATTTTCCGGCATAGATATACTTGGAAACTACAAAGCGCGTGATATTAAGAAAAAATTATGGATTCTGCAATATCAATATATTTGAAAATTTCAAGCTCTCAAAAACAAGGTAAGATAAGTCTGGTTTCAAATACAAGTTCAGAAATGATTAAGCTGGGTTACATCACAACAATTCCAATCCACAATTGGAATTTGCTTGTAAAATGGTGTAAAAGTTTGGTTAAAATTTTAGAAAAGTTTGGAAGGGACTTCCCAGGCGAAGAGCACTATACCTGAAGTGCTCTTGCAAATTTACACAAGTTTCCAAATTTGCTTAGATGGCATGTTCCCATTGATCCACCTACAAATCATGAAAAACATTTCCAACTGGTGGATCACATCATCACACCAACCAACATTGTCCATCAGTCTTTAAAATTGTTCTCCAATTATCACTGGTAAATTCTAATATGCAACCCAAGATGCCCTGGAATGGGATAGAAGTTATAATGATTTGATTCCGTCCAAATATGACTATGATTTGATTCCAAAAATGTGACCCAAACCTAATTTACAATCTACTTCGAGTCTAACACCAATCTGAGTAAGATTCATTTCGAGTCCCAATCATGTACAGACCATGGGGCCGAGACAGCCAACCCACTAGAAGGTTAATGTAGTTCAATTGATTTCCTATTTTAGACTATAAGCTAATTGACTTTCTACCATAGATATAACCAAGATTTGAGAAATTAGTTTTGGTTTTGGACCTTTTAGAAAAAAATTAGTTTCGGCTAGTTTCGTATGTTTCGCTTCTACTTTCGATTTTAGTTTATATTAGTTTTTAATGTTTTAGAATTATACACATGGAGAGATTAATATCAAGTAGTTCAAATAAAAGTTACAGAGAAGCAATTTTTTAATGACAAAAAATGATGTGTTGTTTGAAAAAAGAAAGAATAAAAAGGTAAAAAAGAGAGGAAAAAATAAAAAACAAAAAGGAAAAAAATGAAAAAGAGCATACCTCTATCATAGCCGCCGCCTCTAACATTGTTGTCGCTCGTCATGATGCCCCTTAGGTGCTCACAAAAGAGCGAAAAAAGAGAATAATTGCTTATTATTGATTAGGAGAGAGATAGAGAGAGAGACTCATTGTTGGGACCGTTGTCACTTATAGTGGGTTTAACTTAATTAGAAGCAAGTCTGACCTGACCCGTTTCTAATCAATAAAAAGTCATAATCCTTCTCCATCATTCTTTTCACTTTTTCGCATGCAAGTAGCAATTGATGGGCAGGTTGACCGCATTGGCGAGTGACGATGAGCGGCAACAACGTCAGTAATAATAATAAGTCTATCTCTTATCCTTTTAACGTCTTTCTTCTTTTTTTTATACTTTTGGTAGTTTTTGAAAAGTTTAGGGATTTTGATCATTATTATTTTTTAAAAACCCTATGACTTTTGCATCTATCATCATTAATTTATACAGTTTATTGTCATTTTCTACTTCTTTAAAATTTAACAGAGGTATTCAATCATAACCAAGTTTTTGGGCTTGTTTCGTATTGGTTCCTGTCGAACCTGATATGAAACAACCGAAACTAAAAGTTTTCAATCGAAACCTCAATCCTTAGCTAGAACCTTGTCAATTATTTAATCCACGATGCTTTCAATCTAAATTTCCTGACATTGAGCTAGAAGAACTTCAAAGGTTGTATATTGGAAAAAAAAAGGAAGGCTTTCTACCAGGGATCACGAAGCGGAAAGGGATTGCCATATATGGTGGGGTGAGATTTGGGAAAGAACTAATGTTGTTTTATAAACCAAAGAATAAAGATATGTTTTAGACCTCTCACTTCATGACTTTAACTCAAACATTAAAGATTCATTCGGACCACATGCCCAAGCAATTCCTCACCAATAATCGCACCATGCATGCAAGAGATTCAATGGATTTGCAGGCCTATAGTTTACAAACTTAATTTTCTATCCAATATTCCATAATCTACTTACAATGAAAGGTACAAAGATATTTATATAGAAAGCAAAAACTTGACTCCTAAAAAACTAGACCTACATAGACGAGCACTCTAAAAAATTTTGCCTTTTATAATTAAAGCTAAAAAGACTCAAATTAAAATCCTAAATTGACTCAAACTCTAATAAAATAAACCAAATAAAAAGAAGCTATTAATACTAAGCAACACATCTGTAGCGATCTACTTGTACTAAACAACTCAAACTCTGATACCAACTGTCGGATCTACCTGCAATACTAAACAACACACTAACGAGTGGTGAATAGTGTAATAGCAATTTAAAACTAGTTAACAAAATTCTTGCAATGCAGAATTATAAAGTGCAAGACAATTAGCAAATCCACAAAGAGACAATACAAATGCAAACAACACGATGTATCCTGGTTTGGCTACACCTACTCCAGTCCCACACTCTTTCCAGAGTCTTGTGGATTTCCACTATAAAACACCTCTTCTGAGACAAAACATTCAATCTCTTCCGAGATACAACTCACACACTCTTTTCTAAGATCCATACACTTTTCCAAGCACTCACTATTTATTCCAAGATAGCTCACCCTATTCCAAGGGCATCACATCTCATTCCAAAGAGACACTTACATAATCCGGGAGCTAGGTTTCACAATGAAACAAATAAGAAATTGCACACTTCATATTGCCTTGATTAAATGAACTTACTAATGTAAAGTGCAGGCAATGGTGAGTGGTTGTTCAAGTGCTAGATTCAGCTTTGTGCACTTGTGGACTTCCCTTAAGCTTTTGGATTCAACTGCAAATAAACAAGCAAGCTCAAAAAGAGAGAAAGATAAAGCTTTGCTCTAGAGAATTTGGCTCACAAAACTGATTTCTATCTGAATCTATGAGTACTCAAAACTCCCTCACAATCGGGTTTAAATAGCCTCTAAAATCTGTACGAAATCAAAGAAAACAGCCAAACAGGAACGCAGTCTTAACGCCTATAAACAAGCAGAAAATATGTGTCATCAGACGTCTGGAGTTATGTTTTTAGACAGCTGATCAACTGTTCAAATGTCTGGGAACACAACATCAGACGGCTGACACACAAGTTGGACAGAAGAAATAACAAGTCCAACACACAACATCCAGACGTCTGAAGAACAGTCAGATGGCTGAAACATTGTTCAGACGTCTAATCATCTTATATCAGACGGCTGAGCCAAAGTGGGTGAGGAGAGAGATAACTTTCGAAAAATAAAATCAGACAGCTGAAATTCACTACACAGACATCTGAGAAACTGGTCAGACATCTGGTAACTGAACTTCAAACGGCTAATCCAAGGATGTCTCTGACAAGCATAAAATCAGATACAACATATGTCTGTTGAGTCTCTACCAGACATCTGGCCTGGTCCAAAACACAATGAAGAGTGTTTAGGCCATGGAATCTATTAGGATGGGTTCTAGACTTTTCCTGTGGTTCTTTAAGATGGTAAATGATATAAATGTGTGTGTGACCATCTAATCAAGACATACATGTATTTTACTAAATAAAGAGAAAATACATAAAGAATCAAATGAAAATACATTAAGCTTCTTGATTCTTCATGGCTCTATATACTTCAATGCTCCAAGCCTTGATGCAACCAATCCCATCATCCCTATGTTTTGTCTCCATCAAGATATAATCATTAATTAACCTAAGTCTAAAAACAATTAAAGACATATAATATGGTGATCATCAAAAAAATATTGGGCTTAATGGCCAATATCCAACAGAAACGTGAATCTAATCTCATACTCACTAAAATTCTATTTCCTGAATAAAACAATTTTTCATATTTAGATCTCTTTTCAACTTTGATCATGTGTTTGAATTGAAATTGTTTCCTTTATAGTTGAAAAATATGATCCATATCTTTTTCTATCTTGTTACCTAATAATTAATTATCAGTTTTCACTGAATTGTTATACATGTTCGTGCGTATGAATAGAAGTTTACATTAGATTGTTCACTGAAACTCATTGTAACGACCACTTTTCGTCGTACGTTTTTCGTGCACGTGCTTTTGGCCGTGCACGTGTTTGTTTTAGACTTTGGTTGTTTGCGAACACTTTTGTGCGATATGCCGTTATGAACGTCTCTGAGAGTATTAAATAGTGGCACTAATTAGGAACGACGTTTCTCGAGTCGTTTTCCCACAATTTAAACTTACTCGATGAGACGTGACGATTCTCACTCTTGACGGGAGACGTTTCTATTTTTAGTTTCGTCGTCCGACGTCAAAACTGAGATCCGTCTTCTTAGTTAGCTCACATTCATCGCCACGATCACCACAATATTTAATTTATAATTTTTGGAGTTTATTTGACCACTTTTATAATTTTTACAAGTTTTATAATATTTTTAATAATTTATTTTTAAATTAATTTCGGCCAAATAAAATTTATTTGAGTTTTAAAAGTTTTAAAGAATTTTTGAGCCAATTTCCAGCTCATTTGGACCAAGTCAAATCCTTGGGTGAGAAGGAGTTGGTTAGATTTGAATTTTAAATCTTTTTAAACTTCTAATCCTATTAGATTTACCCCTAGACCAAGTCAACCCATCTATACTATATAAGCAACCCCTAGCAAGACCTATTTTCCAAAGAAATTAGCCCTAGCCTCTTCCAAACTCATTTTGGACGTTGCGACGAATCGTCGCAACGTTGCGACGTTCAGCTCCCCGCACGACCGAGAAAACCCCCCGCAATCTCCCGCTCCGACCGAAGGCAAGCCCCGCATCCATCGCCGTCCGCACCGCTGCAGCAGCCCCGCCCGTCCCCTCGGTCTGACCGAGGGATAGGCCCGCATCCAAGAAGCCCCGCATCGCAGCACAGCTCCGCATCCGTTGCCGCTTGTCGCCCCGCTCCGCAGCCCGCACGACCGACCCGCCGCTCCGCATTGACCGACGTTGCAAGCGTTGCAACGTTGCAACGCTGTCCCGCCCGCATCCAAGCGCACGACCGAAGCTCCCCATCGACCAGACCGAAGAAAAACCCCGCACCCAAGCAACGCCGTAGCTGCTGCACACCCCAACGTCGCAGCCCCCGCATTCACAGCGCACGACCGACGGATCTCCCCGCATTGGCTGTGTACGACCGACGGCCATACGTCGCAACCCCGCAACCGTCGCACCACTTGCCTCCGTGGGCCCCCCAAGTTCTCCAGAGGTATTGTGGGTCCCCCAAAGGTCCCTAGGACTACTGTGGGCCCCATCAAGGTGCTTGCTCTTCGAGGATTCGTCGCGTACGACGTCGTCGCACGTCGTAGCCCGTCGTCGCACGTGCTAGCTTGGGAATCTGGAATCGTCGCCCCGGGTTGATTGCTCTGAATTTCCAGCGAGGAAACTAATTGGAATCTGGACTTGGAGCGCGATCTTATTATTCCAACCCCCGGCGTCGCTACCCGACGCCGGTGTAGCTTTCGCGTCGTGTTGAGGTAACGTTTTGCACCCCTAGGACCCCAAACCCAATTGCATGCTAATCAAGACTAAAATCAGTATTTTTAAAGTATTTTAAATGTTTTAGAATTCACTAATCAAGATTAATAAAACGGATGTAGGCCGGTGGACTTGTGCACGTAGGAATCGTGACTTTGGACTCGTTGGACGGTGTTTTCTTGACGTGATAATTGCAGGCAAGTGAAACTTGCCAACTCTTGTGTAGGGCCATGTTTTTAGGCCACTTACTTTCCTTTAGCGTAAAAGAGACTAGTCAGTGAAATGATAGCTGGCTAGACGCCTACTTGATCTAGTTTGACAACGAAACTAGATCTGTCACCTAAACGATCTAGCTTGACAACGAAGCTAGATCCAACCATTAAACTTGTCATTCATGCATGCTAAACTGTCACGTTTACTTTTCTTACTTGTACGCTTTACTACTTGCCATGCCATGTCATCCATGCATTGATTGTTGCATCGTAGCACACGCTACAATACTTGTCCTTGTACTACTTGTCCGGCTAGGTGCACCCCTACGCCATACTTGTTTACACACTTCCTGGCTCGTGGTCCAGAAGCGAGCATTCCAAGTTCGGGGGTAAGGCCCTGGCTCGATACACGTGGAGGGGTAGGGATAAACGGTTACTTGAGCTTAGGAGTTGGCCCGTACAGCCACTCTAGCCAAAGGACGGAATCTCTGTGCACGAGGTGCTTACTTTCCTTGTCTTGTACTTGTCTTGTGAATGCCATGCCATGCTCGTACCTTACTTTACTTTACATTACCTGTTACACTCATTACTTAACTGCCATGTCATCGCATCATGCTAGAACTGCTAGGTTGCTCTACTTTTCCCACTTCCAGTTTCCTTGCACAAGTCTTCCAGACTTGCTGACATGTGCCCCTTGCTCTTTTGGGTGTCACATGTTAGACCTGAGCCAGAGATCGTTGCTGAGTACGTGATGTGTTGCTGACGCTGAGTCTGAGTCTATGATTGCCCAGGAGGATTTTGGTGGACACCGGTGACCATTATTTGAGTCTTTGTTGAGCTTTATTTTGTTTAGGCCTTTTGTTAGTTGTTGGTGCGTAGCACCGTTGTTTTGTACTCTGTACTTTTGTTGGCCATGTTTGGGCCTTTAGACTCTTTTCTTTTGCCTGGTGGCTTTTCTGCGATGTTGGAAACTTATTTTATGGATATTCTGAGATATTTCTTTTGTCTCATTTAATTATTATTATCTTTGTTTCGTTAGCGTTGCAAGGACCTGCAGTTTTAAACTTGATCGACGCTTTTCGGACTTGCAGCTTTGTAGCTTCAAGTCTGAGCGGACCTTCTCACGCTTCGTCTCCACGTTTTTGGGAAGCGGGGCGTGACAGGTTTTGTTGGTGGCCCATGCAGGTCCAGTCTTGCAATTGCGAATTAACGGAACAACGATAATAACGGAATGTCCATTAAATAAATTGCAACATCCGAGTTATAAAGCCCCGAGTCTAGTCGCTTTCTTAGGACACTAGGTGATAAGAAGGCTTAGTTAGACGTCCGTGCTTACTATTTAGAGGCCCCTGATTGATAGTTAGACCCCCTTCTAGCAATTGATCGCCGTAGGAGTTACCTTAGTGGTCCTTGCCTAACCCTGACCATATTAGGCTTCTAGATTTTCCTTCGGTCGTTCGCTTTTGGGTTCAACGATTTCGGACCAAGCCGAACGCATTTCTTTACCGTCTAACCTTTAGAAGTCTTAGCGCCTAGTTCCTAATCTTTAGTTGGTCGACCGTAGGAGTTTCTCCGTAGCCTCTTCTGATTCATATCCTAAGCGTATGTATGTTTGGCTCAACTGACCAATTTCCTTGCCTCGATTCACGAGATCGCCTCATGACGATCGTCGTCCATTTTCGAACCTCTCCAATATGAACTTTAAAACTCTTGAAAGTATTTTTCGACTTCCTCCTTTCCGAAGTCTAATTTTGAACCAAATCTCAATGCATGTATACTTATACTTCATCCCCCTTCGTTGATTTAAATTTTTAAAAAACGTTGTCGGAATTTCTGAATGCTAGTTTATAGCATTTTCCCAGCCTATGTTTTCGTACTCATGTCGTCTTTTCATATATTAATTTTATTCTGAACCGTACTTTTATTTTGCTCAGTTCGATTTATAATTTTCCCTCTTATTTATGCCATTTGGATAATACTTCGTGTTTACTTTTAATATACTTTTCAAGTCACATGGAATTTCAGATTTCCGCAAGTTGGTTTTTGCTCGCCGTTCTCACTATTTCAGATTTTTGCAAAATTACTATTTTCATAACCACTTCCTGCTCTAGACCCTCCCTGATTTGATTTTAAAGATTTGCTATTCGATCCTGATAATTCTTATGCTAAGCTACTACCATTTCCTTTCCGCTCACCATACACGCTTTTAGAAAAATTCTAAACCAAATTGAATTTCAACTATTTTTATAACCGTGCCAGACTTGTTGTGCTCGTATATTAAGAACCTTGTGTAAATCAGTTTTACATTTTCGGTAAATCTTGGTTTTCTAAAAGTAGTTTCAAATTGATCATTTTAAATTTTCCATAGCCTAAAAGTTTTGAAAGCATTAACATGAGTTTAAATTCTTCCGCTACTCGATTTCATTCTTCGACTTTCCAAAACTTTTGACAACATTTTATTAAATTACTGACTGATGGAATTTTCTAAACCATGTCCTTAATATTCGCGTAAATGATTTTACTTCCTTTTAAAATTTTTAAAAACCAAGAGACCATTTTCTCTTATTATGAATATTCGACTCAAATTTATTTTGAACAACTCGTTTTATCGATCCCTAAATATTTCTTTTCAGACGAGGATTTTAACTTTTGAAGTACAAACAGTTTTCAAACTCCGCGTATTTTAGCTTATGCTATTTACCCTATTTCTTTCCCCCTCTATAAAGCATCACTACATCTCCTTTTTCCCTCAACCTAAACCTCACCTTTGAGTCAATGTTTCGTCCAACCAAGCCGTCTCCTCGTATTCGTCCTATCTGAACTCGTGCTTATCGATCCTTCCCTCGTCTCGCCCTCGATCTCTCTTTATTGCTTAGGCCTTAGGGTCCGTCAATGTCTGTGTCAACCCTTAGTTGTTAGTAGACCCTTGGACCCTTGAGAGGTGTCGTTGTGCACGTACCTAAGTTGTGTACGTGGGCTTGAATGAGTGTACCCCCCCATAGTATATTGGTGCTTGCCTATTGTGATATATTTATATATGTATATATACTCGGAGTTATTCGTGATAGTATGAAGTTGTTGTGAGATAGTAGTTATGGATTTTGTGTGGATAGCTATACTATACTAGGGATGCTTGAGTATATAAGAGTTAGCGTTGGAATATCTAATGGAGTGTATTAGTTAGAGATACTTATAATGGTTGAAATAAAATGATTGGTAAAGCTATGTGTGTGCTAGGTGTGATAATAATAATTGTATGTATAGTTAAGTAAGTAGGCCTATTGAGTGACCCATATATTATTACGTATGAGTATGTGCTCGTAGGTAGGTATATATGTGCTTATATGTAAGTAGTTATGTTTCGTTGCATGAGTATATAGGTGATATATATAGGTAGTAGGGTTATAATTTTGATTGGTATTGTTTGCTTTCGCGGGATGTCGCATGCATGCATACCGTGAGGTATACACGACCATTGCACATCTTAATTATGTATGTGTGGATGTGTTAGTATACTAATTATAGGTAGTAGGCTATGGTGTGAATATATGTTACATGTGTGTGACTATACGATGAATGCGTATGTATTAGGGAGTGTATTATAGTTATACGTGTGCTGATGTCTGTATTATTATTATGGTATATAGATTGATTTAACCATGTGAGTATTACCTGACTAGATATTAGGTGAATGACTTATGGTATGTATATGGTTGTATTGGTAGACGTATAAATATTGGAGTGATATGGTATAAGTATGAATGTCGTGCTACGTATATGGAATATTCTGATATGTGTATTGAGTCTCACTCAAGCTTGAGTGAGTATACTCTAAGTATATTGAATGTATGTTGTAGTTTGAATATAGCAATGCTTGATGTATGTATAGTGATAGGAGTGTTTGTGCCTGGTTGTGCTACGCACATGATTGTGGGTCGCTACGCCAGTATATAGTTATAGGTGTTGGTCTTGCGGTATAGTTATTTACTAAGGACTTGTTGTGTGAACGTATGTGTACTAGCTAAAACGAGGTGTGTAGGTGTGCTAGTTATATAATGGTATGATTGGTGTATGAAAATGAAATGTTAGCGTGTATGGGAGTGCACCATGCACGGGTAAGTATGTACTTAGTTATAGGTATGGATGACTATGGTCTATGTGGCGTGTCGTAAATATAGTTATAGGACCGTACGTGATGTGAATATATGGTGAACTAATTGCATGTATTTGAATGACTATATATTGTGAAATTATAGTAGTGGTGAATGTATATTAGATATAGTGAACTTGATTTAATAATGGTATGGTGTGACTATATGTGTTGAGATGCTTGGTAATGGATGAATATTAGAGGGTAGTATACCCTGGATGTTTGTGCATAGGTAGCTACATATAGGTAGAGCGATGATTGTATTGGCTAAGTGTGAGACTATCCTATATAAGTATCTGAACTACTGTTTGTGAGTAGCAGTTATATAAGGGATGTAAGTTTATATACCTGATTGAAATACATGTATGAAGTTGACGGACTATAATAGGTATAAGTGTATACGTACGTGAATGTATATATATAAGTGTTGGTGGTAATAATGTTTGACTACCTAGTGCATATATGAGCACTTGTAATGACTATACTTGGTTTGAATTATAAAGTGACTTGATTGGGGTAGTTACTAGAGCGACTAGCTATATTAGAAAGTCCGAGGACGGACTTTATTCTAAGGTGGGGAGGATGTAACGACCACTTTTCGTCGTACGTTTTTCGTGCACGTGCTTTTGGCCGTGCACGTGTTTGTTTTAGACTTTGGTTGTTTGCGAACACTTTTGTGCGATATGCCGTTATGAACGTCTCTGAGAGTATTAAATAGTGGCACTAATTAGGAACGACGTTTCTCGAGTCGTTTTCCCACAATTTAAACTTACTCGATGAGACGTGACGATTCTCACTCTTGACGGGAGACGTTTCTATTTTTAGTTTCGTCGTCCGACGTCAAAACTGAGATCCGTCTTCTTAGTTAGCTCACATTCATCGCCACGATCACCACAATATTTAATTTATAATTTTTGGAGTTTATTTGACCACTTTTATAATTTTTACAAGTTTTATAATATTTTTAATAATTTATTTTTAAATTAATTTCGGCCAAATAAAATTTATTTGAGTTTTAAAAGTTTTAAAGAATTTTTGAGCCAATTTCCAGCTCATTTGGACCAAGTCAAATCCTTGGGTGAGAAGGAGTTGGTTAGATTTGAATTTTAAATCTTTTTAAACTTCTAATCCTATTAGATTTACCCCTAGACCAAGTCAACCCATCTATACTATATAAGCAACCCCTAGCAAGACCTATTTTCCAAAGAAATTAGCCCTAGCCTCTTCCAAACTCATTTTGGACGTTGCGACGAATCGTCGCAACGTTGCGACGTTCAGCTCCCCGCACGACCGAGAAAACCCCCCGCAATCTCCCGCTCCGACCGAAGGCAAGCCCAGCATCCATCGCCGTCCGCACCGCTGCAGCAGCCCCGCCCGTCCCCTCGGTCTGACCGAGGGATAGGCCCGCATCCAAGAAGCCCCGCATCGCAGCACAGCTCCGCATCCGTTGCCGCTTGTCGCCCCGCTCCGCAGCCCGCACGACCGACCCGCCGCTCCGCATTGACCGACGTTGCAAGCGTTGCAACGTTGCAACGCTGTCCCGCCCGCATCCAAGCGCACGACCGAAGCTCCCCATCGACCAGACCGAAGAAAAACCCCGCACCCAAGCAACGCCGTAGCTGCTGCACACCCCAACGTCGCAGCCCCCGCATTCACAGCGCACGACCGACGGATCTCCCCGCATTGGCTGTGTACGACCGACGGCCATACGTCGCAACCCCGCAACCGTCGCACCACTTGCCTCCGTGGGCCCCCCAAGTTCTCCAGAGGTATTGTGGGTCCCCCAAAGGTCCCTAGGACTACTGTGGGCCCCATCAAGGTGCTTGCTCTTCGAGGATTCGTCGCGTACGACGTCGTCGCACGTCGTAGCCCGTCGTCGCACGTGCTAGCTTGGGAATCTGGAATCGTCGCCCCGGGTTGATTGCTCTGAATTTCCAGCGAGGAAACTAATTGGAATCTGGACTTGGAGCGCGATCTTATTATTCCAACCCCCGGCGTCGCTACCCGACGCCGGTGTAGCTTTCGCGTCGTGTTGAGGTAACGTTTTGCACCCCTAGGACCCCAAACCCAATTGCATGCTAATCAAGACTAAAATCAGTATTTTTAAAGTATTTTAAATGTTTTAGAATTCACTAATCAAGATTAATAAAACGGATGTAGGCCGGTGGACTTGTGCACGTAGGAATCGTGACTTTGGACTCGTTGGACGGTGTTTTCTTGACGTGATAATTGCAGGCAAGTGAAACTTGCCAACTCTTGTGTAGGGCCATGTTTTTAGGCCACTTACTTTCCTTTAGCGTAAAAGAGACTAGTCAGTGAAATGATAGCTGGCTAGACGCCTACTTGATCTAGTTTGACAACGAAACTAGATCCGTCACCTAAACGATCTAGCTTGACAACGAAGCTAGATCCAACCATTAAACTTGTCATTCATGCATGCTAAACTGTCACGTTTACTTTTCTTACTTGTACGCTTTACTACTTGCCATGCCATGTCATCCATGCATTGATTGTTGCATCGTAGCACACGCTACAATACTTGTCCTTGTACTACTTGTCCGGCTAGGTGCACCCCTACGCCATACTTGTTTACACACTTCCTGGCTCGTGGTCCAGAAGCGAGCATTCCAAGTTCGGGGGTAAGGCCCTGGCTCGATACACGTGGAGGGGTAGGGATAAACGGTTACTTGAGCTTAGGAGTTGGCCCGTACAGCCACTCTAGCCAAAGGACGGAATCTCTGTGCACGAGGTGCTTACTTTCCTTGTCTTGTACTTGTCTTGTGAATGCCATGCCATGCTCGTACCTTACTTTACTTTACATTACCTGTTACACTCATTACTTAACTGCCATGTCATCGCATCATGCTAGAACTGCTAGGTTGCTCTACTTTTCCCACTTCCAGTTTCCTTGCACAAGTCTTCCAGACTTGCTGACATGTGCCCCTTGCTCTTTTGGGTGTCACATGTTAGACCTGAGCCAGAGATCGTTGCTGAGTACGTGATGTGTTGCTGACGCTGAGTCTGAGTCTATGATTGCCCAGGAGGATTTTGGTGGACACCGGTGACCATTATTTGAGTCTTTGTTGAGCTTTATTTTGTTTAGGCCTTTTGTTAGTTGTTGGTGCGTAGCACCGTTGTTTTGTACTCTGTACTTTTGTTGGCCATGTTTGGGCCTTTAGACTCTTTTCTTTTGCCTGGTGGCTTTTCTGCGATGTTGGAAACTTATTTTATGGATATTCTGATATATTTCTTTTGTCTCATTTAATTATTATTATCTTTGTTTCGTTAGCGTTGCAAGGACCTGCAGTTTTAAACTTGATCGACGCTTTTCGGACTTGCAGCTTTGTAGCTTCAAGTCTGAGCGGACCTTCTCACGCTTCGTCTCCACGTTTTTGGGAAGCGGGGCGTGACACTCATGATAATGCACTTATTACCATGTGCATGTTATGATATCGTTCCTTGAGTTAATTATGGAATTACTTGGCATGCATGTAAAAACTAGAACAATTAAACTCTATCACTTAGTTGCGTAGTTAAGGGGATGTGCATATAATGAGACTAGAACAACGTGACTAGTGACTTAATATTGACAATTGACTCATGACTCATATAACTGCTGGAAGCTGAAATATGGCTTGTACAACTGTGGGAAGCATGATTTGAATTGATGGATATGTCCCCTAACTACGTAATTTAAATGACATGAACCTAGGCACTCACTAAGAAACTATGTTACATCCTGACAATTTATGATGCATGCTAAGTAATCACCACATCTTAATATTGAATGATATAATTCCTGCCACATCAACTTATGATATGATAACAATACAACAGTTACCGTCCCTGAAATACTACACTTGACACCACACAGAATAATAAAATGACATTACACTTGACCGACGAGGTTTGTGATAACTCATATTAGAGAGAGTATGGAAGCGACTGGAGTCATGCTTTTGGACCATATCTTGTAGAATCACATTCCTGTTTCTTGTTCCGACTCGATCGTTCACGACGAGACCTGTTATGTCAGATGGATCCAGAGTCCCTCTCCGGTTTTTGTTCCGACCCGGTCGTTCACGACCGAGACCTATTTTGTCGGAAGGACTCTACCCAGTGTAGCTCTCTGTGGTACAAGGTGGCCTTCGGGTTGCATATCGTACTCTCCAATATGAGTCACAGCCTAGTATTGGTACAACTTTACATTCACATGAATTAGAAACATTTACATTACAATAATAAGTTTCAAACTCTTATGTATGCATTTTCTGTAGTTTATTACACTTCGGTTCAGTAGTTTTACTTGTCTTTTTAATTTTTTAACATGTTCATAACTTGACACACACACACACACATATTACACTTTTACACAGTAATATACTTTTACATGCCAAGTGTTATTCTATTCTTGTTTCGTACATAAACTGTTTGCTTGGATTAGATTAATCTACTTTTAATCCAATTGTACATTTTTTAGGTATAGTAGGAGGCTTCAGAGTTCTAGAATTAGCTTACATCTCTTTAAGCTGTGCACAGAGTTGCTGAGACTATTCGTTCAGGTATGTTTTATGATCTATTTCTATTTAGCCTATATTGTTTTCAATGGTAAATACCAGGACCAACAATTCTTGAAAATTGTAATGGTATCGTGAAAGTGTGTTGTTACACATATGATACATGCTTGAATGTGCTCATGTCTAGTATACATTAATGCATGTGGAGCTTAAGATTTATTTTCTAACACTATGTATCTATGTAAGGGGAGTAAGTATTTAAATTTCATATTTTATGTATCATTATTTGTCATAATCAAAAAGGATGAGAATGTTAGGATAGTAAATCACCCCAAGTGTAGTTTGATGATATACAAATAATTATGTGTGTTAATAAGATTATAAGTGTAGGTACACAAGATTAATCATAAAGAGTTCAAAGCAATGAAGAGACTTACACCAAAGACTTTTGGAGCTTACTCAAAGATTATGAAGCTTACAAAGAAGCAACGAGATCAAAGTCAAGATGTTGAAACACATCCAAAATTCATGAAATACAAGGAGTCAAAGACAAGGACTAAGCACATTGGACAATATCAAAGCATCAGAGTATGTATATTTTTGATGTATTGTATGCATATCTTAGATTCATTGTTTTGAATTAAAGCTTCATACTTAGAATTTGAAATGTTTTAAAATTATTTTGAAAAGATTTCCTGAGAGTTATAGGCCAAAACTAATCGACTAGACTGACACCCAGTCGACTAGCTGATGGTTAGAATATATACTAGCACCAGAAATAAGTTTTTTCATTTTTATCTTCTTTAAGTTTTCCCAATTCCCACTTATCTTGATGGGTATCAAGATAAGAAAAAGAACGAGAAAAGCGAGAAAGAGGCATCGGCTAGCCAGTTCGGGAAGCACCGTGAAAAAAGGAAAAAGAAAAATGAAGGGACCGCATTCAAGAAAGGATCACTCAAGGAGGAGCACATTCAGGGGAAGGATTGATCAGTTCTGGGTGAGACTGTCCCTTAGGGAAGGAAAAAGGGCTTAAAGCCGGCCCAATAGCTAAAGCCTGTGTTTTCGTTTTGTTTAAGACTTTCCCTTCTGACCATCAACTTGCTTGATTCACTAACCCCGTTCTTCTCCACATTCTCACCGGCAAGAATTTGCCTATGATTTTTCCAACTGATATGTCGATATAGAAAGATCTTCTTATTTCTTCACCGCGGGATCTCGCCTCATTTTCTTGAACCCTTTTTCTGGATTCGTTGTTCCTGACCCTGCTTCACCTTAATTGTTATTTGAACAAAAAGATCGCAAAAAAGCCCGAGCCATCAGTGAGATACCACTTTGGAAGAGCTAGAATTCTAACTTGTGTCAGGACCTTCGAATGGATGATGCATGTAGAATATAAGGAAGGAATATGGAGCGGGTAGCGGGAATCGAACCCGCATCGTTAGCTTGGAAGGCTAGGGGTTATAGTCGACGTTGATTGATCATTTTTAACGTCTCTAATTCAAAACCGAACATGAAATTTTGGTTTCATTCGGCTCCTTTATGGAAGATCAATGTATTTCTAGAGAAAAAATTAGATCCATAACATCTATGTCAGCTTTTCTTGTTGAATGCATCCAAAGCTCCTCGCTTTCTAGATGATCCCTCTAGAGTAGGAGGATTATCTCAAATCCGTCTAATCTAGTTACTTCGTTTCCTATTTCCACTCGAGGAATCCTGAGGAAAAGAATTTGGAGTATATCAGAAATTAGTCAACTATAGTAATGGACCTAATCAACTAACTCTTGAGCTATGGTCGACTAAAAATGTAGTCGCCTAGATTTTACAGAGCATTACTAGCTCTCTGGCTATTGTTGAACAAGTCGACTACTAGTGTTGACTTAGTTGACTAGCTGATGCCTAGTCGACTTAGGAAAACAGCTCTAATCGACTAGTACTAGCCATTGGCTCATAACGATAAGAATTTTCACTAGCCATTTATGGCCGTTACTTAGACATTTTGGGTCGTCTATCTTGACCTGAATTGCACCATATATATTGAGGGTTGTTGGATGAGTTATGTATAAATTTATTGATCTTTTTGAGAAAAATAAGTTTTCAAAAGCCTTCTAACCCCTATTGCAAAAAGTTTTTCTTTGGCCTAAGCTTTAAAAGTTTATTTGAAAATCTCTTGGTCAAAATTATTTTGATCTCCTAAGCTTCATCTTAATCTTATTTGAGATCAAACTTGATTTTCTTATCCACACATTTCACACTAGCTTCAAATCAAAGGCTATAGGAAAAGGTGAACTTCAATCTTCATCAAAAGTATGTAAGTTAAAAATCCTCTTATTGAAGAGGTGGTAAGATTCCCTGGTCGTAATTTGGAAACATCATCATTTGTTGAGGTGTGATGCAAATCCTCTTGTTGTAAAGATGATGTTGTAAATCATCTAGTTGTGGAGGTGATGGAAAGTCCTCTCGTTGAAGAGGCAAGTGTAACTTTCTCTCATTTGAGAGTTAAGTTGGTAGTTAAATCTAAGTGTAGCTTGGGTCTGGACGTAGACTTGAAGGGATAAACAAAGATAAATTCTGTGTGTTAGTATTGCTCTTTACTAAGTTCACTCTAGTGCTATTTTATACTTGCAATTGTTCTAATATTCTGATGCTTCATATTTGTAAATTTGTGCTTTATTGATTAAGATCCAAGTGAAATACAATCGTTGGCGTCTTAGAAATTAGAGGGTTTAATTTTAAATCTTAAGTTTTATTCCTTAAACATCATTCAACCACCTACTAGTGTTTTATTTGCCATCTATACGATCCAACACCTGATGTGTTGGACTTATTTATAAATTCTTCTATCTTTGCATGAGTTAATTATAAATTCTTCTATCTTTGCATGAGTTAAGAAGTATAATTATCAATGATGAAATTGTACCTGATTTCCCATCAATCCATATAGTCAAGTCTTGGACCGTTATAAATTTGGATTTGATTGGTACTGATAAAGTGGATATTGTATTGGATTGGTATTGATATTATACGAATATTGAACCTGACTACATATGCCCTTTACTTGACTATATGGATTGTTCCATGATATGGCCTTATTTTCGAGACTTAGTCTATTATATGTGTGTGTCAAGTAAACCCTACAAGACAACCAAGAATAACACATGGGAACAATTGTATTGTAACAGGTAATTGTAAACAAAATATATTATACATCATCTTTTACATGACACTTTCCTCTGCACACGTCCTTGATAGTACACTAGATACATCTCTGATGATAGTTGTACATGATACTATGCATTACATATTACATATGTCGTATATGGCTAGCTAGGTTCACTACGGATAGGATAACTCGTGTTAGAGAGGAAGTGGAAGTGACTAGTGACTTGTCTCAAAATGTGTGATCGCTACTCCCATGTGTAGGAGATCGAACAAGTAATAATCCGGGTGAGTCCAGGTATCATATCCACGGGACAACTGACCTGCAAAACCACGAATTTCAGTTTATAAAGAGTACTAAAACTATAATAACCAACCACCTATCAGGTATAAAGATATGGTATCAAGAGTTTAAAATAATAAAAGAAAATCATACGATACTTATGGTGAATTCGATATTGGGGTACCAAAGTGGAGAGGATGTGTTGGTCGTGATTTCGTTAGGGTATGTGCAATCAATGATTATTAATATCTTTTTTATAACTCAACGTTTCGTCCGGCTAGGACACGAGAACGTCAGAAGGTATGACGATAAAGAGCGTAAAATAGTGCCAAAAAGTAATCACGTATAACGTCGATTTCATAAATATAGGCTCCACTTTAGATAGGGTCAGGGGCGCGTCGGAACGGTAGCTGCTTAGTCTCATCCGAGAGTCTATCGCATACCCTACCTGCCCTCTCGTATCCCGTCTAATGCTTTGAGGTCTCTTTGCTATCATGATTCCAACCCGTTCGGGCAAGTTGATGGTCAGAAGGGAAAGTCTTAAACAAAACGAAAGCCCGTAGCAGAAAAGTCCCCTTTTTTATCCATTTCTTTATTACCCCAGAGGGACCCGGGTGGGACCGAGAGAAAGAAAGGACGGGAGGCGACCATGCATGGCACTTCTCGACCGGGCGCCGAATTACTATACAAACAATAGGGGTCTTTCTGTGCAAGACAACTGAACACCGTGATTGATGAGTGGGTAGGTGGGTTAGGTGCACCTCTCGCCGCACAAGTGCCCTCTTGGGTCACTATACATTCTCTGGATCGCATCACGAATAGTCCGCAAAGATCATACTCGATTCAAGCATGCCCACGTCTCCGTATAACATACCCAAATAACATATATGTAGAAATCAATGAAATACGCAATATAACGTGAATATAGGGTGAAAAGATATCGAAATCAATGATTTCAACACACTAACTACTTCATAACCAACACAAATAGGTACTAGCCATACATGGAGAGAAAATAAACCATATTCATAGACAAAATACATGCTCAAAGTCTCAAAATACACGTTAAATATGTAAAATACAAGAGTAAAGTTAGGAATTATATCACCAAAACTCTCCAATTAGCCCCAAATCTCCTTCAGATGATAGCTCTGGCCTCTGTCTCCAGGGCCTCCAAATTTCAGGGCCAAATACGGCTCCTAGAGCACTAAATACGCCCGAATACACATCAAAACCCTAAAATACGCTTATATAGGGAGATTGCTGGTTTTAGAAGTGTTAGCGGGTCCAAACCCGCTCCAATTAGTGCTCAAACCCAAACCCAATAGCCACTCGAAATATAGGTCGTTCGGTCCAGCGGGATCGCATGCAAGGATGCCATGTGTCACCATAGCGGATCCGCGCCCGCCGCCCGCTTCGCTTGCTGATCCGAATCCACTTTGTATTCATCCTGGACCGTCGGATTAGTGCTGAACGGTCCTGATACGGCCACGTCTCCCGCTTCCAATTCATCGTTTATTTCGATCGAGGCCGTTGGATCAGCATCCGATGGCCACCATAGAGCCACGTCTCACGTCGCTTCAGCAGCATTTAGTGATGATAAGAGCTGTTGGATCGAGATCCAACTATCAGTAAAGCGCCGCGTCGCCCATTCTCCGATGCCGTCTGATCTGAGCGGGAATGCGTGGGAGCTTGCCATGTGTCCGCCTGTGAAGCGCAGGCACCGTATTTACGGCGTATTTCCTCGTATTTCAGTCCTTTAAAATGGTATTCTGCATTCAATAAATCACAGAAATTAGCACAGATCTCAGAAAAATACAAATAAATAGTCGTAGGAATCATGAGATCGAGATCTTCGTACGAAAAATATAAAAAAGTCGGAAATACTCAATATATTGCTGGTTTTGCGCATAAAATGAGAGTGCTCTAATAAATAAGGTTATTCAAAATTCGATCGTAATACGTGTCATGTAAGCACAAAATAAGGCTAAATGAGGTGTTAAATATGCAATATTTAAGCCGAATCAACTAGAGCCACCTTTATTGTATATGACGGTTCTTGTTATTGTATCAGATAGATCCATTATAGTATCTGACTGTCTATGTGACTGTATCTGTTTGGATCTGGCCTGGTGAATGCCCCCGTTGGCATATATGATCCCGTATGTTGTATATTATGCCTTCCAGCATAAGTCACTATATTAGTGTAAATTCATTGATCCACCTGCATAGTCATGTAAACAATGTTAGCACAACAAATTATTTTACATGTCACATATTGTCATACTACTTACCACTCGATTCATTTCTATTTTTCATGTGTTAGCTACCATGACAGTTATTTTACTGTAATCTATTTATCATGTTTTATATGCAGATCTAACATGTCTTAATTTATAGGTTTTAAATCAACAACTAACTTGGTGGTTATTGTTTTGATCCCGTTAGGTTTTGGAGCAGACTACGGAGATAGTCCAGGGTTCGAGGATACAGAGTTTGTTGAGCAACACCTGTATTTGTATATGCATGTCACTTTATGGTTTTGTAGTGTTGTTTCAAATAATTGTAAGGACATTGGCCCATGATGTAGTTTCATTTTCTAGTTTATAAACTTGATGTTATTCCTCTTGTAAGGATATGTTTTATGAGTATATTTACTTTTGATACATTGGTTATGTCTATATCATCGTTTTTTTTTGGTAATCTGCAAGACATGTCTTTCATATGAATAATGTACTTCAAATTTAAAGGAAAAAATTTATGACTATTTTCTTTTAAGTTCAAAATACACTGCAATTTGTCTCACACCACTAAATCTGGGAACTGGGGCATGACAGACAAGAATGAAATTAACGTGCTTAATCAAATTGAGCGGCGATTTTATCTACCGCTCTGATGTAAGATGAACAAATGGCTCATGATAGTGTTCAGCTCGGAGTACGATGTTGGATTAAGATCAAGCTGAGAATCTGCCTTTGACTCTTGCTCGTATTCTTGCTCTTGCTCTGACTCTAATAATGGCCCGAGCTTAAATTCATGCTCAGTCTCATCCTTGTCTCAATTTCATATTCAAGATCTGGCTTGAGCTTATGCTCAGGCTCACACTCTGTCTCAGACTTTGACTCGAGCTCTATCATGGGTTCTGACTTGGGTTCCACCTCTTGCTTCTTCTTTAATTGTTTGAGCATTTGAAGTTTGTTGTTGCTCTTACATAACTCTGTTAGTGAATCCTTCTTATTGTGTGGACTTAAGCATTTTTAGGATGATTGGTGGATTAATCAATACTTAGATACCGACATCGAAGTGTGTTTTTAAATATTGACCAACGTTGAAAAATAACCTCAAAGTGCTTATACCGAGATAACGATTCTCCACTTAACTTGTGATTTGTGTACATGTATTTCGTTTCATTTAAAAAGTCAAAACATGAGAAAAAATCTTCTAAATAATACTTCCCATCATCATATTAATAGGAATAAGCCCAAAATGATATGAACCAAAAAGGAATCTGCAATTTTTTTAATAAAAATGAAAATAAAAGGATAGTTGATTACAATTATATAGGTAATCGCTCTCTCAAAACGCTGATTGATAAGAGATGTCCGCACCTTTCCGAGGACTAAGAGAATTCTCTCTTTTATGAAATTAATCAAATCCATAGCCTCCTAGGGCCGGCTAGCCTCCCCTTATTTATAATACTCCAACTCAATGTCTAATGACCCAAATACCTCTACATTAATCAAAATAACACAAAGCCCCAAAAGCCCCTTTCATGGGCCGGATCTATCATTACTCTGCCCCTTAAATCCACATTATCCTCAAGGTGGTGCATGAAATTCGCGGTGGTTCTACTACAAGTGCTCCAAGCCTCATCCCGAGTCAAACGGATGGAATTGATCTCCACCGCATTCAACGACGTCCTGAAAATTACCGTCGGGCCAAGGCTGGGCCCGAATGGCATTGTCGGGCTCCCACAAACAATCTGGAGGGTCATCGTCGTCGTTCTGCTGGAAGGACTCTGTCACTCGCTGCGGGCCGGCTAGCCTCCCCATTATTTATAATACTCCAACTCAATGTCTAATGACCCAAATACCCCTACATTAATCAAAATAACACAAAGCCGCCAAAAAGCCCCTTTAATGGACCAGATCTATCATTTTAATAGGAACCAAAAAAGGAATCTGCGATTTTATTAATAAAACTGAAAATAAAAGGATAGTTGATTACAATTGTAGGGGTAATCGCCCTCCCAAGACACCGATTGATAAGAGACGTCCGCACCTTTCCGAGGACTAAGAGAATTCTCTCTTTTATGAAAACAATCAAATCCATAGCCTCCTAGGGCCGGCTAGCCTCCCCTTATTTATAATACTCCAACTCAATGTCTAATGACTCAAATACCCCTACATTAATCAAAATAACACAAAGCCCCAAAAGGCCCCTTTAATGGGCCGGATCTATCATTTCTCTGCCCCTTAGAATCCACCTTGTTCTCAAGGTGGTGCATGAAGTCCGCGGCGATTCTACTACAATTGCTGCAAGCCTCATCCCGGGTCAAACGGATGGGATTGATCTCCACCGCATTTAACGACGTCCTGAAAATTACCGTCGGGCCAAGGCGGGGCCTGAATGGCATTGTCGGGCTCCCACAAACAATCTGCAGGGTTATCGTTGTCGTGCTGCTGGAAGGACTCTGTCGCTCGCTGCTTTGGGCCCAAAAAGCCAAATCCTCGATGTCCAGCGTCTTGGAGGGCCCGTCTTTGCCGTTGAAGGGTCGGCAGCCCCCATGGGGGACCCTGGGGGCGGGCGCCCCTTCTGGAGGGGCGACAGCCCTCCTCGGGGCCCCAGGAGGGGCTGGCGCCCCTTCCCAAGGGGCGGTGGCCCCAGGAGGGGCTGGCTGTTAGGTTTTCTATCAAAGTACAACTAGTTTATACGCAGCGGAAAATAGAAACCTACCAAGATCCATGCGATTCTAATTAATTCGAATAGATTACTAACCCTTCTGACGACCTGAATCTGTCGGACTATAGGTGCTGCGACGATCTGAATCTGTCGGACTATAGGTGCTGTTCTACGAACGACCACCCTCAATCGGTATCCACACGTGGACGTCACGAACAGGACTTGCGAGGGTGCTAGCTCCTTTGCCGCAACTAGGGTTTCTCTCGCTCTTTTGTTTTTCTCAAAAACGGAGGAGATAGATTGAAAAACGTAAAACTGAAAATCGTGATTCTATATCTTATATAGAATCCTACGTTAACCCCTTAACAACATTCAGTTACGCGACGCTATCTTAGGGATAAGAATCCCACGTTAACACATTAACGTATTTCAGTTAAGCGACGATATCTTAGGGATAATATCTTAACGAGATACGATATCTGACGGTTAAGATATTTCACCTTATCACGAATTTCAAATCATATTCGAAATCATGTTTAAACCCTATCCTATCCAATTCGTTCTTTGTGTGCGACCCAATAGGCTCATATTAAATTGGCAGTGGGCCTAATCTCATTAGAAGCCCACAAGTCATAATTGGTCACTAGCAAGACATTTTGACTACCCAATTAATATGAATATCGTTAGTCCGATATTAACCTAACCAATAGGACATGTCATAATCCTTTTGTCACACGATATCTTATTTGAACATAAGTCATTGGTAGTGTCATACTTATATTGTTCAAACATTTAATTTCTCGCTTTCTAAGTAGACTGATTAAAATCAAATGACATTCATTTGAGCACGGCCATGCATTTCTCAGTCCTACTTATCGAGGGGCCCATTAGATATCTCTCATAGAAGAGGGACAAATTCCATCTTGTTCATTCACTTTCCTCTGCATAATTCACATCATATTCGATCATAACCTTTATGATTATCTGATTAAAGATAACGTTTGATTATGTCAAAATATGATGTTCCTTATGTAGGAAACTGTGATGAGCTCAGGTCTAAGGATTCAATGACATAACTATTATGAGATCATTTATGACACTAATCCATGTAATGATCTCATAGCGAGTCTATCCAGTACATGTTCTCCAACAAGTACCTATAAGTTTGATTTGTATCACCATACATATAATTATCTCATAATTATCTACCAAACTCATACTAATCTTAATTCTTCATTAAACCTTTAATGATGAATGATTAGGGATTATTAGAATAGCATAAAACAACTATTCAACCATTATTATAAATAAACATGCAAGCAATATAATAATAACAATAATAAAAGAAACATTTTATAAATGAAAATGACATAACATAAAGGTCCAATTATTTGGCCTAGGGCACAACCACTAACACTGTTTCGCCGCCGAAAAGGACCTTTTTTTGTCCTAGATCTGAGTTTTCGCCCAGATCTGAAATTTCCATCGCCTTCAGATCCAGATCTGAAACTTCCGCCGCCTTCGGATATGAAAATTTCAGGGCCTTTAAATCTGATGCAAACTCCTTAGATCTTGTCTGTATTCTTGGCGTCATTGCTGCATCTGGATGCATAATTGCATGTCGATCTCCAACCTTTCCTGTCTAGATCTCCTCCAATCCGTCATGGATTGTCGCTCTGATACCAAATTGATAGGAATAAAGCAAATCCAAACTGAAATTGATAGAAATAGAAAATAAGTTGATAACTTGGCTACAATTAAAGGGGCAACCACCATCTCAAAACGCCAATAAGCGAGGACGTCTGAACTCTCCTAAGAAATCCCTCAAGAACAATTCAGTAATCAAGCATAAAAGATTATGACAGTTAGCCCTAGCTTAAGAATTAAAACCCCTCTAAACAGTTACAAGTTTGCCATTAAAATATCAATAAAGAGATAGGGTCGTAAACTCCCCTAGGGGAAAACCCCTCATGCACGCGCGGGCTGCTGGTCGCGCGTGGGATGGCCACGGGTCCACCTCCTGCTGTAGACGCGAGTCACATCACATATCCATGCCTATTATTGAAGCTATGAAAGAATGGGACCCGTCTAAACATCTCATGTTCAAAATTTATCGGAAAAGAATATCATGTGTTAGTAGTCATTGTAATACCCCATAAAATTAGCTTCAATCCAGCAAAATGATTGTTGGGAAAGCAAAAAAAGAGTGGATGATTTGATGGGTTTTGATTTAAGACTGTGATGAGAATGAAGAACTATAATCTGGTTTTTATGATGAAAATGGAAATGTTGAAAGGAGGACGAAGAAAAAGGCGAAAAATAGTTGTGAGAATTTTTTTTAAAAAAAATTTAGTTTTAACTAAATTTTTTATAAATTAATTGAATTTTTTTGACTTTATTTTGAATTTTGTTCCCTTTTTCTTGGCTCCTTTTTTTATTTTTTTTCCTTTTTAATATCCCCTTGTTTTGATTTTTCTTTCTTTTTCTAAGTGTTTCCTCTTTTTTTCCTCTTTTTTTCCTTTTGATTTTTTTCCTTTCTCGATAGAAAAAGAACTAATTTTGTTAATACTAAAACTTAAAAAGGAAAAATGAAGAAGATGTGATTAGGGTTAGACTAGAATTTTAAAACATATTCTTAAAATGAAGATAAAGAAGGAAAGGATCACGGATAAAAAAATAAAAACAGAACTTCAGCTCTGATACCAACTTTGACGCAAGGCAGAAAATCTAAAGAGAAAAATGGAAAAGCTAATAAATTTAATGTTCTAAATTGGGAAAATTGGAAAATTTAGGCAATAACAAATTGAGAAAATTAAGGATTCTAAATACAAATCGGCATGTCAAATATTTAAAGATTTAGGTCTCTCGCCAAGGCTCTCTCACTCACTCTCATATCTCACCAGAAATATTTAAAAAAGAAACTTTTTTCTCAAAGCAATTCTTTTTTCATTCATTAATTGATTGCCAAATAAAATAAGCTTTGGAGCCTATTATTAGAAATACAATTTCATTCAATGTGGGACTAAACTAAATAACTGAAATATCAAATATTCAATTAAAATCCTAACAGATAAAATCAACTAAAAACAAATAAAATCCTGACTAAAATTCTAATTAAAAATCCTACAGATAAAATCAACTAAAAACAATTAGAATCCTAACTGAAATCAAATAAAATCTCAACTAACTCCAACTAATTAGAACTTGATCAACTTGATCATCATCATCAACTAAGAAACAAAGAAAAAAGAAAAAAAGGAAAATTGTGGGGAAAAGGAGCACAAGCAAGACATCCAAGGATCTCCTTTAGTTGCTATTAAAAACAATAAAGCAAAAAAAATTAGTTTAGTTACTTCCACAAGTCATGAGAATAAGCACGAAGTTCATTGCTTATGCTTTACAAATGATTGGAAACCACAAGGCAACCTTTAGGTTCAACCATGCTGCAATGTGATCCCAAACAACAATAGAGATGGTGACAATTGAACATTGTAGAATAGCTTGATATCATAAAGTCACATAACCGTCACTAATGAAAAAGGATTTCAAAAGAAACTTTTACAACAACAAATGCGAGCTGTGTGTTACACATATTTTCAAGAAACCACATCTCTCTTGGCAAATAAATATTCACTTTCTAAATACCAGATATTCCCAAATAACATATGATATATTTGACGAGCCTAAAACTTAATTAAATATAAATGACATATCAACAAGAAAAGACCAGGAAACTTATTTAGTTTCAACTTGCAGTGCTACCTAAGTAGACTGTCAGCACTGAACTCAAAATAAAAGAGCCCAAGGAAGTCAATTCATATCAGCACAGCAGCCATTGAAATTCCAAATTTTATTACACAACAGTGTAATGAATACCTGAAAGTAGGCCAGAGGCAACTGGCAACAACATTACATACTGCATTAAGAAATATACAAATCTCTACTGTCATACAGTTTGAACTTTACCCACAAGTAACTTGCAGCACCATCAAAACCAAAACTTACCCACTAGTCGCATACACAAATTATAAAAAAAGATGTTTGGCTCATACAACATTGAGAACACCATGGATTACAAGCAACGATTCAATCCCCAACACCCTGTTGTGCGTCAGCGGAATACTAGTACCGTCGACGATCAAGGTGAGGGAAGAAGACGAGTTGATCACAATAGAGCACAGAAAAAGATTGCAACTTTTGGCCATGGACCGACCTAAGAAACACCAATGAGCTTTGTTACAAAAGAGAGAACAAGTACAAATCTTTAACCTCCACCGAGGAAGAAGCACTCAAGATCTCTCAAAAGATCTCAACACAATTTCTCAAAGTTGGCTTTCTACAATGGCGGCTCACAGCTCTCAATATCGCAAAATGCACTACATCCACAGAAACCCTCACCTAAACACCCCTTATATAGCCTATGGTACTATATGTGTTCTAATAAAAGAGAAATTCCTATTTGACTAGGACTCCAACTCAAGCAGAATTCTAATCCAATCACAACTCTACTTTGGATATGACATTACGTCCGATGGTAGGCCCCTCCATGCTGTCGAACTTCCTACTGAAGGCCTAGACGAAGAAGTGTCGTGCCGAGCTATCCGAAGCTCGGACTGTAGACTTGTCGACCTATAAGCTGCAGATCCTCCGGACTGAGATTCCATTGCCTAAAGAAGTCCATTAACTCGGCATCCCCGTATCTGACTTATGCAGAGCCAGATAAGCAGGATCCAAGGCACAGACGAGCTAGCTTTGCACAAGATAGCTCGTCTGCACATCTTCAATACTTATTCAGTGCCTCAATCGAGTCAACTTTTACAAATCTCCACCTTAGCGAGATTTTGGCCTCCGTCACACAGTTGACCTTCAATGTACCACCTTGGTAAGACTCACTTTGTGTTCCCTTCAATTTGCTCCAAAGAGCCCAATGCCCCCATCGGGGCTCTCCTGGCTACACCAAGCCTCAATGCCCCCACTGTGGCCATCATCAACATCATCTCGGAACCACATTGAGCAAGTCCAAGCAGTGCTTAAACTTAGCTCCCGAAACAACCGTAGTCAACATGTCCGCAGGGTTGTCCTTTGTTCCGATTTTCAACAAATTGATGTCTTATTCTTCTTCTACTACATAGTCTCAGACAAAGTGGTACCTCAGATCGATATGCTTGGTGCGTGCATGGAAGACCCGATTCTAGCCAAGTGTACCGCACTCTGTCTATCATAATACAGTTCATACTTCTTCTGGTATACTCCTAGGCCATCCATCAAGACCATAAGCCATATCGTCTCTTTCACTGCTTCAGTTAATACCATGTATTCTACATCTGTAGTAGACAATGCCTCTGTAGTAGACAGTGTCACCGTAGACTAAAGTATACTCCATCAACAGACCGAGCTCATGACAGGGTGAAGACATAGCCTGTCATAGATCTCATTCCATCCAAGTCGCATACAAAGTCAGAATCAACATATCTGATAGCTCGTGGACCATCATTAGCTCGTCTATATGTCAATCTGACGTCAATGGCGTCATTGATGTATCTAAGTATCCATTTGACAGCTCGCCAGTGTACTTTTTTCAGATTATGCATGTATCTACTTATCATGCTAACCGTATGTAATAGGTCGGGCGAGTACATGCCATAGTATACATCAAGGCTCATATCGCATTGGTATACGGTATGCTCTCCATGAGCTTCTTCTCATCGTCGTTCTTTGGGTAATACTTAGCACAGAGCTTGAAGTGAGGTACAAGCAGAGTAACTACGGAATCATACTTTCACAACCAAATCTTTGAACAACAGTCTTTAAGTAGTGACTTTATGAAAGATGAATTATACATCTACTTCGATCTTGGTAGATCTCCATCCCAAGAATCCTACGTGCTTCGCCTAGGTCCTTCATGTCAAATGCACAACTCAACTTTGACTTCAGTCTCTGTATCTCCCCTTTATTTGATGAAGCGATGAGCATATCATCAATATAAAGCAAGTGATAGATGAATGACCCATCATCCATCCTCCAAAAAACATGCAAAGATCATAGAGACATCGAACATACCCTTGATCATTCGTCATGAAGCGTTCGAAATACTTATACCATTGTCTAGGTGACTGCTTCAGCCCATAGAGCGACTTCTTTAGCCTACATGCAAGCAAATCACCACTCTTATAGCCATCGGCTGAGCCATATAGATCTCATCGAGCTCTCCATTCAAAAATGCCATCTTGACATCTAGTTGCACCAGCTCAAGATCGAGCTATGCAACTAAGGCCAATAGGATCCGAATTGAGCAGTGCTTCACCATCAGAGAGAAAACTTCACTGTAATCGATCCCTTCTCTCTGTGCATAGCCCTTTGCCACAAGACAAGCTTTGTAGCGAACTTCTCCAACTTCGGTTCCGTCCTTCTTGACGTAGACCCACTTACACCATATTACCTTCTTACCTTTAGGTAGATCCACCAGATCATATGTATCATTCTTCAATAGTGATTCCATCTCCTCGTCTATCTCTTTCCTCCACCTATCTGGGTCTTCAGAGTGTTCTACATCTCTGAAAAAGTGGGTATGTCATTACCAACAGTGAGAAAAGCGAACAAGACCATCTCAGTGTGTCGTGCAGGCCTTCGTATCACACGCCTCGACCTCGTAGCTGCAATGGAATTCATCTGCTGTGGAATCTGTAGAGACGAGCGATCTTCATCACCCAAGCTTGAATCACCAACATCACCAGTATCTGTCTGGAGTACGCCGTCTGCAGTCTTCGGTGTAGGTCGACTAAAGTCAGTGGCCGAGTTATCTAGAACCTTAGACACCTTCATGTAGACATGCTTCGTCTGTGTCTCTTTGGGCTCCGTTGTTAATCAATGCTCCTTCAACAGTGTTGACTCATCAAACTTCATGTCTCTGCTCACAATACTTTCCTTTGTCTAGGACACCATGGCTTGTATTCTTTGACACCATCGCTAAAGCCCAAGAAGATAGTTTTATTGGCTCTAGCATCGAGTGTGTCCTCATTCAAAGTGTAGTAGCTCAGATAGCCTCATATACGCAGAAACCAATAGTCGAGAACTGGCTTTTCCGACCAGACCTCCAAAAGAGATCGTCTACCAAGTGTAACAGAAGATAGCCGATTGACTAGATAGATTGCGTATGCCAGGGCTTCTGCCCAAAACTCCTTCGATAGGTCGATAGTAGATAATGAACTTTCTCCAGCAAAGTCCGATTCACCCTTTCATCTACACCATTCTGCTACAGCGTATCATTGACGTTGAAGTGTCTCTGTATCCCCTCCGATCAGCAGAACTCTTGAAAGATGTCTGACCTATACTCTCCACCGTTGTCACCTTAGAGCCGCCTGACTTTTCGATCTGTTTGTATCAACTAACTTCTTCCATTCAATGAACATGCTCAAAACTTGGTCTTTTGACTTCAAAAGAAACACCCAAACCATGCGTGAGTAATCATCAATGAAATATACAAAGTAGTGTTTACCTCCTAATGAGGCCGACCAAGTCGGCTCCCATACGTCGGTGTGAACGTAGTCAAGCGCTTCCTTCGTATTATGGATGGCCGTCCTAAAAGAAGCCCGTCTCTCTTTTCCGAAGACACAATATTCACAAAACTCTATCTTTCCGGTCTTGTCTCCCCTTAGACGATCTCCTTCGATAAGCTTTTGCAAAGTTTTCTCTCCAACATGACCGACGTAGTAATGAGACGTCTCTGTCGGCCTTACGGGTCAATGCTACTGTGCCAGTCACGACAGTGCCATCCAAATAGTAGAGATTGTATTTACGCTTCCTCGTCATCACGGTCATAGCTCTTCGGATCACCCTCAAAGCTCCATTCTCCATCATCACTCGGCAGCCCTTGGCTTCAAGTAAATCCAGTGTTATGAGGTTGTACTTTAGGTCAGGAACATATCATACCTCGTCGATGTCTCGTGTAACACCGTTGCCCATCTTCATCCGAACTATCCTAATACATGCATTGTTGCAAACTCTGTCATCACCTAGTAGGATTGTACTCTTATCCCCTTCACGGAAGGTCGTAAAGTACTCTTCCTGGGACGAGCACCTAACCATCTGACGTCACACCCTCCAAAGTACCGACCAATACTCATTTGTCGACCTCAACACCTTTGACGATGTTGGCTGTAGCGTCATGCTTCTTCTTAGCCTTCAAACAGTCTCTAACCCAATGTCCTTTTTCTTTGTAGAAAGCGTATTGGTCATTCGCCAAATTCTTGCGATGAGAGCCTCTACTCTTGTCACTGGACTTGGATCAAAAATACCCCTTCTGAAATCCACACATCTCATTGGTCCAACCTCTTACTACAGTCAGAGCGTCGTTAGCTCTCGGCTTCCCGTGTGCTCATCGTTCTTCCTAAACTCATTGCTCATAAGAGCATTGGACACCTGTTCAAACGTGATGAAGTCCTTACCGTAAATATGAACTGACACCAAGTACTCGTAATCATTGGGTAGAGAATTGAGGAGGATCATTGCTTTATTTTTATCGTCAACTATTACATCGACGTTACTTTGGTCGGTTAGAAGCTTGTAGTAGTCTAGATATTCCTCCATAAAACACCTTCATCAAGCTTCAAACCGAAAAGCTTCTTTTTCAAATACAATTGGTTTTGGATGTTCTTCCCCGTATACTTTTTACCGAGCGCATTTCAAAACTTCTTTGCATTTTTCTCCTCCATAAAAGAGTATTTCTTCTCCTTCGTCAAATACAATTAGATCGTCCTACCCGCATTGCGATTCAATGTTCTCCACTCCATATCCGACATGGTCGTTGGCTTCTCGTCCAATACGACGTCTTGACCAAGTTGGTTCAAGACATCCAAGACCCCGCATCTTCACATACCGAAGTTAATCTTCCCATCAAACTTCTCAACTTCGAACTTCGTGTTAGACACGATAGTCAGAACTGCTAGAGCATGCTCTCTTGAGGTTGACGCCTTTGAAGTGTCGATGTTGCCGATGCTACTCATCGTCTCCGTCTACAAAGATCGTCGAAAATGTAAGCTCTGATACCAGTTTGTTGTGCGTCAGCAGAATACTAAGACCGTTGGAGATCGCGGTGAGGGAAGAAGACGAGCTGATCACATAGAGCACAGAGAAAGATTGCAACTTTCGATCGTGGACTGGCCTAGGAAATACTAATGAGCTTTATTACGAACGAGAGAACAAATACAAATCTTCAACCTCTACCAACGAGGAAAATGCACTCAAGATCTCTCAAAAGTTCTCAACACAATCTCTCAAAGTTAGCTTTCTATAATGACGGCTCATAGCTCTTAATATCGCAAAATGCACTATGCCCACGGAACCCCTCGCTTAAACACCCCTTACATAGCCTAGGACACAATAAGTGTTGACTAGGACCCCAACTCAAGCGAAATTCTAATCCAATCACAACTCTACTTCGGATAGGATATCGCGTCCTATGGTGGGCCCCTCCGTGCTGTCGAACTTCATACTGAAGGCCGAGCTGACAAAGTGATGTGCCGAGCTATCCAAAACTCGGACTGTAGAGTTGTCGACATATGAGCCACCGATCATCCGGACTGAGAATCCATTGCCGAAGAAGTCCATTAGCTCGGCCTCCATGTATCTGACTTTTGCAGAGCCAGCTAGGTGGGATCCAGAGCAAAGGCGAGATAGCTCTACACAAGATAGCTCGTCTGCACATCTTCAATACTTCTTCAGTACCTCAATCGAGCCAACTTTCACACACCCCTCCCCCAAACACACACACGAAAAAAATTAGAAAGGGAAAATGGTTTGGAAGCTAGAGACTGTACATCTAATTTTCTGCCAACCATGTGCCTAGGTAGTCTTGCTCAGATGCACATCATGCCTTCGGTCGAGGTGAAGGTTTCAAATACTTCACTTAAAAGTTTTTTATTAAAAACAGGCTGAACTAAATTCATTGAGTCCCACATAGAGAAAGAGAATGGCAGATTAATGACATATTATGGCTGCAGATGCTGACACTTCAACATAAGCATTATTAACTAATAGAATAAAACAACTTAGACCCTAAGATTAATCCGTCAGATCCCAGTCACATACTAAGTACTCATGCTACAACTCAGTTTCTGAATCTCAACCAGCCCTTCTCCTCTAACTTGGGTCACTTGCTTATTATCTAGAAATGTTTTACACCTCTCACTTTATAATCAGCATGACGAAGAAATACAGGCACGTACACGCGCACACACAAAAAGTCAGAATTGTTTTAAAATCTAGGTCAATGTAATCCTTGTTTCAGCAAAACTTACAAAGGATAGATGGTAATAAAATGTGATCTCGTAGGCACTAGTAAGAAATGAGATCCAATCAAGACATCCTAACCAATGTAACCATGTTTTTATTCGTATTTTGGCATTAATGGGTAAGGAAGAACAGAAACATCGATAAGATGAACCATATTTTCCTACTTTCTGATACAATTTCAACAAATACAATCACGCCCGAATCAGAATAACCATGGTGGAGTCATCCTTTGTAAATCTTCAGAATATGACTTTTCAACGTTTAAAATACTTTACTCCATATGCACATGTGAAAGATTTCAGGCAGAATTCATTAAAGTTGAAAATTCATTGTTAGGACTCATTTAAAACTGAAAAATCTTGTTAGTACAGAATGGTAAGAAGATAATAGGAGGATAGAATTACAAGAAAGTGAGGAAGACATGCACCACACAGAGTGGGGAAAATCAATTACAATAATATATGTTTTGCATTGCTCTTGATAGTCTCATATCATAGGCTTGTTTTAAATACCAAGTAACCAGCCTATTCTGTAAAGGTAAAAGGGATTAGAATTGTTTGTGCAAGTATAAAATTTGTCCAAGGAATATGTTCAATCTCAAAATTTGAACTTTCATACAAAAAACTCTTGTTTCATATACCCAAATACCATAAAGTAAGTGTTATATGTCAGGGCTCACCATTTCCTCCCCTACAGATAACAGCCCTAGAATCCCCAACATTGGCAACTAGCAGTCTGTCACCAACAAGGACAGCAGTTGAGGCAGTTGAGCCAGCATCTCTGTTCTGAGTGTTCTCAGCTTTCAAGAACTCTGAGTCTGTATGGTTGTAAGCATCAGCTGGCAGGTCAAAGAGAAGGGGTATGATGGATCAATATTGAATCTAGATTAAAAACATAATGAAAATGTTTTTTTATTTCGAAAATGACACAATAAGAAATCAACCTATAGCAGACTTGGTATCACTTATGAACTTTGGGTGATTAATCAAATTGCTGAAGAGGTTTTGTTTAACATACTCTGCTGCTCGAGCCCCTCCATGACCTAAGCATACGAGCATGAAAGAGTGAAACTAGTAATATATAACATTTAACAATTGACAGGATGTCAATGAGATTAACTACAAAACAAAATGTGCAATATTGGCATTCACTAATTTGCAAGAATATATATCCAAAAAGTTCTTTATGTATAAAATGCGCACAAGGATTACATTAAATGAAAACATTAATGGAAGAAAAAGAAAGTCTAATATTTTCATGCCTTACATGCTGTTTGTAAACAAACATGCATTCAAGTCTGCACTTGAAACAGAAGATCTCACCATCAAACACTCCAAAAAGACCAACAATCTCTCCATTGACTCCATCAATTCTGGTCTCATAAAAGTCCTCCATGGAAGATCTTTTCCCAGGTGAGCTTGCATATCCATAGCTGAACTTTCCATTTTGACTGTTCCAAGTAAAACAAAACACAAATTTACTAAAGATTACTGAGTGCAGACTGGCAGACAAATAAGGTATTCAAAAATCCTCCTATGATTAGTAATAGTGACAACAGAAGAAACAAGATATCACCCTCTAATATTGCCCCCAATATTTCTCACAAAAGACCTCATTCATTAAATGGAAAATAATGGATAATATTATCTGTTATGTGATCACTAGAAATAACCCGTGCACACAGTCCACGACGCAAAAAAAAACCACCACAAATAGGATGCGGTGCACGCGTGCAACCGAAAAGGAGTGAAAAGTGTGGGTGTGTGCACGAGTATCGTCGGGGGTAAAAGGGGAAAAACATGTGTTAAAGTGCAAAAATACGCAGGGGCCAAAGGGGAAAAAGACGAATGGCAAACACGTAAATAAGTGGAACATGGAGGGGCATTTATGTTTCATGGAAAAGTAATGGAAAGCTTACAAATAATGGGAATGAGTGTGGCTTTTGTTTGGCTTCTCCACAACTCACCCCAAACTCAGAGCCCAAGCCCTCACCCCCAACCAAGAGGGGCCCACCATGCCCATGTGGCACAACCTAGGCCTCCCATATGACGATGTGACATTGTCACATCACATGGGACAAACATGCCACCTAGGACAATGGCAAGGATGTACCCTCTTTTATAGAATAGATATCCAACTAGTAGTGAACGCTAGTTTTTTAGTATTCAAGGCAAAGCCACGAGGGTCCTCAATTTAGACTAATCTGGTATCCATTTGGTCTAACCACCGTTTTCACCGTTTACATTTTCTTTTTTTAAGTAAAGTTGAGTTTATTTATTTAACTAAAAAGGAATTCAAAGTCCAAACTATTAATGAAGAATTTAGCCGCAATTAAAGGTCAAACTTTTAGGCATCTTCATTTGTAATTACACCTGCACTATGCAAGTGTCAAAAGTTCTAATAGCTTTAAAGGCATTATTAAAAGTATCCACAATATAAACTAACATCTTACGTGTCCCATTGTTCTTGCCTCAAAAGTGTGGTCTCTTCTTCTAATTTTCAAAAGGCACGCATTCACAAAAGAACTACATAACAAGAAATAAGTATCTGATGCGAGCGCACCGAATCCCTCGGTGGATGGAGCACGTGGCGGGGGAGGCGTCATCACTTACGCACGTCGCAGGAGACGCGGGAGCGCGGTTTAGGCCGTTTTCTTAGTGGGAGTGTATTTTGGTCTTTTACCAAAATACCTCCTCTTTATTTATATTAGGTCTAGCCGTCATCTTTTTCCTTATGCTTGAATTGTGAGAAGACTCTCAAGCGTCATTTGACGGTGCTTAAGCTTTGGTCCGTTCATCCAAAGCGGGGAGATCGATCTTGCCTCTAATAAAGATCATTATCTTGTTTTCTTTATTCTTCAATCAAGCAAATCCAAATATTTTCCTCTCTTTTAATTTTTCCACGTTAAAGGTGTGAATCAATCTACGACAATTCACATCAATTGGTATCAGAGCACTACGATTCCATGGCGACGGGGACGAGAGCTTCCGTGGACGAGAAGATCCAAGGTCTTCGCGACGATCTCAATCAAGAGATCGAGGGGTTGAGGAAAACGATGGAAGCTTCGATCAAGGATCACGCAAACACCCAAGAGGACATTCAAACGGAGCTTCGGATCATGAGAAATGAAGCCGCGGAGTCAGGAAGGGGTCTTAAAAGTTTGAAGGACGCCACGGCTGCGATTCCGGCGATAATGGCAATGTTGCAAGGTTTGACCAAGGAGAAGGCGGCGGATCGCGACAAGGAGAGTGCAACGGAAGAGATCCAAGGCGATTCCGGCATTGATTCGACAAATCAGAAACCCCCGAGCCACGGGGAATCAAATGCGGCGGCGGCGGCAAAAACCCTAGCCGGCGGGCTAGGGTTTGGCGCGACAGGGCCCGGATCCACATCTACGGGCCCTGTCGGGCCTTTTTGGGGGTCGACCGACCCGCCCGGCTCATCCACGGCCTGGGCGGGCCCGGCCGGCAACCCCCGGCCCTCGGCGACCCCAATCGGGGCCGCCGGAGGGCCGGCACCCCCTTCCGGGGGTGCCCAGTGCCCGCCGACCCCCATCGGGGGTCGGGCGAGCCGCGCGACCCCCGCCTGGGGGTCGACAGCCCCAGGCGGGGGCGGCGAAGGGGTTCCGGCCCCTGTTTGGGGCCGGGCAGGGCCGCTGGACCCCGGGAGGGGGTCAGCGGGCCCGGGCAGCTTTTCAGGAGGCCTGGCGAGCACGGGAGGGGCTTTTGGCGGTGTGGCGGGGTTCGTACCCTACTCGGGGGAACTTCGGGAGCAGCGGGAGACGGGTGGACCTCGGGAGCAGCTATTGAGGCCCCGGCGAGCCAATTCTGGAGGGCGGATACCGCCCCACCTGGGCCGAGGCCCATTTTTACACGACCGCCAGAGTTTCACGGGCATCACTTTCAGCCCGAGGCTTGGGAGAGACCTGACTGGCCTGAGGAGCGGTACGGGGTTGACAGGGGAGGCCCGATGGAACCCCGGGTGGCGTTCTGGTTCGGGGTGGTGACCGTGGAGGGGATAGGGGACAGCATGGTGACATCAACGCCGACCGGCGGTTGATGAAGCTGAAGATGCCGACCTTCGATGGCACCGATCCTGACGGGTGGATCTATCGAGCGGAGAGGTATTTCCAGGTGATGGGTCTGACGGAGCAGGAGGTTCTGAAGGCCATCGGGATTTACTTTGAGGGGAAGGCCCTGGCATGATACAGGTGGAAGATCGCACGGTCCCCTTTTCACACCTGGGAGGAGCTGTCAGTGCTGATCGTGGACCGATTCCAGGAGACAGTAGGGGGAGATTTCTACGAGCAGCTGTCGGCCCTGAGGCAGGAGGGGACAGTGAGAGACTATGTGGAGAGATTCGAGATGCTGAACAGTAGGGTGAAGGGGGTGACCGACGAGGTGATGATCGGGAACTTCATGAGAGGGTTGAAGCACTCTATACGAGCAGAGCTGACGATGCAGAGCCCCCAGTGTTGGGAGGATGTCCTTCGCCTAGCTCATAAGGCGGAGGAGAAGCAGTCAGAGGAGAGACGCATTAGAGGGACTTGGGGGGTGCAGGGCCAGCGCAGCCCGGCCGCACCAGCACCACCACCACCTAGACTAGCTATCGGGCCACCAACACCAGCACCACCGAGACCAGCTGCAGGGGAGGTCCGCACCGCCGTACCTGGTAGGCGCATGACGGAGGTTGATATGCGGACGCGGCGAGCGGCGGGCCTATGTTTCAGGTGTGATGAGAGGTTTACCCCCGGCCATCGATGTGCAAGCAAGTTGCTGCAGATCGTGATCGTGCCCGACGAGGAGGAGTACCCGGAGGAGGAGGAGCCTGGGATTGTGGAGGAGCCTGAGGAGGAGCATGTGCACATGGACTTTGCGGAGGTGTCGCTGAACTCCGTGGTAGGGTTCACTCCGAACCATACCATGAAGTTGGCAGGGACATTGGGGGATCAGACGGTGACGGTGCTGATTGACAGTGGGACGACCCACAACTTCATCTCGAGGCGGCTGGTAGAGCGTCATGGCTTAGAGTTGAGTACGATGAAGAAGTTCACTGTGTTGCTGGGCACAGGGAAGATGGAGGAGAGTAAGGGGCTCTGCAAGGGGGTGTTTTTCACACTGCAGGGGCTTCAAATAGTGGAAGACTTCTTGCCGCTGGAGTTGGGCAACGTAGATATCATATTGGGGGTGCAGTGGTTGAAGAAGCTCGGGAAGATGAAGGTGAACTGGAAGCTCATTCGGATGGAGTTCCAGGAGGTGGGCAAGACGGTGGTGCTGACAGGGGACCCGACCCTCTGCTTCTCGGTAGTGGCCTTCAAGGCCATTACGCGAGCGTTGCGGGATGAGGGAGAGTGGTTTTTGGTGGAGTACCAGGGGTTGTCAGTGGAGGAGGAGCATCAGGAGGAGACTCCAGAGGAGGTGGATTCGGTACTGGAGCAGTACCAGGAGGTTTTCCAGAGCCCGCAGGGCTACCTCCGGTGAGGGGGCATGAGCACGCGATAGTACTGCGTGACGGGGTAGCACCGGTGAGCGTGCGCCCTTACAGGTACCCGCACGTACAGAAGGATGAGATAGAGGATAGTGCGGGAGATGCTACAGGCTGTCGTGATCCAGCCAAGTGTGAGTCCTTTTTTCTTCTCCAGTACCACTGGTGAAGAAAAAGGACGGTAGTTGGAGATTCTGCGTCGATTACCGGGCGCTGAATAAGGAGACTGTCGCCGACAAGTTTCCTATTCCGCTAATCGACGAGCTGCTTGACGAGCTGCATTGGGCGGCGATCTTCTCGAAGATCGACCTGAAGGCGGGGTACCACCAGATCTTGATGTGGCCAGAGGACGTGCCGAAGACCACCTTCCGCACTCATGAGGGACATTACGAGTTCCTGGTCATGCCGTTCGGCTTGACCAACGCTCCTTCGACATTCCAGGCCTTGATGAACAAGGTCTTCCAGCCTTACTTGCGGCGGTTCATCCTAGTCTTCTTCGACGACATCCTCATCTGTAGTAGGAGCATGGGTGAGCACATTGGCCACTTGGAGGTGGTGTTCAGGGAGTTGATTGCACATCAACTATACGCCAACCGAAAGAAGTGCAGTTTCGATCAGGCGAGGGTGGAGTACCTGGGGCACGTGGTGTCAGCCGAGGGGGTGACGGCCGACAGGACAAAGATAGTGGCCATGCTGGATTGGCCGATGCCTACAACCTTACGGGCACTGCGAGGCTTCCTGGGGCTGACGGGCTACTACAGGAAGTTCGTCAAGGGGTACAACACTATAGCATGGCCCCTCACGGAGCAGCTGAAGAAGGATGGGTTCCACTGGTGGGAGGAGGCCACCAAGGCCTTTAAGGCCTTGAAGGTGGCGATGACGACTGCGCCAGTGCTTTCTTTGCCAGACTTTGGCAAGGCTTTTGTGGTGGAGACGGACGCATCAGGGTATGGTCTAGGGGCGGTACTCATGCAGGAGGGGAGACCCATAGCCTATTTCAGCCAAGTGCTATCAGCTAGGACGCGGCTGAAATCGGTCTATGAGCGGGAGTTGATGGCCATAGTGCTGGCAGTACTGAAGTGGAGGCCCTATCTGTTGGACCGGGAGTTCGTGGTCAGGACGGACCAGAGGAGCCTCAAATACCTTCTCGAACAGCGGTTAGTCACAGAGGAGCACCAGCGTTGGTTATTCAAGCTGGTAGGATACCGCTTTGAGATAGAGTACCGGCCCGGGTTGAAGAACAAGGCTGCGGATGCCTTGTCCCAACGGGAGGAGTGTGTGGACTTGAGGGCATAGATTCACATCAGTATCCTTCCCATTAATGCTTTTTCCATTTTTGGCAGGGTTTGAACTCCATGCTAAAAATCACAAATTTCTACCTATATGTTGAAAATCATCAATGTGATGCAAAAACGTAACAAAATCAAAGACCATGGATCTGAGAATCACTATTTTTTTGAAAGTCATAGCCACCTTACCTTAACACTTTTATTTTATATGTCTCATTGCTACTCATGTAGATATGTTTACACCATATCATCCATGTCTTTTTCAACTAGATACTATAATGTATATGTAGATTAGTTTATCTCCATATGATGACCATACTTTATGCATATATTCGCATGCATGTCTATGACTATAGCTATTTAAGAATAATGGATGTTAGCTGGCACCTGAGGAAACTCAAGTGGTCACCAAAATTCCACCCTTCACCCCTTTTTAGACAATTAAGATCATGCATGAGTTGCCCATGTTGATCTCCATGTCCTAAAACATAGATATAGTAAAAGTCTAAATACTTGCATATGATTTCAGGTTTTCCTTGGGACGGAGCAAGGCATGTGGTACTTGTGATATTTCTGCATTGTTAGCAATTGGAAATTGCATGGTTTTGGAAGAACATCTTTGCTATTTAATGCAAAGCCAAGGGGATCCTCAATTTGGCACTAATTTTAGTTTCATTTACTATCACGATTGTTTTCACCATTGACATTTTTTTAAGAGAATGAAAGTTTAATTCATTTAATTGGACTCTAAAAAACATAAATGATTAAAGGTCCAAACAAGTAATAAAAAATAAGCAAGTCAAACTTCTAGACATATTCATTGTAACAACGCGTGCACTATGAACATGTTAAAGGACATTGTACCCTAAACGCAAGCACAATCATAACCTTGATGTGATCTTTAAAGAAAAAAACAACAAGTTAAACTACCCAATCAACCTAAAATCCAGGTTGTGGCAAAGAAGTTATTTAATGAACATATGCAAGTTTTGATCATCAAAATTTTTTATGGTTAAATACTTACATAATTTGTATTTTTTTGGGATAAATATTCTCAAACTTTAGTGAGACCTTAACCAGCATATGTTAATGTCCCTAACCAGTAAATGCCGGAAAAAAGAAGCATCATGCATTATTGAACAGCAAAAAATATAATTGACCAAATGACCAGAGAACGCGATTCAGATCATAAAAATATTCCCAAAAATAAATTATTAAAATAAACTCCTTTATCCATTCTCCAATAATTTCATGTTATCCAAAATATAATGCAACTTCAACTTGGGGGCCAGAGAAGTCTCTTATTTCAAGGAACTCAGATTCAAAACAAAATTATTAGTTAACAGATGAAATAATTCATAAAATCAATACCTGAGTCCTCCACCACTAACTGGAGAATCCTCCGCTTGGCTTCCGCTAGAATTCGACAGAACAGAGTTCAAATACCCCATCTTTCACAATTTTATTCTTCACACTTAATCCTTAATCACTCAAAATCTTCACAAAAACCCAAATTTCTAAACCAAAGCCGATCCACTTATCGATGATGCATCCAAATGAAACGCTTTAATCTCCTCATTATCTCCGATCCAAATCCAATTATCTGCACAGAAAAAAACCGCATCCAAAAAGCTTAATTACGAATCGAAATACATCCTGACGAGTAAAATCTGAGGAAAATACCGAAGGCAACAAACCCTAATTCTTCAAAAATCGATGGAGAGAGAAAAATGAAGCAACGAGAGGGAAAGGGCAAAGAAAAACAGGCAGCGGTGTTTTTGGTTGTGTGTGTGGTTGTAAGAGAGAGAAGCAAAAAAGAAGGGAAAAAAGGGCTAAAAAGGAAAAACAAATTTAAATTAAGAACTAGGAATTTGTTCAAACGCCTTTAGTTAAAGGACCGTTTCTGGCAACCAGCTTCAGACGTATAGTGGGACCTACTGCCGCGTTAAGAAGGTGGGTGTGTAAATAATTTCCTCATTTGCTTGATTTGCAAATATCGATTTCTTCAGGGTCTGCATGCCAAAAATGGGGGCGTGAGCAGGAAATTACGTGGCGGGAGCAGGGACTCTGGGTGGTGGGCCCAGTTAACGGCTCGACGACGCGGTGGCGTACGCGACAGTATATTGTTGTCGGTGTTACGCGTACTTTATTCATCGGACCGCTACTAGAGGATTTTTAACATTTTTGTCATTTTCGTTTCGGTTTCTTGCGCGATGGCCCGAAACAGAAACAGTTTCGGGCGAAAAAAGGGTGCCAGAAAATTTGTTGCGCATAATGACAACTAGGATATGCATGCTCTTCGTGTGACTTTGGCTGGTTCCCTTGAGATCTTGTATGTGGCACAATATTTTGTATTTGAAAGTATTTATTTAAAAAAAGAAAAAGTGTTATGAATGGGTTTTATAGGTCCATATACGGCATATGTAAGGTTAGGTTATTCACCATCGTGTAACCTTTTTACTATAAGTACATGGCTACCGGCTCAGTAGCCGTCATCCTTTACAACACGGTATCAGCACGCTCCAATCAATTGAGAGTTTTTGCGGCATCTTTGGCGAACGAAGAATACTTCGTCACATCTATCGTAGGCATCTCAACCGTCGCTAGCTCTGGAGGACAGATCTAGGTTAATAAATCAAAACTTAATCTAAACCTATTTTTCTTCAAGAATATGTTTAGATCTACAATTTTATGGAACAAAAATCGATATTGTTACGATAAAAATCAAATTTTTATGACCAAAAGCATTGATTACAAAAATAAAATTCGGATTTTTACAATAAAATTCGGATTTTTTCTGATAAAGCAAGATAATTTCTCAATACCGAAAAGGGATTTCGCTGTCCCGAAGGCCGCAACCCCCCAACATGGATGCCTAAAAGTTTCAGGACTAAGACTCGTGTTGTGTCAAATGACCGGTGCAAGTTATTTAGCTTAATTGTGGCACAACGTGATTAGTTTATTAATCATTGGACAAGTAAATATTTGAAAAGTATATGGAATAAATACAGCCATCTCTCTGAAGGTTTCATTACAGGATTGCCGAGAAGAAGTAATAATTTCAACCTCTAAAACTTGTGATCTAGAGGTTGAACACATTGCAGATTCTGGAAGGCCTTTGCACTTTTTTTTTTGCATCGGAAAGCAGGAAACCATGCCCGAAGGTCGGCTGACAGCCCGCGCAAGCCCCGGAGGAGCCACTACACTAGCTACACTAGGAGGAGGGGGGTAAGGGGTTTCGAACCCGGGACCACACAGGTCCTGGGTTCTCAACCCAGTTGCCAAAGCGCCACTTTCATACATAGATAAACTAGAAATAACCAGTGCACAGAGTGCATGGCCAAACAAAGGATGCTTTGAACACTCGCAACCGACAAAAGCGAGGGAGAAGAGTTGGTGTGCGTGGCGGTATTTTCGGGAGTAAAAAGGTGAAAAGTAGCAGTCCAAAGTGCAAAAACATGTTGGGTAACAAATAGGAAAGGCCCAGTGGCAAATCTGTAAATAGTTTAGAGAGTGAGTGGCTTCTCTGGTTTCATGAAAAATGAATGGCATGAATGAAATTAAGGAAAAAAGAAATGGCCATTGTTTTGGTTCTCCATCGCCACGCCCTAAAACAAAAACCCAAAAGAACACACACATCCAGGGAGCCCCACAAATCCCATATGGAAAACAATGGCCAATCATCTGTCCCAGTCAACTTGTGACTGGGACAAAGGCCCTATTTTGTTTAATAGATATTTGCATGGTCCAAGCAACATTATCCTCTCATGATATGTGAAAGTCTACATGTACTAAAATCTACTAAAATCCAGTATGCCTATTTAATTTATACATGAGTCTCTCGCTAGCCTGATAGACAGTTCATGACATTTACAAATAGAAAGGTCATGACCTGTCCCTGACGAGAGGGGGGAGGCTACCGGCCCTGACAGTCGAGTCCACACCCTCCGTATGCACCGTTCCGCCGGGGGGCTCCTCGGCCCTGACAGTCATGCCTTCACGCTCAAACCCCTAGATGAGGGCTTTTTGTGGCCCTGAAGGCCGCCACCGTGTCCTCGTAATTCTCCGTGGCCCTGACGGCCGCAGCCGCTGATGTGTCCATATTTTACATCTTTTTCATAGCATCATGACATCGCATTCCATGCCATTTTCGCATTCAAATCCCATATTTTCCTACGATATCGCATTTCTAACGTTATATTCGAGTTTCGTAGTGTTTCATGAATTTTCAGGGATTTTGGAGTGATTTGAGACCCAGTCTGGGTATGGACACATCTGACACGCTTGTGAGCTCGTTGGCGAAGCTCTACAGGAGTTCGCCGAGTTTTGGGAGCCATGGGAGGAGTGGAGTAGAGAGCAGGAGGAGAGGAGAAGCTTCAGAAGCTCCAGGAAAGAGTTTCCCAGGCGACTCGACCGAGCAGAGCAGTTGCTCGGTCGAGCAGATGCAAATGGAGAAGAAGCGGCTAATACGCGGATTGCTCGGACCAAGCACCTAAGTGCTCGGTTAAGCAGCGCCAACCTTCCGAAGCTGAAGCAGCTCTTGCACGGCCCGAGCAACTTCTTCAGCGCCCGAGTCAGCTGTCTGCTCGACCGAGCAGAGATGACACGGGCCGAGCAGATAGAGTGAAGATTTTGGAGGAATGCGATTCACTGTCGTGCTCGGTCGAGCAGTACATCTGCTCGGCCCGAGCAACCGACCGAGCAACCTACTGCTCGACCGAGTCACCCACTCAGTCAACGATGCTGAAGGCCATTTTTGGAAAGATTTTGGCGAGCGGCTGTTGCGCGCTTGGGGCAGTGAAGTGTGGGCTGCAACAGCGTTTTGAGGGGCGATTCATTTTTTAGTTTTTGAATAGAATTTTGCGAGAGGAGATTAGAGAAAAACTTTTGAAGATTATTGGATTGGATTTTCTGGAAGTCTAATTGCTATTCTCGCGTTTTTGGAATCTTGTTTTCTCTTGAGATCTATTGCTCGATGTAAGTTTCTCAATCTTTATTCTATCAATTGCCATGATGCTTTCTCTCCTAAAAATTGTGTTTTTATACGTCAATAACGTCATGAGTGAGTAGTCTTTTCTAGGGTTGATGGGCTAGCCCTAAGACCTTAGGGAGAGATATAGATCTGAATCCCTAGGTTAAATTGGGAATTTAGGGAAGTATTTCGGTCGATCCTACCGAATCCCCGGGATAATCCGTACTGAGATCATGCCTACGGTCTGTGGAATTGATGTGCTTAAGAGGTATCCCTAGGATTCGAATATGAAAATCGGTGGATCCAACCAAGGCTCGTGACCATGCCTGGCTCGTGCCTTGAGGGGATTCACCGACGAACTATATCGCTACGTTGTCAGCTACCGCTATTGCGTCAACGAGAGCTATCGAAATACCTCGCAATTCTAATCCACGAGAATGGTACGAATTGGGAGATTAATCCCCTAGCCCTAATGTAACGTATGGATCCTATTCCAACGTCGATCCACGACAGTCTTAGTGGTGATCCCTAATACCCTAGTCCTTTTTATTATTTAATAAACAACAATACCACAACCAATTCTCTCAACCCGATAGCTATCACACTTCGAGATATAGAAGTAAGCTGAGAACTAAATTACATTGTCACCGTCCCTGTGTGTCACGCCCCGCTTCCCTAAAATGGAGGCGAGACGTGAAAAGTTCCGCACGAGAGTGGAGCTGTGAAGCCCAAACCCGATAAGCGTCAATAAAACATAAGCAGGTCCCTGTAACCACAAACGGAACAAAAATAATAACACAAGGAGAGACAGAAATAAAATCTCAAATCTCAGAATTTGTCCAACATTAAAATTAAGTTCAACATCCAGAAAAGCCACCAGGCTAAAAGAAAGAGTCTAAAGGCCCAGAACAAGGCCAACAAAAGGGACAACATAACAAAGTATTGGTGCCACGCACCGATAACAAAACAGTCTAAACAACAACACAAACAGTTTATACGACTGATCGCCCGTGTCCACGAAGTCCTCGTCAAACACAAGCTCGGGCTCGGCGTCCGCAAACACCTCGTCCTCAACAATGAACTCAGGCTCAGGATCTAACATGTGTCACCCAAAAGAGTAAAGGGGCACATGTCAGCAAGTCTAAAAGACTTGGGCAAGGAAACTGAAAGTAAGGTAAACTAACAACCTAGCAGTTATAGTATGATGCATGACATGGCAAGTATAGTATGGAAGTGACAAGTAAAGGGAAGTACAAGTGGCAAGTGGCAAGTAAGGCATGGATAACAAGTTTTACGAGTAAAACACGGACAAGTACAAGTCAAGTAGTTCACGTCAAGTGAACACGTCAACTAAACAAGTTGTGCACAGAGATTCCGCCTGTTGGCTAGAGTGGCTGATCGGGCCAACTCCTAAGCTCAAGTGACCGTTTATCTCTACCCCTCCACGTGTATCGAGCTAGGGCATTACCCCGTACACGGAATGCTCGCTTCTGGAACACGAGCCAGGAAATGTGCTTAACACGTATATCGAGCCAGGGCATTACCCCGAACACGGAATGCTCGCTTCTGGAACACGAGCCAGGAAGTGTATTTAACACGTATGGCGTAGGGTTATGCCTGCAACGCATGTGCCTAGCCGGAAACAAGTAGATCGAGCATTGGCTATCAACCAACTCATGTAGCCCGCTTCTGGAACACAAGACAGGAAACACAAGTATTGTAGCGTGTGCTACGAATGCGACAATCAATATGGATAGCATGGATGACAATTAATTCGCGTACCGTTAATTAAAATTAAACATGACATGGTAGTTATGCAACATGATAAATGACGGATCTAGCTTCGTTGTCAAGCTAGTTCCTAAAATTGCACCTAGGCGAGTATCATTTCGTCGCCTAGTCTCTTTTACGCCCACACAAGCAAATGGCCTAAGACATGGCCCAAAACCCTAAGTGGCAAGTTTCACTTGCCTAGCACCGAGGATGACGATCACGTAGGTTCGTCTCACGGACACTAATCTACGGGGAAGAGGTCGTTGCCATGGCAAAACAACATTAGAACAACACCAACCTAGTTTTATTAGGGTTTTACAAAAACACAAATGGGTTATGAGAATATTATAGAATCGAGTTATTACCGAATCGTTAGCGGAAGAACGATGCCGAGCAAGCACGACGACGGAAGAAACGATCCGGGGAACCTACGGTTCAGATCTGGAAATGGGGAGAAAATCTGGAGAAATGGGGTTTTGGGTATTTTTGGGGGTTTTCCGGTGACCTAGAGGAGGTGGCCGGCCAAAATGGAGAGGGAAGCTCCAAGGGAGGAAGGAATGGCTTGGGGAAATGTTGGAGGGTGATTTGGGGGAGAAAATGGCTCAGGAGAATGAAAGAGGGATGAAAGAAATCGTGGGTGGGGTTTAAATAGGAAGAGCTGACGACTGCCCAGAAATTAGGGTTTTAACACTGATTAGTCGGTCAAAGAGCAACCTCTGACCGACTAGTTTGGGAACTAGTCGGTCGGTTGACCAACGCAGACCGACTAAGTGTAAACAGTAACTCCTGACGAAAAATAGGATTTAGATTTAGTCGGTCAGAGAACAACTACTGACCGACTAGTTCCTCATCTAGTCGGTCGACGAACGTTCTTAGACCGACTAAGAATGAATAGTACTTGGTATCAAAAATGATCATAGAGATAGTCGGTTAAAGAACGATTGATGACCGACTAGTTTGCAACCTAGTCGGTCGACAAATGTTCTTAGACCGACTAACGATAAACAGTAACTCCTGTACAATTGACAAAGCCCACTAGTCTGTCCATGAAGGTTTGCCGACCGACTAAATCGTCATCTAGTCGGTCGGTTCCCCTTCTTGTACCGGCTAATGTGCACAGAAATTTCCGAAATGGAGCGCGAAGCTCCGGGATCGATTCCTAAGACTCCTAGGCTTGATCTAACAATAAGATATGACTGATATGAAGCCCGTCACGAATGACTATCTCCGAAATCGACGATTCTAAGGAAGAAGCTAGAAAATCACGACGAAACGATCGAAAGGGAAAGCTACGGAGACGAAAACCACGCATAAGGAGAAAATCCACCAAAACATATATATAATATAAATGATCCAGATACATGAAAACCAGTCGTTACATTCTCCCCAACTTAAGAAAAATTCTGTCCTCGGAATTTTCCAACACTCACGTGTCCGGGAACAAAAGTGGGAAACGCTCTCGCATCTCATCCTCATTCTCCCAAGTAGACTCTCCAGGCGAGCCGTGTCGCCACATCACCCTCACAAGATTGACAACCTTGTTCCGAAGTGACTTCTGACGCATGTCCAGAATCTGCACTGGCTGCTGGTCATACGTCATATCAGGACGAACGGTAATCTCCGAGAAATCCACAGCATGAGATGGATCGCTAATGTATCGACGAAGCTACGACACATGGAAAACATTGTGAACTCCTTCCAAAGATGGCGGCAAGGCTAAGCGGTAGGCTACCTCGCCAACTCTCTCCAGAATGTCAAACGGTCCAATGTATCGCGGGCTCAACTTCCCTCGCTTCCCAAAGTGAATCACACCACGATTCAGGGAAATCCTCAGAAACACATGGTCGCCTGGCTGAAACTCCAAAGGACGCAGTTTAGCATCCGCCCAATGCTTAAAACGGTCCTGAGCAATCCTCAACCTCTCCCGAATGTTCCTGACAACATCCACAACCTCCACGATCATCTCAGGTCCCAATAGCTCCCGATCTCCAACGTCATCCCAACTCAATGGCGATCGACATTTCCTCCCATACAATGCAGCGAAAGGCGCCATGCCAATACTCGCCTGGAAGCTGTTGTTGTAAGAGAACTCTACCAGATGTAGATGGTCCTCCCACGAACCCTTGAAATCCAACATGCACGCCCTCAGCATGTCCTCCAAGATCTGAATCGTCCTCTCAGACTGGCCATCCGTCTGCGGATGGTACGCCGTGCTGAAACTCAGACGCGTACCCAAACTCTTCTGCAAACTCTGCCAGAACTGAGATGTGAACCTCGTGTCTCTGTCCGACACGATACGCACAGGGACTCCGTGAAGTCATACGATCTCCTGCACGATTCACGTTACATCACTATCTAAACTAGAAAAAGGAAATAAAACGAAGAGCAAAAGAATTTACCTCCATATATCTCCTCGCTAGCGCCTCAGTGGACTGTCCCACTCGGAATGGAATAAAGTGTGCGGATTTGGTCAATCGATCTACGATCACCCAAATCACGTCATTCTGCTTCGGACTCCGAGGTAGTCCAGTCAGGAAATCCATAGTGATGTGTTGCCACTTCCACTCCGGAATCGGAAGCGGTTGTAGCAACCCGGCCGTACGCTGATGCTCCGCCTTTACCTGCTGGCAAACCAAGCACTTGGCTACACTCCGAGCCACACTCCTCTTCATACCATGCCACCAATAGTTCAGACGAAGATCCTTGTACATCTTGGTTCCACCAGGATGCACAGAATACAGTGAACTATGTGCCTCCACCAACAACTCCTCTCTAATATCCCCAGCTGGTACACACAACCTGGCTCCAAACCTCAGCGAGCCATCCTCATGAATCAAAAAGTCAGTCCGCAGACCGGCTTCCACCTGCTCCCGAATCTTCACCAGCTTCGGATCCTCAACCTGGCCAGCCTTGATCCGATCCACAATCGTCGACTGAATCTGCATACTCATCAACGAAGAAGCCTCCCCAGGAAGAAAAATCTCCACACTAGACTCGCAAAAATCCTGCTGCATCTCCACTGCGAAGTCAAAATCATCACCGCTGGAAGCCTACTCAGCGCATCAGGAACCACATTCACCTTGCCAAGGTGATACTGCAAATCAATCTCATAATCCGCCATGAGCTCCAACCATCGACGATGTAGCATGTTGAGCTCCTTCTGAGTGAAAATATACTTCAAGCTTTTGTGATCGGTGAAGATCTTCACTTTCTCACTCAGCATGAAGTGCCTCCAAATCTTGAGCGCAAACACAACAGCAGCCAACTCTAAGTCATGCGTCGGGTAATTCTTCTCATGAGTCTTGAGCTGACGTAAAGCATACGCCACAACATGCCCGTGCTGATGCAACACACAACCGAGACCCTTGCCAGAAGCATCGCAAAAGATCTCAAATCCACCGTTGCGATCAGGCATAACAAGAATATGGGCAGTCATCAATCTCTCCCTCAGAACACCAAAAGCATTCTCACAATCACCCGACCAAACAAATGGTACATCCTTCCGCGTCAATCTGGTCATCGGCTCAGCAATATGGGAAAATTCCTTAATGAAGCGCCGATAATAACCAGCCAGTCCAAGGAAACTTCGGATCTCAGACGCTGACTGCAGAACAGGCCACTCTCTGATGGCCCTGATCTTCTCGGGATCCACTGAAATACCATCTCCAGTCACCACATGCCCGAGAAAAGCAACTCTGTCTAGCCAAAACTCGCACTTCGAAAACTTAGCATACAACCAATGCTTCCTCAAAATCTCCAACACTGTCCTCAAGTGCAATGCATGCTCCTCCTCCGACTTTGAATAGATCAGAATGTCGTCAATAAAGATAACGACAAACTTATCTAAAAAGTCGTAGAAGATCAGATTCATCAGATTCATGAAAACTGCGGGTGCATTGGTTACACCGAAGGGCATAACCACAAACTCATAGTGTCCATACTTCATCCTGAACGCTGTCTTCGGAACATCATCCTTCTTCACCTTCAGTTGATGATAACCAATCCTCAGATCCAACTTTGAAAACACCCTTGATCCTCCAAGCTGATCAAAAATATCATCGATGCGAGGCAACGAGTATTTATTCTTGATGGTCACCGCATTCAACTCCCGATAGTCCACGCACATTGTAACGCCCCGCTTCCCAAAAGACACCGGAAGCGAGAGCGTTACACGGCACGCTTGAACTGGAGCGGTGAAGCTCAAGTCCAATAAGCGTCTGTGATGAAAACACAGAAGAGGTCCTTGCATTTGCGTATCAGAACAATCAGAACATTCAAAGGTAAATGCCACATCCAGATATATAATGCGTACACGAAATTACAAGACAAGCCACAGCAGGGCCAAAAAGAACTACAACAACACACTAATCCTACTACAAGGAACTAAACTAATACTCAAGCAGTGACGAAGGCCCTAGTCTTCCGCAGAAAGCAGCTCAGCGTCTACGACCAACTCTGGCTCTCCGAGCCAGGTGTCACGTATGAATCCTCCGTGTACTTAGGCGCTAGATCTGACATACATCCACAAACAATGAATGCATGTCAACAAGGTCTGCAAGGAAAGATTAGCATCCCAAGGCAAGATGTACAAATAATATGATTTTAGGAAGCATTTAATAGTTAAAAGAAATGACTGCAGCAATTTAATATTAGCAAATATATTGAAACGGAAACAACATCCCTGACATGCAGTTCTAAACAGTTGCAAGAATAAAGTTAAGATTCCCTCCGAGTCCATTAGCATTTCAATCATCAGGATGACCAAGTTAGCGTTGCAAGTTTTCATGTCAAGAGTTAGCATTCTAATCTAGGGTTCTCGCCTTTAGGTCGTGATGAGAAGGTCGTTCCTCTTACGGGGGCTTACCGTGATTGACACTAACCCACCGCGTCGGGTGGTGCTCTTGAGGAGAGTACCTTTCATACGCCCAGTGGCCGCTCAACCCTAACCCCACCCAAAAGTTTTGCCGGAACACGAGCCGGCCTAGTCGACTCACACGACATCACGATATCACGATACTGCCTTCGAGGCGCACGATTTCACGATGTCATAAATTGTTAAACATTCAAAATGTCCAGACAAGTTATGTACCAATTTAACAATGTCATCATTCCATTTGTACAACATCTTCAAACATTAAGAGAGGGTTGCCCGACATTTACAATAAATTAAGGAGAGTGTTGAACATGTGGGTTGAACGAGCAGGTTGCGAAAACTAGTTTTCTTTGCCAATGTTTAAAGTTGAACAATATCAGGTTATATGTCCAAAAGCCGCATTTAGTCTAGAACATTATGGAAATAATTCCAAGTGTCATTTCACGTGCAGTTTCAAGATATGCAGATTTAAGTAAAAATGACGCAAACAATTATTAAACTTCAAAAATTCATATTAATTGCACACTTGCCTGTTTGCAGCGATTTTGGATGTCCTGGAAGTCATGGTGAGGGAGGTGATTTATCTGCGGCAACGAGTATACATTAATAACTTAAGAATTCTTAGTAATAAGGTGATCATAACTCTAACCTATATAACACTATAAGTATATGAACATATCCTGATTAATAATATTAACTTACTAACCATTAACCAATTAATGTGTTTCAATATTCCAAGTAAATCACTGCGACAGCCTTATAGTACACCGACCATATATCACGTTGGGCACACATTCACACTGACAAAAGAGAAAAAGCCTATGAGTTGCAGTTATTAGACCTAGTCTCTGTTGTACCAACAATCATAAAAACACTAATATCTATTATAATTTATACACAAACTTATATCCTATAAATAGTATTGTTCACAGTTAAGAGCAGTCACTTACGTGATGTGCATTTTTTGGCTCTCCTCGTCTCGTGCAGGGGCGAGTTGGACGATGGCCAGCGATGACAGACACGCAGAGACACGGCAATGGCATGGCGTGATCGACGGCGACACGCAGCGACGTGAAACGGCGAGCAACTTGACGGGGGAAAAACGGCGGCCGCAGCGGCTCCGGTCAGCGGCTGGGCTCGTCGGAGAGGCCACGCGAGAGGAGCTCGGTCATGGGGGAGGTCGGAGCTCGGAGATCTGGCCGGTGGGTGGCTGTCGGAGCTGGGAGGCGCGAGGGGAGGCGCTGCTGTTCGGCGTGGAGAGGAGAAGGAGGCCGTGCGGGCTTAGTGCGAAGGAGGAGGAGAAGCCGTGAGGGGAGAACTCGGGGGCTGGGCGTCTGTCTTGAGGCGGCCACCGGAGGTGACAGCGCTCGCGAGTAGGGGCGGCGCCGGCGTTGCAGGGCGAGGTCGTCGCCGTGGGCGTAGACGCCGGAGGCGCTGCAGCGAGATGTCGAGGGTGGCGGGTTGATGCCGGGGAGACGATGGCCTCGGGTCTGCGATGCTGGCCGCCGGAGGGTGGAGGGTGTGGGTCGTGATGCGAAGGAGGAAGAGGCCGGCGTGGTGGTGCTCTTGCGTGGAGGCCACGGGCGGATGAGGAGGGGAGGCCCGATCGGTGGCCTGGCATCGCTGGTGATGCCGCCCGTGCTTGGATGAAGGGGAGAAGGAGGCCGCGGCTTCTCTCTCTCGCGTGGAGAAGACGAGAAGGCTGCGAGCTTCGTGCGATGTCGTAGGGAGGCCGTGTAGCGTGGGGAAGAAGAGAAGAACTGGGCGCCGTGGGGTTGGTCTGTGGTTTTGTTGCGTGAAGATGGAGGATATGGGCGGCGCTCGCGTGTTGTAGGGAGGAGATAATAAAAACTAGGGTTTATTATTATATAGGCTGGGGGAGACAGAGTCTTGGGAGGAGTTATATGATATTAGGGTGAGGGTACTAGTGTGTAGCATGTGAGCAGAGGATTTCAAAATCTAAGGGTCCTTTTTATAAGAATTTTTTTGTGTGTGGGGTTATTGACTAGTTCCCGTTGATGGGAGAGACAAGGAATGAACCTAGGTTATCATATAGGCTAGCTTAGGAGTGTGTGTAAGGGGTAGCACGTGATGCATTGGAAAAATGCCTTAGGGTTTTAGTTCAATAGGCTAGCTCTTTTTCTTTGTTCGTTAAAGTGCTGTGTTGGTTTTGAATTCAGCCAGGTCCAAGAAATGGGCTATATTAATTAGGAAGGAAAAATTGAAGGATTCATTAATAGTGTTTAATAGGGGTAATCAAGAGAAATAATAGCTAATCAATATATTCAAATGGGTCCAACAATGGTAAGTTTCATTTGACTTTTAAATGATTAAAGATTTGAAATTTGAAATTGGAAATTAAATCATTTATAAGAAGATCTTTTTAGTAATTATAATAAGCGATTCATAATAATAATAATAAGTATGAAAAGACTGGGTACGGGTACGGAAATGTCCAACAACGGTTACGGAAAAAATATACGAGAAAAAGAAATACAGATAATAGTATCGATAGAAACCGGTCGTTACATCCTACCCACCTTAAGAACGATTCCGTCCTCGGAATCTTATCGGCTAAGACACGGGAAAAACGTAAGGGCAACGTTCGTATCTCTCTCTAATGCATACACACCATAAACAACCATCATGCCATATCTAAGTAGTATTTCTAATACTAAATCCATACCAATAGTATTACTAATGATGACATTAATCAACGTCCATGCTAATAATAGTAACAACATACGTACATACATTACCAATTACAAATTAACGTAACACGTTCAATATAATATTATCCTACAAATACAATCCAACCAAAATTATACTCGGTGAATAATAACACTTACTGCACAACCACACCAATTTACTAGCTGTAAGTGTACCATCACCCTGTACACTCACATCATTACCAATACACAAGGTAATACCATACATCTTATACACTCACAATCTATACTGATATAGTACCACATGTCACATAAACATACAGCTAATAAAAATACAGTTATTCTTTGTCAATTAACATTTCAATCATACGACCACTTTAAATACCGCATATTAACATATACACGTAATAATATATATCACTACACATATATATATGCACGTATTACCTTACGCCAAACACCGACTTATACACGCATTATTCATAATACTAGGGTCGTCGTAATCTACCCTCCTTAGGATCAAGTCCGTCCTCAGACTTCCCTAAATAGACCGACATAGGGGTGAGCGGACTTAGACACTAAGGTCATTCTATCCCAGTCATACATACATCCTAATGAAACCTTATGCATCCATTTGCATATTCTTACGCATATATCACACATTTTCAAGTACTTATACATGCATTCATTTCACATACATATACCTACTTACTCTATTACACGCCTATCTTGTATCTATATAGGACAAATATACACACACCGGTATATACAACCATGGTAGTTTACATTGGGCTAGTATACTATTACATACATCCATATATGTAGTCGCAAACATACGGCTATGCATACCTCCTGGTATACACATGCTCACACATCATCCCGTAGGGGTAACATTATAATCTTACTATGCATACAACACGCTTATTTATACAATATGTATATATAACTAACCACGTACTTATATACTCGCGAGTACACGCCATACCTACTAACACACAAATCACACAATAAATCCGCACACACAACCATGATACTTAACATGCACATCACTGTATCAGCGTAATATTACAACCATTAACAAGTACGGCTAAGGTACATACATGTCTAGTAACTAGCCAAAACTAAATCAATCACGGTCAGGTATTCCTATAGTGATATAGCTAATCGCTTGCCTAAGTGTAAATATACGCTTACCAATCTATACTCGACTATACACATATACATCACAAATTACCATACATGCACATATGACACCATAGACAATCACACCATACTAGTATATTTGTCACGACCCGCTTCCCTAAAATGGAGGCGAGACGTGAAAAGGTCCGCACGGGAGTGGAGCGGTGAAGCCCCAAACCCGATAAGCGTCAATTTAGTATAAGCAGGTCCCTGTAATTGCAATCGAAACAACAACAATAATAATAATATGAGACGGATATAAAATACCAATCCCACAATTGTCCACAAAGTATTCAACATCACAGAAAAGCCACCAGGCTAAAGGGAAGAGTCTAAGGGCCCAGAACAAGGCCAAACAAAAGCAACGACATAAATAAGTATAGGTGCCACGCACCGATAACAAAACAACTGTCTAACAAAAATAAAACACAACGGAGACACTAGGACTGGTCCCCAATGTCCGCGTACTCCCCGTCCAACACGGGCTCAAGCTCGGCGTCCGCAAACACCTCACCCTCAGCAAGCAACTCAGGCTCAGGGTCTAACATGCGTCACCCAAAAGAGAAAGGGGCACATGTCAGCAAGTCTAAAAGACTTGAGCAAGGAAACTGAAAGTAACTAGCAACCTAGCACTTATAATATTAAGCAATGATATGGCAGTTAAGTATGATGCAACAGTTTAAAAGAGAGGCAAGCACGCACGATGTAGCGAAAGCTACCAACTCACTAATTCACGAATCACTTATCACTGTTATCACTTGTGCACTAGAGATTTCGCCTGCTGGCTGGAGTGACGGATCAGGCCATCTCGTGCTCAGGTGGTCGCATATCTCTTACCCCACCCATATGTGTATCGAGCATTGGCAATGCCAACACACTGGCTCGCTTCTGGATCACGGGCCAGGAAGTGTATTTGGCATAGGGTTGTGCCCACAACGCAGGTGCCTAGCCGGTATCCGAGCGTTGGGGTTTCCAACTACAGGGCTCGCTTCTGGAACACGAGCCAGGAATATAATATTGTAGCGTGTGCTACACAATCACAATAATTAATCACTATGCGATGGCATGAACAAATGATTGCGTACCGTTAATTGAATTTAAACGTGACATACAAGCATGATGAGGGTGACGGACCAAGCTTCGTTGTCAAGCTAGGTCAATGGCGTCTAAACGGCTATCCTTTCACCGTTTAGTCTCTTTTACGCTAAAACAAGGTAATGGCCTAAGACATGGCCCAAATCAAGAGATGCAAGTTTCACTTGCCTATCACCGGGGACGACGGTTACGAAAGTTCGTTTCCGCGGATGCTAGCCTACGGGGAATCGCTGTTATGGGAAACAATCATCAAAACACAAGTATTTTATTAGGGTTTCATAAAAATTACAATAGGATAAGAAAACAACGGTAGATCGATTTCTTACCGAGAGGAGGCGGAAGAAACACTCCGGGGAACCCTAGGACCAGATCTGGAAAAGTTTGGGGAAGTTTGGGGAAACTAGGGTTTTGGGGGATTTTGGGGATTTGATGGATTTTGGTGAGATTTTGGGGAAGATGAGAAGTAGTTAGAGTGAATGGATGGATTGGATGATGGATTTAGGGTTTGGAATGAAGGATTGAAGCTTGGAGGAAGATGGGGGCTTAGAGGGGAAGAAACTAGGGCTTAGGGTCGTGTTGGAGAAGAAGAAAACGATTGGGTTGGGTATAAATAGGTTGAGCTGGCGGCTGCCCAGAAATTAGGGTTTTAACACAGACTAGTCGGTCAAAGAACAACCACTGACCGACTAGTTTGACAACTAGTCGGTCGGTCGACCAACTCAGACCGACTAAGTGTAAACAGTAACTCCTGAACGAAAATAGGATTTAGAGTTAGTCGGTCCATGAACAAGTACTGACCGACTAGTTTAGCAACTAGTCGGTCGATGAACGTTCTTAGACCGACTAAGAGTAAACAGTAACTCAACTAAAATTAAGATGATGTGTTAGTCGGTTCAAGAAGCATTGCCGACCGACTAGTTTGCAACCTAGTCGGTCAACAACTCTTCTTAGACCGACTAACGATAAACAGTAACTCCTGAGAAAATTTAGAAAGCTCACTAGTCGGTCCAAGAAGGATTGCCGACCGACTGGATCGTCATCTAGTCGGTCGGTGCCCCTTCTTACACCGGCTAATGAGCACCAAAAGTTCCGATACGGAGCGCGAGGCCCCGTGATCGAATCCTAAGACTCCTAGGCTTGATCTAATAGTTAGATATGACCGTTATGAAGCCCGTCACAAACGACGTACTTCGAAATCGACGATCCTAAGGAAGAAACGAGAAAATACGACGAATCGATCGAAAATGAAAACTACGGAGACGAAAACCACACAAAAGGAGAAAATCCACCAAAACATATATTATATTATAATAAATTCAGATACAAGGAAACCAGTCGTTACATCCTCCCCAACTTAAGAAAAATTCCGTCCTCGAAATTTCCGAATACTCACGAGTCCGGAAACAAAAGTGGGAAACGCTCTCGCATCTCATCTTCTCTCTCCCAAGTGGACTCTCCCGGCGAACCGTGTCGCCATATCACCCTCACAAGATTGACAATCTTGTTCCGAAGTGATTTCTGACGCCTGTCCAGAATCTGCACTGGAAGCTGGTCATACGTCATATCAGGGCGAACGGTAATCTCCGAAAAATCCACCGCATGAGACGGATCGCTAATGTATCGACGAAGCTGCGACACATGGAAAACATTGTGAACTCCTTCCAAAGATGGCGGCAAGGCCAAGCGATACGCTACCTCGCCAACCCTCTCCAAAACGTCAAATGGTCCAATGTATCGCGGGCTCAACTTCCCACGCTTCCCAAAACGAATCACACCACGATTCGGGGAAATCTTCAAGAACACATGGTCGCCCAGCTGAAACTCCAAAGGACGACGTTTAGCATCAGCCCAATGCTTAAAACGGTCCTGAGCAATCCTCAACCTCTCCCGAATATTCCTGACGATATCCATGGCCTCCACAATCATCTCAGGTCCCAACAACTCCCGATCTCCAACGTCATCCCAACTCAATGGCGATCGACATTTCCTCCCATAAAGAGCGGCGAAAGGCGCCATGCCAATACTCGCCTGGAAGCTGTTGTTGTAGGAAAACTCCACCAAATGCAGATGGTCCTCCCACGAACCCTTGAAATCCAACATGCACGCCCTCAGCATGTCTTCCAAAATCTGAATCGTCCTCTCGGACTGGCCATCCGTCTGCGGATGGTACGCCGTGCTGAAACTCAGACGCGTACCCAAGCTCCTCTGCAAACTCTGCCAGAACTGAGATGTGAACCTCGTGTCTCTGTCAGACACAATACTCACGGGGACTCCATGAAGTCGCACAACTTCCTGCACGATTCATGTTACATCACTATCCAAACTAGGAAAAAGGAAATAAAACGGAGAGTAAAAGAATTTTACCTCCATATATCTCCTCGCTAGCGCCTCAGTGGACTGTCCCACTCGGAACGGAATAAAGTGCGCAGATTTGGTCAATCGATATACGATCACCCAAATCGCGTCATTCTGCTTCGGACTCCGAGGTAGTCCAGTCACGAAGTCCATAGTGATGTGCTGCCACTTCCACTCCGGAATCGGAAGCGGTTGTAGCAACCCGGCCGAACGCTGATGCTCCGCCTTCACTTGCTGGCAAACCAAGCACTTGGCTACACTCCGAGCCACGCTCCTCTTCATACCATGCCACCAATAATTCAGACGAAGATCCTGGTACATCTTGGTGCCACCAGGATGCACAGAATACGGCGAACTGTGTGCCTCCACCATCAGCTCCTCTCTGATATTCCCAGCTGGCACACACAACCTGGCTCCAAACCTCAGCGAGCCATCCTCATGAATCAAAAAGTCAGTCCGCAGACCGGCTTCCACCTGCTCTCGAATCCTCACCAGCTTCGGATCCTCAACCTGGCCGGCCTTAATCCGATCCACGATCGTCGACTGTACCTGCATGTACATCAACGAAGAAGCCTCCCCAGGAAGAACAATCTCCATGCCAGACTCGCAAAAATCCTGCTGCAATCTCCACTGCGAGGTCAAAATCATCACCGCTGGAAGCCTACTCAAAGCATCTGGAACCACATTCACCTTGCCAGGGTGATACTGCAAATCAATCTCATAATCCGCCATAAGCTCCAACCATCGACGCTGTCGCATGTTGAGCTCCTTCTGAGTGAAAATATACTTCAAGCTTTTGTGATCGGTGAAGATTTTCACTTTCTCACTCAGCAAGAAGTGCCTCCAAATCTTAAGAGCAAACACAACGGCAGCCAACTCTAAATCATGCGTCGGATAATTCTTCTCATGAACCTTAAGCTGACGTGACGCATACGCCACAACATGCCCGTGTTGATGCAACACACAACCGAGACCCTTGCCAGAAGCATCGCAAAAGATCTCAAATCCACCGCTGCGGTCAGGCACGACAAGAATAGGGGCACTCGTCAACCTCTCCTTCAGAACACCAAAAGCACTCTCACAATCACCCGACCAAACAAAAGCAACATCCTTCCGCGTCAACCTGGTCATCGGCTCAGCAATACGGGAAAAATCCTTAATGAATCGCCGATAATATCCCGCCAAACCAAGGAAACTCTGAATCTCAGACGCAGACGACGGAACATGCCACTCTCTGATGGCCCCAATCTTCTCGGGATCCACAGAAATACCATCTCCAGTCACCACATGCCCCAGAAAAGCAACTCGATCCAGCCAAAACTCGCACTTCGAAAACTTAGCATACAAACGATGCTTCCTCAAAATTTCCAACACCGTCCTCAAGTGCGATGCATGCTCTTCCTCCGACTTCGAATAGATCAGAATGTCGTCGATAAAGATAACGACAAACTTATCCAAAAAGTCGTAGAAAATCAGGTTCATCAGATTCATGAAAACTGCGGGCGTGTTAGTTACGCCGAAAGGCATAACCACAAACTCATAGTGTCCATACTTCGTCCTGAACGCTGTCTTCAGAACATCATCCCTCTTCACCTTCAACTGATGGTAACCACTCCTCAAATCCAGTTTAGAAAACACCCTCGAACCTCCAAGCTGATCGAAAATATCATCGATGCGAGGCAACGGGTATTTATTCTTAATGGTCACCGCATTCAATCCCCGATAGTCCACGCACATGTGACGCAAACCATCCTTCTTCCTAACCAGCAACACCGGTGCTCCCCACAGAGACACACTAGGATTAATATAACCCTTCTGCAACAGCTCATCCAACTGCTTCCGCAACTCTTCCAATTCTGCAGGTGCCATACGATACGGCGCCTTCGAAATCGGCTGCGCACCTGGAAGAAGATCGATAGAAAATTCCAAAGCTCGATCAGGCGGCAACCCAGACATCTCCTCAGGGAAGACGTCGCCAAAATCTCGCACCACAGCTGGCCACTCCAGCTCCATCTGCATAGCTACAGCCTCCACCGGCCTGGCCCGAAATCTGACAGGACCAAGCGAACTGCTACCACGACTGAACTCAAATACTGGATGTCCGGGAATCTCGAACACCACCTTCTTCCTCCTGCAGTCGATCGTAGCATAGAAGCTCGCAAGCCAGTCCATCCCAAAGACTGCATCGTAGTTGGTGATGTTGTGGACAATAAAATCAGCATAAAGCTCATGTCCACAAACCACCACAGAGCAAGGACTGCACCCACGATGCACCGTGACTACTCCATTCCCTGTGACGATGTTCCAACTCTTGGAGAGAGGGGACGTCGACAAGGAATGCTTCTCCACGAAGCTCTGGGCCAAAATGCACATTGACGCACCTGAGTCAAAGAGGACTCGGGTAGGGAACGTGCAAACCAAAACCACACCTAACAAACAGTCTAATCGATCAAATCTTATTCTAGCAACACCATACACAAGCATTCACATAATTTAACAATCAATTAATTAAGGAAGGAACAATCTAGATCGAAAGTTACCTGCAATAACCTCATCCATGGCCAAAACCTCCTCCTCGGTCATCAGAAATGCCTGCCTCCTCGGCGGAGCAGCCCGCTCAAAAGCCTGCCTCTGCGGGACGAGGGGCACCCCACGACCAGCGGGCACCGGGGCTCTCTGCTGCAACGGCGGGGCAGCAATAGGTGTCCGCCAAGGTTGCCTCAACTTCGGGCACTCCCTGAGAGCATGGGCGGAATCTCCACAAGCAACACATTGCCCCAAGAACTTCCTACACGATTCCTTGATATGGCCCTCCTTGCCACAGAAATTGCAAGTCCTCCGAACGGGCCCTCCTGGCCTCTTGAACTGAACAGGCTGGTTCGGCCTGAATCCAGGTCGAACCACAGCTCTCGCCTGCTCCACAGGCCTCTTCCCAGCACCAACAACAGACCCCTTCCTCTGGTTCACAAGCAGCTCCTGCCTCTTGGCAGCGACCAAAACCTTCTGATAAGATTCCCGGTCAGAAGAGGTCACAAAGCTCTGGAGCTCTGAAGCAAGCCCCTGCAGAAACCTCTGAGCTCGCTCCTCAGCGTCCTGCACCATCTTTGGTGCAAACTGACTCAGCCTCATGAACTCCTGGTGGTACATGTCCACCGACGAGTTCCCCTGCTTCAGGTCGATAAAACGCTGCAGCATCTCTTCCCTGTCAGCCTTCGGGAAGAACTCACCATCAAATCTGGCCTTGAAGGTAGCCCAGACGATCGGCTCCTCCAACATCTTTTTGTCAGCATCCCACCAATTCCTGGCGTTATCCTTCAGCTGGCGCTTCGCCAAGTCAACCCAACTAACTTCGTTGACCTTGGACATCTTCAGATTGTCCTCGATATTCCTCATCCATTCATCAGCAGCTAGTGGACCTTCGGTTCCATCAAAATACGCAGGACCCAGCTCTCTGAACTGCTTCGCCCCGGGCTCAGGGCGAGGGGTTTCCACCACCCGAGCAGCTCGAGTCACCGGAGCATTCTGCACCTGCAGAAGCACACCCTGCTGGACCTGCATCATCTGCAACATCATCCTCATCATCTCCCCATTAGTGGGCTCCCGCTCAGGCTCCTCGTCATGAGGGGGCGCACCACTACCACCACCACGGGTGATCCGCCTTCCTGCCATCTAATGACGCAGAAAACGAAACAATTAGACTCATAGCTTAGGGCTCAGATGTCGAACTTATCTGTTGGACAATCTTATATCATTATCGTTATCCCGACAATTGCAGTTGCAGAAGGACCTGCATGGGCCACCACTAAAACCTGTCACGACCCGCTTCCCTAAAATGGAGGCGAGACGTGAAAAGGTCCGCACGGGAGTGGAGCGGTGAAGCCCCAAACCCAATAAGCGTCAATTTAGTATAAGCAGGTCCCTGTAATTGCAATCGAAACAACAACAATAATAATAATATGAGACGGATATAAAATACCAATCCCACAATTGTCCACAAAGTATTCAACATCACAGAAAAGCCACCAGGCTAAAGGGAAGAGTCTAAGGGCCCAGAACAAGGCCAAACAAAAGCAACGACATAAATAAGTATAGGTGCCACGCACCGATAACAAAACAACTGTCTAACAAAAATAAAACACAACGGAGACACTAGGACTGGTCCCCAATGTCCGCGTACTCCCCGTCCAACACGGGCTCAAGCTCGGCGTCCGCAAACACCTCACCCTCAGCAAGCAACTCAGGCTCAGGGTCTAACATGCGTCACCCAAAAGAGAAAGGGGCACATGTCAGCAAGTCTAAAAGACTTGAGCAAGGAAACTGAAAGTAACTAGCAACCTAGCACTTATAATATTAAGCAATGATATGACAGTTAAGTATGATGCAACAGTTTAAAAGAGAGGCAAGCACGCACGATGTAGCGAAAGCTACCAACTCACTAATTCACGAATCACTTATCACTGTTATCACTTGTGCACTAGAGATTTCGCCTGCTGGCTGGAGTGGCGGATCAGGCCATCTCGTGCTCAGGTGGTCGCATATCTCTTACCCCACCCATATGTGTATCGAGCATTGGCAATGCCAACACACTGGCTCGCTTCTGGATCACGGGCCAGGAAGTGTATTTGGCATAGGGTTGTGCCCACAACGCAGGTGCCTAGCCGGTATCCGAGCGTTGGGGTTTCCAACTACAGGGCTCGCTTCTGGAACACGAGCCAGGAATATAATATTGTAGCGTGTGCTACACAATCACAATAATTAATCACTATGCGATGGCATGAACAAATGATTGCGTACCGTTAATTGAATTTAAACGTGACATACAAGCATGATGAGGGTGACGGACCAAGCTTCGTTGTCAAGCTAGGTCAATGGCGTCTAAACGGCTATCCTTTCACCGTTTAGTCTCTTTTACGCTAAAACAAGGTAATGGCCTAAGACATGGCCCAAATCAAGAGATGCAAGTTTCACTTGCCTATCACCGGGGACGACGGTTACGAAAGTTCGTTTCCGCGGATGCTAGCCTACGGGGAATCGCTGTTATGGGAAACAATCATCAAAACACAAGTATTTTATTAGGGTTTCATAAAAATTACAATAGGATAAGAAAACAACGGTAGATCGATTTCTTACCGAGAGGAGGCGGAAGAAACACTCCGGGGAACCCTAGGACCAGATCTGGAAAAGTTTGGGGAAGTTTGGGGAAACTAGGGTTTTGGGGGATTTTGGGGATTTGATGGATTTTGGTGAGATTTTGGGGAAGATGAGAAGTAGTTAGAGTGAATGGATGGATTGGATGATGGATTTAGGGTTTGGAATGAAGGATTGAAGCTTGGAGGAAGATGGGGGCTTAGAGGGGAAGAAACTAGGGCTTAGGGTCGTGTTGGAGAAGAAGAAAACGATTGGGTTGGGTATAAATAGGTTGAGCTGGCGGCTGCCCAGAAATTAGGGTTTTAACACAGACTAGTCGGTCAAAGAACAACCACTGACCGACTAGTTTGACAACTAGTCGGTCGGTCGACCAACTCAGACCGACTAAGTGTAAACAGTAACTCCTGAATGAAAATAGGATTTAGAGTTAGTCGGTCCATGAACAAGTACTGACCGACTAGTTTAGCAACTAGTCGGTCGATGAACGTTCTTAGACCGACTAAGAGTAAACAGTAACTCAACTAAAATTAAGATGATGTGTTAGTCGGTTCAAGAAGCATTGCCGACCGACTAGTTTGCAACCTAGTCGGTCAACAACTCTTCTTAGACCGACTAACGATAAACAGTAACTCCTGAGAAAATTTAGAAAGCTCACTAGTCGGTCCAAGAAGGATTGCCGACCGACTGGATCGTCATCTAGTCGGTCGGTGCCCCTTCTTACACCGGCTAATGAGCACCAAAAGTTCCGATACGGAGCGCGAGGCCCCGTGATCGAATCCTAAGACTCCTAGGCTTGATCTAATAGTTAGATATGACCGTTATGAAGCCCGTCACAAACGACGTACTTCGAAATCGACGATCCTAAGGAAGAAACGAGAAAATACGACGAATCGATCGAAAATGAAAACTACGGAGACGAAAACCACACAAAAGGAGAAAATCCACCAAAACATATATTATATTATAATAAATTCAGATACAAGGAAACCAGTCGTTACAATATTAAAGGTAAACACACTTATACATAACAAGTATTTAGGGATTCACACATACAGGTCCACACCCACTATCTATATACATATACCGCAACCACACTACAATCCATGCTAACAGTCTCACTATGCAATGATAAGCACTAATGTGGTAACTAAGGAATATGGTAGGAATCGGAGTTGAATGAGGCAACGAGTTAATGTTGTGATTGACGGTTCTGAATGTGCGATGGATAAGGGGTTAGTCGGTTGGGGTGAGATAGAATATTTATGAACAAAAGTAAGAAGATAAAGATGTGTGTAAAAAAAAAATAACAATATCGTCATGACTTACGTTACATAGCGAGTATACGGTAGAAGTTTAAACGTAAAATATGATTAGTCAAATAATTGACGACAATAATAATATGAGCATAGTGATGCAGTGATTTGTTTTGTGAATGCAAACGGAGATAGATTTGGACAAAAATTTTGATATATAAATACGATGAATACCTAACTGACACTTTGAAAAATTGGAGTTCTATTTAGTATAGAAAAGAACTTTAAAATATGTACGATAAGTTGTTTTGAATTTCAGTAGTGTTGCAAGAAAAGAAATGATAGATCGAATTAGCGAAATGGAAATAAGGTTTAAAACGAAGTTCCTTATATGAAGAAGGTAGAGTAAACATAGAAGTTCGGATGATATAGGTTAGAAAAATCGTTACGAGATAGTAATTAAAGATTTTTTTTTCAAGAGAACTTCATAATCAAGGTTTGAGTTTAAATCAACTGAAAGTAGGACATCTAAGTATATACTAAAGATTTTCAAAGGAAATAAACTGGCAAGGAATCCAATAAAAGGGCTATTGAAAGTAATTTTAAAAGATTCGGGATATGCAATGGGAAAGATTCAAGAGATTAATGATGGTTGACTTGAAGAGTTTATCTGAATCGAGGATAAGGAATAGGTTTGACGATCGAAACGTAAGGACGACTAAGAAGTAACTCCGTGAGTACACTACGACGGCTATCTACGATCATTAATATGGAAGTGCAATGATTAGGTAATGTAAAATCAGGGGAAAATAATCATTGATCGACTAAGGTTTAGCACTAAGGTTCGTCAAAGAACTAGACTGTGATAGGGAAGCCGAGGTGGTGGTTCATAGAGGGTCAAGGTCGGGATCTTATGGGTCTGAGATGTCTTACGTCTCGAAGTCTACTCATTGCTGGCGTCTCAGGTTCAATTGGCTTGGCGACGATCGCTACGGTGGGTTAGGCCCTAGATTCGATAAAACTTAAGCTAACGACTAATGAAGCTAATACGATCAGAGAAAAGCTAGAGTGACTCCTAAGATTATAATACGAAGTTGTGTCAAAGGGTGTCTAACTAATGAGCACGAGCATCTAACTAACTCTTCCTATCATCCTGACATTGGGTTCCTATCGTGCTGAGACAAGACATTCGAGTAATTTCGTGTACGAACTAATTCTGGATGTTTTGGCTAATGAAAAGTGTTCTCATTGTTCTGAATTTCGCAGTTGCAGGACCTGCATGGGCCACCACTAAAACCTGTAACGCCCCGCTTCCCAAAAGACACCGGAAGCGAGAGCGTTACACGGCCCGCTTGAACTGGAGCGGTGAAGCTCAAGTCCAATAAGCGTCTGTGATAAAAACACAGAAGAGGTCCTTGCATTTGCGAATTAGAACAATTAGAACATTCAAAGGTAAATGCCACATCCAGATATATAATGCGTACACGAAATTACAAGACAAGCCACAGCAGGGCCAAAAAGAACTACAACAACATACTAATCCTACTACAAGGAACTAAACTAAAACTCAAGCAGTGACGAAGGCCCTAGTCTTCCGCAGAAAGCGGCTCAGCGTCTACGACCAACTCTGGCTCTCCGAGCCAGGCGTCACGTATGAATCCTCCGTGTACTTAGGCGCTAGATCTGACATACATCCACAAACAATGAATGCATGTCAGCAAGGTCTGCAAGGAAAGATTAGCATCCCAAGGCAAGATGTACAAATAATATGATTTTAAGGAAGCATTTAATAGTTAAAAGAAATGACTGCAGCAATTTAATATTAGCAAATATATTGAAACGGAAACAACATCCCTGACATGCAGTTCTAAACAGTTGCAAGAATAAAGTTAAGATTCCCTCCGAGTCCATTAGCATTTCAATCATCAGGATGACCAAGTTAGCGTTGCAAGTTTTCATGTCAAGAGTTAGCATTCTAATCTAGGGTTCTCGCCTTTAGGTCGTGATGAGAAGGTCGTTCCTCTCACGGGGGCTTACCGTGATTGACACTAACCCACCGCGTCGGGTGGTGCTCTTGAGGAGAGTACCTTTCATACGCCCAGTGGCCGCTCAACCCTAACCCCACCCAAAAGTTTTGCCGGAACACGAGCCGGCCTAGTCGACTCACACGACATCACGATATCACGATACCGCCTTCGAGGCGCACGATTTCACGATGTCATAAATTGTTAAACATTCAAAAATGTCCAGACAAGTTATGTACCAATTTAACAATGTCATCATTCCATTTGTACAACATCTTCAAACATTAAGAGAGGGTTGCCCGACATTTACAATAAATTAAGGAGAGTGTTGAACATGTGGGTTGAACGAGCAGGTTGCGAAAACTAGTTTTCTTTGCCAATGTTTAAAGTTGAACAATATCACTTTATATGTCCAAAAGCCGCATTTAGTCTAGAACATTATGGAAATAATTCCAAGTGTCATTTCACGTGCAGTTTCAAGATATGCAGATTTAAGTAAAAATGACGCAAACAATTATTAAACTTCAAAAATTCATATTAATTGCACACTTGTCTGTTTGCAGCGATTTTGGATGTCCTGGAAGTCATGGTGAGGGAGGTGATTTATCTGCGGCAACGGGTATACATTAATAACTTAAGAATTCTTAGTAATAAGGTGATCATAACTCTAACCTATATAACACTATAAGTATATGAACATATCCTGATTAATAATATTAACTTACTAACCATTAACCAATTAATGTGTTTCACTATTCCAAGTAAATCACTGCGACAACCTTATAGTACACCGACCATATATCACGTTGGGCACACATTCACACTGACAAAAGAGAAAAAGCCTATGAGTTGCAGTTATTAGACCTAGTCTCTGTTGTACCAACAATCATAAAAACACTAATATCTATTATAATTTATACACAAACTTATATCCTATAAATAGTATTGTTCACAGTTAAGAGCAGTCACTTACGTGATGTGCATTTTTTGGCTCTCCTCGTCTCGTGCAGGGGCGAGTTGGACGATGGCCAGCGATGACAGACACGCAGAGACACGGCAATGGCATGGCGTGATCGACGGCGACACGCAGCGACGTGAAACGGCGAGCAACTTGACGGGGGAAAAACGGCGGCCGCAGCGGCTCCGGTCAGCGGCTGGGTGTTGGATATGGAAGACGTTTGTACACCCTTGTGGGGGATGTACGAGGGATTACGGACCTCGAACGTCGCGTACACAAAGTCGTGTGCAAAGGGAATCTGTTCCCTTGCGGAGAGGATCTCTGGATTAGCGGGAAAGTCGCATTATATATGCATAAGTGCATGCGACATATGGCTAATAAAGGGGGAATATCTTAAGCTTATGTTGTACCATGCATATGGTACAACTTAAGCTTATAATATGCCATGTATCATGGTACACCTTAATTAAGTTGTTCCAAAGGAACAACTTACCCTAAAATAACTACCTTGGGGGCTATAAATAAGACCCAAGGGTAGCCATTTTCCTTACACATTTGCATGAAATTCATGCATGCATCTTCTTCATAGCGAAGCTCTGCAGAAATATTTCCTCTCCCTCCTTCCAAGTTCTTAATCTAAAATAGAGATTTAGATTGTGGATTAGTAGCCTTACTCCGTTCGTGAGAAGACTCGATCCGTCATGGCGAATCCGAAGGCAAAGTTCCGAGACTATCGTTCCGCATACGCAAGCGTAAGTCTCCACTTTAATTATCGATCCTAACTTTGTTTTGGACATGATCCTTCATTGGTATCAGAGCCATATGGGTTCGCCCCGGTCAATCCACCGCCCCGTCGAAACTACGAACGAGTCGTTGTCTTTTTCACGAATGGGTCTCCTACTATTACGGATATAGTAGGAACGCTTCGTGACGGAGAGAACGCAGCGGTTGTTCTTTTCACGTTAGGGTCTCCTATCATTACGGATATGGTAGGAACTCTCCGTGACGGGAAGAACCGACCGTTCACGTAGTACGTTAGTCCTTTTTTGGCACACGGCCATTAGGCAATAACTAACTTCATCGACGAACGGGTGCTTCATCGAGGAAGATGATGGAAGTTATTTCCATCGGGTAAGAGGAAAATTTGGTGCATGTGTACCATGGACAAATGGGCTATGAAGGCCATGCATCCCCTCTCCCCATGCGGAGGGGGTTGGCTACGGCCAATAACCACCGGCGACCACCCCATCAAGGGAGAGGAATGAGTGCGGCAACCCCGTTTAAAGGGGGTGGCCGGCCATGGCCAAAGGGGCCATGGCCGGCCAACGCCGAATGGCCTTGGCCATGACCGGCCATGGCCAAGCCATGGCCGGCCATGGCCAGGCCGGCAGTGGCCGGCCTTGGCAGAGCCTTGCCGGCCAGGCCGGCCCTGGCAGTGGCCAGGGCCGGCCCTTGGCCGGCCTGCCGGCCCTGGCAGAGGCCAGGGCCGGCGCCCTGGCCACTGCCAGGGCCAGGCCGGCCCTGGCAGTGGCCAGGGCCGGCCTGCTGGCCCTGGCAGAGGCCAGGGCCGGTGCCCTGGCCTCAGGCCAGGGCCTGGCCGAGGCCAGGGCAGGAGCCCTGGCCCCGGCCAGCGGCCTGCCGGCCCTGGCAGAGGCCAGGGCCGGCGCCCTGGCCTCAGGCCAGGGCCTGGCAGAGGCCAGGGCAGGAGCCCTGGCCCCGGCCAGTGGCCTGGCCGGCAGGCCCTGGCAGAGGCCAGGGCCTGGCCGGCCGGCCCTGGCAGAGGCCAGGGCCTGGCCGGCCCTGGCCGAGGGGGCCAGGCCCCCTGGCCGGCCAGGGCAGAGGCCCTGGCCGGCCTTTGGCCAAGCCCTGGTCAGGGCAGAGGCCCTGACCGGGAGGGAGAATTTGTATTTCGAAAATTGGTCGACCAATTTTGTGTTTTTGGACGACCAATCTGACAGATGGTCTGGATCGATTGCAAACTTGCCAGATGACTCATACGGGGTAACAAATGGCCTTGGTCAAACTCGAATGTGTCGATTAGTCCATACGGGACTAACCACAGTGCCGAATAGTTCATACGGGACTAACGTTTTAATGAAGTTTTTCATTTGGGCTCTACTCCTTGAAGATTAGCCATAGTGCTCTACTTCATGCGATATTAGCCATGTCATTGTGCTCAACTCTACGGAGATTAGCCAATTTACTTGTGACGTTGTGCTCTACTCTACAGAGATTAGCCAACGTGCTTTCAAAATTTTTTGGAAAAAGATGTTTTTCAAATAGGTTATGTCCCGTCCTTAAATCGGGATAGCGCAATTTAGAATTCCAAGTCCTACCACGATCCGGCCATGGTTATCTAACCCATGGGTGTGTAGAACAGGTCTCGTGGCTTGGCAATTGTTGCGTTAAAATTCTTTGCGCTAATTCTCACCTATTCTATTTTGAAAGATAAGTTTTTCAAAAGTGATTTTCCGCTGCTAATACCATACGGGTATTATTTCTGATTTCTTTTTACTTGAGATAAGTAAGAGGGATACTTTGAAAGTTACTTCTAGATGCTAGTTGGGAACGTAGTGAAATTCTCGATTCTAGAGTAACATTTCAACGCATCCAAGGAACTTATCAAGTGTTTAAAGAATCGAAACTTTATGCATAGAATTTTGATCGTGTTTTTCATTCTCTTTGCAGTTTTTTGAATCGAAAATGTCTACCGCTTCTAAGAATATTGTCGCAGAGCTTAACAAAGGTGAAAAGCTCAACGGCGACAATTATAAACTTTGGTCAATAAAGATCCAATATGTTTTGGAGGAGCAAGATGTGCTCGAAACACTCCAAAACATAATGGTAGAACCTGAGTTGGGCAATACGGCCCAACACAAGAGGGACCGGGAAGCTTATGACACTTGGACTCGAAAGAACAAAATAGCACGTATTACGTTACTGTCCGCGATGGACAATGACATAATGCGTCTATTTCGGGAATTCGATCTAGCCAAAGACATATGGTCTGAGCTAGAAGTAAAGTTTGGTGGAACTTCGGTTACCAAACTCCGCTCCTTGAATATTCAATTTGATTCGTACAAGATGCGGCGAGATCATTCTATGAAAAAGCATCTCCGCCACATGGCGAATCTAATATCTGAATTAAAGGATGCGGGTGTTACGCTGTCTGACGAACAGCAGATCCAAGCGGTCATTCGTTCACTCCCAAATAGCTGGGATAACATGAAAATGCATCTCACTCATAATGAGTGCATTAAAACTTTAAGCGATGTATCGAAACACCTCGAACTCGAGGAAGAGCGGATTCAAGCCGCAAAACCAAGTGCAGAAGTGCACGTGGCCGCTAGTTCCTCACATGGAGGAAATAAGCGGAAACGCTTAAGGTTTGTGAACGAACGAAAGCAAGAACCGGAAACCTCAAAGAAGACTAAGAACAAAAAGTGGCAAAAGAATGTGCACTCAAAGAAGAAAAACTTGAAGAAGATCAAGTGCTTTAAGTGCAACAAGTACGGTCACTTCGCCCGTAAGTGTACGGATGGAAGTGACAAGGTAACTTGTAGGGCTAGTTACATATGTGTTTCTAGTTCCATGTTTCTTGCTGAATCTAACTATTTTTGGTTGATTGATTCAGGGGCCACAGACCACGTTGCGAAGGACAGAAGGTTCTTCGTAGAGTATCGAAAGATAACTCAAGGAACAAAGTGGATATACGTCGACAACAACACACGTGTTGAAGTCAAAGGCGTTGGAACATGCAAGCTAGTTCTCGACAACGGCCGGACTTTATTATTGCACGACGTCCTCTTTGCTCCAGATATTAGAAGGAATATCGTTTCCGTGGTCATGTTAATGTCTTTAGATTATGAGTGGAGGTTCTATAAACAATGTGTTGACCTTGTTTGTAATAATTCTTTGATTGGTTCTGGTAATGTTTGTAATGGATTAATTGTTTTAAATACAATGTATGATGTTTCTTCTTCCATTAATGAAAGTTTCCATTTGACAAATGCTTCTAACTCTAAGTCTGAGATCATTTGTTGGCATGCAAGACTTGGTCATATTGGACCAACTAGAATGGATAGACTTGCCAAAAGTGGCTTGCTATCTAATGTTTCAAAAGTTGAAATGTCAACTTGCGAACATTGTCTTGTAGGGAAAACTTGTCGCAAGCCGTTTGGAACTGGCACAAGGGCCGAAGTTCCATTACAGCTTATCCATTCGGACATTTGCGGTCCAATGAATGTTAAGACACGACACGGGAAGTCCTATTTCATCACATTCATTGATGACTTCACCCGTTTCGGACATATCTATTTGATATCCCACAAAAGTGAAGCTTTGGCTTGCTTTAAAAAACTATATGAGTTTAGTGGAGAATCAATTAGATCGCAAGATTAAGGTTTTGCGAACCGATAGGGGCGGTGAATATCAATCAATAAGTTTTAAGGAACTTTGTGATGAAAAAGGCATAGTACATCAGGTAACTATGCCTTACACTCCGCAACAAAACGGTGTTGCGGAAAGAAGAAATAGGACATTGATGGAAATGGTCCGTTCAATGATGTCTCAGGCAAATTTGCCTATCACCTTTTGGGGTGACGCATTATTAACGGCAGCATTCATCTTAAACCGTGTACCCTCGAAGTCGGTAAGTTCTACTCCTTATGAGTTGTGGAACAATAGAACTCCAGACTTAAGCATTCTAAAACCTTGGGGTTGTGCATCTTACGCACATTTATCCTCTCACAAATATGGCAAACTTGGGCCACGTGGGAGGAAGTGTATCTTCATCCGATACGCTGAAAACTCCAAAGGATATGTTTTCGTCGGTCAAGAGGACAATGGAGGTCTTATAGAATTCGAATCGAGGGATGTTGTCTTCTTGGAAAATGAGTTTCCAAGACAGGGTGAGATAAGTCAAGACTTATCCTTGTTTGAGACTTGGGATCAAAAAGGATCGGAACGTTCGAGTGGGAGAATTCTTGGTGAAGAAGAAAATACGTTTCAAACTTCACCAATGAATGATACGAACGATACCAATCCTATTCCGAGTGGGAGTGATGTTATTCCAAGTGGGAGTGATGTCATTCCAAGTGGGAGTGATCAAACTCAAACAAGACGTAGTAATCGGACGAGGCTAACACCTCTGAGATTTGAGGATGAATTTCCTCAAACATTCATGACATTACTACAAGATGATGACGAACCTGCAAATTTCAAACAGGCCGTCACATGCCCTGCTAAAGATAAATGGATAGCGGTAATGGAAGAAGAACTTCAATCCATGAAAACAAACCAAGTCTGGGACTTGGTTAATTTACCTAAGGGACGTAGAGCCATTGGGAACAAGTGGGTTCTCAAAATCAAGCATAAGGCTGATGGCTCCATCGAGAAATATAAAGCTCGCCTTGTTGCGAAAGGTTTTACGCAACAGGAAGGAATAGACTACGAAGAGACTTTCTCTCCTGTCGTGCGTTTTACCTCCATTCGCTTAATTCTGGCAATGGTGGCTTGTTTGGACCTCGAGTTACATCAGATGGATGTAAAGACTGCTTTTCTTAACGGAGAACTAGATGAGGAGATCTACATGGAACAACCAAACGGGTTTGTACAAGAAGAAAACAAACATAAGGTTTGTAAACTTCGTAAATCCATGTATGCATTTCGACCACTGAGTTAGTAGCAATAGTGTTTGCTATTATGTGAGACTCAAAGGCCATACGGGTCTTAACTCTTACCCTCAAGGACTCCAATTGGTTCCTTTAGATTTGACGAGATGATCGCTATCTTAGCGTGTTACTAATGGGCTATGGTAATTCGGCTCGGCGGGGCACGTTAGAAAAGCGAATCAAGTCAAGATCAGAAGGTTCACAAGAAGAGGAAGATTGATTTCATATTCACATTTGGACTTTAATGATTCAAAGCTGGCCAGCCAATTGTAATCCAGATGGGATTCAATTGTTGAATATAAAGTATAAGAAATGTGAAGAAATAATCTAGGGTAAAGCATGCGTTGAACTACTCAACTTTGCACCTTCGAGGTCGTTGTGTATCTCTAACAAGTGCACAACAACAGACTCTACGCGCATGACGGTCGCACGGTCTATTTCTCGGTATGATAGATGAAAGAACTAAGGGAAAGACGTTCTCTTACAATCCCCTCAAGTGTGAGTGGGAGATGTTGGATATGGAAGACGTTTGTACACCCTTGTGGGGGATGTACGAGGGATTACGGACCTCGAACGTCGCGTACACGAAGTCGTGTGCAAAGGGAATCTGTTCCCTTGCGGAGAGGATCTCTGGATGAGCGGGAAAGTCGCATTATATATGCATAAGTGCATGCGACATATGGCTAATAAAGGGGGAATATCTTAAGCTTATGTTGTACCATGCATATGGTACAACTTAAGCTTATAATATGCCATGTATCATGGTACACCTTAATTAAGTTGTTCCAAAGGAACAACTTACCCTAAAATAACTACCTTGGGGGCTATAAATAAGACCCAAGGGTAGCCATTTTCCTTACACATTTGCATGAAATTCATGCATGCATCTTCTTCATAGCGAAGCTCTGCAGAAATATTTCCTCTCCCTCCTTCCAAGTTCTTAATCTAAAATAGAGATTTAGATTGTGGATTAGTAGCCTTACTCCGTTCGTGAGAAGACTCGATCCGTCGTGGCGAATCCGAAGGCAAAGTTCTGAGACTATCGTTCCGCATACGCAAGCGTAAGTCTCCACTTTAATTATCGATCCTAACTTTGTTTTGGACAGGATCCTTCACTGGGCTCGTCGGAGAGGCCACGCGAGAGGAGCTCGGTCATGTGGGAGGTCGGAGCTCGGAGATCTGGCCGGTGGGTGGCTGTCGGAGCTGGGAGGCGCGAGGGGAGGCGCTGCTGTTCGGCGTGGAGAGGAGAAGGAGGCCGTGCGGGCTTAGTGCGAAGGAGGAGGAGAAGCCGTGAGGGGAGAACTCGGGGGCTGGGCGTCTGTCTTGAGGCGGCCACCGGAGGTGACAACGCTCGCGAGTAGGGGCGGCGCCGGTGTTGCAGGGCGAGGTCGTCGCCGTGGGCGTAGACGCCGGAGGTGCTGCAGCAAGATGTCGAGGGTGGCGGGTTGATGCCGGGGAGACGATGGCCTCGGGTCTGCGATGCTGGCCGCCGGAGGGTGGAGGGTGTGGGTCGTGATGCGAAGGAGGAAGAGGCCGGCGTGGTGGTGCTCTTGCGTGGAGGCCGCGGGCGGATGAGGAGGGGAGGCCCGATCGGTGGCCTGGCATCGCTGGTGATGCCGCCCGTGCTTGGATGAAGGGGAGAAGGAGGCCGCGGCTTCTCTCTCTCGCGTGGAGAAGACGAGAAGGCTGCAAGCTTCGTGCGATGTCGCAGGGAGGCCGTGTAGCGTGGGGAAGAAGAGAAGAACTGGGCGCCGTGGGGTTGGTCTATGGTTTTGTTGCGTGAAGATGGAGGATATGGGCGGCGCTCGCATGTTGTATGGAGGAGATAATAAAAACTAGGGTTTATTATTATATAGGCTGGGGGAGACAGAGTCTTGGGAGGAGTTATATGATATTAGGGTGAGGGTACTAGTGTGTAGCATGTGAGCAGAGGATTTCAAAATCTAAGGCTCCTTTTTATAAGAATTTTTTTTGTGTGTGGGGTTATTGACTAGTTCCTGTTGATGGGAGAGACAAGGAATGAACCTAGGTTATCATATAGGCTAGCTTAGGAGTGTGTGTAAGGGGTAGCACGTGATGCATTGGAAAAATGCCTTAGGGTTTTAGTTCAATAGGCTAGCTCTTTTTCTTTGTTCGTTAAAGTGCTGTGTTGGTTTTGAATTCGGCCAGGTCCAAGAAATGGGCTATATTAATTAGGAAGGAAAAATTGAAGGATTCATTAATAGTGTTTAATAGGGGTAATCAAGAGAAATAATAGCTAATCAATATATTCAAATGGGTCCAACAATGATAAGTTTCATTTGACTTTTAAATGATTAAAGATTTGAAATTTGAAATTGGAAATTAAATCATTTATAAGAAGATCTTTTTAGTAATTATAATAAGCGATTCATAATAATAATAATAAGTATGAAAAGACTGGGTACGGGTACGGAAATGTCCAACAACGGTTACGGAAAAAATATACGAGAAAAAGAAATACAGATAATAGTATCGATAGAAACCGGTCGTTACACACATGCGACACGAACCATCCTTCTTCCTCACCAGCAGCACCGGTGCTCCCCACAGAGACACACTAGGATTGATATAACCCTTCTGCAAAAGCTCATCCAGCTGCTTCCGCATTTCCTCCAACTCAGCCGGTTCCATACGATATGTCGCCTTCGAAATCGGTTGCGCTCTCGGAACAAGATCAATAGAATATTATAAAAGCTCGATCAGGTGGCAATCCAGACATCTCCTCGGGGAAGACGTCATCAAAGTCCCGCACAACCGCTGGCCTCTCCAACTCCATCTGCGTAGCCATAAACTCCACCGGCCTGGCCCGAAATCTGACCGGACCGAGCGAACTGCTACCCCGGCTGAACTCAAATACTGGATGTCCGGGAATCTCGAACACCACCTTCTTCCTTCGATAGTCGATCGTAGCATAGAAGCTCGCAAGCGAATCCATCCCAAGGACCGCATCATAGTTGATGATGTCGTGGAAAATGAAATCAGCGTAAAGCTCATGTCCACAAAACACCAACGAGTAAGAATTGCAACCAAGATGCACCGAGACCACGCCATTTCCTGTGACGATATTCCAACTCTTGGAAAGAGGGGACGTCGACAAGGAATGCTTCTCCACGAAGCTCCGAGAAATAATGCACATCGATGCACTAGAGTCAAAGAGGACTCGTGCAGGAAATGTGCACACCAAAACCACACCTAACAAGAAATTTAACAATCAAACCCTAGTCTAGAAAACAATCATGTTCAAGCAAACAACATAATCTAACAATCAAAACTAGCTAGGAAAGTAACAGCTAGATTGAGGATTACCTGCGATAACCTCATCCACAGCCTCGCTCTCCACAGCGGTCATCAGAAAAGCCTGCCTCCTCGGCAGAAAAGCCTGCTGAAAAGCCTGCCTCTGTGGAACAAGAGCTGCTCCACGTCCAGTAGGAACAGACGCTCTCTGCTGCAACGGCTGTGCTGCAACAGGTGCCCTCCAAGGCTGCTTCGACCTCGGACAATCCTTCATGGTATGGGTAGGATCTCCACAGACAACACACTGGCCCAGGAATCTCCTACACTGATCCTTGATATGCCCGATCTTGCCGCAGAAATGGCAAGTCTTCTGAATTGGCCCTCCTGGCCTCTTGAACTGAGCTGGCTGATTAGGCTTGAAACCAGGCCTAACCACCGCTCTGGCCTGCTCCACAGGCCTCTTCCCGGCACCAGAAACATGTCCCCTCCTCTGGCTCAGGTTCAGCTCCTGCCTCCTCGCAGCGACCAAAACCTTCTGATAAGAGTCCAGATCAGAGGAAGACACAAAACTCTGAAGCTCCAAAGCAAGCCCCTGTAGGAATCTCTTAGCCCTCTCATCAGCAGTATGCACCATCTTCGGTGCGAACTGACTCAGCCTAGTGAACTCTTGGTGGTACTGGTCCACCGTCAAGCTCCCTTGCTTCAGATCAATAAAGCGCTATAGCATCTCCTTCCTAGCAGCCTTCGGAAAGAACTCCTCATCAAACCTGGACTTAACGGTAGCCCAAGCTATCGGCTCCACCAGCATCTTCTCTTCCGCATCCCACCAGTTCCGAGCATTATCCTTGAGTTGCCTCTTCGGCAAATCAACCCATCCAGCCTGGGTGATCTTGTCCATCTTCAAGTTATCCTCAATGTTCCGAATCCACTCATCGGCAGCTAGAGGACCCTCAGACCCATCAAAATATGCGGGACCCAGCTCCCGAAATTGCTTCGCTCCCGGCTCGGAGCGAGGGGCATCCTGGATTGCCCAACCAGCTCAAACAACTGGAGCATTCTGGACTTGCAGGAGCACGCCCTGCTGCACCTGCATCATCTGAAGCATCATCCGCATCATCTCTCCATTGGTGGGTTCCTGCTCAGGCTCCTCGTCATGAGGGGGCGCACCACTACCTCCACCACGGGTGAATCGCCTTCCTGCCATCTAATGACATAGAAACCGAAGCAGATTAGACTCATAGCTTATGACTCGGACATCGAACTTAGTTTATTGGACATTCTAATATTATTATCGTCATTCCGATAATCGCAGTTACAGAAGAGACCTGCATGGGCCACCAACAAAACCTGTCACGCCCCGCTTCCCTAAAATGGAGGTGAGACGTGAAAAGGTCCGCACGAGAGTGGAGCTGTGAAGCCCAAACCTGATAAGCGTCAATAAAACATAAGCATGTCCCTGTAACCACAAATGGAACAATAATAATAACACAAGGAGAGACATAAATAAAATCTCAAATCTCAGAATTTGTCCAACATTAAAATTAAGTTCAACATCCAGAAAAGCCACCAGGCTAAAAGAAAGAGTCTAAAGGCCCAGAACAAGGCCAACAAAAGGGACAACATAACAAAGTATTGGTGCCACGCACCGATAAAAAAACAGTCTAAACAACAACACAAACAGTCTCTACGACTGATCGCCCGTGTCCACGAAGTCCTCGTCAAACACAGGCTCGGGCTCGGCGTCCGCAAACACCTCGTCCTCAACAATGAACTCAGGCTCATGATCTAACATGTGTCACCCAAAAGAGTAAAGGGGCACATGTCAGCAAGTCTAAAAGACTTGGGCAAGGAAATTGAAAGTAAGGTAAACTAACAACCTAGCAGTTATAGTATGATGCATGACATGGCAAGTATAGTATGGAAGTGACAAGTAAAGGGAAGTACAAGTAGCAAGTGGCAAGTAAGGCATGGATAACAAGTTTTACAAGTAAAACACGGACAAGTACAAGTCAAGTAGTTCAGGTCAAGTGAACATGTCAAGTAAACACGTCAAGTAAACAAGTTGTGCACAGAGATTCTGCCTGTTGGCTAGAGTGGCTGATCAGGCCAACTCCTAAGCTCAAGTGACCGTTTATCTCTACCCCTCCACGTGTATCGAGCCAGGGCATTACCCCGCACACGGAATGCTCGCTTCTGGAACACGAGCCAGGAAATGTGCTTAACACGTATATCGAGCCAGTGCATTACCCCGAACGCGGAATGCTCGCATCTGGAACACGAGCCAAGAAGTGTATTTAACACGTATGGCGTAGGGTTATGCCTGCAACGCAGGTGCCTAGCCGGAAACAAGTAGATCAGGCATTGGCTATCAACCAACTCACGTAGCCCACTTCTGGAACACGAGCCAGGAAACACAAGTATTGTAGCATGTGCTACGAATGCGACATTCAACATGGATAGCATGGATGCCAATTAATTCGTGTACCGTTAATTAAAATTAAACATGACATGGTAGTTATGCAACATGATAAATGCCGGATCTAGCTTCGTTGTCAAGCTAGTTCCTGAAATTATGCCTAGGCGAGTATCATTTCGTTGCCTAGTCTCTTTTACGCCCACACAAGCAAATGGCCTAAGACATTGCCCAAAACCCTAAGTGGCAAGTTTCACTTGCCTAGCACCGAGGATGACGATCACGTAGGTTCGTCTCACGGATGCTAATCTACGGGGAAGAGGTCACTGCCATGGCAAAACAACATTAGAACAACATCCAACCTAGTTTTATTAGGGTTTTACAAAAACACAAATGGGTTATGGGAATATTATAGAATCGAGTTATTACCGAATCGTTAGCGGAAGAACGATGCCGAGCAAGCACGACGATGGAAGAAACGATCCGAGGAACCTACGGTTCAGATCTGGAAATGGGGAGAAAATCTGGAGAAATGGGGTTTTGGGTATTTTTGGGGGTTTTCCGGCGACCTAGAGGAGGTGGCCGGCCAAAATGGAGAGGGAAGCTCCAAGGGAGGAAGGAATGGCTTGGGGAAATGTTGGAGGGTGATTTGGGGGAGAAAATGGCTCAGGAGAATGAAAGAGGGATGAAAGAAATCGTGGGTGGGGTTTAAATAGGAAGAGCTGACGACTGCCCAGAAATTAGGGTTTTAACACTGATTAGTCGGTCAAAGAGCAACCTCTGACCGACTAGTTTGGGAACTAGTCGGTCGGTTGACCAACGCAGACCGACTAAGTGTAAACAGTAACTCCTGACGAAAAATAGGATTTAGATTTAGTCGGTCAGAGAACAACTACTGACCGACTAGTTCCTCATCTAGTCGGTCGACGAACGTTCTTAGACCGACTAAGAATGAATAGTACTTGGTATCAAAAATGATCATAGAGATAGTCGGTTAAAGAACGATTGATGACCGACTAGTTTGCAACCTAGTCGGTCGACAAATGTTCTTAGACCGACTAACGATAAACAGTAACTCCTGTACAATTGACAAAGCCCACTAGTCGGTCCATGAAGGTTTGCCGACCGACTAAATCGTCATCTAGTCGGTCGGTTCCCCTTCTTGTACCGTCTAACGTGCACAGAAATTTTTGAAATGGAGCACGAAGCTCCGGGATCGATTCCTAAGACTCCTAGGCTTGATCTAACAATAAGATATGACCGATATGAAGCCCGTCACGAATGACTTTCTCCGAAATCGACGATTCTAAGGAAGAAGCTAGAAAATCACGACGAAACGATCGAAAGGGAAAGCTACGGAGACGAAAACCACGCATAAGGAGAAAATCCACCAAAACATATATATAATATAAATGATCCAGATATATGAAAACCAGTCGTTACACTGTGGGATCCGACATCCTTTATACTATAATTTGACACCGTCCGCTTGCAGATAGAGCCTGAAATTGACACCTAGAGGCCATACCACGCCTGGCGATCGTGACATCGTCGGGTGGAATCTAGGTGTAGGTTTCGGGTGCGTCAAGTTTTTGGCACCGTTGCCAGGGACGGCAATAATGTTATCTCAATTTATTTTTACTTTGAGAAGTTTGCTAGCAACTCTAATCATTCCTTATCTCTCCGCCATTTTTATTCTTTTATCTATTACCGCGCTACTAATGGTATTTGTCTGAGTTGTTTTGGTGCATGAACATTCGCTTCGGGGCATTTAACCAAGAATTATTGTTCGACCCCGAGATCGAGAAAATGGCAAGGGCTTTGAGGGCCTCAATCAGGAATTAATCTCCCTCTACCCAGATGGCTGACAATAATAGGCCTCCTCCTCGCACCAGGTCCATCAGGGACCATATGAAGCCGACATTTGGAAACAACTCCTTTATCCTTAGACTGCAACTGGCAGCGACGAGCTTCGAGCTGAAAACGTGGCTCATAATTTTGATGCAACAGGATCCCTTCCACGTGCATCCTCACAAGAACCCCAATCACCACATTGACACTTTTCTTGCAAAGTGTGACACTTTCAAGGCAAAGGATGTGAGTGACGATGCTGTCAAGCTGTGACTTTTCCCGTTCACTCTGAGGGATAAAGCCTCGTACTGGCTACGGGCCCATCCTCCCAACCATTTCACCACATGGGAGAAGCTGGCACTCGCCTTCATGGATAAATTCTATCCACCCTCGAAGACGGTGCGAATCCGGGGGACCATCTCAAACTTCAAGCAGCTCCCGCAAGAGTCACTTTATGAGGCATGGGAGAGGTTCAAGGACCTCCAACATCAATGCTCTCATCACAGGATCCAGCCATGGGATTTGGTGCAGAGTTTTTATAATAGACTGCAGTCCAGCACCAAAATGATAAGTGATGCTGCGGCGCAAGGCGCCCTGCTTGATAAATCTCATGAGGAGGCCATAGATCTGCTGGAGTATATGGTAGCCAATAATCAGCAATGGAGCGAAGAATGGACCATTGTGACCCGGACTCTCGAGGTCAAAGCTACCAGCCATCTGGACTCTCACATCGAGACCTTATGCAAACATGTGGCCAGGATTGAACAGCGCTTGGATTCCATCCCTACATCCACTAGCTCATCTACTTATCATCCTGCAGAGGATTATGCGGAGCAAGGCTATATTCCTAGTGAGGTACAATATGATGGTGCTGAATTATCAGAGTCTGTGCAGTACGTCCAAGGAGAGGGACGGAATCAATGGCAACACCCAGCTGCTCGGAATCATCCAAGATTCTCTTATGTGAATCCAAGTGGAGGGCATCAACCTCCATAATTTTAGAGATCGCCACCCCCCTCCTCAGCAACAACATGGGCAGCCACAGAGCCAGCAACAGAGCGGGTTTAGGCCAGCTGGGCCTTATCGACTGCCAGGTTATCAATTCAACCGGTCGCCTTAGCAGGGCTATGCGATAAATCAGCCTCGGTCCAATCTGGAGGCCACATTAGAGACTTTTATGAGTGGTCAAGCCCGGTTCAACCAGGACACTTCCACCCAGTTCAAGAACATAAATACTTCACTAGATGAATTGAGGGGTCAGATGTCCCAGCTTCTGAAGAACCAAGGGAGGTTACCCTTGCAACCGGAGACAAACCCAAGGGCCCAAGTGAATGTTGTGGTTTCTGTCACCACACGTGGAGGACATGCAACTGACCCTGTCATGATCTCGGTTGTAACCAAAGAGAGAGTCATTGCTGAAGAAGCCGTTGTTGACGGTGATAGAGAAGAGGCTACTGAAGAGCCTACAAATGATGAGGAGAAGGCAGATCCACCATCCATCACACCTACTACAACCCCGTCTCCTGTTGATGCTGCAAAGAACAAAGCTAGCCGACCTCCCCCGCCATATCCACAGAGGCTGGCCTTAGCTAAGATGGAGAAGAAATACTCCAAATTCACGGAGTTGCTGAAGGGAATCCAGTTAAATATCCTGTTCATGGATGCTATCACGGAGATCCCAATCTATGCCAAGTTTTTAAAGGATCTGATCATGGGGAAGAGGAAGCCTGGAGAGATAAAGCTCATGGAGGACTCCACCTCCGTTATAAAGAATCATCTCCCACCAGAAGCTACCGGATCCGGGGAGCTTCACCGTTCCGTGCTCCATCGGAGGAATGCCTATCAGCCGAGATTTGATTGATCTAGGGGCGAGCATCAGTTTGATGCCCCTTTCTATATTTGAGAGAGTGCAGACCGAAAGCGAACTGGAGCCGACGAATATGTCCATCCAGCTAGCGGACCATTCGATCACTTACCTGATGGGCATAGTCAGGGATATCGTTCTCCAGAAACCCCCTGGGTTATGTGTTCCTATTGACTTCGTCATTATGAACATGCCCGACGGAGGGAGCTCCCAGCTAATACTTGTCCGCCCCTTCATGGCGACGGCCGGTGTCTTGATCGATGTCCGAGAAGGGACTCTCTCGCTGAACGTGGGCAACATCGAAGCGGAATTCAGGCTGCAGAAGCCAATGAAGGAACACGTTCATGATGAAGGAGCTAGCTACTTGGAACTCCTGAAAGATGAAGCTGTTGGAGATTTTACCTCAGAGGGGGTCATGAAGGACCCAATGAGAACAGGTGTTGACGATGACGGCGACCCAACCTACCACAAAGCGGTCGCCGCCTACATCTAAGTGTTGGATGAAGAGCTTTTAAATCATTCTCCGAATCGTGAAGAACCAGAGGCCATAGGCTACGCGAGGGAGAAGCCTGAAGTAGACGGATACCAAATACCGCCGGATTACGTCATCGGCAAGAACGCCGCGTGAATCCCGCGCGCACCAAACGACAATTGATAAATCAAAGGGAGTCGAGCTCATGACTCAAAACGAGCGCTTATTAGGAGGCAACCCAATCTCGTGTATCTTGGACTATATTTTTCAATTTTTTGTTTTTATTCGACCTATATGAGAAAACCAAACAAAAACGTTGTTTATTTCCCGTAAAAGTATAAACCCACAAAAATTTGATGAGTTCCTCCTCTTTACAGGTTGGACATGAGGGGGCGTGCAAATCGACAATTTAAACGGAAGGAAGCTGGAGGAGAGCAGCAGATTTGAAGAAAAAACAAAGAAAAGGGGCAAAAAGAAGACACAGGTGACTCGACCGAGCAGCTTCTCTGCTCGGTTGAGCAGCGCATACACGAGAAAGAGGAGCAAAACAGCGTATTGTCTGCACGACCCGAGCAGCCCATCTCGGTCCGAGCAGCTTGCTGCTCGATCGAGCAGCGGATTGCTCGGTCGAGTAGCGCAGGCTCATGAAAAATTGAGGAAAACGACGTTCTGTCTGCGCGGCCCGAGCATACCCTGCTCGGTCCTAGTGATTATCTGCTCAACCGAGCAGCATACTGCTCGGTCGAGCATGCGATGGAGTACTTTTAAACTATGTATATTTTTTTCGTGTTCGAGCAGCTTTGCTGCTCGATCGAGTCAATCTACCATACTCTCGTGGGCCCCACTCCAAAACGAGTTGGGTTTTTAACCCAACTCGTTTTCATTTTAACCCCTAAGCTCTCGTAATTAATCTAAGCCCTCGAATTTTACTATCCGAGCGCTCTCCCTCACCCCCTACTCGACCCCCCTACTCGCCGTCGTCCTCCTCTAATGCCGTCGCCTACACCGCCCATCCGGCCGTCCTCCTGTAGGGGTTTTGGCAGACCCTCGGAGCTCGGATCTGTGTCCGCCCTAAGTCGGACAGACCACAGGGGCTAAAAGCGCAGCAGAAAATAGAAACTAATCTAGCTAAACAATTTAGCTAGGCCCTGAGAGAGCCAGAACCTAGCCCGATCTATGCCAACTTGGGGGTGGATCTGACCATCCCAAGAGGGATCTATTCTACTGCGAAGAAATTAAACTAGACTAAAAATTGCTTAACCACATACCCGAAATCTCGACCCTGGGGCGGGCAAGATGTACCGCACCGTCTTCTGACGCTCCTCGTAGCCGAACCGCCTTGACTCGATCCACCCGAGCCGCCTCGCACCATCGAACCGATCTGCCCGAACCGACTTCTGCCTCCAAGCCAATCACACGCGATAGAAAGTTTCACTTGAGTAGACCCGCGTCTTAGACGTCTGGATCCGAATCCAAACCCCCTTCGTAGTCTTGCTAGGACTAGGCGGGAGAATAGGAAGAAGGGCGGGAGAATAGTTTAGTCGTAGATCGAGCTTGCTCTAAAATCCGGAGCTACTCGATCGAGGACTTGGTGCATTTTTCAACGAAGAGAGTGCACCCCTATTTATATAGGGAGTCGGCACTTCTCCTTTCGTTGCGAGCAATGTGGGACAATAGTCAAAAGAGGAGAAATTAATTTAAGCTAATTTAGCTTAATTGAAGTTTTAGTAAGCCTTTCATAAAGGCCAACTTCAACGAATTAATTCTCTTTATTCATTAAACTTTGGACACCAAACAAGCAATCAATCCGAAGGGCTTTGAATGGTGAACACGTAGGAACGAACGACGATGAATTTCGACTTCGTTTGACCCTTCAAACAATTGCCCAAAGATGTGCAAAAAATCAACTTTCGTAGCCGTCATTAGGGGTTTCAAAAACCCCAATTTTTCACTTAAGTTACGGGCGCGACCTCTAGGCTTAGAGGGCGTGCCCGACCAAGGCAAGTAAGGCGGGCGCACCGGCCCGTTGCGGCTAGCGGGCTGTGCCCGCTACAATCAGCGAGCCGCGCCCGCTTCGCGGTGGGTCGTGCACCCTTTTGCCCCTCGCGGATGGACTTGTTAGCCCAGTGGGTCTAACCCACTTTGCCTTGGACTGTTTTCGCTTTTTTGGGCTCGTCAGAGCTCCGATATGGATGCGGTTTGAACCTGTGTTTAGACCGAGACGATCCCGTCAGCCAGGTAACCCTTTCCAATGTATTTGTTCCTACTGATATTGTCGTAACCAATTTACGACACGTTTAATCTTCGTTTGCATCAAATGCAACATTGTCCCTATTGCATCTACGACTTATTTTCACAACTAGCTTTGTGAACATCAACTATTCCATTTCATCAAATGAATCTCTCTGATTATTCTTCCAATTACTAAGACACGAACGTACTCGGTGTGAGACCCTACAGCCTTACCTTACTACAGGTTGGGCCTCGGAACCCCTAGACGACGGTCACCACGAGCAGTAGTTGTCGTCCCTGTTTCAGAATCATCATAACGTGATCGACCCATTGACAAAGTATCGTTGGGTTTACATTGGTTGTGTCAGTGATGAATACCGTTAGCTATAGTCCCTTCGTCAAGACTATGTCCATGTTGGCCTCGGGTATGGTTTACTGTCAACCCTATTAGACAACGTTGGTCAGTATACGTCTGTCTTAGTTGTATTCACGTTGTACATCTTACAACGTAACCCGGCCGAGGATTAACACAAAGACCGTACTGAGCCTGTGACACTAACTTCCATTTAATAGAACTGACGAATCCCATCTTAGTCATCTACTCCGCTCGAGAGCTTCAGGTGCAACCCAACCTAAGATATTTCAGCAGGCCTAGTCTCGAAGCTAGATCATATGTCTAAGGGACACCGTTCGCTCACAGGTTCGTACAAATGTCTTCAGGTCTTTAGGACCAGCTTACCTATCATCACCCTAGAGTTATTATAGACAGTTTAGTTAAAGTTTAACCATTTAATAACTTTAAGTTGGTCGTTCAGTGAACTCATTCTCCAATAAGCACATGTGTCTCATCTCCGACTTCACCAAGTCGAATGACTATGAGATCATCATTACCCTAAGGTAAGACAAAGACACAGTGGTCTATCCGATGTGCTGATATCCAGTTCTCGACACATCTATGACCACGAACCGTTTAAGACTTAAGTTTCTATTCGATCGCTTACTACTCATAATCGAGATCTTATCTAGATACGTAAGGACCTAACTATAAGTCTATGGACATTATCTAAGTATATTTATTCAAACGATTTCATACTTAGGATAATGGACACCATATATAATATGAACAAGACGTACACTTAGGATAAATTGCCTTATGAGCATATATCCTCCTACACTCCAGTCAGTCACCCACCCCCCTCTCTCTCTTTCCCCCTTCCTTTTTCCTAATCGACGACGGCCGCCGTCGGCGCCGCAGTTGCCGTCGGCGCCGCCCCCAAAAGACCCCCCGACGTTCCCCCCCACAGTCCTCCGCTACTCCCCCTTCTCACCGCATCGCACAAAACCCCCACCCTGACGCCCGATCGCCGGTGCCCTAAAATGGCACCCGCTGCTCGCTCGAGCACTCACGGTGCTCGAGCGAGCAGCCATCCGCTTCTGGACAAATCTGCCCAGCTAACCGAGCACACTAGTGCTCGGTCAAGAATTTCCCACCGAGCACCACAACTCAGACCGAGCAGTAGAATTACTCGGTCGAGCAACCCCAAATCAGCATTTCCCTATTTTTTTCCGTTCTAATACTGACATTTTATTGCTTCTATTTCAGGTACTGTCTGCCTACGTCAGCAGCCACTACCGAGATTAGCTTGGGGGAGATTATCGCAGTGCTCTCACAGTCGGTACACTCGCTCCTCTATTTCCTTTTTTGCACCAAAACATCATATTGCCATCTCCACGATGGTTCGCACTCGAGGAGCCGCCACCCCTCCCATTCGTGGGAAGAGGCCGTCGTCTGGCGCCTCCTCTTCCCGAGCCACATATCGCCCTCGCCTCACAACCACCACTACCGCCCCTATCACTGCCACTACTACACCCATCACCTCTGCAACTATCACCACCACAGCTATCATCCCCTCTGCACCTCCCGATATTCCCACCGCTCTTCCGCCCAGTGTACGGACGTTTGACATCACGTTCCGAGACGACGACCACCGCGAGCGCTTCGTCAGGCTCTCGCAGCGTCGCCTCGTCCCCACTCTTTTCATCGACGTCCCACCCTACGTTCCCTTGGACTCCTTCAGGGAGTCCACCACCTGTACCGCACGATCGGCTTCAATCGTTTCCTCGATGTCCACGCCCCTACCTACACACACCTCACCCTGGAGGCCCTGAGCTCCATCGCCCGGACACCAGAGGGCGATGGCATCTCTTTCCGCCTATTAGATCAGGACTGCACGATCACATATGAGATGATCCAGGCACACTTCCATTTCCCCGCCATCCCAGACCCCCCGAGCAGCCTTCTCTGCTGATTACAACCTTGGCACGTTCGATGCCGCGCCCTTCTGGCAGCGCATTTTGGGTCTTGACCACTACCGCCCTAGCCAGGCGAATTCATCGTGCATTGTGCACCCCTGCCTTCGCTACGCTCAGAGGCACCTTGACACCACCCTCTTTTGTAGGCCAGAGGTTGGGACCATGTCCCTTCCCAAGCTATCCCATCTTATGGGGATGACCTGACCACTGTGCTTCCACCTAGACGGCTCCCTCTGCCCCTTCGTACTCTCTGACGTAGCCCACTGGCTGTGCCATCACCTCATTCACATCGCCCGTACTTACTACACGACAGATATTTGTTGCGGCAGGTTTTTCACTATTTTCGCACGGATGCTCAGCTTAGATCTTCCTGATGATCTAGTGACAACTGCTGGCCCCACACGCTTGACTCTAGGTGTACTTGAGCACATGCATATCATCAGGCCGTATGGGACCCGTCACTGGACTTATCTTGTCGGCACCCACCACACTCCACACATGGTACTTCTTGCCCCGCACCTCACCCACATAGCACCTGTCCAGCTCAGCTGGATGATCGACCAGGTCTACCCACTCCCTGCGCTCCACGTGCTCGAGCCCCCGGGTGCTCCCGTCGAGGCTGACGCCGATGACCGAGTGCCCAGTTCCCCCGAGTACGAGGAGCATAACATAGCAGCCCTCGTAGCCGGCCTTCCAGCTCCACCGTTACCCCTACCTAGCCCTGGAGGCGCTACTTCTACCACCTCTGTATCCACCACTTCCACCACCGTCGAGTCTTCGGGGACTGTCTCCACTTCTTGTCCCGAGACTCAGACCTCTGTCCCCACCGTACCCGTGCCAGAGGGCACCGATATTATATCTGCTCCAGATCTTTCAGATCTTGACTGTCCAGAGCACGGCCCAGCCCCCACTCTCCCACCTCTTAGGGACCTGATAGCTTCACTGCCTATTTCTTTGGGTTCCCACATCCCACTCACCGGCACATCTTCGTCGCCTGTATCCGCTATCCTTATCAAAAGCGTCTCGATGTCTATCCACACTACTGTGTCGACGACAGCTCTGTCCATTATTGCCTCTGTCTACACCACTGTTTCACCTGATCTCAGCCACACTGCCGGACACCCCTCCTTCGCTGAGATCCCGTCGAGCTAACCCTCTCCCACTTTTCACCCGAGGCACCGTGTATCCTTTTCACGGGGCCGCTTCACGAGAATGGTGTCTCCCGGCCCCACTTCTCGCCCTCCCCTCGACTCCCGTACCATAGACGGTCGTCTGACGGCGTTGGAGGAGTCGACTTCTTGCTCCGGCGGTATTTCGACGTCTTCGTATGCTCGACGACGACACATCACGAGAGAGTCAAGGAGGACCTGGCCTCCATTATAGACCTTCTCCGGACACGTGGACCGCCACCCGTGATCCTAGCACACGCCCCACTACCCCGGCCAGCCACTGTGACCACCCTCACACTGATCGTCACAAAATGTAACCCTAGAACAACCTAGTAAATGGCACAAATTACACGGAGATAAATCCCGGGCAACGGCGCCAAAAACTTGATCGCTTCCGAGTGTGCACCCGTAAAACGACGTGTAGTTTTACCACAAGCTCACGGTGTAGCGGCGAGCGGGTATCGAACTCAGGGAGGAACAAATGACAGTGTCTTCTTTCAATCACCTAGCTATCAAGAGGGTCGAGAATAGTTTGGGGTAACAGTCACAATCGTGCAAATATCAAGAGAAAATATCAAATTAATAAAACGTCTAGGGATAGGGAATCCCTGCTACGGACCGTCTCTCATCATTGTGATTCATAGGTTTCATCATTGCCAAACTTGAATGTGGGTGAACTAGTCGCAACTAAATGTAGAACCAAGCTCACGCTCTCGCGCTATTGTCGGACTATAGCAAACCTAGGATAGGGTCCAATCTCTTGCAAACCCTAGCCTAAGCCGCTAGCGTGAAGAACAACATCATCGTTCAATCATATCTCGAGCCCACTCTCGTGCAAACTCGAGCTACAACCTAGGTTGCGATAGTTCCTATCCGTCCAATCTCTTGCAAACGGATATGGGTATAGATTCACAATTGAAAATCCTAGCTTTGGCCCAACTCTTGCAAACCAAGTCTAGAGAGATCCGATTGTCAATCTAAATCGAATATCTAGGCATTCCTATCAATTGGGACCCAATCTCTTGCAAATCCCAATCGATATGAATCCCTAGCTATCCGTAATTAATCAATCCCAACCTAACCCTAATCAATTCTAGCAACAATTTCACAATTTCATCACAATTCAGAAATAGGGTTCGTAGGGTTCATCCCCACGCCCTAAGACGATGACACTACTCACTATTCATCAAGAAATTCTCAGAAAAATCAATAATAATATCAAGAGAATTCATTGCAATAGAGAAATAACAAATAAAAATTGAGTTTTTGATAGAAAATAGACAAACCAATGAAGATCCAATGATATCCAATGAGAATCCAAATAGTGTAGCCTTTTAATCTCCAAAAAGAAAGCCTAAATCTAATTAATCTAAAAAGTTCTGAAAAGTTCTGGTAAAAGGCTGCAAAAAACTCCCTCAACTAGGGCAAGAACTGGGTTTAAATACCCCCCAAAATCACCCAAAAAATCGTGACCAAACTGCCCCTGCGCAGCCCAGAAATCGCAACTTACGCAGCAGGCGGAGCGGCTCACTCGGCCGAGTGACTTTGTCACTCGACCGAGTGACAGACCCTGTAAGAAAACAGTAAGTCAGGGGGTCTTAGGGTCTGCCTTCGGAGGTGACTCGGCCTAGTATACTTATCCGTTCGGCCGAGTGACTTTCGACAAGATCTGCGAAAAATACAGTAACTTCGGCCTCTTTCTGGGCAATTTCTCTGTGTCACTCGGGCGAGTGAGCTTTCTCATTCGGCCGAGTGGCATTTCTTCGTTCGGCCGAGTATACGCTGGATTTGACTCTGAGTGCATATCCGTTCTGGTCGGCCAAGTGGGGCTTCTTGTTCGGCCGAGTGAGTCCTCCACTCAGCCGAGTGACATGCTGTAAATGCCCAATCTTCTCCGTTTCTCCTCCTCGTCGCTCCTACGAAGTTCCTTCCTCTTCCACTCATCTTCCATCGTTGAATGACCCTCAAATGAGCCGCGGGTGACACTCCTTAGCGCTTGCGAACCACTTGATCTCAAAATCGCTCTGAATCGCTCCATATTTCCTGAAATACGACAAAAACAAGAAATAGTGAAAAGCATCACAATATTGTCAAATAATCGTGAAAAATGCGATATGGCCGATCAAAACGGCATGCAAACATGCAGAAAAAAGGTGTAAAATATGGAGTGATCAAAATCCCCCAAGCTTACCTCTTACTCGTCCCCGAGGAAGATAAGTAAAAGGGCGAGCCCGATGGAAAAAATAATAAAAAGAAAAGATGGAAGAGATAGAAAACAAAGAAAGCAAGCAAAGAGAGAGGTGCTAGATCATTTTCTCAGGACGTGGGTTTTGCTTACTCATGTAGCACTCGACGAATGTGAAACTCACGCCAAAGATTTTATCTCGATACCATAGTATATGGATGCATTCAAAATAGAAAACCTGAGAATAGCAAAATAATATGAGATACGAAATCATTCTAGAATTAACATCGTCTGAAGCATCTAAAGCGGTATACATAATCATAGACCACACACTTTTCAATTGAATGCTTTCTATTTGGAGTATAAGAGATATCACACAATATGGAGTAGTAAGAATAGAGAAGCATGGTTTTCATGAAATGTATGCTAAGTGTCAATTCCTGGATTTCGCAAAACTTTTAGTGATCTCACCAAGTATAGAAAATTACCTACCTTAGGTTGTCATGCACTGTCAAGTAGTCACTCTCTCACACATCATTGGATCCTCTCCCCCAAGCTTATCTATAAGCGTGGTTGCCTAAGACAAATCAATAAATATATTCCCCATTTTTGAAGCTCCATGATAAAATAAAAACAAAAGATGGAAGAAAGAGAGGAAGAGTATGATATGGGATCTTGTATAAACATTCTTTTCTCTTTTCTTTTCTTTTTCTCATTTTTTTTCTCTTTTATTTTTTTTCTTTTTTTTGTCTTTTTATATATACAACTTTGATCCCAAATCAAAAGATAGAAAGATATACATATGTTTTTCTTTTTGATTTTGGGGGTAGTGGAGCATGAACTTTATAAATCGGGGGAATTGCCAATATAGGATCCGCTAAAGGGAGATTCGCCAATGAATATAAAATAGAGAATTAATGCTCAATATTTGTGGATAAAGAAATAAATGTAACACTCGGTTCACTCTATAAGACGTGCACAACAACTTCAGCAGAGAAATGTAATCTACTCAGTTTAATCTCAGAAAGTAAACTAGTCCAGTTATATCAACCTAATATTCATTCATTCAACCTGAAAGTGAGGCGTACATTTTTCATGCAATAAGAAGTGATATAAGAAAGGAAAGCAGTACTCCAGATATAAGCAATCAATGCATGAAGCTTGGTGTGTTTTCTATGAAGAGCATACATATGAATTATCAGACTTCAACTAATAACAGAATTTCATCCATATTCATATACAAAAAGGTGGGTTACTATCTCAAATGCATAGCATGACAAAGCATATGATATCTGAAATAAAAACTATGGCGTGACAAAATAGCATGCAAACAGAGATAAGCTAATCACCACGTCATCATCATCACAGAAAAATCATCTCTATCAAAAGATGAAAGAAATAAGGATAAAAGAAAATAGAAACTACTATGAGATGTAGTACACTCAAAAAGGTAAGAAAACGTGATGCATGATAAAAAGCGGAAAAGTGGGTGAAAATGGTGCAAAAACAAAGAAAAGGTGGAAAAATAAAAATAAAAGGTGACAAAAAGCAAAAAGTGTGAGAACTCACAACCCTAAGCTAAAGTGCACAGTGTCCTCAATGTGCAAAGTGTGGCACACCGAGAGACGTGAAATGGGTGGGGAGGGTGAGGATGCATGCATGATGAAAATAAAAGAAAAGAAAATGATATGGTAATGAAGGTGATGCATGCAGAGGTCAAAATGGTGCAGAATATCAGTGTCCCCCCAAAAGAAGCTCACTCACTCCCAAAGAGATATAAACAGATATGATCAAAAAGGTATCAAAACGGTGTGTGGAGGAGGGGATCAAAAATCACCAGGCTCAAAAAACGACCAGTAAAACAGCAGAAATATAGAAGGCATCCAGAGTGTGCCTAGCCTGGTGGAGGTGCACCAGTACCGTCCTGTGGCGGAGGTGGTGGTGGTGGGCGTGGTAGCTGCTGGGTGGGTGTCGGTGGTGGGGGCAGACGCGCCAGAATCTAGTTCAGGCAAGCCTGAATACAGGGAAGAATGGCGACGCGGGTCTGCACAGAACTAACCATGGCGGAGAGAGCCTGGAAATCCCCTCTAAGTCCACTAACAGCCCCCTCAAGAGCACGAATACTCTGAACTAGGGTGTCGGGGGGTGGTGGAGCAGAGGGACGCACAGGTCTAACTGGTGAAGTGCGGGGCTGTCTCACGCGGGCAGTGTAGAGGATGGGTCCAGCAGGGAAGTGGGGTAGTGGTGCTGTGCTCACTAAGTGATGCCCAGCCTCTGTGAGAGGCTGGGGCGCAGGAAAGGTCGAAGTGGAAGCAGCAACGGAAGTGGAAGTGAAAACAGACGACGAGGCGGTGTTAGAGGTCAGTGACACAGACGTGGGGACCGATGTCATGACACTCTCAGAAAAGACAGCGGTAGTGGAGACCGAGAAGTCAACGGCTGGGGAGCCCATGAAGGGCACAAAAGATGACTCCCCAGGAGTCGAGGACAACAATCGGGATAGGGTCTCTACTGCGGCGGTGAAAGAGGACTCGCCGCACTTAATAATGGTAGGAGGACGCTCGGGGCTCAGAGTGGTAATGGACTCGGCAGAAATAGGCATAGGGGTGGCGGTGGTGGACGGCTCATCTAAAGTGCTCCTGACACTAACAGACGTGTGGACAGAGGTGTCGGGAGGTGCAGACAGGGCAGGAGCAGGCTGAGGGATCACAGGGTCGACGGGTGGAACGAGGGGCTCCTGCTGAGCACCCTCGGGCTCAAGCATGTAGGCGGCAGGGATAAGGAGATCCATGGCTGGAAGCCAGTCTTTGCCGTCTGGTCCAATATGTGTCCGAGCAGGGCTCGGAAGAACCATGTAATCCGCGCTGAAGGGACCGTGCAGCCACACCCAGTGCTGACGACCATGGGGACGAAGCATCTTCATCCGGGTCATAACATCTATAGAAAGCGCAGTGGGGCCCGGAGCTCGACGCAGGTCATCAGGGAGGTCCACGCCGGTCATAAGGGCCAAGAGGGTGACCAGACCGCCGTAACAGATCGGCGTACGTGCGCCGACAGAAATAATAATGCGGTCCAAAAACCAACTGGCAATGTCGATCTCGACGGCGGGGACCATATCATCGCTACCCCTATCTAGAACCCTAGGGCGTGTCATCGCATAGAGCATGTAGAGCTCAGGCGTAGATATCATCCCGGGCTCGTACCTCGCAAGAAAAGTAGTCTCCATAAGGCGATGTGCAATGTAGAGGCAGGGGTGGACAATAGCATATGCCTTGGCCCTACTAGGGTCAAAGGCGAGTGGGGATCCCGTGATCTATGTCCAGAAGGTATGGGTGTCGAACGACGGGGGTGGGATGTGCATGGGAGCGTAGGCGCGGTCTGGGACCGGGACGGCGGGCCACTGGAAAAAATGCTCTAAGTATGTCGAGAGTGATCTCGCACTCTCGATCCATCAAACGGAAGGAGCATCCTCCAGGGGTCCGGTCAATGGAACTAAGGACCTCTAGTGTCAGACAGATGTAAGTATCCGCCGACACTGACAGAAAGTCACGCCATCCCACATTGTCGTACAACGTGAGAAGCCCCTCGAATACCCCTAGGCGGTCTAGGTTGGCTAGGTGTGCGAACCTAGAGGGTACTATCGAGCGATGGTAGATACGCTCGAATCTGGCGCGGTGTGCGTCATTTCGAAACGTAATCCCCATCGGCCCGACGGCGGGAGCGGATGATGGAACTGGATCAGCAGGAAGCGGCTGTGTAGGTGGTGGTGGCGGGCTAGGTGGAGGGGAGTCCGCCCTAGCGGAAGAGGAGCCAGGATCACCTGACTTCTTCCGCTTCAAAGCGGGCTCCCGCGTGTGTGAACTATGACGTGGCGGCATGTGTGCCGCGCAACGAGCCCACCCAAAACAAAATGCGACACGCTAAATAATGAAACGAGTATACCTGAGCACACCGCGAGAGCAATCAGCTATGGGTGCGAAGATACGGCTCCTCTGCAAAGCTCAGTATGCGTCAAAAATCTCCCCAAAGCTCCCCCAAGCTAACCTGAAAAGCAAACGGTAAAATCAGCAAATAACACTGAATATATATAGGGGAGATAGGGGATAATAGATGTAAATAAAATTTGATTTGAATTTGGGGAGTAACGGGTGTACAAAATAGGAGAAATGGGGAGAAATAGGCGTTTTTTGCGAAATGGGGGTGAGCGGCAGCGGCGTAGGGCGGCGCTGGCGGTGTGCTGCGGTGAGGCGGGGCCGACGTCGATAGGTGGTCAACGCCGCTGGCGGTCGGGGTCAGATGGGGCGAAGGCGAAGGAGTTTGGTCGACAGCAGCTGAAGCGGCTCGGGTGAAGACGAAGGGATTTGGGGGAATTTTGATTTTTTTGGAATTCGCGCAGCGCCCGCAGCATATATAGGGATGATACGACTCGGCCGAGTGAATATTTCACTCGGCCGAGTGGGTTATGAAATGTAATTTAGAAAAATATCTCCCAAAAGTTACGACTCGGCCGAGTGACTTTTCTCATTCGGCCGAATGGAGAAGTTCCACTCGGCCGAGTGGCTGAGCAATTTTAGAGTGTTCAGGGTATCTGTTTTACTCGGTCGAGTGACAAGTCACTTGCCCGAGTGGAAAATTATACTGTAAAGTGAAAAATTAACATAGAGTTGGTCAGAAGAAACTTCCCTGACTGGCACTCCACTCGGCCGAATGGAGTCTTTGCTCGGCCGAGTGACATATGTTACTCGGCCGAGTGGCTTCCTGTTTTCTGCAACGACTCTCTGTTTTTGCTCTATTCTCTGTTTTTCTTTCTCCAGTCGACTCCTTCTTCATCCTGGGGCCTGAGCGTATTCCTGAAGTGCTCTCCTTTGCCTTGGACATCCTCCATTTGAATGATCTCTCTTTCTCCATCTCCGGTCATGAAAATTAGGACCCGTTGTCATGATTTTCATAGACACTAGACTCTAAACACTAAGAAAAATCTAAAATAAAATTGAAAATCAACTAAAAATGATATAAAAATGTCGGGTTGCCTCCCGACAAGCGCTCGTTTAAGGTCGTGAGCTCGACCCCTTAAGATTTTCGTTTAGTGCATGATGTTGGGCGCATATGAGATGCGCCCGTCGAATTTGCCGGGAAGGCCACTTGGATTTGGTTGTTGGTGGTCGTCGGCCTTCCTCGGCGTCCCCTCATCATGGGTAGAGTTGGGGGATAAGTCCCCTAAGCTTGAGCTAGCACCAATCTTCCCTCTCACCGGTGATGCTGATCTTCTATTTGGCGGATCTTTCTTTGACTTGTTGGCTGTCGAGAGCTTGCAAAGCTCTCTTATCCTTGCGACATCAGCGTCGCCTTCATCATCGGCCATGGAGCTATCTGGAGGGTCCTCCAACTTCTCTTCATTGCTAGAAATTTGGCCTTCTTCAAAGCCATCTTCATGGAGAGCGTCGATGGAGTGCGGGATGGCTTCTTCAATTACCTCATCAAGGAGGTCCACATAATCCAATTCCTCTTAATAGGGCATATGCTTCATGGATTTTGGAATATGGAACTTAACCTTGACGTTCCCGACATTCAAGGACAATGTGCCCTCCCTCACGTCGACTATAACGCCGGCGGTGGCTAAGAACGGGCGTCCAAGAATAAGTGAAGTGTCGCCCTCTTCCTTGATGTCCATGACGACGAAATCGCAAGGTAAGCATATCCCTCCCAGAACTTGTAGCGGGATGTCCTCCGCAATCCCCACCGGCCTAGTGACCCGACCATCCGCTATTTGTATCCTCATGTTGGTTGGCTTCAAGTCGGTCCTCATATTCAATTTTCGGAAAATGCTAAGTGGCATTAGGCTCACACTTGCTCCCAAGTCAACTAAAGCCTTTTGCAATGGGGCTCCTCCAAGTGTGCACGGGATGCGGAAGCTACCGGGATCCTTGAATTTCGCGGGTGCCTTTTCCTTCCGGTTGAACCAAGTCCCTTGTTCGGCGAGCATTATTTTCTCCTTCCTCTTCTTTCCTGATATTAAGTCCTTCAAGAATTTTGTATACGACGGGATCTCCACTATAGCATCTAGGAAGGGTATGTTGAGGCTTACTCCCCTCAAATATTCAAGAAACTTAGCGAACCTCTTCTCAATTTTTGCTCTTGCCAACCGTTGTGGAAATGGCACCGGGGGCATATAGATGCGCTCCTCGTTGGGCTTCTTCACTTCAGAATTTCCGCCTCCTTGTGGCTTCTTTGGGCTCTCCTCCTCAATCGCCGACTTCTCGTCATCCAAGATTTCTTCCACGGGCTCCTTTGTTTGGACCATGGCGGGAGTAGTATCCTTCCCGCCCCAAGTTGTGACCGCCACTACCGCATTTATGTGGCCGGTATTATTCCGTGGATTAGGCTCCGATTGAGCTGGCAATTGTTGAGCGTGCTTGTTTAGCAATGCGAGTTGCTCTCCAAGTTGCGCAACGACGGTATTTAGAGAATCATGTTGCACCGTCAACCTAGCATTGATTTTTCTTTGCTCCACCATGAATTCCTCCACCCTAACTTCATGATCCGATCGTGGTTGAACTTGTGGTGGGTTGGGGGCTCTCCATCCTTGGTTGTAACCGGGCGGCCTATATGGTCCCGCTTGTTGCTTAGGCGGGTAATTTTGTTGCGGTGATGCCCTTGGTTGGTATTGAGGTTGTGGAGGTGGAGGTCTAGCTTGAGCTTGTTGCGGCAGTGGTGGGTTTAGAGCCCCTTCATTGTTTGCATACGAAAATCCCGGATGGTTCCTTGCGGCCGGGTTGGCCCAATAATCGGAGTTTCCCGCAACATATTGCACTTGCTCCAAGACTCCCTCTACTTGCTCTCCCCCTACGAACATGACTTGAGATGGATCTTGCCAATCACTCATATTGCTTACCGGCGTAGATGTAGAGGGAGCTCCATGTGGCTCGGTGATATATTTCTCCAATCTCTCCACTACCTTGTAGAGAGAGTCAAATTTGTTCGAAAGCTCCGCTACGGCCTTGGCTTCATATATGCTAGTGGGCTTCAAAGAGTTAGAAGAATGTCCTCGCTCATCGCCCCATTGTTGATTATTAGTAGCCATCTCCTCTAACAGGGCCGTAGCTTCATCCGCCGTTTTGGAAAGAATGGCTCCGTTGGCGGTCGCATCTATGATCTGCTTCGTGCCCAATTGGAGTCCATTATAAAAACTGTGAACTAGCTCCCATTCTTCTATGCTGTGATGGGGGCATTGATGTTGTAAATCCTTGAAGCGCTCTCATGCCTCGTATAGGGTCTCCTGCGGTCCTTGCTTAAAGGACATGAGTGCACTTCTAATCTTCACTGTCTTAGATGGCGGGTAGAATTTATCCACGAATGCATTAGCCAACTCATCCCAAGTAGTGAATACCCCTTCCACCTGCATCCTCAACCAATATAAAGCTTTGTGTCTGAGGGTGAAGGGAAAGAGTCTCAAACGGATAGCATCAACCGAAACACCCGGCATTTGAAAGGTGGCGCACTTGGACAAGAATAGCTACAGGTGATAATGTGGATTCTCATGGGAGTTCCCATGGAAGGGGTCTTGTTGCATTAAGACCACCAATCCCTACTTGAGCTCAAAATTCTTATCCGCCGCCAACTCCGGCATGGCGATGGAAGAAATTGTGGAAGAGGTCTTAGGCCGTAGCCTATCTCTGATGGATATAATCCTCGCCATACATGCCGCTAGTTCCTCCAGTGTCTCAGTGTGGTTCATGCAATTATCCTCTGTAGCGTGCCATCTCTCGGCTCTGATCCTCCTCTCGGTACGTTCGATCTCCGGATCAAATATAATATCCTCTAAATCCGCCGTCGATCTCATGTTCATGCAAAGAGAAACAGAGTTTCAAAGGAAATGTTAGCACGAAAGAGGAGAGAAAATAAAAAATTAATAAAACAAAAAGAAATAGCTAAGTAGGAAAATAGGACACTGTTGCCTCCCCGGCAACGACGCCAAAAACTTGATCGTCACAAAATGTAACCCTAGAACAACCTAGTAAATGGCACAAATTACACGGAGATAAATCCCCGACAATGGCGCCAAAAACTTGATCAGTTCCAAGTGTGCACCCATAAAACGACGTGTAGTTTTATCGCAAGCGCACAGTGTAGCGACGAGCGGGTATCGAACTCAGGGAGGAACAAATGACAGTGTCTACTTTCAATCACCTAGCTATCAAGAGGGTCGAAAATAGTTTGGGGTAACAGTCACAATCGTGCATATATCAAGAGAAAATATCAAATTAATAAAATGTCTAGGGATAGGGAATCCCCGCTACGGACCGTCTCTCATCATTGTGATTCATAGGTTTCATCATTGCCAAACTTGAATGTGGGTGAACTAGTCGCAACTAAATGTAGAACCAAGCTCATGCTCTTGCGCTATTACCGGTCTATAGCAAACCTAGGATAGGGTCCAATCTCTTGCAAACCCTAGCCAAAGCCGCTAGCGCGAAGAACAACATCATCGTTCAATCATATCTCGAGCCCACTCTCGTGCAAACTCGAGCTACGACCTAGGTTGCGATAGTTTCTATCCGCCCAATCTCTTGCAAATGGATATGGGTATAGATTCACAATTGAAAATCCTAGCTTTGGCCCAATCTCTTGCAAACCAAGTCTAAAGAGATCCGATTGTCAATCTAAATCGAATATCTAGGCCTTCCTATCAATTGGGACCCAATCTCTTGCAAATCCCAATCGATATGAATCCCTAGCTATCTGTAATTAATCAATCCCAACCTAACCCTAATCAATTCTAGCAACAATTTCACAATTTCATCACAATTCAGAAATCGGGTTCGTAGGGTTCATCCCCACGCCCTAAGACGATGGCACTACTCACTATTCATCATGAAATTCTCAGAAAAATCAATAATAATATCAAGAGAATTCATTGCAATAGAGAAATAACAAATAAAAATTGAGTTTTTGATAGAAAATAGACAAACCAATGAAGATCCAATGATATCCAATGAGAATCCAAATAGGGTAGCCTTTTAATCTCCAAAAAGAAAGCCTAAATCTAATTAATCTAAAAAGTTCTGAAAAGTTCTGAAAAAGGCTGCAAAAAACTCCCTCAACTAGGGCAAAAACTGGGTTTAAATACCCCCTAAAATCGCCCAAAAAATCGTGACCAAACTGCCCCATGCGCAGTCCAGAAATCGCAACTTACGCAGCAGGCGGAGCGGCTCACTCGGCCGAGTGACAGACCCTGTAAGAAAACAGTAAGTCAGGGGGGCTCAAGGTCTGCCTTCGGAGGTGACTCGGCCTAGTATACTTATCCGTTCGACCGAGTGGCTTTATCGTTCGGCCGAGTGACTTTCGACAAGATCTGCGAAAAATACAGTAACTTCGGCCTCTTTCTGGGCAATTTCTCTGTGTCACTCGGGCGAGTGAGATTTCTCATTCGGCCGAGTGGCATTTCTTCGTTCGGCCGAGTATACGCTGGATTTGACTCTGAGTGCGTATCCGTTCTGGTCGGCAGAGTGGGGCTTCTTGTTCGGCCGAGTGAGTCCTCCACTCGGCTGAGTGACATACTGTAAATGCCCAATCTTCTCCGTTTCTCCTTCTCGTCGCTCCTACGAAGTTCCTTCCTCTTCCACTCATCTTCCATCGCTGAATGACCCTCAAATGAGCCGCAGGTGACACTCCTTAGCGCTTGCGAACCACTTGATCTCAAAATCGCTCCGAATCGCTCCATATTTCCTGAAATACGACAAAAACAAGAAATAGTAAAAAACATCGCAATATTGTCAAATAATCGTGAAAAACATGATATGGGCGATCAAAACGGTATGCAAACATGCAGAAAAAAGGTGTAAAATATAGAGTGATCACACACCACTCAGTGCTCTACACTCCCAAGCTTCTGCAGATCCTATTTCTTCCACATCTGAGTCGGTGGTCACAGTAGATCACACTTATACTATAGTCTTATTTTCAGATGCGCCTTTTACCACCACCACTGACTTCCAGCCTGATCCTCCCACATCTCCTGGTCCACAGCAGAGGGACCCATTACCACTCCCAGAGGGTGGTGCCTCTGCTTGATGTTGTCCCTTCCCGTTTTTGCATCCCTCATATTTTATTGTGCCCATCTGTCTGTTTGGGCCCCTGATCTTAGACAGCTTGGGGGAGGACCCACACATGCATCATTTTTTCATCATTGCATCATGTCATGTTGTACTTCTTTTTGCACAGTTTATTATTATTTATATCCCCCACCCGCCTACCCTATTTAGCATCATCTCCCGCCTACCAGCGATTTCTCAGCAGTGAGGACACTGCTGGGTTTAGCTTGGGGGATGAGCGCTACCGCTTTACTTTTCTTTTATATATTTCTTCCTTTTTTCATCTTTTTAGTTTACTTTTCCACCCCTTTTTCACCACTTTATCCTTTTCTCATTCTTCATCACGTTTTCTGCTTTCTGCCATGCATGCATCCCTTTTTCTTCATTTTCCTATTTTCCCCACCCTTTTCTTTTTATACTAACGATGTTCTGCATGATGATACTTTTCGTAGCCCTTAGTAGTTACTCGTGATGCTTACTATCTGATGACATGCTATTAGGGTAGTTTCAGTTTTACTTTCTATATGCATGCATATTCTTTTGATGATCTATCTGATTTAATGCCTGAAATGAATTGAAAATCAAATGCATGAAATAGTATCTAGTATGCGCTATGTTGGGTAATGCACCTAGGTTCACGCATCACTAGAACACTTGGAGCATCTGCTTTATATCTTATTCACTTCTGTTTGCATGCTTGATATCTTTGTGCCCATTACTGCATGCTTTTTCAGTGTTCATCTAGATGAACGAAAATACCCATGCTATTTATGAGTTTAGTTAGAGTATTATCTTATTAAACCGTTGTGCACCTCTTATGAGTGAACCGAGAGATCCATTATTTTTCTTCTCCACATATCTCTATAGTTCTCTACATATTAGTTGGTTTCACCCCTACAGCTACCCTTACCGCATCTTACTTCCCAAGAATCCCAAAAAGAAAACAGTATAGCTTCTAAATGAAATGAAAAAAAGAGAAAAAGAAAAGAAAAAAAGAAAAAGAAAAAAATGTGAATATATATATGTGAAAAAGAAAAGAAAAAAAGAAAGAAAATAAAGGAATAAAATCGTTTTGTATCCTTTCATTAGAAGCTATCACATATACTGGGAAAAAGACAAAAACTTCCATATCCTATTCCTAGATGCGATGCCTCAAGCTAAGCTTGGGGTGAACCAACTAATCACATGAGTGAGTATGACATTAGAGTGGAGACGGTGCATAACGGGGAGATTTGATAATACGTAAACTTTACGAAACACTTTAGTTTTTGGAGATTTTTCGTGACTCGAAATGAATAATTGAATAGCATGATCCTTTCTATTCCCTATTGCATGCTGTGTGATCTCTATATGCACCATGTGTATCAGTGATTAAAAAGTGCATTGCCAACTCTGTTTATGCTAGACTCTATGGACTGCATGAGATTTATATGAGTTGATGTCATTATTTCAGTAGATCCCTATCTTTCGTCTGTATTGCATGCTAGACATATGATCTGTAAAACTTGAAAGTACCATTAGCATGTATTTTTACTATTCGGCGCATCGTGACATACTGCTCAGGCTTGAGATCTGACCGAACAACTTTAGCACCCTCCATCCATTTTCATTCTCTTTTATTCTCGTTTTTATTTTTTATTTCCTTTTGTTTTCTCCAGGTGTACCGATTATTCGTCTTCCTCGAGGACGAGTAAGAGGTAAGCTTGGGGGATTTTGATGTGTCCATATTTTACATCTTTTTCATAGCATCATGACATCACATTCCATGCCATTTTCGCATTAAAATCCCATATTTTCCTACGATATCGCATTTCTAACGTTATATTCGAGTTTCATAGTGTTTCATGAATTTTCAGGGATTTTGGAGCGATTTGGGACCCAGTCTGGGTATGGACACATCTGACACACCCGTGAGCTCGTTGGCGAAGCTCTACAGGAGTTCGCCGAGTTTTGGGAGCCATGGGAGGAGTGGATGAGAGAGCAGGAGGAGAGGAGAAGCTTTAGAAGCTCCAGGAAAGAGTTTCCCAGGCGACTCGACCGAGCAGAGCAGCTGCTCGGTCGAGCAGAGCAGCTGCTCGGTCGAGCAGATGCAAATGGAGAAGAAGAGGCTGATACACGGATTGCTCAGACCGAGCACCTAAGTGCTCGGTCGAGCAGTGCCAACCTTCCGAAGCTGAAGCAGCTCTTGCACGGCCCGAGCAACTTCTTCAGCACTCAAGTCAGCTGTCTGCTCGACCGAGCAGAGATGACTCAGGCCGAGCAGACAGAGTGAAGATTTTGAAGGAATGCGATTCACTGTAGTGCTCGGTCGAGCAGTACATCTGCTCGACCCGAGCAACCGACCGAGCAACCTACTGCTTGACCGAGTCACCCACTCCGGCGACGATGCTAAAGGCCATTTTTGGAAAGATTTTGGCGAGCGGCTGTTGCGCGCTTGGGGCAGTGAAGTGTGGGCTGCGACAGCGTTTTGAGTGGCGATTCATTTTTTAGTTTTTGAATAGAATTTTGGGAGAGGAGATTAGAGAAAAACTTGTTAGATCTAGATTAAACTTTTGAAGATTATTGGATTGGATTCTCTGGAAGTCTAATTGCTATTCTCGCATTTTTGGCATCTTGTTTTCTCTTGAGATCTATTGCTCGCTGTAAGTTTCTCAATCTTTATTCTATCAATTGCCATGATGTTTTCTCTCCTAAAAATTGTGTTTTTATTCGTCAATAACGTCATGAGTGAGTAGTCTTTTCTAGGGTTGATGGGCTAGCCCTACGACCCTAGGGGGGAGATGTAGATCTGAATCCCTAGGTTAAATTGGGAATTTAGGGAAGTATTTTGGTTGATCCTACCGAATCCCCAGGATAATCCGTACTGAGATCATGTCCACGGTCTGTGAAATTGATGTGCTTAAGGGGTATCCTAAGGATTTGAATAGGGAAATCGGTGGATCCAACCAAGGCTCGTGACCATGCCCGGCTCGTGCCTTGAGGGGATTCACCGACGAACTATATCGCTACGTTGTCAGCTACCGCTATTGCGTCAACGAGAGCTACCGAAATACCTCGCAATTCTAATCCACGCGAATGGTACAAATTGGGAGATTAGTCCCCTAACCCTAATGTAACGTAAGGATCCTATTCCAACGTCGATCCCCGACAGTCTTAGCGATGATCCCTAATACCCTAGTCCTTTTTATTATTTAATCAACAACAATACCACAACCAATTCTCTCAACCAGATAGCTATCTCACTTCGAGATATAGAAGTAAGCTGAGAACTAAATTACATTGTCACCGTCCTTGTGGGAACCGACATCCTTTATACTATAATTTGACACAGTCCGCTTGCGGATAGAGCCCGGAATTGACACCTAGGGGCCATACCACGCCTGGCGATCGTGACACCGTCGGGTGAAATCTAGGTGTAGATTTCGGGTGCGTCAGCTGCGTTAATCATGTGAAAACTAACCCAACCCCTAATTAGGGTTTTTGGGACGGCCATGAATAACGAGGGCTACTAAATTCTATATGGGGTTTTTCGGGACGTATAATTAATTCTTCCTTTTACCATTATATGCCAGAAGTATATTTGTGATGCAAATGTTAATGCCTGAAGCATATCTGTGATGCAAATTTTATATGTCTGGTGCATATTTAATATCTGTGATATATATTACTCGCTTCATTGTGGTTTTGGATCGGCTAATTTGTCACCATTTTATTTTCCCGCATTTTATTTTTGAGCAAATATGTTGTGAGGATTATTTTGTAAATAACCAAGGTCGGAGGCACATTCCATGAAGATAGAGACCAACTTTCCAGAAGATGGGGCCAACATGGTTCCCAAGTTGTATTTTTCTCTTTATTCTTTTTGGGACTGTATATGGACTTTGGTCTGTACTTTATAATGATGACTAGTCGATCCACACAATAAGCTAATATGTCTGGTTTGCATAATTGTTTATCACAAAAATATTTAACTCTTGCTAATTTACATGCTTAGATAAAATGGCCAAGATAGCAAGTGTTGATTTCGACATCCTGAATGCTACTGGCAAAAAACTACCTGGGTTGGAAATTGGACATAAAGTTCCACTTGCGCTCACAGTGTCTGAGTCTTACTATCACTGTTGATGATAAAGTGAGTAATATAGATAAGGCGAAAGCCATCATCTATATCAGACGCCACATAGATCGGACCTTGAAGGTCGAATACTTGACAGTGGAAGACTCATATGAGTTATGGACTGCACTCCAGGAGAGGTATAAATATCAAAAGGATGTTATCCTTCCTCGAGCACGTTATGAATGGGAGAATCTCCGACTTCAAGACTTCAAGTCCATAGCCGAGTATAACTCGGTGTTATTTAGTATCACCTCGTGCCTGAAGTTGTGTGGTGAAAAGTCACAGAGACACGCATGCTGGAGAAAACCTTCGCATCCTTCCATGAGAAGGATGTCATCCTCATGCAGCAATATCGTGAATGTAAATTCATGAAATACTCAGAGCTCCTCTACTGCCTTCTGATGTCTGAACAAAATTGAGAGCTCTTACTGGCCACCCATAACCTGTGCCCTGCTGGAACTGCTCCTGCCCTAGAGTCACACACAGTTTCTTCCCAGAAGCAGAAGAATAAGCAAACGGGTAAACCCCCGAACGGTAAACCAATGAAGAAGCAAGCCAAAGGTCCCCCCACGACAAAATAATAATGATGGGAAGAAGAAATTTACGTGGAGGAGGCAGAACGTTGAACAGACATCTGCTTCCAAGAAAGACTGGGAAGACAAATGCCACAGATGTGGCATGACTGGACATTGGTCCAGGATATGTCGTACTCCACGACACCTTCAAGATTTGTATCTAGTAAGCCTGAAGTCTGATGCTGAGACAAATCTGGTGGAGTATCAAGTCCAGGCTCCAACTCAGTTCACTGCCGAAGACTTTACGAATGACGACCACCTAGATTGATGCACTCTTTATCTATTTGGCAAAATAAATGTAATAGAAAAAATTTCTCTTTACATTATAACTGATTTTGCTGGCATGTATTCCTTTAGAAAATGTCATGAATGAATACTATTATTGTGTTTTATGATTAATAAGGCATTGCATTACTGCAAAATTTATGCTTAGTTTTTAGCATTTGTAATATAATATGCACCTTATTCAATTATCCACATTGACACCTCAAGACGTATGCTATCAATAGCATTTTACCCTTATAATAGTTCAGTAGAAAACTATTTTGGGACGTCTGACTTGAGATTCAAGAATTACAAACCTGAATACTCTATATGAGGATGCATAACACTCTCTGAAAAAGAAACTTACCAAGTTTCGATGGATATTTGTCAAAACAAAATCCATACTGAATGACTCAAGAAAAAATGGCCTGAAGACCATACTTGAGCATTCAAATGGACCTTGAAAAGTCCTATAAAATTCGAAAAGTGGAAGCAAATGGATCACTTGAAGTGCACAAAATCGTCCAATTTTTAACTTTGGTACGACATAATAGGCCACCCTGGATCAGTGATGATGCAATACATCGCATCCCAATCTTATAATCATAACTTGAAGAACACGAAGATTCTTCAGTAGGGTGAGCGTTCATTGTTCCATTTAAAGCGAAAAATGATTACGAGATCTTCTCCTCCACTACACGTGGATATTGAATCTCAAGACTTCCTCAAATATAATTGTTTACAAAATCTATCATTAAAAGACCTTTAGGTCTCTTGAGAGTAGTTGAGGGATAAAAGTGGACTTATCCACTCCTTACAAACGGCCGATGAAGTACCTTTTAGTACTCATTTATATATCCTTTAAAAATGGTCATAAGTAATCATATTATCCAACTGCAGTCCAACCTTTTCAAAGCAAAGAGGACACATTAATAAATGGCAGGTAAATTGGATAATACAGGAAAATCGACAATAATTTTCAAACTGGAATAAAGTTAAACATCCTGAAGATTATGTTCACACCCAAAAATGGGTCATATGAGTAAATCATTAAATTAATTCAAACGGATTACTCATTCGTTAAAGATCTAGTTGTTGGTGACTGCATGTGGATATGCAATTACATTGCAGACCATCAAAACGCCACCTTAGAACCCATTTATCAAGGCCTGATCACCCCAGATAAATAGTTTCAGAGAACTCTAAACGAAGGATGCATTCAGAGCACATCTTATGAATTGTGCCTTGATATGTCCACAACCCCATATCACCACTATAAACCATCAAAATGCACTCCAAACAGGGGAAGCATTTAAAAGCACATCTCATAGATTGTGGCTTGATGGGCCCTCATTTAAAGATTCGATAGTGACGATGAGATCATGAAGATTTTTCACATTCAAAAATCTTTAATTTCCCAGTATTAGGTTCAGCTTGGATCTCACAATTATCCCTGATCTTAAACCTCATTTGACCAGATTAGAATATCAAAATCTATCACTACTACATAACCGGCTTTCAGCCACGGACAAATTCATGGCTGAAAGTCGGGATTCCGTGGCTGAAATATTACGGCCACGAAAAAAAATATTCCGTGGCTGAAAATCCGTTGCCGATATCGTAGTCGCTAATACCCCCTTTGCCCATGGACTTTTCAGTGGCCGATAATCTGCCACGGTTTAACGCCCACGGATGTCCGCGGCCGATAATCCGAATAAAAAACAATATAAAAGTATCCTCCACGGACAAATCCGTGGCAGATACTAATTTAAGGCCACGACAAATTCCGTGGGCGATATGTATAGGCCACGGCTACTAGGCACGAAGCTGACGTAATCTGTGCACACAAACCGTGGGCGAAAACTATCGACCACGGACTTTTTCGTGGCCTTAAATAGGTATCAGCCACGGATTTGTCTGTGGCCATTACGTATTGGCCACAAATTTAGTGCACGAAATTGTCAATTTCGTACACTTAATCCGTGGCTAATACGTAATGGCCACGGACTTTTCCGTGGCCATATCGTGCTATCAGTCACGAATTTGTCCATGGCTGATAGTAAAAATTGTTTTTTAAAAAATTGCAGTATTTTCGTTATATAATATACAATATTTTATAACAAATATTTACCTGTATATAAAACAAAATAAAGCAAACAAATTTGAAAAATGAAATGCAAACATTTAATGATAACAATGTATCAAATAAAATATATTATACGTACATAACCAACGGCCGCAGTTTAAAAGTATGTTTATGACAACATTAAAAAATAAAATCCTAACACCCTACAACGCCATTGCCATTGCCGCATCCCCATGACCGCACCATTGCTATTGATCACCTCGTCGTTGCCGTCATCGAACGCCTCCATCGTCACCATCACCACCAAGACCGCTATATACTGCCATCACTGCCATCGCCATTGCCGCTATCCATCGCCATCGTCACCATCGCCCCCAATCCCTCTCCCCTTGCCATCGCCATCGCCACCGCCACCCTCAGGTCCTGAAGGACCTCCATCGCCAATCCCGCCCTTGCCATGTTGACCCTACCAAAAAATATTATGTTAGACTATAAAACAAATAAAATTATAAACGAGGATAAAAAGAAACACTTATAAAATTTAAGTTTGACAAGTAACGCTTCAAAATTTGATTTTGCTCATAAACCAAGTGTGCAATTGAGTGCACGTGTGATCCGACCGAAAGCGACGGTCACATGTGCGCTCTGGGCAGATTCTGCCCAGTTCACTCCCTCCATTTCTCCATCCCTCCCTCCATCCCTTCCTCTCACGTTCTCTCAAACCCAAACACAAGGGTTCAAAACGATCGGAGGAGGAGACGAAACCCTAACCCTAAATTCCAAAAGTTTACAGAAGGAGAAAGATGAGAAGATTTCTTCCACTTCCAAGAGGTAGGACTCCCTACATGTGAGATGAATTTTAGTTTGTGAATGTTGTACGAGTTTTACCATTAAGTAGTGAGAAAGTTGGAATTTTTAGTTGAGATTAATGTTAAACCAATAAAATGCAAACTTGCAAATGCATCCAATAAAATGCAAGTTGACTAATACCCATTTTGTAAACTACTTGAAATACCCACATTTAGTGCAAGCTTTGTGTCACGCCCCATATCCAAAAAGAAATGGAAGGCAGGGGTGATGGGCCGCGGTACGGGGTACCAAGCGTGAATGTGTCGCCATGAAAGAAATACGTAGGACACTGCAACAGCTAGAACAACACGGACTAAAAGTGTAGAGTACTGCAGAGAAATACAAAAGATAAATGCTCTAACACGACAGAATAAGTACAGCTAAGCGGCGGCAGACAACCAGCGGGAGCGTCTAAAGTCACACACAGAAGTGTCTACTAATCTCATCATCATGACATCATCATAGAAAATGTACAACAGTAGCCACCTAGGGGTACAAAAACTGAGGGGGTACAAAAGTAACTACAACTCCTCTCACTCACCCTCGAGACCCAGAACCCACGATGACCACCCATAGCCTAGCTACCATATGACCCAGACTGGGAAGTGCCGCCCTCCTGACGTGTCCGCTGAGGCTGAGAACCCGACGTGTCTGAACCTTTACCTGTGGAGAAGGGGGGCCACGTCACAACGTGCCCAATAGGAAAACTCTACCACGTCAAAGTTCTATCTAAGGGTTTATAGGGTCAACACTACAGGTTGAGGGGGATGAGCACGCCAAACTCAACCCACTTTTTCGCACCCGAAGATCACTCTATATGTATATATGTCTATATATATATATATACTAGTCATAACCCGTGCCCGCGGGCATGGTTCATCTAAGATATCCACTCAAAATCTTTGCTCCCCCCTAAAAAAATTATTTCCACCTCCAAAATCTAAACAAAAAAAACCTAGCTTCGGCGCGGGTGCGGTTCATTTAAAATATCCCCTCAAAATCTTTGTTCTCCCCAAAAATTATTTCCCCCTCCAAAATTTAACATGTGCCCTCATCATAACCCGTACCCTCGGGCACGGTTCATTTAAGATTACCCCCTCCAAAATTTAAAAGTCCCCCAAAAAAATTAGATTTAAGATATAATAGATTACATCTATTATATCTTAAGATATAATAGATTTCGGCGCGGACACCTTCGGTTTGTTGCAGTTAATCAACAAATTTGGCACATGGTATAGGACAAAGATACCTAAAGATACACCATAAATCTTTTGATATCTTGGCCTGAAGAGGCTTTGCATATAACTTTAACACTTATCCTTAAAATAGGTTGTGCATGTTCCTAACCTAAACCGACTAACATCAGAAACTCAAGCACTGGATAATTATGATACCGTGACTTGCATCCCTCCGTATCTGTTAATTTGTCACACAATAAACCCTACTGAGTATAAGCATCCAAAATACATGTATTTAGGTTGGGGAGAATAGCACATCATGTATTGATTTATCTCCGGGATAACCAGCTGCAAAACTCGAGTTACAATATGTTAAGTGCCCCTACTCATGCAAAGCTATATCCAGTGACATATCCACCGTAAAAGCAATCTGGTTAAGACAATGATCCTTATGCATTCTTTATATTTTAACTAAATATATAAATAAAAATGCATTCAGAAACGATCAATCTAGTATTATTTTCTGTTATCAATGAAGCACTTTCTTCAGAAAAAGAAAATCTTTCTGTTTTCAAATTAAGAAAGAGGTCCAAAACGTATTTTAGCTATTGAAATTATTACATACTAAACCTACTCCGATTTTCAATTGATTCTGTGTTAGTATATCAAAATCAACTAAACCTACCGCAGGATTTTAGTCCTTATATATTCGCTAGGATTTTTGCCTAATCTAAACCTACGTCGAACTTTGAAGTTCTTCTGATTTTTTGTATAAACAAAAAGTAAGACTTTTGACCCATCGGCCCATCTGAAGCCGAATTTTGAAGTTCTAGCTCATTTAATAAAAAATTCAAAAATTCAAAAAAAATCAGTAGTGCTGAGCATTCAAACATGAGACCTCTCTCGTCCGTGCATACCCATTGACCCATATCAACAATTGAACAAAATCACTCAAGAATTCACTACAGTTTACGCATGAGCAGCCGATGTATGAAATTTCATATACCGTCCTTCAAAACTCTATTTATCACTTCTTTCTTCGAAATCAGTATCGTTCATGTGGATATCCGTATCTTAAAAGCCAAATATAACATAAATTAAGTCATGGTCTCATATATTTCTTCCACATTAAGAACAAAGATGCATGGTATATGACAAAGATACCTAAAGATATATCTGAATCTATATTTATAGCATCATAAACCCAGGTCTCATATGTTTCGTCTTTTCTTTACTGAGTAAGACTTGTATTAATCTTAACATACATAAATCAAAAAATTACAAATGACAAAACATATTCCTAACAAATGACAAAATTGAGGCGGATGATGAAACATACATAAATCAACAAACATGTATTGGGCATTTCAATCACAAACATATAAAGGGCTTTAACTGATGTCCAAAGATAACACAAATAAAAGCAATTCAAGCTTCAAAGGTGTCACCTTTAGATTGCCACATCCCAAAGCTTGCCACATCCCAACGGTAGTAGTACACTTCGCGTCCCCTGACGGCGTCAGAGTGATCCAAAACCAACAACCACACAATACCCATCTTCAGATCCTTCAAGCTAATCAAGAACAGATAAAAGCCACATGTAATAAAAGCCACCCAGATCAATACCCACACCATTAGAACTCCAAAATAAGACAAATTTTGGACATGGGTCATGTCTCAAAGACCTTGGCCTTGTATTTTCCATAGAGATCGTAGTGCTTGGAGCTGAAGTTGAGATCCTCAACGATCTCGGAGATGTGGAGGGGGTCGACAGAATTGGCAATGTCAATGTCAGCAGGAACCGGTGAGGTTCCCTCCATTCTCATGATTGTTTTCAAGAATTGTTGATATCTTGTACAATTAACTTCTACAAATACTAATGTCTTGGGCCAGTGACATTATAATGCATCAAAATGCAAGTACGATTTGGGGCTTTAATTTTGTGTAGCCCTCTGGCATTCTGGAACATCCTGCAAGATTGCATGAAAAACCTAAAAACATTTAACCATCTATCAAAATTTTATGGTTTCTTTTGTTTTTCTGTCCAAAACCCTATAATCCTGCAAGTTTTTGAAGTCATGGGCCAATTTTGATTTCAAACAGGAGAAAGAATCAAATAAAGGCACCACTTGTGGTTTGTGGAAATTTTAAACAAAACGGCAATTTTACAAAACAGAATCCATTTAACTCTCCCGATATTTGGTTCTTTCACAACAACAACAACAGTATAAAGAATATGGCATCATTGACTCTCTTTGTTTTTTGACAACTCTCAAGAGAAAGAATTAAACCAAATCCATTTTACTCTCTTATTTTTGACGATTCTGGATGACCCTCAAGAGAAAGAATCAAATCTTGTCAATTCCATTTAACTCTCTCTCCTTCTGAATGACCCTGTAATTTCCTGTAATTAGTCATAAGTTAATCTCTTGTAATTTAGTCATTCATAATGCTATCAAATTTCACAAAACATTACAAACCTAAATTTTATTACCAAAAGAAAAAAAATCAGATTTACCTTCTTCTGATTTGTGTAAAGGGACTGCATAGTCCTGGTGCAGTTGTTGTAGTATATGACCTGAGGCTGATCCAACTTGTTATCATCTTAAACAAAAACAGCAAGAAGTCCATCAAACAACCAGCGATCAGACACAAAAACAACAATAAATCCATCAAATAACCAGCGATCAAACACAAATGGATTCGACGATGGAGAGAGATAAATTTACCTAAAAGGATCTCATCTGAATATCGATTCCTCTGCCATCAGAACAGGAAATTGTTAGGTTCATGATGATGTAGGGAGTTATAGGTTTCTTACTCTAACATGTGCCTATTTTTCCGGCAAAATCGGAATCGAACAGCAAGCTCGGAACTGAAATTTTGCAGAACGCCTCTCGCGAGTGGTAAAAAATGCCTGCGAATTAGATTGTGGATGTAATTATACTGGCGGTACACAGACATCAGAGCTCAAAGCTCAAATGAGAAAGACATTCACACATAAATTATGTCATATATGAAAACGACATTAATCAAAACTAAAAACAATCCACAAATTAAACAAAAAACAATCCCAAGTCTTGCAAATCTCCTACATTGCTCACACATTTTTCACTCCCAACGACACATCAAATTAACAATGGCAGGATCAAATTAACAGGATCATGTAGAAAGATCAAGTTAAAATATAATAATTTACCAATGCAGGATCAAGTTGTCCTGGCATATAGCAGGATCATGTTTAGACAGTGGACGGTCGATTGCAAGTGGTAGAGATGAATGGATCCAGAAGAGGTAGTGTGTGAGTCTAGGACCGAAAGATAGAATGTTGGGGAGGGTGGTGAGGTATCTTTATGAATAATAATGTAAAGGGTTAACGACCGGGCTGATAGATACAGATGATGACAGGCCAACGTACGTAGTTTGTGATGGAGATGTCTATGAAATCAATATTTTTCAGTAAATTCGGCCTCAAAAAGTCAATGAATCCAAGAACCTCACGTTACAAATACATGGGGACCGTCTACATAGTAATCAATTGGAAACATTGATCATCATCGCAAAGATGAGACTTCTTCTAATAAAAAGACAGATAATTAAAGTAATGCTTTGCTTAAATATATAGTTGATCTTAATCTAACAATCACTGTTAAATAGAAATTTGAAACAGAAATTTGAAACAAAGATGAGACTTCTTCTAATAATCTAACTATATTAACCTCACTGTTTAATATAGTTGACCACCTTCTATGTACATTTGAAACAGAAATTTGAAGGAATTCCACATGCTGAGAGCAGTGAACTGATTTCTTTTTCCTAGTAACAGAAAACCAAGATATTTATATCCATGCGCTTGTATGTCGAGTCTCCTCATTCATGGTTCATCTTTATGAAGAAGTTGATAAGATAGAGAAGAAACTAATCAAGAAAAACTCACAGCATACCATAAGTTTTTCTCCATTTATGCAAGGGAACACAGATGTTGTGTAGTCCTGCGTAAGGGATGACAAATGATCCCCTCCAAGGTCCTGCGTAAGGGAACACAGATGCTGTGTAGTCCTGCGTAAGGGAGGACACAGATGTTGACACTTCCTTGTTTCTCCATTCTGCAATCCACTATCTTCAGTATTCTCATTTTCAAAATTAAGGTCAGAAATGCTCATCCCACAGTCAAATAACTGAATAAATGGCAATTGGGCCACGTCAAATTGGATCCCACCTAAAATAGCATCAAATATAATAAGGAAAAGATCAGACATGAAAATATATCCACGCAAAAAGCATTGAAAAAGAGGATTACTTGAGGTGATATATCAGGACTTGGCTGAATCCTCTGTTACCACCTGAATCAAAGTTGCACATTGGATTACTAAGAGAATGATGCACCATAAATAAATATATTTTTTGATTGTTTCAAAATTTGGGAACATACCATGAAGAAAATTCTTGCTGTTGTCATTCTTGTAGAGTCTGTGAAGGACTCCGCCAAGAACAACCCGTGCTCCTCCGATCCTATTAGCAACTTGCCCGACCAATGATAAAAATTTGATAAAAAATTCAGTGATAGCACTTCAAAACAATGTTGCGAATGGCATGAGTGTTGTGCAGACCTGAAACATCCAAACAAAACAAATTCAACAATTATCAGGCAATTTCAGTGAACAAATCCATACATTCACTCAACTCTTTGACACCATATGCAGATTATTCCTGATGCTAGTTTATAAATTGAACGCAGTTCGTGAAGGTTCATATTTTTTATTGACTGTATAAGTTATAGGATCGATTTTCCTTTAGGAATGTCTAAAATTTCAAGATCCTTAATTTAAGTGGAAATCAGGGAGACTTGTTAGCATTTGGGCTATAAAATCTTTTGTCACTGGGATTGCTGCATGGTTGGTTTCTGCAAAGCACACCACAAATTTTAAATATGCAACAGAATTATATGAGTCAGAACCTGAAACAACTTTTTCCCTGGCATTTTCTTTTTGTATAATAGTTTGTTTATTTTTCAATGACAAAATTTTGTTATCGTAAAGGAAATAAAGCAACTTCTCTTCCTATTTCAAATTTTCAATGACATTATTGAATACTCTTAAAAACGATAAAGCCTTCAATTGAAAATTTCAAAATTGAAACCAAAACTATTAGAAGTCGTCATTATATATGAGAGGTCATCTCGCATATGTCAGGTGATTCCAATTATTCTCTTCAACCAATATTATCAAAATGATGAGCAGAAGTTCCAATTGAAACCAGAAAAATTTATTGTTGTCTCCTCTGGGGAAACTCCAAAGATATAAATAAACCAAATTGGAAGACAAATTTCTGGGAAAACTGCAGTCAACAAATCCAATGTTTGATAACATTCATGAACATGTTAAACAAAATCCAATGTTTTGCGTATACATACCAGAGTATAAGCATACTTCTACTCATTTAAATTTGTCACCTTCTATTATTTGTTTATTCTCATGATGGTCTTCCTAGTGATGTTAGTGGATGTGAGGAGAGTTCTTGAATCTGCAAGCATGAAGGGGAAGTGGTAATATGGCTTCTGCACCACCAAAGCATATCAATAAAATATAGTTATATCATCAAATGTAGTTAACTTCAATTATAGTTATATTAATCAGAGTTGATATGAACATGAACACATAATTGATATGAACATCAACTCGTTACAAATAGCCATTCTAATTTTATTCGTTTATAGAATTTAGGAGCAACGATATCAGAATCCAGTGACCCCACCACAACTGCCTACTTATACAGCAGCCTTTGATGTTTGTCAACCAGTGTTTATGTATCTACAATAATGGCCAACATTTTAAAATTAGGATGTAGACAATAATATCTGAGTTATAAAAGAGAGAATCAGTACAAAGTTTACACACCAAAATGATTCAAACTATAGAATGTTGAAACTAAATAACAGAAGCAACACACAGAAATAAGGGGTGTATTATACTAATAACATCCATGTAAAACTAACTTCTATTCATTAATCAAGAATAGTATCTGGGACACTGATGAATCAGCTAAAATTAAGTCTTTATATGTTAGTTAATACCTTACCAAAGCGGTCAGGCTGTTCTTTTTCCACAGCATGAAGAGCCAGCAAGCGGCTACATGGTCACAAACCACTGCCAAATGTACACCAAATTTAACATATCAAACCCATATTATTCAGATTTCAATATTCAGATTTCATTTCACAGTTTGCCAAATGTACACCAAAATCCACCAAATGAACACCAAATATCGAACCTGTCAATGGCTCATATTGAAGTAGGGAAGTCAATGGCTCATATTGAATGTAGTTAGAGCAAAAAAAATTCCAAATAAGCTCATCATAACATGCCCGTACTCTTAAATGGCTCATATTATTCCAAATTCCAAATTTCATATTATTCTGGAAGTAATGGACAAAGCTCATCAAAAATTCCAAATTACATATTATTCTGGAAGTAATGGCCTAATAATCTGCATCACTACTTCACTAATATTATTAGAGAATCAAATGGCCAGGACTTCACTCTTTCACTCATATTATGAGTACTGGCTAAAAAATGAGCAAGCTTACTAATGCAAAAAATGACAAATGAGAAGCAGTAGGTTTGCAAAAAAAAAATCCTTCAGTTGGTTATCTAGAATGTGACAAACAAAATGAGTTGTGAGTTCATATTACTTCTTGTTATGATGGGCTTTTCACAGTTTGATATGTCAAAAATGACAAATGACAAAAAAATGGGATTTAACATAACATATCAAACTGTGAAATTTGAATGACAAATGATAAGTTAAATTTGAATTTGCAAAAAAATGACAAATGAAGGATTTAACATGACAGATCAAACTGTGAAATCCCATTTAAAATGAAGGATTTAACATATCAGCAAGCTTACAACTGAATTTTTTTGTCACAGCCAGTATTTAACATATCATTTTCATTCAAATTTCAAAAAAATCCTTCATTTTGTATGTCCTAGTTCACAACTCATTTGCAAAAAAACTGCAATAGTTAAGCTCCCATCTCATTTGCAAAAAAATACTACAATACTTAAACTAATTTGCAAAAAAAATCATTCAATCACTTCAATTACTTAAGCCAATTTGAGTTCATATTTGCAAAAAAAATGACAAATGAAGGATTTAACATGACATATCAAACTGTGAAATCCCATTTAAAATGAATGATTTAACATATCAGCAAGCTTATAACTGCATTTTTTTGTCACATTCAGCATTTAACATATCATTTGTCATTCAAATTTCAAAAAAGAAAATCCTTCATTTTGTTTGTCCTAGTTCACAGCTCATTTGCAAAAAAACTGCAATACTTAAGCTCCCATCTGATTTGGATGATTTAACATATTAGCTTGCTTACAACTGCATTTTTTTTGGCACAGTCAGCATTTAACATATAATTTGTCATTCAAATTTCAAAAAATAAATCCTTCATTTTGTTTGACCTAGTTCACAACTCATTTGCAAAAAAAACTACAATACTTAAGCCCCCATCTCATTTGCAAAAAAAACTACAATACTTAAGCTCTCATCTCGTTTGCAAAAAAACTGCAATACTTAAAATCAATTGCAAAAAAATCCTTCAATTTCTACAATTACTTAAGCCAATTTGAGTTCATATGTGCAAAAAATGACAAATGAAGGATGTAACATGACATATCAAATTGTGAAATCCCATTTAAAATGAAGGATTTAACATATCAGCATGCTTACAAAACACACAATGTTTCATGGCATATGACATGGTCTACATTTATGGAGAAAATCAAATAGTGCACACAAAGATACCCCATTTGGGTTTATAAATTCCACGTGCACATCATTCAAGCAAGTGGAGCATTTTCTTTGCTGATTAATAAACTAAGAAAAAAAGAAAAACTTCTGCTTGCTTACCCTTTGTTAGGATCGTTCCAATAGTCCCATCCCTCAGGCACAACGATATCAACCATCTTTGTTTGGTAAAATATGACCTTGAGTAGGGACCCCATGCTCTTCCTAGATAGGTTCTCGCCAATCATTCCAGGTTGCAGATCTTGAACACAAACCCAGTCGGATCACTTTCCTTCGCTCTCCCATGAGCTGTCACCCAGCCTGCAATCGCGTTGCTCGCGACTGTAGACAGTGTGCAGTCCTGCATCATGAGATTCATTCTAGCTCAGGAGATCCACTGGCATGGAGATCATGTAGCAGAATAATTGAATCATGAAATTACGAATTGGCCTTGTAGAGTATTCTATCCATTAGGACATTAGCGGGATCTAGCAGAAGTGGAAAGGATTTTTCTAAAAAAAAGAAACTTTTGATTTAATGACACCACTCTGTATTCATGTGTCTATATGTATGCATAGGTATGAACAAAATGGTGATCACTCATTTAGACAAACTGTTTGTAACCAATGATGCAACTATAGTTGTGAATGAGCTCGAGGTCTAGCATCCTGCTGCCAAGGTCTTGTCTTTAGCTGGCAACATGATGATAAATTAATGTAATACACACAAACATGCATATAGAACAAAAGAATAGCGAAACAGATTGACTATAACCAAATAACATGATAAATTAATGTAATACACACACAGATGGGGGTTTCTCAAAATTAATGTAATACAAAAAAACCCCTAATTTCAACGATGTAAAAAGTTTAAAAATTGATGAAATACTCACCCTAGTCAAAGATGATGAGGTTCTCTTGTTTCACACCATACAAATCGATATCCTTGATATAAAATGTCCTGATTTCAAATAAAAAAGGAAGTGAATGTCAGGAAATAACAAAGATTACGGTCGATAAAATATTTTAATGAACTGTGAAATTTATTTGATGGTCAATATCTTGCAATTAGTAGAGTAAATCTCGTACTGTATGAAATACAGTGTATTCATGGTCTTCAACGGTTCATTTTATAAGAAACTCCATTCATATAATATTAATTACAAAAAGGAAAGGAAGAATAAGAGCAATAGCAGCATAGCTAGAGATGACAAAAAGGGCATGTGGAACTTGAAATAAAGGGTGAAGAAATTAGCATGAAATTTGTTTTTAGTATTAAAACTAAAATTTAAATAGAAAGAGACTGAAAAACCCTTTCAAGTTCCCCATGCAAACAAAATAATAATAACCTTAAGTTTTTAAACCAATGGATAACAAAAAGCATCTTGATATTCACAGACCATTTTAGAAAGAAAACAATATATTGAAATGTAATTTATCTATATTCGGAAGACCATTCTTCTATCTAACATAATGAAATGTAATTGTTGAACTTGCTTCTCTTGCTCCCCTCCAAACTCAACATTATCACATTTTAGATTGATCTCTGAACTTGCATTCGAACCCATTGCTGCCTTCTTTTCAGAAAAATTGTCAGTATCCTCAAAATATTTAGCAGTATATCCATCATATTTTCTTGTTGAAGCTTCCAATATTGTGCTTCTTCTAGCTACAAACAAAATAATATAAATGTAATTTTTTAAACCCGTGGATAACAAAAAATGTCATGATATTCACAGGTCATTTCAAAAAGCAAATAACATGGTGAAATGTAATTTGTCTATGGTAGGAAGATCCTTATTCTAACACACACTAACAAAAAATTCACAGAAGAAAAGAACAAAATGTTGAAAAAGGATAAATGATAAGTTATGTATCACTCAGTCTTCTTAATTATAAATCTTATCATCTCCTCAAATTCCCAATATTTTGTTACAAAACAAAGGGTTTTTCTTCTTCTTGAGATTCAATTTTTTCTTTCTATGTTTTTAATCTATAAACCATAGAATGCTGCAACGTTCTCAAACAACAATTAGAAAGCCAACAATGCAAATAATGTTTTTGAGTAAACAGTGCAATTTATTTAGATTCTACAAAACACGTATACAAATCATTTAAGATTAAAACATAAAAGTAATAAAGTAATAAAAATAAAATTTCCTTACCAGACACAAATTGAATCAAATCTCTCACATAAAACATTGAGATCTTTAGGCATCAATCTGATAACTATGCTCCCACTCTCACATGCCTCCAAATAAATAACTTGATCAAGCAGTTTGATTGCAAAAGGGAATGCAAGGGCGTGCATACCATCTCTTAGTAACTATAGGATTCATGCTTCTTCTTCAACACATCTATGAAATCCACAGCATAAAGGTATGTCATTTTGAGCACCCCTAAAACCAAGAATTTTGACCGAAAAACACAGTATTATCCCTTTAATGTCAATCAAGCAGAGCACATCTAAGAAAAAGAAGACCAATGTACTAACCAAGAACTCCGGGGCCTCCATGAAGTAAATAATGATGTGGTCGGTTTTCTATTTACCACATTCCCACTGCCTCCTCAAACTGAAGTCTTGTTACCCAGTAGAACTGCATTCAGATTCTTCGTAGTTACTTGCACCCCTCTGTAATCCTATAGCAAAAGAATCGGTTCAAAAAACTTTGAACTGATGATGAAACATGGCTAGCATGTTTACATTGGTTGCATGCATCAATTTGTGTATATGTGTTTGTTTGTGCTTATACGCGTCCTTAGTTAATAATTGAAAATTTAAGCAACCCAATAGTTGATGCAATCATGATTAACAGCCCTTTAGTTCTTGCATGCTTAGCGACCCATTAGTTGCAATGCACCCCAGGTGTTCGCTTAAATTTGTTAGTATTAAATTGGGGCAGCAAGTTGAAGCAATAACCAACCCATTGAAAATTGAGATGTAATTTTTACCTTTGCTTGGAAATTGAGATTGAACAAATCCTGGTGCTTCAGCATTAAGAATCAACTCTCTACATTAGGGATCAGTATTTGTCCTACTGAGAAAACACGCCATCATTGCAGAACAGACTCGATTGGAACTTGCCTGTGGACGTAGAGCATCTCGAGGGTGGTGCGGAGGGTGGTGCAGAGGCGATGGCTCTCAACGCTGTAGGTGTGATGAAGGCGCGCATGCAGATGTTAGTTTAAACTCGAGAAGCACCAAGTAATAATCAAAATCCATCAAGGAAGAATCAAAAGTGGGTGCATCAAATCGATCTAGAGACAGAGCAGATAAAAAATCGTACCTTTTTTGAATCGAGGTCGAGCAGCGAACGGTTGAGGGCGTCGATTAAGCAGCGAGTTGAGGGCATCGATCAAAAATTGTACCTTTTTGAATCTTTGCTTGATGAAGCAGTGAATGGTTGTGGGCATCAATTGAGGCATTGAGAGCGAGGCAAATGGCTGGAAAGAGTCGAGCTTGACCAAATTTGTGCAACGAAACATGGGGAGTCTCTGCCGTTGAATTTTCTTTCTCTGCTCCTCGTCTGTCCCTCTCCCGGCGGAGCTCCCATTCGTCAAGGTGATCTGCCATCCCACCGAAAAACGATGTGAGCACCCCTTAGATCCTAGAGCTTGATGTTAGCGGCGTTACGGAGCTCCGTAGGGTTCTGCGTTTTAGAGAAGAGAGAGGGAGAAACTGATTTCCCCCCAAAATGTTTTCACCGTTTTTAATGCTTAGGGTTTTGCAAATTTCAAATTTCAACGTTTTTAATGCTTTCAAAGTTTTGATTTTCCCCCAAACTCATTTCCCCCTCAAAATTTAAGAGTTCCTTGTTAAGAGTTTTCAAATTCAAAAACATCCCTCAATTCTTCCCTCCAAATTACACAACACTTTATCATATTCATCATATTATATTCAATTTCTCTTATCCAAATTCTCTTCTCCCAAATTCTCTTATTCAATTTCTCTTGTCTTATATACAAATTGTATTAACCAACAATTGTTTTACCCAATTTCTCATCTCTTATCCAAATTCTCTTATCAAAAACTCTTATCCAATAACCCATGATAACATCCCTGTTTTATAATATAGATATATATATATATATATATATATATATATATATATATCTATATTATAAAACAGGGATCTTATCATGGGTTATTGGATAAGAGTTGTTGGATAAGAGATTTTGGTTAAGAGAATATGGATAAGAGAATTTGGATAAGGGATAAGAGAATTTGGGTAATTGGGTAATAGATTTTGTTGTTGTAAGTTGAATATGAGATATGAGAAATTGGGAGATGAGAAATTGGTTAAGTTATATACATTGGGGGGAATTTTGAATTTTGAAAACTATTATGGAATCTTTGAAATTTAAGTGAAAAATAAAAACTTGGTGGGATTTTTGAATTTTGAAGTTGAAAATATTGATAGGGCATTGATTGATCAAGTCAGCCCGTTCTCTCCCTCTCCCTCTCCCTCTCCCTCTCCCTCTCGCTCCATCCCACCCCCAAAAACCTCAGATCAAGGCCCCAACCAAAAGGAAATCAGCGGCTGATTCGGCATCTTCTCTGTTGGTTCTTCGGATCAAGGCCCCAACCCAAAATTATGCAGTTGCATCGAGCTCATCCGCGGCTAGGTCAACCTGCAAGGCCACCGGTCTCATCATCCGTCTCTAAAGTGAAGCTCTCGCCGGAGGCCCATGCCAGCAACGCCAAGAAGAGTGGGGGTAGCGACCACACAGTCGTCTCCAAGTGCGCCGAAATCCAGCTCGCCATCTTGGCTCGCCAATCCAGCCCGCCGAAGGTTCCATGTTTTGCCCCTTTCGTTTTCTCACAGATCCTGTGTTTTTTTGGGTATGAGTCCTAGATTTTATGTTGGATAATCTCGGATGTTTTGTATCACATTTTAGTCAAGGTTTAGTTTAGTGAAAGAAAAAATGGGTATGAGTTAGCCTTTAACGTTAATTTGTGAATTCACAGTGGTTTTGTCAGAATATCTTTGGACTTTGATCAATTTTTGGTTCAAAATTCTTAGCCTTTTGTTAGATTAGAAAATTAAATTGAGCTAGATTCTGACTGAAACGCTAGAACCTTGTGCTTGATTAATCAGTTGCTTCTTACAAATCCTTAAATTTACCCTAGGAACTTTGCGGTTGAGTAGTTATTTGCTTCTTAGGCCGCCTCAAATTGCTTCATTTAGATAAGATTTTCTGTTGACCAGTATTTGGAAACTAGCTATTAGAAATTGTATGATTCCTTTGTGTTTTGACTCGGAAGGTATATGTTTATTTGATGTTGGTTTTTTATTTACACGTTTCTATGGAGCTTTTGGATTATTTACGCTAAATTACCCTTATTATTTTTGTGTGTGGGATTTTTGGATTTTAGTTGACATTTTAGATATGCCCAGTTTGTTTTGTTGCTTGAAAATCGTTTAATTTGCGCATTGATGAAGCAGGTAAGTAAGAACTCAAGGTGATTCTGGGGATTCTGAGGGCATTCCGATCTAAAGATTATTCCGTCAAATTAGTGAAGGTATTTTCTGAAACTCTTTTATCTATATATGAATTTGAAAAATAGCATCCAATAAATTAAATACGTATGCATTTATATTTTTGTACTTAATATGTGAGAGTGGACATGGTCTTTTGTTAGTTGTGAAGTGTATCGATTCAATATACAATGATGTATTTTTCGCATCTTATAACTTGATAGAATTAAATAAAAAGTGTTAAGCCAACAAGAATGATACCGAATACCTAAACTTCACCCTTTAATCTAGCAGTCAATGCTTTATAGTTCAGTATCTCATCAACATCAGTATCATTTCATAGTATCATTTCAATTTATAATTAGATGGGTTCTTTAATGAAGTAATGATTTTTGTTGGAGAGATGCCCACATGTTGTTTTGTGTTTTCACCCAGGAATGCATACAAAGACATCAAAGGTTCTTCATGATAATTGATGCATGCATGGATGCATCATGGTCTTTTGTTTTTGTTTTTTGATGTACATAAAGGAATTCACTTCTCATAACGTTTGTTCTGAATGTTTCACTAAATCTAGGCTGAGGATGTGATATCGGACATCTTCTTTATTTTTCAGAAATCTTTTTTCCTTAGGGCATGAAAATTTTGTCATCCTAAGAGAGTTTCTATTGGCTGCTTTGCAGGTCCAAGGTCCAAGGGCAGATTAGTCTGTTGTCTGGCACATTGATGACTTTTGGCATTTTTAATTATCCTTTCTCAGAATTTGAGCTAATGGCAGAAGAACTTTTAATGAGCTATTCACTGATCAAGGTGATCGATGTTTGAAATGCTCTTTTTGGCCATTAATCACTTACAAGCTTCTATAATCATAGTTTGATATAGTTCTTCTGCATTTATTAATCATGTTTCATAACTCCTGATCATGAATTACTGCAACTTACGTATGTGCACAACGAGTTTGTAGGTATGCAAGGCTACGTGTGAAGCTGTATCATATTGCAATGAATTTTAATATCAATCAGTTAATTTGTCCAAACAAACTTTCCATATGAGTTTGAGCATACACGATAGGCATGCTAAACTTTTATATGACTGTTTTTTGTAATATAGATGGCTCCTAGACCATGGAATTGGAGGTAATTAATAAGCACTGATTAAGCTATTATGTATGCTTTCTTTGAACTCAATGCAACTTCTTTATGGATGGAAGTGAATTGCACCACTCTTATAAAATGGATAACTGCATTCAAGGCTTTAACTATGAAGCTTGCCTTTCACTCATAGTGTTAATCAATGGGAAGAAAATCTTATGTGTGGATGTCTCACATGTTTTTGGAGAAGTGGGTGCCCTTGCTAATTGGTTTTCTTAGTTCGCTCCTAGGTACGAATTCAAATTTCAAATGTAGACACGATTTTAGGGTTTCATAGTGCGCTCCGTGCATTGGTTTTCTTAAAAATAGGGATTTTTGGTACATATTAGGCTTTTGGCCTGCGAAGGGATGCATGCCGAGCTTAACAGGTACACCATTCATTCTTTGTTATCGAACCAAAATTAAGGGTTAACATGTTTTAAATGCTCCTTTTGGCCATTACTCACCTACAAAATTCTATAATCATAGTTTGATATAATCATAATTAGAATGGCAACTAGAACATGGAATTGGAGGTAATTAATGAGCACTGATTATGCTATAATGTATGCTTTCTTTGAACTCAATGCAACTTCTTTACGGATGGAAGTGAATTGCAACATTATTATAAAATCCTGTTGAATGCACAATGAGAATATTCTCAAGAAAATTTCAGGCAAGTAGATTCTGCAAGTAGATTCTGAAATTTTTCACCGTTGATCTACTTGCCTATTATCATAAATTGATACCAATTTATTATAACCGTTGAAAAAATTTCACCAATTTATTATATTCTCATTGTAGGCACCAATTGGTGAGTAGATTTTGCAAGTAGATTCTCAAAATTTCAGGTTACTTAATAACCAATTTATTATAACAGGAAAATTTCAGGCAAGTAGTTTCTGCAATATGCATACTACATATCCAAGCTCAACTAACCAATTAATTATCTTTGTTTTGGTGCAATGGATACTATTCAAATCCAGGTTACTAAGATATCTCAAAAAGAAATCCTCATTTTCCAACTTCTGCCAAGGCATTTGTTCTATGCAAGTTAATATCTTTACTTTTACTTTGGCCTTTACTATATCCTGAAAATAACCTGAAGGATGTTGAAACACTTTAAACCTTGGAATAAACTTAATCAAATATCATAGAGAGAGAGTATATTCTTTATTCAAGGTTGAGATAAAATAACAAAATACAGGAACAATTGAATGATATTGATGCACATTAGCCTTTGATTCAAAACACGTAAAAATGTTGCAGTTCGAGAATATGTTTGTGATTTTTTCTCAATGGGGTTTCTTACTTTTTTTTACAGTTGAAGTCTTCTTTCCAACTTCACTTTGATGGAGCTAGCCCTACTGCTGAGGACATTGGTCTCCAGGTAAACTAAGGCTATTGCTTCAAGGGGGTTCTATTTGAAAATTACTCACACTAACTTAATTTTGGCATATATGTTTCTTCCTTGCGGTTTATGAATAGATTTTTAACCTCTCTGCTATAAGTTTTTGTTTGTGTGCTATGTGTGCACACTTCCCTTTAGGATTCAAACAAGCTATGAATGCACAGTTATAATTTATTTAGATGGGTATTTGAAAGATGATAAATTTTGTTTGTGGATCCTCCTTTAGGATATCTTTTGTAGCTCAATCTTGATAAGAGGGTCATTTTTTATTCTTCTCTCTACTTGGAAAAAAAGTGTACATATCCTTCTTGCATTTATTTCAATTGAAATTATCGCTCATTTCATCTGTTTTATCTTTTATCCTAACTTTTCATACCTCTTTGCTGCTAAATCATTTGTTAATTGCTATCCTTTTGAGACTGGATGCACTTATTTGCCCTGACGAAATTGATGTCTATTGCATGTTATTGTTTAATTTCATTGTATTTTAACTGATTTCATGATTTTGTGCGCTTCCATGATACTGATATATGTTACCAGCTTTGGAATTGATTTCATATTAATAAAAGTTTGGAAGTTTATATTAATTTTCAAAGTTCAGTTTTTGGGGAATTGAGAAGTTTAGCAAAAAAACCTATTTTTTGGTTTCTATACAATTTTTTCATGCAATTCCAATTTTGTATCACCTGTGCAACGTGTGTGTCCTGCAGTAGTATCTATATGAGAGGAACCGTGAAGGCTATAGTTATGGAACAATGCAATAGTTATGAGATTTTATAAACTATTGATACTTTGTTTGCAAATAGTTCAAACGGCAGAAGTCTGGGTCTGAGATCACAACGCAGACACCCATTGGGTTGTGAAACTTTCCTGTTATTTCCATTTTTGGTGAATGCACAATGAGAATATTCTCGGGAATGTATAACATGTTAGATAGGTCTTTAAAAGATAATAAACTTAATTTGTGGTGCCTTCTTTATATGGAGGGAAGGCAATATTTATAGCAATGTTTATAGCAAATATTTATAGCCAATTTGCTATAAATATTGCAGAAATCACATTTGTTTATATAACAATGAGAATATTCTGTAGCTCAATATCCATCTTGCATTTATTTCAATTGAAATCATAGCCATTTTCCCATCTTTCATCTGTCTTTCAATTGAAATTATAGCCATTTTCCCATCTTGCATTTCTTTCATCTGTCAATCTCCATCTACCATTATGCCTATATTTATTTTTGTCCCTTTGCATTATGCAATCTGATGGCAGCCACGGCCATGGCTATTTTGTTTGTTCGTTTTTAATCTACATCTCCGCTGAATGAAGCTTATTGGACACATATCAAAAGGACTTCATGTAGGCAAAGCAGTGATAACATTTCCCATCCTTGCTTTTGTTTTGTTAGAGATTGTAAACTTATTTTATCTGAATCCCACAAAGAAATGTAACGCCTCAAGATTTCTGCACACCAAGTGTTTGTGCAAATGCTTAAAAGAACCATATAAATACCCATGTAATCACATGGTTGTATTGACATGTCTATGTGTCCCTTTTAAGATTTTTTCGTGTTCCTGTATTAAATTTGTAACATATCTATGTCTCATGTCTGTGCCCTCATTCTTCTTTGGTTGGTGAGAACAGCGGCAACTGCTGCATTATCAAATTTTTTGCCCCCACATAATTGTTAAATCTTATTAGGATTTATTTACAAAATTTAATGCTAACCCAGCAGTTCATCATGTCACTTGACCGTCATCTTATCTTGCATGCATATTTTTTTATAAAGCACTAACAAACTTAAATGAACAAGGATATCTGATAGTTATAAATGTTGCTGAATTTTGCAGATATTTGCTGGTGCATTGGTTAAAAAAGCATATGATAACTGGATGCATGCTATAGAATATGATGGAAAGGGTCTTCTGGGCATACAACAGAGTAAGAACACCTCCCAAAATGAACCTCTGCTTGCTCTAATGAAGTATCATGCATCTTATAATCAACAAGTTTCCGAAACATTGTGTATTGAGCGATGTCAGCCTCTACATCATGCAGAGGAAGCTCGAATGAGGAAATTTCTCCACCATTTGGCAAGCCTATGATAAGCAGGCTCAGGTAATGATCTGATCAGTTTTCATGGATCTTGGAATTTGATCTGATCAGTTTTCATATATCTTGGAATTTATGTAAAGATCTCTTCTTGGGGTGTAGGCTGTGATCGGACTGTTTTTGAGATGTTTGAAAAATTGCATATTGATCATAATTTTCATAGTTTTTTTGCTAACTACATCAGTTTTTTCTGTTGTTCTTAAACGGTTGATTTGTTCACTGTATATATTGTTGGTAACCTATATTGGTTCTTCCATTTTTCTCCATGGCATATGGTTTGTCATCTATACAAATTTGTATGATTTGTACATGGCTGTGTATGGCATCCATGTGTTGCCTCCTTTGGCCATAGTTCATTGTGGCTATATTTCACCATAATTACTATGGCTATATTTCAGTATATGACATTTGTTTGAGTTTACCCTTAAGTTAAACAGTAATGCAACTGCTGAGGTATCTTTCTGATCCAAGTTATCAGCATTCTAGACATCATGTTGTTTATTCAGATTTTCATACTTAATCGTTACATGCGTGTTAGGATTAGAATTCTCCTTATGATCATTGGTTTATTGCAGTTAAGTATTATATTAATGTAATCCCTAAATAATTTTTACAGAGGACCGAAGTATATGAATATTCAAAGGTACTTGGAAATTCCCAGTTTTTCCTGCTTCCTTTCTAGCCATATAAGTTAGTATATGCATATATGCTTGCTGACGTGGGAAAGGCACAACTTTAAATTTTAGCGTTTTGTGTCGATACTAATTTCCTGATTGTTTTATTTACATTTAATGTTTTTCATACATTTTTGTTTGTAATTTCACGAGATGGGATCATATAATTTATTCCTTAGGATTGACACATCCGCTGTCTCCATAAACATGATCTTTTAATTTTTAAAGGCTTTGGCAGTTTTTTATGACAGCCAATGTATGATGTATTATTCACATGATTTATCATTCAAGGACCATGTAATATGCATAGAGTCTTCCTGCCAGTTTCAGTCAATATGCTGAATGAGGACACCTCTGAGGAATAGACCTGGGGGTTCTGACAATTGATTTTTCCTTATTTTCAGTCGCATATTTTGTTGACATATCTATTCTAATTTGGCAGCCCATAATGTTAAGCATGTAACTAGGTGGTGTGAATTTGTGAGTAACCTACTTATTGTTAATTTATGCCTGACAAAGCCCTGTCCCAGCTAGGTGTAGCTGTGGCAATTAAATCCTTTATCATAATTAATAACCGAGGAAATTGTTCATTGTTTGATATTCTGTAACATGTTTATTACTTCGCCATCTTTGCAGGGAAGTGATCAGCATGGGTTGCAACCAATCATATATGCCATGTACATCCTCTGATTGCGCGTGAAAGTTCCAACTTTCACAAACACCCACTGATCGGGTCCTAGCGCCAGAATGAAGAGAACCTCATATTTCTCTCCTGGGGAGAAACGGTCCATAGGCGCATATCTGCACACACGAAGCCTGAAGATTTGTATCAGTTCTGCAATTTCCACCTCTGGATCCCTATCCAAAATAACACAGATGTTATAACAATAAAGAAAATTTAAAGTGTGATTGATATGTTTGTTTCTGAATGGATGTTTCATTCTATATAGTGGGGGTTTGTTTGATAATATAAAGTGTGATTGATATGGTAATATCAATTATAAAGGTACCCTGACAGTATACATGTATCAAATTGAACATCAACAGTAATTGTAACAAATTACATTAGAGTTATTTTGTATATTCCAAGTCATTGCAACATTTACATCAGATTTCTTGCGCACCTTATTTTCTTGGTGGGAATTGGCATGCATCAGATCTTATTTATTTATTTGAAACATTTGAGGACCACACATATCTGGATTCGACTTTGTTGCATTAATTTCGGATATGCTTGAAACTAACTCTGTTGTATCTATATCATTTTTCTGAGGCTGGTGTTTCATGGAGGCAACGCTGACTTTGGAGAAAATTATAAATTCATGAGTATCATCCTCCCATTATTTTTTTAAATGATTGCTTCTGATATTATGTTGATTTTTAAAAATATTATGTTTATGAATTTAGGTTTGTTCAATAATGACACTTACAGAAGATGTATAATTTCCCCAAGTACGTGCCATTCAAACTTGAATTATTTGTGAACCATTTTCATAGTCCATGATCGTTTCTTTTGGAAACATTTGAGAATGAATTTTGAGAATGCCTTTTTGTTGTATGAACTTCTCATAATGCCAATAAACTTCGCATATCTTGCGTTTGCCTTTTAGAAATTTCTTGAAAGAAAATCACAAAAAAGCCAACCTATTACAATTGTAAAGTAAATGTTATCCAGCAATAATGCATGAGGCATCAATACATAACATCACTGATATAGAATTCATAATGTTTGGCCTTTTGAAGAAATTGGTTAATACGAAGGATCAGATAAATAATAATACTAATGCATCATTGAAGACATCACCCAACCATCAATCATTCATGCATCCCCAAATAATGTAGCTCCAATTAGGAGTCTCAGATACCAACCACGCAAGAAGCTTAATCTCTTACGATTTTTCTACAGATAAAAAGAATTGATAATTCGCGTCAGCTAAATTTTTTACGCTAATTAGTTGTTCCGCGCATCGCTAAATTTTTTAACGCTATTTTTGTGCTAATTTGTTGTTCTTTTAAATTTTGGCTGTGGAAATATTATTTGGGAAATCAAAATTTCGCGGGGGAAAATCTTAAATGAACCGTGCCCGCGGGCACGGGTTATTTGCTATATATATATAGATATACTATAAAATAGTGATGTTATCAAGAGAAACTGGATAGAGAAATTGGACAAGAGAATTTGGACAAGAGAATTTGGATAAGAGAATTTGGACAAGATTTTATACATACTTATATACATATACGTATATCTATTATACGTTTGACAATGTTTTTTGAATTCTATGGCTGAGTAGGACAAGATAAAGAGTGGTTGAGATTTGATCTTAGTAAATCAATGGTTGAGATTGGATTTTATGAAAATTTTGGTGGGAATACTTAAATTTTGGTGGGAAAAGTGTCTTGGGAACAAAACTTTGAAATTAGAAGTGTCTTGGGAAAGATGGTGGAGATTAAATTTGGGGGGGGTGAGTGCCTTGGGAACCTAAACTTTGAAATTAGAAGTGCCTTGGAAAAGATTGCAGAGCTTAAATTTGGGGGGAAAAGTGCCTTGGGAATCTAAACTTTGAAATTAAAAGTGCCTTGGAAAATATTATGGAGAAGAATGATCCATTAAATTAAATAAAATAAAAAATTTAGCACAAAACAATTTAGCGGAACAACAAATTAGCGTAAAAATACCCTAAATTCACATCCGCGCGCTGATTTATTGTTCCGCGCCGAAGGCGAGGGTGTGAAATTTGTTGTTCGACGCCGAATTTGTTGTTCCGCGCGAAAGGCGTCCGCGCCGCTAATTATTTTTCCGCTAATTTGTTGTTCTGTTAAATTTTGGCTGTGCAAATAATTTTTTGAGGAACAAAGATTTCGCGGGGGAAATCTTAAATGAACCGTGCCCGCGGGCACGGGTTATGACTAGTATATATATATATATATATAAGGTTGAGGGGGATGAGCAGCCGGTGTAGGAAATTTCCTACTACGGCCCTCCGAAACCCTCATTTTACCTAATGTTTTTTAGAAAAATTTCTTTGTGGTTGTTATACATGTTCTAAAACCGCAAAACCCTAAATATGGGTGAACCCTAAAGGGATTTGACCATTGATCCACTCGTTACAAAAAGTTCTATTGTTCCGAACCCGTTGAATTTGCAACAAGTGGATCGATGGTCAAGAAATATTGGATTCACTTGATTTTTGATATTTATATCATCCATATTATGTAGAAAATGATGAATGGTGTTGATCTTCAAAAAAATGATGGAAAATGAGGTTTTTGGAGGGCAGGTGTAGGAAATTTCCTACACCGGCTGCTCATTTCCCTTTTACACACACACACACACACACACATATGGATTAATGGGTATCATACGCCATATGAGGCTTTGCCTCATACTCCCTCTCATATAAAGCAACCAAGGACAAGCCCACATGGGCTTGTACTTGGTTGTACTTAGTTGCTTTATGTGAGAGGGAGTATGAGGCAATGCCTCATATGACGTATGATACCCATTATTCTCATATATATATATATATATATATATATATATTCTATAATATAAAACATGGATGTTATCATGGGTTATTAGATAAGAGTTGTTGGATAAGAGAAATTGGATAAGAGTTTGAATTGTATTTGGGGTATAAAAATGAGGGATGTTATCATGGGTTTTTGGATATGAGAAATTGGATAAGAGAAATTAGATAAGGGTTTGAATTGTATTTGGGGGTATAAAAATGAGGGATATTATCATGGGTTTTTGGATAAGAGAAATTGGATATGAGAAATTGGATAAGGAACAAAAGTTAGGATGAGGTTTGAATTTGGGGGGAAAACCATTGGTTAGGTTGTTTGAAATTAGAAGTTAAGAGAAATTCGATCTCGCTGCCATCCAAACTCTACTCTCTCTCTCCCCCCCAAAAACCTCAGTCCTCATCTGAGAGTTCGGATCGCACAAAGGAGCTCCGACCAATATCGCCGGCGAGAGCTCCGACCAACATCGTTGTTCCATGTTCACAGTTTGATTCTCAGGTCTTTACCCCATCCCTGTTCCATGAATGGTTTTGCTCTAATTATTATTTCCTCAAATTTTGTATGGGTTTTTATCTCATGCTTTTTAAAGATAATCCTTTATTGGGTTTTATGTTCGCATAAAATCTTCGTGCCTACATATGAGAAATGACGTTTGTGATTCGAGGTAATTTGAACTTTAGGATTTCAAGTTTATCTATCTAACTGCTTGAGGGAGGTGGAGGAGTACAATATCTACAGTAGGTTTGTGGGGGAGTGCTATTAATCTTGCAAATTCATTAGCAACTTCAGTAGGTTTTAGCAACTTCAGTAGGTTTGTTGAGGGATTGCCAATGGATTGCCAATTCAGTAGTTAATTCATTAACAAAACTCTGTATCAAGCTTTCATAGTCTTGGTAACATCAACATATTCAGGTAATTAGCTGCTATGGATTGCCAATGGAACATGTAATTTCTACTTTGCCCATGGGTTGTCAATATATTAAGTGATCCTTTTCTTTGTTGGCATGGTCAACCACTGAAAGCATAAATAATTATTTTGTTTGATTATTCTTTGGGCTCTTTTCTTTATGTACTGCTAATATTAGCCATGTAATTTTCGGGTCATGATTTTTAAATACTCTTAAAGATGTGGATCATTCTTTAAAATAGTTTTTGGTCTGCATTGTGTTTTTCCTGTTATACCATTATGATATTTAGTTAGTTTATCCATTGGACACATTCTTTCGCATAAATCTATGTGTATGTCATTTTCGGCCAAATAGCAGTGTTTGTAGGGCAACAACATGTGTTTCCAGCACAAAAAGCAGGTGAGCACATGTGGGTTCTGGGTTTTGGTTAACTTCTTGGTTGCAAAATATGTTTTGGTTTATTTCATGTTTTTTATGTTTTTGTTTTGTGTTCTTTTGGGAATTATATCAAACATGGCATGAGGAATGCGAATTATATCAACCTATAGAGTTTTGTGTTCTTAATTAAACAAGTACCGAAACACTTTTAGCTTTTCTGTTCATATTGCTACACTATCAGCAAGGAAATGCAAACAATAATTTGTTCATCATATTACAATGGTAAATCTGAAGTATGCTATAGGATGCACCAAGAGTGATATAGGTCATTTGGGTATCTAATATCCACTTATAATTTGGGTTGTTCGTATTTAAGTTGAAGTCATATGAGTACTGGTGCTTTCCAAACAATGCCATTCCTTCTCATGCTAACATCTACATGTTACTTTTCTACCCTTGACTTCCCAATTTTGAGCTTGATTACATTAGTAATACTGTCAACTTTCATTCATTCAGCACCGTCTTCTCAACTTCGTCGACAAGGCTCATGTGGAAGATGTTATCCCCATCCGGGTGCCTTCCACTCGCAGCTTAGTCAGTTGCTCATGCGCTGCATCCAAAGAGTAGCAAGATCCAATCTCGACAACATTTCTATGGAGAAGGAGCTTCCTCATGAAGTTGTTGAAGAGATTAAAGCAATACAGAAGACGTCCCAGGTTGATGATTTTGATGTTCCCGCCAAGGACCCTGTCCATGAAAAAAGAATTAAAAGAATTCACAGGGCTCTAGATTTGGATGATGTGGAGCTTGTAAAGTTGCTCCTGACCGAGTCCAAAGTAACTTTAGATGATGCCACTACTATGTACTAAGCAGCTACTTAATGTGATTCCAAAGTAGTCGTGGGAGTATTAGAGTTGGGGCTGGCCAACGTAAATCTCAAAAATAACAGAGGGTACACCCATCTTCATGTTGCTGCCATGCGAAGGGAGCCAGCTGTTATAGTGTCTCTTTTCAAGAAGGGTGCCTCTGCATTTGAATTTACAAGTGATGGCCAAAGTGCTGTCAGCATCTGTAGGAGACTTACTAGGGCAAAGGATTATAATGTAAAGACTGTGCAGGGTCAGGAGTCAAATAAAGACCGCTTATGCATTGATGTTCTTGAGAGAGAGATCAGGGGGAACCCATTGGCAGGGGATGAATCTGTAACATCACCCTTACTAGCAGATGATGTGTATGCGAAGCTTATATACCTGGAAAATAGAGGTGTGTATTTTTTGAGCTGGGAATTTATCTTCTTTGCGTCATATGAAGGCTCTGTTATTTATAAGCATCCAACTGATATTTTTGTTGCCGATTATACGATAATTGTTATGATTAAGAATGTTCCTCAGGTGATGCTACATACTTTTGTTCTATTTTGAGATCAAGGTGATGGCAAAACCATCCTGTTTCATACTGACTGTTAATCTTACTTTTCTGGCTTTTGATTTCGTTTCCCTAATTATTGAGAAAGAAAAACATCTTCACTGCCAACAGTTTTAGGCATATGTTTTGACATCAGCTAGATAAAAAATGGTTAGCCCATTTTCTTTACAAAAATGATGCTAGAATTTCAAATTACGTGGGTACATTGTTTAAGAAATAACTAAGCTAAATGTGAAAATTTAAAATTCTGCATGGGCATATCTAGGATTGTTATTCATACGGATTATGCAGTTGTCATCAATGGACATGCCAAGTTGATATGACAAATTGGTAACAAACAAAATGAAGCGTACTATGCTACTTTATGATGGAAGTACTATTCTGATAACTTGAATGTCTAAAAAAAACATTTTGATAAGCAACAAATTATTCTTCATAAGTGAGATAAAGATGTGAGACATTGTTTTTTACTAGCACACTGTTGGTATTTTAATTTATAACAAATTTATACTGCAAAAAGATGTTTCAACCTGAATTTCAATGTTAAGATGAATGGTGTATGCAACTCTTGTAAGAAAGTGGAAATGGATCAGAAGAAATTTTTAAAGCATGACTTTAGAAGCAACATTCACGTAAAATTGCGCAAACAGGATATATCTAAACAATTATGGACCAGCCGTCAATGTTGGTTTTTCTATGACATATCTCTCTATCTATATACATATTTGCAATGCACATCCATAAAAGTAGCTGGTTCTTTGATTTCAAAATCCATAAAAATAGTTATTTGTTTATGTTCAATGAACTCTTTGCTTTGTCTTATACATTTTTAGATTGTGAACCCATTAACATTGAGCATTGGGCTGTTGTAAACTTTTCTGCATGTTGTGATATTAGCCACATGTCTCGGGAGCTTATTGCATACAGAATGAGAAAAGGAATAGTATGTGTCATCATTGCATTACTCATATTGAATTATTTCAAATATCAATGCACTGATATTTGTTACTATTTTGTGTAGAACATTAATCGTCCACACACCTTAATTGAGGAAGACTGTCGATTTATAAGGTTTAGACCAGTTGCGAGAGTTGAATGAATGTTTGAAAATGTGATGGCAAGCCTTCATATTGCTCCACAGTTTCTTCTATGTGTTCTTGAGAGGAAAAAAAATCTGATATCTATGGTGCGTGACAGTCTCTATGAAGTATGCATTTTATGCTAATTCTTTATGAAGTAATTCAAAGATTGTTTTCTGTTTTCCAGGACACTGGAAGAAGAAAAGCCTCCACAAATTGGGAATCGTCATTCAATGCATTACTCCTACTAGGACCAATGACCAGTCTTTGAAAAGTGTTCTGCTGAAAATTAATTCCAAGGTATTCAAGTTTTTTGACTTAATCCACTTTTTTTCGTTTATTAGAAATAGTTAAGATGTCCCCTGAACAAATGCTCATAGTAATTTTTTCGATAGAGTTATCCTTTAATCTGAGGTTAGTATAATATGAGGGGATAGTATTCTACAATGACCAATAATGTGTGTGTTTGTATGATTGAAGTGGTTGGTCCAATTGTTTTCTGGATTCTCCACTATTTTTGTTTGTGTTGTTTGTATCTAGATTAGGGGAAACACAATCCAATTATACATTAACATTATTAATGTTTTAGTGAAATTAAAATGATAAAACAAACTTGCTAAAAACATCATTATATTATGTGGAACAATGCACTGCATGGTGTTTAGCTTTAATATTCACACAGTACTAATATATTTGAATTGCAATAAACATTTTGAATCCATCACCTACATTTCAATAAATTCTCATACACAGGATCTTCAAAGGTGAATTTTATTTCATTTAGGAGTTATATTCTAGGAATTCCATGTCACGCATCCTGTAATTGTGCTTTTTGGTACAAAGGAGTTATCCACACTCCCATATTCTTTGTCTCTGGGCTTTCTTCTGTATTGTGCTTTTTGGGTAATAACCAAAACTAACCCCTAGATTTACTTCCAGCCTTTTTCTAGAACATGATTTCCAAATGAGTGCATCACTTTTGGTCGGGGTGGGATCTTTTGAGTTCTTGATGGAATGAGGTATGCAAAGTTCCCTTCGTTTTCAAATTATCAGTTTTAATTAGCATTAAAGTTTTGTTTTTTCTAAATTGTTTCGCTGTAGATTGTTTTTCCCCTAGAAATCTTTTTTTTTGAAATATTTAGATGATTTCTGGTAAACCCATCAATGGGTTCTTGATTGGTTCTTGATTGAAACCTACAAATGGGAGAAATTCTTCTGTAGATGTTAGTTATGGGGCAAAAAATTAGCTACCATGTGTGTTGTGTTGGAAGAAACAAAATATAAACAATATTTGATTCATTATATATGAATGATTTATGACAAACCCATTATATTCTATTTTCTCTTCCTAAGTTCTTGACTGAATGTCAGCGACAAGTTTTTTGCCTTCTGTGACAAGGCAAGTAAATGTTTTGGTTTAATTGAAAATTCGATTTGTCATCCGTAAATCCTTTGATTTTGTTTTGTTCGTCGTCAATTTCTGTTTATTTTTGTGAATTTGTAGTCTGTATGATTTTGTTAGCATTGTTCTTAATTTTCATTGGTTCTTTCTTATCCAGAGAACACGTCAAGAGAATAGACCTCCATTTTCACAATGAGGGCCTCCTTCGACTCAACGAGGGCCGCCGCTGCATCAACAGACTTTGTTGACATCCTACATGCTACTATGCCCAAAGACAATGGATGAATTGTGTGCAGAGATTGGGTAGAGGTTGAATGAAATGCTCACCAGCATCCGACGTTCGGTGAGATATCGCAGGAGGATTTTCTAATTAAGTTTGAGGTGGATCGGGAAGGACTTGGACTGGCATCGCCCCACCTATCAGATGCAGCACCCGGGCCAATGCAGCAAAGTTACAGGAGGACGATGAGCTACTTAATGAGGACTGGGCTCGATGGCGATGAACTGAATTCAAATGCCATGGATGGTACCTCCAAAGTTCCCATTGCAGTGAAGAGAATTCAGAGATGTCGTGGAAAAGCCTGGGAAATGCTGGGTTGATTACAGTGATGGTGAAGTTGAGGACGTTGTTGAATTTCTAAGTTACTAAGAGAAGAAAGGAATCTCTTAAATTGATTTTCTACAAAGGAACTCTTGATCTTTACTGTAGTTCCAAGAGTACTAAAAGGGTTTTAAACTGCAATGAACTCATGGAAGTGTCAGGGAAGCTGATGGCAAATTTGTGGTTCTTTTGCCATTATTACAATGAGTCCAGTCAGGGAGCACCCTCCCCACTCCACGGCTATCAGGCGGATATAGAAGATGCTGATGGTGGTGGGGCCGGTGCCACTACTGAGATTTCGAATTCGTTCTCGATCTGTAATGACCGACTCTGATCCAGCTCCATCTTCCAGGTGATCTCGCCACATCCAAAATCACAGGTTATCAGTTCCTTGAATTCGCTTTACTTTCTTAAAGATGTTAGCTTCTGGCCTTATTATTTATGCTTATCCTGATTCCAGAAAAGCACTAGGAGCTTCAAGATTCAGAGGCTAAGATCAAGGTAGCCTGAGGGTTAATCTATAAATTCATTTGTCAGGAGCCATCTCCCCTTAGAAATTCACCATTATAATCTAAGAATTTCTATTTTTAATTCAAATTTATTAATATATTAAGTTCTAATTTGATATGGCCGTCTACTTGATGATATGAGAATTTTCTTGCATTTATTTCAGAAATGGATGAATATTCAGCCTATAGGAGAAAGGATCCAGGTGACAGACATTCATTTTGAGAACTTTTTTATTTTTCTTTCTGTGTATTGATGAAGTTTTGTAATAAGCATCATTTTTCCAAGATTTGGATCAAACACAGTCAATATTGTTGTCTAGGATTATAGGATGGAAATGTGGCAAATTAAAAGAGTTTTTTTTGTCAATAATCTGGTTATATGGCACTTGGGCCAAATGGTTTTAATGCCATTTTCCTTTGTGAGGAAGCCTATGAAAGCGGTGACTAATTGCTTTTCCAGTTCAGTTTTTCAAATCATATTTGGAACTTGACACGGCTAAAACCAGGCATCATTGCGATCTCAAATGGTGACTAATGGAACTACCATTACCAGTCGACCTCCCATCCCTGTTCCATTAAAAAATTCGAAGTTTTTTTAGGTATTGATGTCTTCTTTTATTTAGATCTTTTCTTTAAAAAGTTTAATGTCAAGAAACTTCTTTTAGCTATGATGTAACCGTCGTGAATTGAATCAAGGAAGCTTAAATGTCCATTCAGTTTGGTCTTTGATATTTATTATCTCACTTTGGTTATTGACAGTCCAATATGAGAATTTTGGTTATTGGAGGAGCTAGATTCTTTGGTCTCATCTGATTGACAAATTAATGGAGAATTGAAAGAATGAGGTATATATTTTGTTATGTCATTCTGATTCATTGTTATTGGATAATTAGTTGTATGAATTTTTGCATGATACCATCTACGATAATAATAGAGGATCTGCAATAAGTTTTTTTGCGATCTATGTGTACACAATTCTATTTTTGATTTAAATTGCCTATGCATGCACATTTAAATTCATGCTTGCTATTATTTGTTTTTGGCATTGAAAGTATCTCTGCTTCGGCCTTTCTTATATGGCCATGATGTTGTAACATGGTAGATCACTTAATAGCTGCTAACAAATGCACCACAACATTATCAATATTTTCCTGAAGAATATCTAGGACTACATTTAATATACTAGCATTCCACCTAAATAATTATATTCGATATTGATTTCCATTGACATGAGTACACCTTTTACAGTTTTAATTCAATAACATTTATCCCAAAACCTAGAACTGTTTTAGTATCATGGAATATTTCTAGGATGGAATAACAGACATTTTCAATATATGGCACATTATACATACATTGTGTCTTTTTACTTATTGTGTTTCGTACAAATATACATTGTGAAAAACTAGAGATGAGTCTATTCAAACAATCCATCTGATTTGTTTCCATGATATTTTCTTTCCTAGGTAATTGTAGTCACACCAACAAACCTACAACCTTAACTAAATGGGTAATTCTATACTTAACCAATTTTGCATTGCACAAACGCCACTTTACACACATCCAGCTCCAGTCCTCTTTTGAAGAACCATTCATGCCATCTAAATGTCCTATAACAAAGGATATAGCCAGAATCTTAAGAATTGCAAATTGTTTGTTATTGCATTGAGTTGTTAAAAATTTCGAGGAAATGAAATAATATTTTTCACCCTAGATCCACAAACAAAGAACATGTAGAACATAAGATGTTTCGATCAAAAGATGTCTGATGCACCTATGTTGTAGGCCATGCAGATCTACAATAAAAAAGTGACTCATTTAGGAGTGGAGAGTGGATTTTTTTGCTACAATAAAAGAAAATTTCATCCTAATAAATCTAGAATGTAATTTCATTCTGGGGCTCTCCCCCAATTTTAGCAAAATTTAATCCCAACATTTTCTGTGAAAACTTCAATATCAGTGACCAGAATCAATGCCTAAATAGTTCACGTGATGTAATGACATCCTCTTGGCACAAATTCTTTTACAGTGCGTAATCAGATACTTGATTAATACTGGTAATTTGTTCATCAATGATCATGGAAAATTTGGCAAAGTGAAATTTCCCATTCCATTTAATTGTTTAATACTTGTTTAATACTGGCAAAGTGGAAAATCAGATACATAACAAATAAAATTAGCAAATGGCTCCAGTAGTGACCAAATCAGGGGGAAACATCATTCCATTTACTATATTATTAATTGCCCTTTTGATAGATCTCAGAAATTTATGTATTATGCGGACTACTATTGTTACTACTTGACAAGTGATGTTTTATTACAATATGGGATTGTATATGCTGACTACTACAGAAATTAAAACTATTTGAGAAGCATATTTCACCATCTATATCAGAATGCCATCAGTCCCAATGAAGAATGCAAACAACTTGGGATTCCGACATTGTAGAAGGAAAGTTTCACCCCATCATACTTACAACTAAAAATACTACTTACAGTTGAGTTCTTATTTGTTCTTGATTCTGCATAGTTAATTGTTCTGCATTGATTCTAAAAGGTACAATATGTAAGCTATGTGATATCCATAGTTATTAGGAGCCTTATTTAAAAGTCTAAATGCCACCCATTCACCAATTCTACATATTAGCTTTTTTTGAGATATATGGCTACCTTAATGGACATTATGCCAGCATGTTATTCTAGATGAGAATGCAGCAACACAAACCAATTCTAATATCTTATATGCTGTCAGCTTTCCATTTAAGACATGTGAATATCCCAAATGATGCTAATGCTCCTGAGTACCAATTTGTTATTTGATTTGTATCATTGAATTTTCTTGGGTAAATTACACACAACACATCTATAGTTTCACGGGACCTACACTAATATCCCATGTATTTTCAAAATCTACCATTAACTACTGGCATGTTACGCAGTTTAAGTTAATTTTATGGGTCACATGACCGCACTTTAATGATAATTTTAATGAAATATTATTTGTTGTTTTATCAATACATCCCTTTTGATTGTTTTTTGTTAATAATTTTTGGGCTTTACATGTGGCTTAACTGATTGGTGGCTGTTGAGGAACACGATGTTTCGGCCTGAGTTCCCTCAAGGAATAATGTGAAACATTTATGAGAAACTAATGGATTATGTGTTTCTAATCAATCTTCTACATTGTAAAATTAGAACAAAATTTTTTTCCAGTGACTTTTGCTACCAAAATACGATCTTTTTTGCATTTTGATAAATCACTTTTTCAGGTACTCTGGAATAAATCACTCTTTCTCCAAAATAAGATCTCTATCAATAACTTCTAATAAAGCACTTCAAAATCATTTTTTCATCACAGATTTTTAACCAAAAATTTAGTAGATTGAAATATTCTATTCCTCTATCTTTGTTTCTAATCCTTTCCATTACTCCTCATATTTTTGCAGGATCCAACCAGATCTGTCATTCAAAACCATAGATTGCCAGATCTCTGGTATGCAGACTGTTTGTTAATTTTTCTCTTCCACCATGAAGCTTTCAATTACATTGTGTTTTTATTTTCTAATTTGTTCATCGATATTTTTAGTTGAGTTTCAAGACTTTGATCAATGTCCTGTTTTTAGGTGGGTTTGGTGGTAATATTGTTTGTTAATACTTGATAATGGTGGAGATCCCATCTCTATCTGTAGAAGTAAAATAATATTCAGAAGAAAATGCTAACTTCCACAGGAAAAATTAATTTATTAACCTATACGTGTACAAGTTTAAGGTTTTAGGATGGGGAAGAAATTACTTTACTAACCTATAAAATGTACCGGTTTGCATACGGATGGATCAGGCTATTCACATCAATTGCAACAATGCAGATGAGCAATCAAATGGTGGTACCAAAAATCAAGGAGCGAGCGGGTTGAGTCAAGTGGACTGCTAGAACAAGAAGGCTTCCATTCATGTGGAGATGGCTAGATGAACAAGCTACCTTCGAATAGTAGCTGTGTCACGCCCCGCTTCCCAAAAGTATGGAGGCGAAGCGTGAGAAGGTCCGCTCAGACTTGAAGCTGCAAAGCTGCAAGTCCGATAAGCGTCAATCAAATTTAAAACTGCAGGTCCTTGCAACGCGATCGAAACAATGATAATAATAATGAGCCAAAGAGATATCTCAGAATATCCATAAATAAGTTTCAACATCACAGAAAAGCCACCAGGCTAGAAAGAAAAAGAGTCTAAAGGCCCAAACATGGCCAACAAAAGTACAACGTACAAAACAAAGGTTCCACGCACCGACAACTAACAACAAAGCCTAAAACAAAAGGAACTCAGCAAAGTCACCAAGAAAGGTCTCCGGTGTCCACAAAACTCCTCCTGGGCAATCATGGACTCAGACTCAGCGTCAGCAAAACATCACGTACACAGCAACGGTCTCCGGCTCAGGGTCTAACATGTGACACCCAAAAGAGCAAGGGGCACATGTCAGCAAGTATACAAGAGACTTGTGCAAGGAAACTGAAAGTAGGTACAAGTAAAGCAACCTAGCAGTTCTAGCATGAATGCAATGACATGGCAGTTAAAGTATGAGTGCAACAAGTAAAGTAAAGTAAAGTAAGGTACGAGCATGGCATTTAAACATGGCATGGATGACAAGTTTTACAAGTAACACTCACTAGTACAAGACAAGTAAAGTAAGCACCTCGTGCACAGAGATTCCGCCTTCTGGCTAGAGTGGCTGATCGGGCCACTCCTAAGCTCAGGTGACCGTTTATCCCTACCCCTCCACGTGTATCGAGCCAGGGCCTTACCCCCGAACGCGTATGCTCGCTTCTGGATCACGAGCCAGGAAGTGTTTTTAACAAGTATGGCATAGGGGTGCACCTAGCCGGACAAGGAAACCGGGCATTGGCTTTTGACCAACACATGAGTCCCGTTCCCAGGAAGTAGTATTCAAGAAGTACAAGTATTGTAGCGTGTGCTACGAATGCAACAATCAACTGGGATGACATGTAAGATGCAATGCATGGCAGTTAAAAGTGCGTACAGATAAGGAAAGTAAACGTGACAGTTCAGTATGCATGATTAACAAGTTTAAAGAGTTGGATCTAGCTTCGTTGTCAAGCTAGATCAATTTAGGTGACGGATCTAGTTTCGTTGTCAAACTAGATCAAGTAGGCGTCTAGCCAGCTATCATTTCACTGACTAGTCTCTTTTACGCTAGGAACAAGGAAGTGGCCTAAAAACATGGCCCTACACAAGAGTTGGCAAGTTTCACTTGCCTGCATTCGGTCGTTTTGGTGTCCTGGTGACCGTGACGAGAGACGTAATAATATCTGCGACATAAAACTAAACATCAACTAACCAATTGAAAATAATAATTAATCTAGCACCTATTACTGTTATGCATCTACCGTCTATACGACATACGGTTATTAACTTAACTAACCTACAAGTTATATATATACTAACTTATATTAATAAACAACCAGCTACCATCTAATATTAAGTAACATTAATAAACGATATACTGTCGGAATCAAAAATGCTAGTATACGTCTATATAATACCATAGCACTGGGTGCTAGCAAGTTGTATTCTTTAATAAGAGGATCCACTGGTCCTACATATATTTTAACATGCCAGTACATTGTATCGTCCTATGGTATCCCGTACCAGTATAGACTAGTGCACTTATATATAATACTGTGTATCCAATGCACAACTTATAAGGTACACTCTTTTATCATGAAATTTTAACTCACAGATTACTCCCCATTCAAAAGTTTAAGATATACCCAGTGCACAAACCCTATACTTATGTTCATGTACTTATAGCATTAAATAATAATATTAACAACTAGGGACTTACAAATTCGTTTGATTTCAGATGGGGGGATTCTAGGAGGGAGGGCTGCCGCGTGTCGCTGCGCGAGGGAAGAGAAGGCTGCCGGAAACACGTGAGGGTGCTGCGCTGGGAGAGCGCCGCCGCAGCGTGCCTGACGCACGGTGGGCAGTGCAGGCGTGTTGCCGCAGCGGGGCACATCGGAGGAGGACCGCGTGGGGAGCCAATCGCGAGGCTGAGCGGGGGAGGCCGGACGGCGGAAGAGGGAGGAGACGCCGGCGTAGGGACAACGCCTGAGGGCGCTGTGGTCGCGAGCGGCGCCTGGCGGCGCTGTGGGCATCATCTGGGCGATGCTATCGCCGCGACAGCGTCCGGCGGCTGAGAACGTTAGAAGAAGGCGGCCGCGACACCGTGGCTGCGACAGCAGCAACCATAGCTGCCGCAACACGTCCAAAAAGTGCCGCAGGGCGAGCCAGGGCGGGGATCCGGTCGGGGCATTGGCCGGAGGGTTGCTGGACGTCGAGGGGAAGGCCGGTCGGCGCCGGCAGCGGCTGCCGTGGCCGCTGCTGCTGCAGTTGCAGCAGCCACCAATCGACGGCCCACGGCGTGCACGGCTGTCTCCGGTGAACTGCGGATGTCACGACAGAGCAGAGGAACGGGGCATGCCGGAGGGCACGATGATGACCGGTCGGCGGCGGTAAAGGCCGGGAACGAGGGAAAGATCGGGTTGCTTGTGCTTTCGCGTGGGTTTGTAGGGTGACAGCGCTGTGCTGTGAAACGATTATAAAGCCTAGGTATTTATAAAGAGGAGGCTCACGTGAGGTTGGCAGCTATCTACTGCTGGGGGGGAGTAATAACCCTAGGTCAATATTTATTGGGTATGGGCTGATGTGTGGGCTAGGGCTATAGGGTTGGGTTTGTAGAATTCCCTTTTAGTATTATATAATAACATCAATTTGCACAAAAACTGCGTGTGTGGGCTTGCCACCGTGAATCAAGGAAGTTGGGCCAAAACAAAAGTGGCTAGGGATTAATAGAAAGTGATTAGGATATATTACAAAATTATAATAGTGGCTTAAGCCTGTATAAGACTTTGGGCTAACAAATAACGGATAGGGAAGAAAAGTGAAAGTGGGTCAAGCGGAGCCCTAAAATTGAAAGATAAATACTGGGGTGACCGGGACGACGAGAGGAAGGTAACTAAGAAGACGGATCTTAATTTCGACGTCGGACGACGAAGCTAAAAATAGAAACGTCTCCCGTCAAAAGTGAAAATCGCAACGTCTCATCGAATAAGATTAAATTGTGGGAAAACGACTGGAGAAACGTCGTTCCAAAATAGTGCCACTATTTACTACTCTCAGAGACGTTCACCACGGCATATCACACGAAAGTGTTCACTAACAAACAAAGTCTAAAATAAACACGTGCACGGCCAAGAGCAAGTGCACGATCAAAGTACAACGAAAAGTGGTCGTTATATCCTACCCACCTTAGAATAAAGTCCGTCCTCGGACTTTCTAATATATCTAGTCGTTCTAGTAACTACCCCAATCCTGTCACATTATAATTCAAACCAAGTATAGTCATTACAAGTGCTTATATATGCACTAGGTAGTCAAACATTTACACTACCAAATGCTGGCAAGGCTGATTCACGGTGGATCTTGATGGGAAACTCATTGGGGGATGCCGGTGCGGGATGCTCTAAGGAGGGAGGTCAATCCAAGGTATCGGGCGGCGTTGGATCGGGCGGTGGATCCGGTCGGGACAAGGTTGTGAGATCGGGATCTGGGGTTGTTCCAACCTCTTCTTCAAAGGCTGCAGATTTAGGGAGTTCGGATGCGTTGGGAGAAGAAGTTCACCGGAGGGATTCACACATTGGTGACGGCTGGCAGGAAGTCCGTAGGGGACGGCCGCGGCCTGATCGGCCCTCGCGTAGGGGTCCTGTTTCGCGGCCTCCAATTGGTCGGGGGCGGCCTCCGATTGGCAAGGGTAGGATTTTTTCACAGGCTGGCGTTGCTTCAGGGATTCCGGATCACCAAGTGTTTGGCAAAATTCCCCAAAGACCTAAGCTAGCAATAACTATTGATACGACTGTTGCGAAGAGATCGTGGCTGGACGTCTGTGCTGAAATGCGCACGTATCAGTCGGGGTTGGCCATGACCTATGTGGCCCCCTTGAAAGTGGCAGATGGTTCTCCCCGTGCTCGGGTTCCTGGTAACTTGGTGGAGAGGGGTGCTGATAGGTGGAAGGATACTCTGGTCGGCTATGTCCTTGGAGATATTCCGTATTATGGGCAAATAGTTGCTTGGGTGGAGAGGCTCTGGAGATTGAAGAAGAAGGTACAAGTCTATAGCAAGGATAATGGTTTCTTTTACTTCCGTTTTGAATCCTCGGAAGAATGCGAGAAGATTCTAAAGGGCGGGCCTTGGTTGTTTGATGGCCGGTTGGTAGTCTTGAAGAAGTGGAGTATGAACCTCCGCCATGATAGAGACATTCTAACCTCGGTCCCTGTCTGGGTCCAACTACATGGCCTTCCATTATACATGTGGAATCTGGATACTCTTAATATCATTGCCTCTGTCATTGGTACCCCAATGTGCCTTGATCGGGCAACTGCTAATCTTGAGAGGATTACCTATGCGCGTTGTCTGGTTGAGGTTGATGCGGCGGTTCCTTTACGAAAATCAGTGGATGTAGAATTAGATGGCTGTGAAATCATTTCTATTGTGGCAAAGTTTGAAGGGGAACCCCCTCGGTGTAGCACGTGTGCCTGTTTTGGGCATAGAAATGGCCAATGCCCAGCAGGAGCTGAGCTCCCTTCAATCCAAGGTGATGGTGGTGCTGGAAACGTTTCATTGCCTGTGAACCCGAGTCCTGTATTGGTGAATAATGTCAATAATGAAGAGGCCTGTGAACCCGAGTGCTGTGCTTCTGAAGGGGAGATTAATGCTAATAATATGGTTGAACCGGGATTAATGGAGGAGACTGTGCAATGTGGTGATGTGGCTGCGGTTGTTGAAATGCATGTTGCTCAGGCTGTGGCAAGGGGTGATGTTACTATTGCTCCGGTGCCTGAGGGTATTTCCCCTGTTGCCAAGTCGGTTCCTTCTCCAGTTGCCAAGTCCCTTAGGCCACCGAGGGATACTCATTTAGCTACTGAAATCGGATTACACAACACCTCTGCTGCTGCGGGTAGTGTTGGGCGTATGTGCGAACCGTTGCCTCTCCCTTCCCTGTTAGAGAATGACTCGGTTGGGGGTAATGAAATTGACAGGGTTCCGTCTGAGTTGGCGGTTGATAATCCTGATTGGTTGGCGGAAGAGCTCACCATCCAAGAGCAGGTGGAGGGAGTTAAGAAGGTCAGGAGGAAGACTGATGGCCCTGCGGAATCCTGTGCAAGACGGAGTTCTAGGATTCAGGGGTGCAATCCTAAAAATCCGGTTGGTCAATGACTGTTTTCATATGGAATACTAGGGGTTTGAATAACCCTATCCGTCGTAGGGACCTTCGTGACAGATTGGCTTCAGTTAGGCCGACCGTTATTATTCTTCTTGAGACGAAGCTTAAATCATCGTCAGGTAATTACATTTCTGTGTTTCCTAAACACTGGATACTGTTTAATAATATGGACTCTCATTCTGTTGGGAGGGTTATGATGGCTTTGGATCCCAAAGTATGGAAGAGCTCTCTCTTCTCTATTTCTGATCAGCATGTTACTGTTTTGTGTACCAACACTGGAGGGTTCTCCTGTGCTATAACCGGTGTGTACGCCCGCAACACACTAGTTGAAAGGAAGGACTTGTGGGTTTGCTTGAAAAGTGATGCTGCTAGGCTGAATAATGGGGCGTGGTTGGTGGGAGGTGATTTTAATTGTGTTCTTAATTCTTCAGACAAAGTAGGGGGCCGGCACTGGAGCAGAAATGTCTTTCTGATTACACTGACTGTATTAGTACTTGTCAGCTCCATGAGCTCAAGAGCACGGGTTGCAAGTACAGCTGGTGTAACAATAGAATGGGGATTGGCAGGATCTCTGCTCGGTTAGACAGGGTGTTCGTAAATGGTGATTGGCTGCAGCTACTTAATGGCTCTTTTGTTGAGTATCTGGATTCCCGGACTAACGACCATGCTTCTATGGTGGTCCGTCTCCACCCTCAGGTACAATCTGACCCAAAACCGTTCAAGTTTTTTAATTATTGGACCAAATGCAGTGGTATTGCTAGAATTGTGGAAGAGAGCTGGGGTGGTTTTGTTGGTGGTACTCTTATATACTGTGTGGCCCAGAAATTAAAAAGGTTAAAGCCTATTTTGCGCAACTGGTCGGCTGATTACAATGCTAGCAAGCTGGTGAACATGTGCCGCACTAAGTTGGAATCTATTAGATTGAATCCATTGTTGAATTCGGATGTTTCCATCCAAGCACTTGAGCAGGCTGCTATGAGGGAGCTGGCTACCTCTATGAGTCTTGAGGAGGAGATGTTTCGGCAAAAGAGCCGTCAGGATTAGGTGTCGTTGGGGGACCGGAACACCAAATTCTTTTATAGTGCTATGAAGTCTAGAGAGAACCACAATAGTCTGAACCATTTTGTGGATGCAATGGGTAAGCAGTCGGGCTCTATTGATGACTTGAAAAAGGCGGCTGCTGATCATTTTAAGGACCTCTATAATCAAAACAACTACAACAGCTCTTTCTCTGCTTTTACCCCTAAGCGCATTCTCACGGAGGAGGCTTCGGCCTGGCTGATTAGGAGAATCTCTACTGAGGAGATCAAGCAGGTGGTTTTCCAGTTGGGTCCTGATAAGGCGCCTGGGCCTGACGGTTTTAATGCTCACTTTTACCAACATTTTTGGTATCTAATTGGAAATGACGTTACTATGGCGGTAAAGTCTTTTTTCAGCTCTGGTTCTTTGCTTAGGCAAGTTAACCATACCCACCTTGCTCTTGTTCCCAAAAATTCTAATGCTACATCTTTGGGTGATTATAGGCCGATTGCATGTTGCAATGTCCTATATAAAATTGTTAGCAAAATTATTTGTAATAGGCTCAAAGTGGTCATTCATGAGCTTATTTCCTCCAATCAAGCTGCCTTTCTTAAAGGCCGATTATTAGCTGATTGCACCCTTATTGCTCATGAGCAGATTAGGGACTTTAGTAATCCCATGGGTGGCCGAGCTTGCCTAAAACTGGATCTACGGAAGGCTTTTGATTCTGTTAATAGGGACTTTATCCTTTACTTTATGGGGTAAATGGGTTTTCCTTCTGCTTTTGTGGATTGGATCAGGGAATGCGTTTCTACTCCTACTTTCTCAGTTATGGTAAAAGGATCTCCAGTGGGGTTTTTTGAGGGCAACAGGGGCATCATGCAAGGCGATCCTCTCTCTCCGCACCTTTTTGTTATTGCTATGGAGGCATTCTCTATCTTAATATCCAAAAGACTTGGATGTGGTGCCCTTCAAGCTATGCGGCGAACAGGTTCAATTTCCCAACTTCTTTTTGCTGATGACTTGCTAGTTTTCTGCAGAGCCAATCTCAAATCCTTTAAGTGCATTAAGTCCTTATTTCTGGAGTTCAAGGATTATACGGGGCTTCAAGTAAATTGGGACAAGAGTTCGGTTCTTTTTAGTAAAGGCACTAAAAATAGGACCGTCCTGGCAGATTCTTTGGGTATCAGAATTTCCACTACTTTTTTAACTTATTTGGGCTTGCCTTTGTCGTTGAAATACCCAAAAGCGCCCATGTACAGTCGGCTTCTTGATAGGTGTAAGAAGAGGCTCATGGGCTGGTCTTCAAATTTGTTATCAATTGCTGGAAGGATTGAGCTTGTGAAATCAGTAATTTACGGTATGGTCGCTTTTTGGATGCAAGCATTCCACATGCCATTTTCCGTTGTTAGAAAGATTTCTTCCCTATGTAGACGGTTCATTATGGGGCCCTCTCGTGCTTGGGCATGGAAAGATATCTGTATCCCAAAGTCTGAAGGTGGAGTGGGATTACGGTTGTTGGAAGATTTAAATGTTGCGGCGGGGGTGAGGCTGACATGGAGATTCCTAACATCTAATAGCCTCTGGGCTAAGTATATGAGAGCTAAATATGATAGGGCCGGATTGTTCTTTGCGGCTAAGGGCACTGTCTATCATTCCGGCACATGGAAACACATGTTGAATTGTAGAAATGTCTCTAATAAACTTGTACGAAGAATGGTTAAAGATGGGAGATCGACTCTGTTTTGGCATGACAATTGGCTGGATTGTGGGCCTCTAAAGTATCTGGTTGTAGTTCCACCGGAAGACGCGATGAAGCGTGTTTGTGACTACTGGGTCCGTGGGGCTTGGGCTGATGTCCCTGCTATCTCTCAAGTAAAGCATTACCTTGCACCAGTCGTCATCACTCTTGGACATGACCGATGGGTCTGGGCGAAATGCATCCGGAATGCACCTTCTGGAGTTGATGGTGTCACTGATATCAACCGCCAGCACATGAATGCACCTACTGGAGTTGATGGCGTAACTGGAATCAACCGCCAGCACATGGGGGATTTTGGAAATGTAGCGGGTGGGATTAATGGATAGGTGCCGGCTGCTGGTAGAGGTTCGGGATCTTTCAATTTTGCGGAAGCCTGGGAGGGTGTTCGGATTAAGGGTCCTTCTTTTAGATTCCAAAAGCTTGTTTGGTTCCCAGGTCATATTCCTAAATGGTCTATCACCCTTCTCCGTGCTCTTAGGGGTAAGCTACTTACTCGAGATATTATTGGCAGATGGGGCCTTAACTTGCCTGTGAATTATGTTCTGTGCGAGGGGGACAACATCGAAGACATTACCCATTTATTCTTCAACTGCAGTTTCTCGCAATATGTCCTTCAGAGGTCGTTGTTGAAGTTGAATGTCCTCAATCACTTGGCGCCATCTCTTGAGGCTATTGGTGATTACTATTTGGGCCGCTTTGGTGGGAAAGGATTTTTGTGCAGATTAGCACGTACAGTTCTTTCAGCTATGGTATGGCATATTTGGCAAGAGCAAAACATGCGAATTTTTGAAGGTAAAAGTAGAGGGAAAGTGGAGTTTTTTGGGGTATTGGCTACGGATGTTCGAGTGGCAATATGTGGGCTCGAACCAACCACTATAGAGGAGACCTCAGTCCTTGAGAATTGGGAGTTCAGAGATTTGGGCTGAATTTTTCCTGTATTATTCTTTTGTATAGTTCGGGTAGGGTGGGAGTTCTCTATTAGAGAGTGACGGCGCTTGTGCCCTCTCCTCTTTATATTGAATTCTCATTCCTATGCTCTATAGTTCTGTATATTTTTACTCAATAAAGATTTTCTAGCTTTCCTATATATATATATATATAGGGATATATATATATATATATATATATATATATATATATATATATATATATATATATATATATATGGCTTCTGGAGTTGTGACCGATCTTGTTGGTGGCGGCGGAGATCGGGTTCCGTCCTACGGAGGTCGAGGGCCTGGCGTTGGAGATAGGGGTCCTGACATCGGAGACCGGGGACCTGGCATCGGAGGATCTCTTCCCAAGAAGGTCCCCCAACGGCCCCTCGGTCAGCGCAATGGCAAGTGTGCTAGCGAGGATGGCTGGCAGGTGGTTGACAGATCTCGGAGAAAGGGTTTCAACGGCAATGGATTGGGAGGCACCGGGAGGGCTCTAGGGCACAGGCCTTTCTGGCCCAAGGATGATCGGCGGTGGGTGATTCCACCTAGAAGATTGCCCTCTCATCCTCGAGAACTTGGCATACCCGATGGCCGGAGGGTGTCTGACAAAATGCCCCAAAGGCCGGCTGGGGAGTTTAAGATTGACTCTTCGGGGGTGAAGCATTCCTGGGCTGACGTTTGTTCCAAGATTAGGAGCTATGATCTTGACACTGGTATGACCTTTGTCTCTCCCCACATCCAGGCGGATGGAACAGTCATGGCAATGGTGGAGAAATCTTCTTTGGCTAGGGGAGCAGAGCAGTGGAAGAATACCTTGGTTGGTTATGTTATGGGCGATGTACCCTTCTACGGTCAGATCCGTGCCTGGGTAGAAAGGCTGTGGAATGTTAAAAAAGGGGTGAAAATTTATTCCCGAGAAAATGGATTCTTTTGCTTCAAATTTGAGGACGAAGGGGAGTGCGAAAGAATATTGCACGGGGGGCCTTGGATGTTCGATGGCAGACTTGTTGTCCTTCAACGTTGGAGCTCCGGCCTCAAACTTGAAAGGGATATTCTCTCGTCCGTCCCTGTTTGGGTTCAGCTTAGGGGGGTTCCGTTGGGAATGTGGACCCTGGAAATTCTGAATTGCATCGCATCGGTAATTGGTAACCCAATCTGCCTGGATAAACTCACTGCAAAGAAAGAGAGACTCTCTTATGCAAGATGCTTGGTTGAGGTCCATGCTTCGAAGACTATTCCACATGAGGTGATGGTCGGCACCGAGGATGGTCCGTCCTTAATGATTGGTGTAAAGATTGAGGGTGAACCCCTGAGATGCTCTAAATGTATATGTTTTGGTCATTCTGACAAACAATGTCCTGAGGCCATGGAGCGCCCTTCAATCCAAGATGATACAAAGACTACTGCTGATCAAGTAGACAGCTCAGCCCTTGATTGCGAAGTGATAGGGGAGGGGGAAGCCTCTTTGCCTGATGATCATGTTGAACAGCCGGCTGCTAGTGAGACCACCGTGCTAAATCCTCAAGGGGGGAGATACTGAGTAGCAGTTTGGGTGTACAGGATTGCGGCCCTGTCTTGGGTCCCCTTTCGCTGGACTATGATGCGGGATGCAAGGCTCCAATCAGCTTGACGGTACAGCCTGGTCAAGGCCTCTCATCTGGGGATGCTACTAATGGTTCTGCGGTTGCGATGCACCTGAAGCCAGGGAGTTCAGCTGTGGTTGATGCCATGCTGAACAGTTCGGAGGAGAATATACCAAACTATGTTGAGGTCAATTTAAATAGGAAGCAACAGCTTCTCCCATCTCTAGTCGAGGAATTTGTTTGCCCAGACATGGAACATCTCCCGACTGAAGTTGCTGCTGACAACCCGGAGTGGGAAATTGAGGTGGCGAAGCTAGTCAGGCAAGCGGAATCTGGAAAGCCAACAAAGAAAAAGGTTGAAGGCGCGCCATTGGTCAGTTCACGGAAGAGCTCTCGCCTGCAGGAGAATGGGCAAGGAAGGAAATCTACAGTTGATCTATGACAGTCTTGCTATGGAATACGAGGGGGTTAAATAGTTTAGTGCGGAGGAGAGATTTGCATTTCCTTTTCAAGAAAATTGGCCCGTCTGTGCTCATTCTTGTGGAAACTAAGCTGAAGTCAGTTGCCGTTGCTGAGAAGCTAGTGATCCCCAAGGATTGGGTGTTATACAATAATTTTGATCTAATGTCTGGAGGCCGAATCCTGATGGCTTTTAATCCTGCCATTTGGAAAACTGACCCCTTGTCCTGCTCGGGTCAGCATGTCTCGGTGTCTTGCATCAATATTGGTGGGTTCTCTTGTGTGATCACTGGTGTGTATGCAAGTAATACTATGGGGGAGAGGAAAGATCTATGGCGTAGTCTTCAGGCTGACTCCCGCATCTTGGGAAACGTTCCTTGGCTATTGGGAGGGGACTTCAATAGTGTCTTGTTCACCAGTGACAAGATTGGGGGAAGGAGGCTCGAAGAGTCCATGGTACGGGACTTTCTTGACTGTGTTAATGGTTGCTCTCTTCGGGAGTTAAAATACACTGGAAATCCTCTCAGTTGGAGTAATCACAGGGTTGGCGAGGGGCGCATCAGTGCTAGACTTGATAGAGTATTTGGAAATGCAGCTTGGATTAATAAACTACCGGATTCCTATTTTGTCTACCTTGAGGCCTCAACTAGCGACCATTCGCCCATGTCAGTGCACTTCCACATCCAGGTACCATCCGCCCCAAAACCATTCAAATTCTTTAACTATTGGTCCAAATGCTCGGGGTTCAATGAGATTCTCTCCTCTTGCTGGGAGGGAAATAGAGAGGGTACCCCTATGTTTACTCTTGTGCAGAAGCTTAGGCAGCTTAAGGATACTCTCAGATGCTGGTCCAAGTCCTACCTTGCGGACAAATTGGTGGTCAAATACAGGACTATGTTGGAGGAGGTCAGGAATAATCCTTGCATTCATGTAGACTCCTCCCTCCAGGAGAATGAGTCTCGTCTTCTAAAGGAATTAGCCCATGCCTTGAAGTTAGAAGAGGACATGTTCAGACAAAAAAGCAGGCAAGACTGGCTTACGCTTGGGGACAGGAATACTAAATTCTTTTTCAATGCAATGAAATCAAGGTACAGTCGCAACAATCTGAGTCATCTGGTTGATGCTGAAGGGGTCCAAAACAGGGTGAGCGAAGATCTGAAATTGGAGGCGCCAAGGTATTATCATCAATTGTATAATCAAAACCATTATTTGACTTCCTTTACCAAGCTTGTCCCTAAGCGGATCCTGACTGAGGATGCGGCCAAGTGGCTTATTAGAAGGATCTCCAATGAGGAGATTAAGGTGGCAGTGTTCCAGATAGGTGCTGACAAGGCCCCTGGGCCCGATGGCTATAACGGTTTCTTTTATCAGCAAAACTTGGGTCTAGTGGGAGATGATGTAACCACTGCTATAAAATCTTTTTTCAGATCCGGCTCCCTCCTAAAGCAGGTAAATCACACATTCCTCACCCTCGTTCCCAAGAACTCAGGTGCTTCGGAGTTAGGAGATTACATGCCAATATTCTGCTGCAATGTGCTCTATAAGTTCATCAGCAAAATAATTTGCAACAGGATCAAAGAGGTGATTCATGAGCTGATCTCCCCCAACCAAGCCGCTTTCCTAAAGGGAAGACTTCTCGCTGATTGCACACTTATTGCACATGAACAGATCAAGGACTTCAATAATCCTATGGGGGGAAGAGCTTGTTTAAAGCTGGACTTAAGGAAGGCATTTGATAGTGTGAACCACGATTTCATCTTTTACTTCCTAAGGCAGCTTGGTTTCCCAGACATCTTCATCTCCTGGATTAAAGAATGCATATGCACACCAACCTTCTCAGTTCTAGTAAATGGTGCTCCCTATGGATATTTTGGTAGCAACAGAGGTCTGCGTCAAGGTGACCCCCTTTCGCCTTATTTATTTGTCCTCATCATGGAAACTTTTTCTATCCTTGTAGATAAGGCCATCATCTCTAAAAAGATCAACCCTATGAAGAGATCAGGAGGAATCTCTCATCTTCTATTTGCTGATGATCTTCTGGTCTTTTGCCATGCTGATAGAACCTCCTTCATGGGGCTCAAATCTTTACTACAAGTTTTCTCCAACTATACGGGTCTGCAGGTAAATTGGGCTAAGAGTGCGGGGCTCTTTAGCAAGGGCGCTAAGCATAAGAATGACCTTGCTGAGTTTCTGGGCATTAGAGTTGCATCCACCATCACTACTTATTTGGGGCTCCCGCTCTCTGTGAAATATCCAACTTCTACTAATTATAAGAAGCTTGTGGACAAGTGCAAAAAAAGAATGAGTGGTTGGACTTCCTCTGTTTTATCTATCTCTGGGCGACTTGAACTTGTCAGGTCTGTAATTTATGGGATGGTGTCCTTCTGGATGCAAGTCTTTCACATCCCCATGAGCGTACTGAGGGCTATTACGGCAACATGTAGGAGATTCATTTTGGGAGGATCCAAGGCATGGGCCTGGGAGGACATTTGCAAGCCAAAAGCAGAAGGAGGGGTGGGTATTCGATTGTTAGAGGAGCTGAATATTGCTGCAGGGGTACGTCTTTCTTGGAGATATCTTAACAGTGATGGTATATGGGCGAAACTTATGCACAAAAAATACTGTCGTCCTGAGGGGTTCTTCTCTGCCAGTCCGAATGAGATGCAAACTGGCACGTGGAAGCGGCTTCTGCATTGCCGAGCCTGGACGCGGAAGCTTATCGAGAGGGTTGTGATTGATGGGAATGCGACGCTATTCTGGGTGGACGGGTGGCTGGATTGTGGGCCCCTAATGGAGATCTACTCGGTTCCGCCTGGTTGTGAAAGCCGCATGGTCTCCGATTACTGGGGCGAGAACGGGTGGGTACAAGATCCCGCCCTTGATCCCTTTCGACACTTGCTGCAGAAGATCTCGCTCAGGCCGGGAGTTGATGGTTGGAGATGGGTTCCCAGTGAGAAATTCAGCTTTAAAGACGCTTGGGAGGGAGTCCGTGCTCGAGCCCAACCGTTCCCTCTTCACAAATTAATCTGGTATCCTCACTACATCCCTAAAATGTCTCTGACACTCCTTAGAGTGATGATGGGTAAATTACTAACTAGGGACAAATACTGCCGTTGGAACCAGCTGGCTTCTTCCTCTTGCTTATTATGTAATGAAGATATCGAGGAAAGTGTGGATCACTTATTCTTCACCTGCAGATACAGTGGGTATATTCTACGCAGAGCTCTGCTGGAATTGAAAGCCCCTTTGTTGTCCGATCATTCCATACGGGAGGTGGGGAAATATTTCCTGTCCAGATATGGGGATAAGGGAAGTTTGAGTTTGTTGGCGAGGACTTGTCTTGCATCTATGGTGTGGCACTTATGAAGGGAAAGGAATAGGAGGGTGTTTGAAAATCAAATGAGAGGACAGACAACACTATTTGAGGAGATTGCAGCGGATGTGAGGGTTGCCTTGTACCACCAGGACCCTACTTCGGCGGAGGAGTCTGAAATCTTTCGTAACTGGGGTTTCTTAGACAACGGATAGTTGGCCTTCTTGTGGTATGGTTTGTAAATTTTATCCTGATTATGGTTGGAGAGGACTCTGGTTGGGAGTGACGGCGCTTGTGCCCAATCCTCTCTCCAGCTGGCCTACCCTCCCATATGAAGGATGTTGTACTTTGTGTATTATTAATGAGAATCTACTGCTTACTTTCCTATATATATATATATATATATATATATATATATATATATATATATATATATATATATATATATATATATATATATATATATATATATATATATTCACGTACGCCATACACTTATACCCATTATAGTCAGTCAATTCCATACATGTATTTCAATCATATATAAGCCTACATCCCTTATATAACTACTACTTACTTAATCACAAAACAATATTTCAGTTACTCATATAAGGATAGTCTCACACTTAGCAAATACAATCGTTGTTCTACGTATAGATAACTACCTGTGCGCAAACAAACATGGGTATACATTCTCTAATACTTCCTAGTATACATCCAATACCAAACACATCAACACATGTAGTCACACCATACCAGATACCAGTTTAAATCAAGCTTCACTATATTTAATATACATTCACCACTACTATAGTTTCATAATATATAGTCATTCAAATGCATGCAAATAGTTCACCATATATTTTCATCACATACGGTCCTATAACTGTATTTACGACACGCCACATATACCATAGTCATCAGTAACTATAACTAAGCACATACTTACCCGTGCATGGTGCACATCCATACACGCTAACATTTCATTCATTTATTTACCAATCATACTACTATATTCTTAGCACATCTACACACCTAGTTTATCTAGTACACATACGTTCACACAAGCAAGTCCTTAGAAATTAACTATACCACAAGACCAACACCTATAACTATATACTGGTGTAGCGACCTACAATCATGTGTGTAACACAACCAGGCACAAACACTTCTATCACTATACATACATCAAACATTGCTATATTCAAACTACAAACATACATTCAATATACTTAGAGTATACCCACTCAAGCTTGAGTGAGACTCAGTACACATATCAGAATATTCTATATACGTAACACGACATTCATACCTATACCAATACCACTCTAATATTTATACGTCTACCATACAACCATATACATACCATAAGTCAATCACACTTAATATTTATTCAGGTAATACTCACATAGTTCAATCACTCTATATACCATAATAATAGTAATACAGACATCAGCACACGTATACTTATAATACACTCCCTAATACGTGCATGCGCATTCATCGTATAGTCACGCACATGTAACATATATATATTCATACCATAGCCTACTACCTATAATTAGTATATTAACACATCTATACATACATAATTAAGATGTGCAATAGTCGTGTATACCTCACGGTATACACGCATACAACATCCCGTAAAAGCAAACAATACCAATCAAAATTATAATCCTACTACCATATGTATATCACTTATATACTCATGCAACAAAACATAACTACTTACGTCTAAACACAATACATACCCACATACGAGCACATACTCATACGTGCTAACATATAGGTCACTCAATAGGCCTACTCACTTATCTATACGTTCACCTATTACTATCACACCTAACATACACATAGCTTTACCAATCATTTTATTTCAACCACTACAAGTATCTCTAACTACATACACTCCATTAGATATTCCAACACTAACTCTTATATACACAGGCATCGACGGGCACTAAAGCCTAAGCAATGGAGGGAGGTCGAGGTCGAAAGCGTGACGAGGGAAGGATCGATAAGCACGAGTTCAGATAGGACGAATACAAGGAGACAGCTTGGTTAGACGAAACATTGACTCAGTGGTGATGTTTAGGTTGAGGGAAACAGAGATGTAGTGACACTTATATAGGAGGGAGAAAAGAAATAGTATAAGTAACATAAGCTAACATACGCAAAATTTGAAACCTGTCGTACTTCAAAAGTTGAAATCACAGTCTGAAAAGAAATATTTGGAGATCGATAAAACGAGTTATTCAAAATAAATTTAAGTCGAATATTCATAATAAGGGAAAATGGTCTATTGGTTTTTTTTAAAAAAATCATTATAAAAAGAAGTAAAATCATTTACACGAATATTAAGGACGTGGTTGAGAAAATTTTATACGTCAGTAATTTAATATAATGTTGTCAAAAGTTTTTGAAAGTCAAAGAATGAAATCAAGTAACGGAAGAATTTAAACTCATGTTAAATGTTTTCAAAACTTTTAGGCTATGGAAAATTTAAAATAATCAATATTGAAACTACTTTTAGGGAACCAGGGTTTGCCAAAAATGAAAACTGATTTACACAAGGTTCTTAATATACGAGCACAACAGGTCTGGTACAAATATAAAAATAATTGAAAGTATGTATGGTGCACGGAAAGATAATATTAACTTAGTAGTAGAATTATCGAAATTAATAGCAAAGCTTTAAAATCGAATCATGGAGGGTCTAAATCAGTGAGTGGTTAGGAAATAGTGATTTTTCAAAAATCTGGAGTAGAGAGAATGTCGAGCATAAAATTGACCTGCGGAAAGCTGAATTTCCACGTGACTTGAAAAGTATATGAATGGCATAAATTAGGAGGGAAAATTCTAAATCGAGTCGGGTAAAATAAAAGCACGGTTCAGAATAAAATTAATATATGGAGGGACAAGGTTTTTTTTCGTCGGTACGAAAGTATAGGCTGAAAAAATATAACAAGCTAGCATTCAAAAATTTCAACAAAAGTTTTTTTAAAAAAAAATTTAAATCAACTAAGGAGCATGAAGTATAAGTATATATATATATATATTAAAATTTTGAACAAATTTAAACTTAGTGAAAAAGAAGATTGAAAAATACTTTCAGAAGATTCAAGATTTGTAACGGAGAGGTTCGAAAATTGGCGACGATCGTCATGAGGCGATCTCGTGAATCGAGGCAAGGAAATTGGTCGGATGATCAGAATATACATACGCCTAGGATATGAATCAGGGGAATCTACGGGGAAACTCCTACGGTCGACCAACTAAACGTTAAGAACTAGGCGCTAAGACTTCCTAAGGAGCTAGACGGTAATGAAATGCGTTCAGCTTGGTCCAAAATCGATGAACCCAAGCGAACGACCAAAGGAAATTCTAGAAGTCTAATATGGTCAGAGTTAGACAAGCACCACTGAGGTGACTCCTACGACGATCAAGTCAATTGCTAGACGGAAGTCTAACTAACAATTAGGGCCTCTAACTAGCAAGCCCAGACGTCTAACTAAGTCTTCTTATCACCTAGTAACATAGGAAAACGACTAGACTCAGGGCTTATGACTCGGATGTTGCAATTTATTTAATGGACATTCCGTTATTATCATTGTTCCGTTAATTCGCAATTGCAAGACTGGACCTGCATGGGCCACCAACAAAACCTGTCACGCCCCGCTTCCCAAAAGTATGGAGGCGAAGCGTGAGAAGGTCCGCTCAGACTTGAAGCTACAAAGCTGCAAGTCCGATAAACGTCAATCAAATTTAAAACTGCAGGTCCTTGCAACGCGAACGAAACAAAGATAATAATAATGAGCCAAAGAGATATCTCAGAATATCCATAAATAAGTTTCAACATCACAGAAAAGCCACCAGGCTAGAAAGAAAAAGAGTCTAAAGGCCCAAACATGGCCAACAAAAGTACAACGTACAAAACAAAGGTGCCACGCACCGACAACTAACAACAAAGCCTAAAACAAAAGGAACTCAGCAAAGTCACCAAGAAAGGTCTCCGGTGTCCACAAAACTCCTCCTGGGCAATCATGGACTCAAACTCAGCGTCAGCAAAACATCACGTACACAGCAATGGTCTCCGGCTCAGGGTCAAACATGTGACACCCAAAAGAGCAAGGGGCACATGTCTGCAAGTCTACAAGAGACTTGTGCATGGAAACTGAAAGTAGGTACAAGTAAAGCAACCTAGCAGTTCTAGCATGAATGCAATGACATGGCAGTTAAAGTATGAGTGCAACAAGTAAAGTAAAGTAAAGTAAGGTACGAGCATGACATTTAAACATGGCATGGATGACAAGTTTTACAAGTAACTCACGAGTACAAGACAAGTAAAGTAAGCACCTCGTGCACAGAGATTCTGCCTTCTGGCTAGAGTGGCTGATCGGGCCACTCCTAAGCTCAGGTGACCGTTTATCCCTACCCCTCCACGTGTATCGAGCCAGGGCCTTACCCCCGAACACATATGCTCGCTTCTGGATCACGAGCCAGGAAGTATTTTTAACAAGTATGGCATAGGGGTGCACCTAGCTGGACAAGGAAACCGGGCATTGGCTTTTGACCAACACATGAGGCCCGTTCCCAGGAAGTAGTATTCAAGAAGTACAAGTATTGTAGCGTGTGCTACGAATGCAACAATCAACTGGGATGACATGTAAGATGCAATGCATGGCAGTTAAAAGTGCGTACAGATAAGGAAAGTAAACGTGACAGTTTAGTATGCATGATTAACAAGTTTAAAGAGTTGGATCTAGCTTCGTTGTCAAGCTAGATCAATTTAGGTGACAGATCTAGTTTGGTTGTCAAACTAGATCAAGTAGGCGTCTAGCCAGCTATCATTTCACTGACTAGTCTCTTTTACGCTAGGAACAAGGAAGTGGCCTAAAAACATGGCCCTACACAAGAGTTGGCAAGTTTCACTTGCCTGCATTCGGTCGTTTTGGTGTCCTGGTGACCGTGACGAGAGACGTAATAATATCTGCGACATAAAACTAAACATCAACTAACCAATTGAAAATAATAATTAATCTAGCACCTATTACTTTTATGCATCTACCGTCTATACGACATACGGTTATTAACTTAACTAACCTACAAGTTATATATCTACTAACTTATATTAATAAACAACCAGCTACCATCTAATATTAAGTAACATTAATAAACGATATACTGTCGGAATCAAAAATGCTAGTATACGTCTATATAATACCATAGCACTGGGTGCTAGCAAGTTGTATTCTTTAATAAAAGGATCCACTGGTCCTACATATATTTTAACATGCCAGTACATTGTATCGTCCTATGGTATCCCGTACCAGTATAGACTAGTGCACTTATATATAATACTGTGTATCCAATGCACAACTTATAAGGTACACTCTTTTATCATGAAATTTTAACTCACAGATTACTCCCCATTCAAAAGTTTAAGATATACCCAGTGCACAAACCCTATACTTATGTTCATGTACTTATAGCATTAAATAATAATATTAACAGCTAGGGACTTACAAATTTGTTTGATTTCAGATGGGGGGATTCTAGGAGGGAGGGCTGCCGCGTGTCGCTACGCGAGGGAAGAGAAGGCTGCCGGAAACACGTGAGGGTGCTGCGCTGGGAGAGCGCCGCCGTAGCGTGCCAGACGCACGGTGGGCAGTGCAGGCGTGTTGCCGCAGCGGGGCACATCGGAGGAGGACCGCGCGGGGAGCCAATCGTGAGGCTGAGCGGGGGAGGCCGGACGGCGGAAGAGGGAGGAGACGCCGGCGTAGGGACAACGCCTGAGGGCGCTGTGGTCGCGAACGGTGCCTAGCGGCACTGTGGGCATCATCTGGGCGATGCTGTCGCCGCGATAGCGCCCGGCGGCTGAGAACGTCGGAAGAAGGCGGCCGCGACACCGTGGCTGCGACAGCAGCAACCATAGCTGCCGCAACACGTCCAAAAAGTGCCGCAGGGCGAGCCAGGGCGGGGATCCGGTCGGGGCATTGGCCGGAGGGTTGCTAGACGTCGAGGGGAAGGCCGGTCGGTGTCGGCAGCGGCTGCCGTGGCCGCCGCTGCTGCAGTTGCAGCAGCCACCAATCGACGGCCCACGGCGTGCACGGCTGTCTCCGGTGAACTGCGGAGGTCACGGCGGAGCAGAGGAACGGGGCATGCCAGAGGGCACGATGATGACCGGTCGGCGGCGGTAAAGGCCAGGAACGAGGGAAAGATTGGGTTGCTTGTGCTTTCGCGTGGGTTTGTAGGGTGACGTCGCTGTGCTGTGAAACGATTATAAAGCCTAGGTATTTATAAAGAGGAGGCTCACGTGAGGTTGGCGGCTATCTGCTGCTGGGGGGAGTACTAACCCTAGGTCAATATTTATTGGGTATGGGCTGATGTGTGGGCTAGGGCTATAGGGTTGGGTTTGTAGAATTCCCTTTTAGTATTATATAATAACATCAATTTGCACAAAAACTGCGTGTGTGGGCTTGCCACTGTGAATCAAGGAAGTTGGGCCAAAACAAAAGTGGCTAGGGATTAATAGAAAGTGATTAGGTTATATTACAAAATTATAATAGCGGCTTAAGCCTGTATAAGACTTTGGGCTAACAAATAACGGATAGGGAAGAAAAGTGAAAGTGGGTCAAACGGAGCCCTAAAATTTAAAGATAAATACTGGGGTGACCGGGACGACGAGAGGAAGGTAACTAAGAAGACGGATCTTAATTTCGACGTCGGACGACGAAGCTAAAAATAGAAACGTCTCCCGTCAAAAGTGAAAATCGCAACGTCTCATCGAATAAGATTAAATTGTGGGAAAACGACTGGAGAAACGTCGTTCCAAAATAGTGCCACTATTTACTACTCTCAGAGACGTTCACCACGGTATATCACATGAAAGTGTTCACTAACAAACAAAGTCTAAAATAAATACGTGCACGGCCAAGAGCAAGTGCACGATCAAAGTACAACGAAAAGTGGTCGTTACAAGCTGTGTTGCACTACCTAAAAGTGATGGACAAGATTTTTCATCTTCTTTCAATCGTTGTAATGTATCTTCGGGTTCATGCATGTAAATATCATAGAAGGATTAAGTTGATTTGAAGGGTCGGATGGAATTTAGTTGTAATGTATCTACTTTGTTGGCGCTATCGTCATAATGTATTCATGAAATGGATTTTCCAGTCAGTCGATTTCACAAGCATAATCTGTTCTATTGAGTGGAGGCCTTCTATTTGTCCTGCAAAAAATGGGTTTTGCATTGCAGAGTGTACGTATTTGTAGTGGTAGAATTCATGCAACATTTACTTTGGGTCCTATGCTGATGCCAGTTCCGCGCTCAGGTGAATCTTCATGAATTGTTATGATGCTGTGTTATGCATTATTATAAACAAAATGACGTCTCAAAATTATATAGAAGAAGAATTTGTTGTAAATTTGCAATATTATAAAGTTAGATTATAATTAGAAACAGAGCATGACTGAATTAGGAGCTTAAATAAGAGTCATAATTGTACGATCTTTTCTCAGTTATATAACCAGCATTAATACACCCTGGTTTAAGAAGTGGCTTATTTCTATTTCAACATGATGCATAAGAAAATGATGATACAGAGTGCACAGAATAATTTAGTACATACCCAACAATAATTGCTAACTAAGAAGCAAATATTCAGTTTGTATTTGTTTATAATAATGCAATTTTAGGCTATCAACATTGCGTAAGCACCAAATCCTATGCGTTAGAGATTCATACATTCATCCAAAAAAGGATTCTGAAAGAATGTACCAAGAGAGTAACATATGCCCACATGTCGAAATATTTTAAGCATAATCAGTGTGGGGGTGTAAATATTTTAAGCATGGACAGTGTCTAACAATGTTCCATCCAAATGAACTAGAAATAATAAGTATGCTTCTGAGTCTAGACACTTTCTTTGACAAAATTTATTTGTAAGTAATAAGATTTATGCTTTCCAAGCTGAGTTTACTAATGCCAATATTGTTTTGCACTACACATTTACACAAAAGATTCATTAATATAGTGTCTGTTTTGACCATATCTTTATTTTCATGTCCAGATGTTTAACAAAGTAAATTTCTTGGTTAAGAGAGGTGAAAAGATAGCTATCATTGGTCCAAATGGTTGTGGAAAGCGCGCCCTGCTTAAATTGATCATGGGATTAGAGCAGCCTACTGGAGGTGATGTTTCACTTTGGAAGCATAATGTATTTCCAAATTATTTCGATCGAAAGCTGGTATGTTTATTTATCTTTAGTTCACTCATGTTTTCGTGGATAAGTGTTCTATCAGATTGCTGGTATGGTGATTTAATTGATAGTTTTATACTGTATGCAGAAGATATAGATTGGATGCTTATCATTATTTTTCTAGATCACACTATTGAGTGTTGTTGAACAATGCATTAATAATCTTATCGTGACTGTTCCAAGAGTCCCTGAGAGATATTTTAGCCACCCTAGATATAGAGTATGAATATTTTGAACTATAGTATAGTCTGAATATTATGAATTGCAATTCTTTTTTAAGAAGTGTTTGAAATTTTTTGATGGGATAGAAGTGTATAAAATAAACATGATAATTCTATTCCAGTAGACCACTTGATTTGAATAAAATGGTACTTCAAGCCATTGAGGAATCCATTGAAGATTAGAGAATTGATGACTATAAAGTACTCCCTTGGATGTTGTAACATCAAAGCAGACATGCTTGACAGAAAGGTTGCACTTTTTGAGTGATAGCAAGAAGGTATGCAGTATTCTATGAGCATGGGAGATTCTTCTTTTCCAATATCCTTTTTAAACTAATGCATAATCATGTTCTTGAAACATAAACGCTAAAGAATTGTTTGGAATTACTCTAATTTTTAAACAAAATTTATCCTAATCTACAAAAAAAATAAACACAGTGTTAGATTTTTGGGGATTAAATTTTTTGAAAAATTGAATAACAATTATTGTGCTTTGGTTATTATTTTTCATTTAAAATTACATAACAAAGCATTGGCCATAAAAACTGCTCTTAGGTAAAATAATTTACACCACTTTGCTTCTCTTGCCTTGATTAACATGCTGGCAACATGTGTTAACACATAATAAGCTCAATATAAGCAACATGAGATCTTATGGAATATTTTTGCTTTACCAACAACATGTATATCTGTTGCATTCATGCATCATGCACTGCTCTTAACTCCTTGCTCGTGCCAGGAAATGCGAAGACAGAATACATAGAGCTAAAAAAAATTCAGTGAACTAAAATTTTACATTTTGTGGGAATTAAATTATGGGGAATTACATTTTGGGGAGGCGTTAAACTTTTCGGGGTAATTAAAACATAAAATATTTGTGGAAATAAATTTTTTGGGAAACTAAAATCTAAAATTTTAAGGGGAACTAAATCTGGAGGTAATCAAATTTTTGGATGGAACTTTTGAGGGAAGTAAATCTGGTAGGAATTAATATTTGGGGTAAACTAAAATTTTTGAGGGGAACTAAATTCTCTTTGGAAACTAAATTTTGGAAGAAACTGATATTTTTGGAAAGTTAAAATTTAGCTGGAAAAACTCTAAAATTTTGGAGCAGAACTAAATTTGGAGTGCACTAAATTTTGGGAGAAACTAAGATTTTTGGGGGAACAAAATTCCTTGGGATGAGCTAAATTTTCAAGGGAACTAAGATTTTGAAAGGGGGGGATTTCTAAAATGAATCATGTCCACATTTTCAGGGGAACTAAGATTTTGAGGGGGGAATATCTAAAATGAATCATGCCCACATTTTCGGGAGAACTAAGATTTTGAGAGGGAAATATCTAAATTGAACCGTGCCCTATGGGCACGGGTATATACTAGTATATATATATATGAGGAGGGATCAAATGACCCCCAAAAATAACCCCCTATCAAAAATCCTATGCGCCCCATTTTTTCGAAAGATCCAAGCCGTTCATCTTGATCTCCACCCTCTAAATACCCGACCCACCAATTTTCAACCCGATCCCATGTGTTTTGCCCGTTCATCAACCATTCGCAAAAGTTCTGTTCATGCGAAACCATTAAATTTGGGTCGGATGGTTGAATGGGTAAAACACATGGGATCGGGTTGAAAATTGGTGGGTCAGGTATTTAGAGGGTGGAGATCAATATGAACGGTTCGGATCTTCCGAAAAAATGAGGGGCATAGGATTTTTGATAGGGGGTTATTTTTGGGGGTTATTTTGGGGGTCATTTGATCCCTCCTATATATATGTGTGTGTGTGTGTATATATATATATATATGAGAATAATGGGTATCATACGCCATATGAGAGGGTCTCTCATATTCCCTCTCACATAAAGGGGGCAAGTACAACAAGTACAAGCCCTACTTTCCCCCTTTATGTGAGAGGGCATATGAGAGACCCTCTCATATGGCGTATGATACCCATTATTCTATATATATATATGTATGTATATATATATATATATTCTTTAATTTCTAAATCTTTTTGACTAAAAGGTTACTATGTCTGTGGATCTCGGAGCGGGCGATTTGCGGGCGGCGGCGCAACCCTTCAGTGCCCGCCGTAAATCCTCTTTGGACGTTCAAAGAAAACAGGATGAAGGGGGTACGGACGCTGGTAATCAGCATGATGCTGATGATGCGGGCGGCTGGATTTGAGTTACCCATGCCAAGAACAAATCTACTATTCCCCATAATTTCAATGGAAATTACTCCCGTCCAAATCAAGCGCACGTCAGCTTTATAGTTGGCGGATCCCGGGGTGGTGGCGGATCCCGGGGGGTGGTGGATCCCGGGGTGGAGGAGGATCTGGGACGCATCAGGATCGGGGCCAACCTAGAACTGGTGGCTATTTGCGGAAGGCTTCTATTTCGAACAATTTGAGTTCTGAGGGCAAAGGGTTTGATAAAATGTCTCCTAGGCCCCAGTCGAGCATCCGAATCAGCCCTTCTATGGAGAAACGCTCGTGGGTGGACATTTGCGCCTCCAGGCGTAAATATGCCGATCCACTCGTAATGTCCAAAGTACCTATTACTCACAACTTTGAAGGAGTGGCCAAGGTAAAAATTGAGGTTAACATGCTTGAAGTTGGTGCGGCACGTTGGGAGAACACACTTGTGGGGTATGTTCTAGGGGATGTTCCCTATTTCGGTCAAATTAAAGCTTCGACGGAACGGATGTGGAGGATTAAAGGTGGGCTACGAATATTCTCTCGTGAGAACGGCTACTTCTATTTCAGATTTGAGAATGGAGAGGACCGGGATAATATTCTTCATGGGGGTCCATGGCTCTTCGACGGCAGACTTGTGGTTTTGCAAAAATGGTCGCCTACCATCCAGCTTGGCCGAGATATCCTAATGGCTGTCCCTGTGTGGGTTCAGCTTCACAATCTCCCCCTCTCAATGTGGGCTTTGGAGATTCTAAATATTATTGCCAGCGGTGTTGGAAATCCTATATGCCTCGACAAGTCTACTGCAAATCTAGATAGGATCTCCTACGCTCGTTGTTTAGTTGAAGTTGATGCTAGCACCCCGCTGCAAAGGAGAGTATTGGTAGATGTGAAGGCCAGTCAACGATCACCATAGATGTCAAGTACGAGGGGGAGCCGCCTAGATGTGGTGACTGTGCATGCTTGGGGCATCTTGACTCACAATGTCCATGCAGGTTAGACCGTGAGCCCCCTTCAATCCAAATGGAGAATCAACCTGTGGCTCACCATGAATCGAGTCCTACAAAGGCTTCCGTATCTGATACGGATGTGGGTATTACTAATCCCAAGCCATCAGGCAAGGGGGAGGCGACCATGTCCAGCGAACTTACCCATGGAGACATTGGCTATGTCACAAATTCGCAGGAGGCCGTGATTTCCCCAAGTCCTGTTTTGGTGGATGTAAACACCAACTCACACTGTTTTGAGGTGGGAGAAAGCAGTACCTCTATTCCTGTTACTGGGTTGCGGGATGAGATACCCAAGCACCCCACGGTAGAGAGATTAGCTGACAACTTGCGGGCTAATGACCATTTAGCCTCTGCCCATGAGCCTCCTGCGGGAAATTCTGTCTCCTGGCAAGCTCAATCCATCTCCAACACTTCTTCAACCTGATGATGACATTGAGGGTCCTTCTAGTCCTACTTTCTCTAATCCGGAATGGGTCCTGGAACATGCTTCCCTCCGGGCTCAAGCACCACAGCCCAATTGCAAAACTTCCAATGTCTCGCCCTCTGCTATCAGGCGTAGTACCAGGCTCTCGGGGCATGCTCCATCTCTATCTTCTCAATGATTGTCCTCTTCAGGAATTCTCGTGGCCTAAACAACAATTCGTGAAGAGCCGATCTGAAGCATCGAATACGTAAGTACATTCCCTCTATTGTCTGCTTACTGGAAACCAAAGTTGAATTGTGCAATGCGGCTAAATTAACTAAGTGCTTTGATAAATATTGGGACAGTGTCGATAATAGATGTTCCCATAAGGGAGGCTGAATAGTTGTCTATTACAACAAACTAGTTTGGAGTTGCTCTTCAATTGCAATTTCTTCACAACATATTACCTCCATTTTTGCAAACTCGGCTGGCCTAGCTATGGGACTTACTGCGATTTATGGCCTCAATCTCCCGAATTCAAGATTAGCTCTTTGGAGCGATCTAATGGCTGATTCTTTGGTCCTCAATAATACTCCTTGGCTTGTTGGAGGCGATTTCAACTGTGTTCGTAGTAATAATGAGAAGCTCGGTGGCCGCTCGGTTGATCCAGCCTCTATGGATGCTTTCAATTATTGTATTGGTAAGTGTCAGCTCATGGAGCTCAAAAGTATCGGAAATAGGATGAGTTGGAACAGTCGCCGCATTGGCGCGAATCGTATTTCCGCTCGCTTGGATCGGATACTTTGCAATTCGGACTGGATAATTCTTCTACCACATTCATATGTTAAATTCACTCCAGCTGGCACTAGCGACCATTCAGCTTTGATAGTGTACCTCAGCAAGGTACCTACTCATCCCAAGACTTTTAAATTTTATAACTCATGGACTTCCATCTCGGGGTACCAAGAATTTGTGCGTGAAAACTGGGAAAGCCATGTGTGGGGTTCTACTTTGCAAAGTCTGGTCAACAAACTCAAACATTTAAAGGGGGATATCAAAACCTGGGCTATTAATAATAAGGAGATGTTGAAGTCCAGTACATGGAGGAATGAGCTTGATATCATTCAATCGGCCAAGGATCACTGTACTGATCCTATCATACATGAACGTGAGATGTTTGTTTCTTTCAACTTAGCAGACTCCTTGGATATTGAAGAAGAGGACCTGCGACAAAAAAGCCGTCAAAATTGGCTAACATTGGGAGATAGGAATTCTAAATTTTTCTATAATGCTATGAAGTGTAGGCAATCACATAATAATCTCTGACACCTTATTAATATTCACGGGGATCGGATCTCTAATTTTGATGATCTGAGAAAAGAAGCGCCAATTTTCTACAAGAATCTCTATAATCAAGTGGATTACTAGAATGTCTTCCCGAAGCTTACCCCTAAATGCAAACTAACCATGGAGGCCACCAATTGTATGGATAGACCTGTTTCAGCTTCTGAGATTAAGATCGCCACTTTTCAGATTGGGAAAGACAAAGCTCCTGGTCCCGATGGCTTTAATGCATTCTTCTTCCAACATTCATGGGATATTGTGGGTAACGATGTTATCTCTGGCACTTTATCTTTTTTCAATTCTGGTCATATGCTCTCGCATGTTAATCACACTTTTTAACACTGGTTCCCAAAAATGCAAATGCTACTGTCCTAAGGGACTATAGACCCATCGCTTGTTGCAACGTCATCTACAAAATCATCAGTAAAGTATTATGCAATAGGTTAAAGCATGTTATTTGTGACTTAATCTCCCCTAATCAGGCGGCTTTCTTGAAAGGCAGGCTTCTCTCTGATTGTGCTCTTATTGCCCACGAACAGATTCAGGATTTTAGTAATCCTATGGGAGCAAGATCATGTATCAAATTGGATTTATGTAAAGCTTTCGATAGTGTGAACAGGGAGTTCATCTTATTCCTCTTACATCAAATGGGATTCAGCGGCAGGTTTATTAATTGGATTTCACAGTGCATCTCCGCTCATATTTTCTCTGTTTTAATTAAAGGTTCTCCAGAAGGATATTTTTCTTCTAATAGGGGGCTCCATCAGGGAGACCCACTCTCTCCTTATCTTTTTGTGCTGTTATGGAAGCCTTCTCGCTCCTGATGGTGAGAGCTGATTCTACTCGTTCCATTCAGCCTATGCGAAGAGTGGGAGCTATTTCTCACCTGCTGTTTACTGATGATTTACTGGTTTTCTGACGTGCCAATCCCCGGTCCATTAATGGCCTCAAAGAGATTTTACATATCTTTCATCTTTATTCTGGGCTTACCATCAATTGGGATAAAAGTGTCGCCATCTTCAGTAAAGGCGTTCGACATCCGGTTGGCCTTGCTAATATTCTGGGTGTTAAATTGGTCAAATCCTTTACTACTTATTTGGGGTTGCCTCTTTCTTCCACGTACCCTAAGGCCGTATATAGTCGTCTCATTGATAAATGTAAAAAGAGGCTGCTAAGCTGGAGCTCATCGCTACTATCTATTTCTGGTAAAATCGAATTGGTCCGTTCTGTTATATATGGTTTTGTGGCATTCTGGATGCAAGCTTTCCATCTTCCCCCTTCAGTTATCCGCACTATCTCCTCTGCATGTAGAAATTTCATATGGGGCAAGCTACAAATATGGGCATGGAAGGATGTATGTGTCCCTAAAAAGGAAGGTGGAGTGGGTTTGAGACTTCTGAAAGATCTGAATGCAGCCTTTAGGGTACGCCTGACTTGGAGGCTCCTTACCACAGATGGGGTCTGGGCAAATTACATGAGGAGGCATTACAAGGCAGTAATTAACGAATTCTATACAACAAAGGCTAAGCCTACCCACTCGGGCACGTGGAAGTTCATGCTCAGGTATCGCAATATCTCTCAGAAGCTTATTAGGCGCACAGTATGTGATGGATCCTCGACATCTTTTTGGTTCAACAACTGGCACCCGAAAGGACCTCTACACTTACTCCTCCCCCCACCTCCTGGGACCGAATTGATGAAGGTAAGCGATTTCTGGACGCCTACAGGCTGGCGCAATGAGCCCTGTATCCGACCTATACTACCATTACTGCTTCCCATATCCTTGAGCCGTGGTCCAGATTCTTGGACTTGGGCATCTGGACGCCCATTCACTTACAGATCAGCCTGGGAGGGATCTCGTATCCCAGGTAGCGCTTTTGCCTATTACGATGTTGTGTGGTACCCGCGGCATGTCCCCAAGATGTCCATGACTTTATTGAGAGCTATCCGCGACAAATTGCCGATCAGAGATCGTCTCCACTCTTGGGGTATTGCGCCTGAACAGCATTGCGTTTTCTGTGACGCTAATGTCCCTGAGTCAATCAGTCACCTATATTTTGAATGTCAATACTCCCGCTACATTATTTCCAGGGGTCTTCTTAAGTTGGGTTTCACGGGTGCCCTCCCTCTAACCCTTGCAGGGGTGTGGATCTGATTCTTAAGCGTTATGCTAAATCTGATCATGTTGGTTACCTAGCTAAAGCAACACTAGCAAACATGGTATGGCACATTTGGAAGCAGTGAAACAAGATGATTTTTGAGGGGGTGGCTAGGAGGGAAACTGAATTATTTGAAGATATTGCATCTGATGTAATTATCTCCCTTCGAGGCATGGATTTGGAGAAAGCTTCTGATACTTCCCCATTCTCCAATTGGGGCTTCATAGCTGCTGGCTAGATTTTTGTTTGACACTTGTAATTACGGTAGTTAGTAGGATGTAGTGGGTGACGGCGCTTGTGCCCTCTCCCCTCTCTTCCTATCAACCTCTGTAACTTGCTAGTGTAGTTCATTTGTATATATTTTGATATAAATAAAGATAGCTTTTACTTGATATATATATATATACTCTGGAATTCCACCTTGGTCGGATATGTACTTGGCGATACCCCTCTCTATGGTCAGATCCAAGCCTGGATGGAGAGACTATGGAAACCGAAGCATAAGGTTCATTTATATAGCAAAGACAACGACTTCTTCTATTTCCGGTTTGAGGCCAAGGAAGACTGTGAGAGGATTCTGCATGGGGGGCCTTGGCTCTTTGATGGGCGTTTGGTTGTTCTAAAGTTATGGAGCTCCGCTATCCGCCATGATCGTAACATTCTTACCTCTGTTCCAATCTGGATGCAGATGCATGGAATCCCCGTCAACATGTGGAATATGGAGATCCTCAATATTCTCGCAACTGTTGTGGGCAACCCGTTGTGCTTGGACAGAGCAACTGCAAAACTTGAGCGAATCACCTACGCAAGATGCTTGGTTGAGGTTGATGGCCTAAAGCCTTTACCAACGAAGGTTGACGTGGAGCTTGATGATGGCTCTATTCTCTCTTTTGATGCTAAATATGAATCCCTACCACCACGGTGCAGTCATTGTGTGTGCTTTGGTCACTCTGACTTGCAATGCCCCCTGCGAGTTACTACCTCGCTTGATAAGGGAAAGGGAATTGATGCTATTACAATCCCTGAGCTATCCTCTGAACCCGGGCAAACTTCTGGCATTGTCAATGCAGAATTGGCCGTTAAATCCTGCAGTAACATCGAGCCTCAAGGCTTGGGCACTAATGCAGACATCTCCCCTAACAACACTCTTGGTAGTCTGAGTATGGATGGCTGCCAGCAACATGAGGGAATTAGTACCACTGGGTCATTGTGTGGGGTTCTTTTGAGCTTGGTTCACTTGGTGAAGTACAAATGCATACTGAAGCACCGAAAATCCCCTGCAGCTAAGCTGAATGCCAATGCAACTTCGGAAGCAGTCAATCCTATGGCACAGAAAACAGGTCAAGCAACGACTGTACCAATTAACTCCCTGCCACAGGTGCCATTGTATGACAACCCTGAGTGGGAAGAGGAGCGCCTGGCCATGCTTAAAGAACACGCACCCTCAAAATCTAGGAGAGCAAAAGAGGCCATCTCCAGCACTGCAACGCGACGGAGCAGCAGACTGAAGTAAGCGGACTTACTCCAGCAACTCAACACTTTCATCATCCTCCTATGTCTATATTAATTTGGAATACACGGGGTTTAAATAATGGTGTGAGGCGTAGGGACCTCAGAGAGCGGATTAGAAAATTAAATCTGTCAGTTGTAATTCTCCTGGAAACTAAACTAAAGGCAGAGACAATCACTACTAATTCTTGCATTCCGAAGGGGTGGAACAAGCTGGACAACTTCCTACTAGGAGGGGGTCGTATACTGGTGGGATTTGACCCTATGTTGTGGCAATTGAATGTTGTATCCTTCTCCTTGCAACATATTACTACACGATGTGTTAACAGGGGCGGTTTCCAGTTCAACCTAACTGCGGTTTATGGGAGCAACAATGTCGCTGAGAGGAAACTGTTATGGGAGGATCTCAGGAGGGATGCTTGAAAATTGAGCAACGAGGCCTGGCTTGTAGGCGGAAACTTTAATTGCATCCTATACTCAACAGATAAGGTGGGAGGCCGTAGGGTGGAGGCTAGGAAACTATCTGAATTCAACAATTGCTTAACTGATTGTAAATTGCAAAATCTCAAGAGTACGGGGCAAAAACTTAGTTGGTGCAATAAGCGATTGGGAGCTCGACGCATCGCTGCTCAATTGGATAGGGTGCTCTGCAATGAGGAATGGATCAACAAGCTTCCAGACTCCTACTTTGATTATTTGGATCCTCAATCCAGTGATCATTCGTTGATGGTAGTCAATCTCCACCCCCAGGTACTTACTGACCCAAAACCATTCAAATTCTTCAATCACTGGTTAAATTTGCCAGGGTTTTATGACACTATTGAATCAAGCTGGGCACAATCTAATAGAGGAACCCCAATGTATCGGCTGATTTACAAATTACGGGTGACCAAATCTGAACTTAAAGGGTGGGTAAGGAATCATCATACTACCAATTCTATTCATGTGTACCGGGCTCAATTAGAAGCTGTTCGGAACCATATTGACCTGTACATGGACCTGGAGTTGCAGGAAAGAGAACGTAAGCTCTCTATTGAACTTGCCAATTTGCTTGGTATGGAGGAGGAAATGTTTCGCCAGAGAAGTAGACATGATTGGATGGATTTGGGTGATAGGAATACAAGGTTCTTCTACACTATGATGAAAGGTCGACAATGCCACAATAATTTAAAACACTTGGTTGATGCTAATGGTGCCATGAGCAAGTCTTATGAGGAAATAAAATCTGATGCTGCAAATTACTATGAGTCATTATATAATCAAAACACTTATTGGAATGTGTTTCCTAAACTCATACCGAAAAAAAGCTAAAACAGGAAACTGCTAGCTGGTTGGAAAGATTTGTCACTGCAGAGGAAATTAGAGAAGCTGTATTTCAGATTGGCCCATCCAAAGCTCCGGGGCCTGATGGGTTCAATGGTCTATTCTACCAGCATAATTGGAACCTAATTGGAGCGGATGTTGTCTGTGCAGTTCAATCCTTTTTCAAATCTAGCTCCTTGCTTAGACAGGTAAATCACACCTTCCTAACTCTGGTCCCAAAAGGTGCTAATGCTACTTGCCTTGGAGATTATAGGCCCATTGCCTGTTGCAATGTTATTTACAAGATTATTAGCAAGATCATCTGTAACAGGCTGCAGAGAATTATTCATGATTTAGTATCTCCAAATCAATCTGCTTTCCTCCATGGAAGATTGATATCTGACTGTACCCTTCTTGCCCATGAGCAAATCAGAGATTTCAGCAACCCTATGGGATCCAGGGCATGCCTGAAACTTGACCTCAAAAAAGCGTTTGATAGCATGAAAAGGGAGTTTGTGTATTTCATTCTTCATCAGATGGGGTTTGGTCAAAAGTTCATTGGTTGGATCAGGGAATGCATATCCACAGCCTCTTTTTCTGTAATGGTCAATGGCTCCCCTATGGGATTTTTTACTGGGAACAGGGGGCTCAGGCAAGGTGATCCTCTATCCCCTTATCTATTTGTCATTATCATGGAAACCTTCTCATTACTTCTAGGCAAATACCTTACTAAAGGAATCATCCAACCTATGAGACGCACAGGAGCTATTTCACATCTATTATTTGCAGACGATCTCCTTGTATTCTGTCGTGCAAATCAGAAATCTCTCAGGGGCCTCAAAGAATTGCTTGATGAATTTAAAATTTTCACTGGTCTTCAGATCAACTGGGATAAGAGTATATCCATGTTCAGCAAAGGAGTCAGAAATCCGGGAGAACTTGCAGATTTTCTGGGGGCTAAACGTGCACATTCTATCACTACTTACCTGGGTCTCCCATTGTCTTCCAAATGTCACAAAGCTCATATGTACAACCGACTCATTGATAAGTGCAGGAAGCGACTGAGTGGTTGGACTTCTACTCTATTATCCATCCCAGGGCGCATTAAGCTAGTAAAATCTGTCATCTATGGCATGATTGCTTATTGGCTGCAAGTTTACAAAGTACCGACCACTGTGTTGCGCACTCTAACATCCATGTGTAGGAACTTTATTTGGGGGCCGTCTAAGGCCTGGGCTTGGAGCGACTCTTGCAAGCCAAAGGAGGAGAGGGGTGTTGGCCTAAGATTGTTGTCGGATTTGAATCGTGCGGCGGGGGTTAAGTTAACCTGGAGATTCCTTAAATCTAGAAGCATTTGGGCTGAATACATGCGAGGCAAATACAAGGATGCTACAACATTTTATGATGCAAACGTAGCGACTACCCATTCTGGGACGTGGAAGTTCATGCTCCATTACAGAAACCACTCCGAGAAGATCATTAAAAGGAGGGTCCGGGATGGGAAAGACACCCTTTTTTGGCACGATAACTGGCTCCCTTGCGGCCCTCTTAAATCTCTTTGCAGTATTCCAACTGGCTCAAGTAGAAGGAGAGTTAGTGATTACTGGGACGGATCCTCTTGGACTAGTGATGCAGAAATTCAAAATGTTCGGCCTTTTCTACAAAACCAGACACTCACCTCAGGCGCTGATTCATGGGAATGGAATAATGGTACGTCGTTTAAATTCAACGTAGCATGGGATATAGTTCGGGAAAAAGCCACACAATTTCCGCATGCCAATCTAGTATGGTACAGCAATCACATTCCAAAGTTCTCCATTTCCTTGCTTCGAGCCCTCAAGAATAAGCTTCTCACTATGGATGTATGGAGAGATGGTGCCCACAAACCTCTACTCATTGCATCCTGTGCTCTGATGACATTCCAGAATCAGCATCACATCTATTCTTTCACTGCTCCTATACAAATTATCTGATGCGGAGAGCATTGCTTAAACTCGGTAATATAGGACCAGCTGTTCTCTCACTGAATTCAGTGTGTTTCTATTACATGGACAAATTCAACAAGAAAAACTCACTAAGTCTGCTGGCGAAAACAGTCCTTGTGGGAACAATTTGGCACATATGGCGCGAGCGCAACAGGCGAGTATTTGACAGCACAAAAAGATCGAAGGTCTCTCTCTTCGAGGCAATTTCTGATGATGTTCGCACCTCTCTGCGTAAATTGGATGACATTGATGATAAGTCAGTTGCGGCTTTTGATAACTGGGACATTCATGCGGCCAATTGATTGGGTCGGCTTCTTGCAGAATGCTTGCAACAAAGTCCTGTTTGTATCTTCTGATTCGTTTTTTGGTTTGGTCATGATGCCTGATTAAAAGATCTAGGGTGACGACGCTTGTGTCCTCTCCCCTAGTCTTTTAATCCCGCATCCATTGATCAACCACGTGTAACTTTTGTACATTATTTTTAATATAGATATTAACTTACCCTGCAATATATATATATATATATATATATATATATATATATATATATATATATATATATATATATATATATGCTCTCAGTTTTATTTTACTAGTTGTACTTGATATCTTGCAGGTGTATTTACATTTCAATAAATTGTACGGCCTTGCTAGGCCTAACTATCTTGTGTACTCATTTTGAAACTCTGGAATAAAAGTGAATTAAATATTTATGCCTTTCTGATATTATTCGCATGCAAGAAACCTGCTCAACTAAATACACGCTTATTGTGCTTAAGTCAAAGAAGAAAGAAATAATAGTATCTCTTCTTTGCTTTAAGCACATGCAGACCCGCTCGCGTCCTCGCTCCCAAGTATAATGGGAAGCGGGGCATGACAAAAGCTATCGTTAATGAGATGGAATCACTGAGAAAGAATGAGACATGGGATATTGTGGAGCTTTCAGAAGGCAAGAAGGTATTTGGTGTTGGATCTGGATCTAAGCCTGGGGGGTGAATAGGCTAATAAAAAATTCTCATGCACACACGAGATATCACAGGCAGTTTAGAGCACAATCAACTAGATGCAGTGTAAAGTAAAGCAATCACAGATTGAATAGGCAATATACCTTGGTTCGGTCGTCCCAATGACCTACATCTAGCCCCAAAGCAAATACTAGATTAATTATTGTTACTGGTACAACCTGAAGCTAGAGCACCCACTCTACACTCACTTAGTTCTCGTACCGCACTCACCAAAGTGCTAAACAATAAAAATCCTAGTATAAGCTCTCTCTTGGCTTGCCCCAACTAGCCAAGTCCCCCAAAAGATAATAAAAGTGTTCTACAAAGATCAACACACCACAATCACAAATATAATAAAGTAAAGAGTTCCGAATCGCTTAGTTTGTGACGGTGTCGATGTCTCTGTCGTTCAGCGTGTGGTCAGATCAGCTCTGACAAGTTGTAGAGTCCTCTGAAGTGTAACGACTGGTTTCTGTATGATGATATTTATTTATATATATATGATTGTTCGTCTTCTCTCTTTTTCTTTTCCGTATTTCTTTTCCCCTACCTGGAGCTGAGCGTGCTTCGTGACGCTCGTATCTTAGAATAGGTTCGCCTTTGGAACTCATTGAGATCATTCCGAAGCTTCACGCTTCAATCTGCGACTTCCTGTGCTCATTAGCCGGTTCACGTTGACTAACCGACCGACTAGATGTCAATCTAGTCGGTCAACAACTCTTCATGGACCGACTAGTTCTCCCTTTCATTTTCCCTAAGCTACTGTTTACGCTTAGTCGGTCTAAGTTCATCCACCGACCGACTAGTTATCAAACTAGTCGGTCAACACTTCTTCGCAGACCGACTAGTACAGAGATCATTTTTTGCACCCAGGTTACTGTTTACCTTTAGTCGGTTTACGAACGAATACCGACCGACTAGTTGACGAACTAGTCGTTTAGGTTTCCTTCGCTGACTGACTAATCTTCAAAATCTCGTGTTGACCACTTTTATCCTTTAGTCGGTCTATGAACACTGGTCGACCGACTAGGTTGCAAACTAGTCGGTTGACGAGCCTTCACAGACCGACTAGATCTATCAACCCTATACCGATACTGTTCTTTGTTTGCCTTTTAGTCGGTCACAGTTAGACGACCGACCGACTAGTTTTCAAACTAGTCTGTCAACCACCCTTCTCAGACCGACTAACCGACCCCCAAAACCCTAGTTTTGCCCTAGCCGCCGTTTCGTTTTCTTATTTAAACGCACGGTTATTTTCATTTCTCCGTCATTGTTTTTGAATCATCTTCTTCCCTAACCCTTCTCTTTCATTTCACTAAGTCTTCTCCTCCTCCCGAGCGCCCTCCACCTTCACGAGATCAATTCGATCTCCCCCCATTCCATTCTCCTTTCTCCCGTTTTCTCTTCCTCTTCCGAATTTTCCCCATAAATAGCCGACCACCCTCTCAGATCTGAGATCCGCGGCCAAGCTCCGGCCGCCTTTCTCCTTGCGTGGCGCCCCGATCTCAGATCTAGCGACGACGACCTCGGGAGACGCCAAGATCTTCGTCATCACCTTCGGAGGCCAACGTCATCGTCAACAATCAACATTCCTCGCTGCGCTACCCGCGGCCTAGGAATTTCCGGACGACGCAAAGTTTCCACCTTTCCAGATCCGACGCCGGATCTTCGTGCAACCGCCATTTTTAGGTTGGTCCCCTAAATTCGTAGTAACCCACACAATAGATAATCAAACCATAATTAAAATCAGCAACCTAATCAAATTAAATTTACTTTCCGTTTCTCTTTATAACGTTGTGCAAACCGTAGAAATCGATGAATGGACTTTATGCATGTACACATAGGATAGATCGTCGATTTGGTTAATTACATTAAAAATGTGATTTTTGACGATTAGGTTAGCCCTGATAACCTAGACACAACCCTAATAGGAATTCTGAATCGTGAACTGACACCGTCGCCGTGTCACGATTTTCAGACGCTTTTCCGCCGACGAGACATTTGGACGAGGCGTACCAGGGAGGCGACACACTCGCCACCACAGGCAAGTGTACCACTTGCGTTCTTGGCCATGTTTAGGCCTTAGTCTTGCTAGAATAGTTATCTTGGGATAATGAGGACCGGACGTGAAATGATAGCGTCCGGGACGCCCTGATGGTTCAGATTTGACAACGAAATCTGAGTCCAACAATAACAAATTTTGATATCATAGGATTGACATGCTTGTGTGAGAGTTGTGGACACCCTAGTACAACCCTCCTGTTTTGTCGTGTCTTGTCTCGTTCCGTCTGCACAGCCTGCTGGGCAATAGGGCACTCGCCAAGCCAGAGCGGGTGATCCCTTGTACTAGTTCACAGCCCGATGGGCAATTGGGCACCTGTCAAGCTAGAGTAGGTGATCCCATGTATTGATACATAGCTCAGAGAGCAATAGGGCACTTGTTAAGCTAGAGCAAGTGATCCCTTGTCCTGTCGATTCTTGGGGTTTTTGGGGTAGGGTTGAGCGTGCAAGCGGCACGAGGGTCTGATCCCCCTCGAACCGAACATGCGTGAACCCTTTCGTGTCTTGTCTTTTCGTGTCTGGCTTTCTGTGTTCTGTCTTGTCTTGACACATGTAGGCTAGTCCCGTGGTCGGTATCACTTGCTACGACCATTACTTGTTATGTTTACTTTCCTGTAGCGTGTACTTCTGTTGTTAAAACCCCAGCATGTTAATCAACCAGTAAAACGTTGTTAAGTAATTGGTGCACTTGTAGTTTGGTCTAACCTTTTCTTGTAGACCTTACCTGACGTACAGTTCCTTCTTTTGGTGTTGTACGTCAGGGATTGAGCCAGAGTACGTTGAGGAGACTGACTTGCCAGCTGACGTGGAGCCAGAGAGCGTCGATCCTGAGTACGACCCTGAGGAGGACCAGAGCTAGAGACTCCTCGTTGCAGTTTCCAGAGACGTTCATTACTTTTAGTTGGGTGTGTAGCACCTTTTGTTTCTGGTCTAGGTAGGGTGCTTGCACCATTAGATTTACTTTTCTGCTGTTGTAGCCCTTCGGGCGTTGAGACTTGGTACCTTTGATATGTTGGAATAAAAATGTGATGTTCTTTCCTTCTTGTACTTTTATTGTTCTGTACTAACATGCAAGGACCTGTACCTTCGTCTTGGTACCACACAGACGCTTATTGGGTCAGGGCTCCTAGCTCTGGCCTAAGCGGGCCTAGTCACGCTTCGCTTCCACTGTTTTAGGAAGCGGGGCGTGACAGAAGTCACGACAATGCTCCTTGGTTGAAGATTAGAAGTCACGCCCTCTGTGCTTGTGGGATGCTTGCAACTCTCGGTCGACACAGCTGATGGCTTGACGTCCCCCCGCTTTTTACTCGCATGCAAGTGTGCAATATATGATTGGGGCATGAGATTTAAATATTTATAACCGCAAGTGCACGGTGTTGTAGTGTGGCTTGGGGGTCGAACTCAGGGCATGCAATAGGAGTGGTGGTGCGGGCGATGCAGGCTACCTCCTCCCAGTGGGGACCTGGCCGACAACGGGCCCCGCTCGTCCCCGAGCCGCCGTCCCGTCGCCGTCACCTCCAGGATTTCCCGATTGCTTTTGTTCTCCCTCCTTAGCCTCTCGCGCTCTGCGATGATGAAGCGGAGCTGGTGGTGGGCGGTTTCTTCGTCCTGGTAGGCCCTCCGGGCGGTCTCGGCTGCTTCGTCCAAACGCCTTTGCACGGCGGCCGCCTCCTCTCGGTGCCTCCACAGCCGCGCGACCTCCATTTCCTCTTCCAGGAGCTTCTGCTGGGCCGCTACCTCCACGGCGAGCCCCCTGTTGTCCCCCTCCTCCTCGAACTGAGGGTGGATTTCCGTCTCACGTTCAGGGGCTCCGAGGGGCCGGGCTGTGGCTCCGCCCCCGCCGCCGGGTAGCTTCCTGTCGCCTGAGTAACGGCCTTGAAGCTTGTTACGAGGTGGAACTCGCGTACAATGAATTTGTATTATGGGGAACCAAGGGCACGATGGTTATATGGAGAAGAAGGTTTAGGTAGGCTGTTTTACAAGTGATTAGTGGGGTGAAGAAGTTGGACCCGTTGCCGGTGGTGCTCACGGGGTCGAATCTCACCGGATGCAGCTGAGGAAGGTTGGACGGCAGGGGGGCTGAAGCTGACTTTGGTCAAGGGGAGAGCTCTCCTGCAGCACGAACAACTCGTCAGAAGGGCAGGGTTGGGGTTCAACCCTTAGCCCCTCCGATGCCTAAGTCAGTAATAGGGCTTAAAATGGGGGCTAGACACGCCGGCCGGACTAACGGTGTGTCGACCGCACGTGGCGAGCTATGGGTGGGAGAACAAAGATATGGACGACCTTTGTTCTCGTGTGTGAATTATAGATTAAGAGAGAATTTTCCAACCCCCTTTCCGTAATAGGAGAGGGGGTATTTATACCTGACGGGTGATGACTAGGCGTGCTGAGCTGGCTCGGTTGTCAGCGGAAGCTTCGGACAAGGACGTCGGGAACAGGAGTTCCTGACCTACTTTTGTCAGGCGGCGCAACAGCCAAGGGGTGCTTTTGTCGGGATGTCAGGGCCGAAAGCGCTAACCGTCAGTCGGTCGGGTGACGTATGTGTCAGTCGTGTCCTTATCCTAGGCTGTTTGTCGTTGGCGACGAACTAAAGGTCGGGCCGTATCACTCTAGACGCCGCGGTTCATGGGAATCGGGCGGGTCGTACCGATCGGTCATGAGCTATGGTCCGCTTGTACGGAAGGATACGTCCGTGCCTGTCAGTAGGCCCGGCTTAGCTACCCAAGCGTCCCCAAGCGCGCTACCCCCGGCGGGTCGAGCGGCTGTGGTTGTTCGCCTCGACCAGGTCGGGGAACGCTACAAGGCGCGCCCGTCTCCATATTGCCCCGGATTTTCGGGGTGGCGACCCTTTCATGAAGCGGAGAGTCCATGGATCATGTGGGCGGATTCGGGTGGGACCCCTACGATCTTTAGGTCGTAACAATTGCCCCCGGCTTTCGAGTCTGAGGCGGCAGCCCTGCTCGGCTCGGAGGGCGAACCACCTTCGATATTCCGGACCATCAATATGGGCCTTGGACCCACCGGGTAGCGACGGCGGCGGCTTCGGAACTCCCGCCTTAGTGGTCATTATTATGATTTGAAAAGGGGGCAGAGGAAAACGAAGCGTCTCTACGATTGGGTTTGCGACACGTGGATGAGGTGACCCTCACGCCAGTCGAGGCGTCGGGGACGTCTCGATGGGCGCCGCGTGGCGAAAGTTTGACGGCCGAGATGGCCAGGGGGCCACCTTTACCGCTAAAAGGGTCTGGGAGGCGGTCGGCGGGAGTTTTTGTCTTTCTCCGATTCTCCTCCGGTGTTCGATACTTCTGTTTGTTGCTTGCTGGCTAATTTGTCACTTCCGTCGCTGGTCATCTTCTTCCAACCGCCTTCCAGGTTCAAGGGATCAACAGGTAAAAACAGTTAATTTCCTTCCTTTTCGATCAATGGCTTCTCGTTTCGAGGTTGGAGGAAGTAGCTGGGTGGGGGAGGAGGAGTTGGTGGGCGAGGGGGCGTCGCAGCCGGGGGTGCGGCGGCCCAGGGAAAGACGGTCATGGCGATCCGTTGTACCGAGAGACATTGAGTCCCCCCGATGTAGGTTGGATAGGATCAACATCAGGGAGATTCGCATGCGGTTTGTGCGACAACCCTATGAGGTGCGGGTTCCCGGGTTGGAGGAAGCGGTGAGTTCACCGGGGGATAATGAGGTCGGGGTCTATGTTCGGTCCTTCAAGTTGGGGCTCCGCTTTCCGATCCATCCGTGCTTGTTTCATTTGTTGAATTTCCTGGAGCTGCCGATATTTGCCTTAGCGCCCCGTTCTTGGGGCTTGTTAGTGGGGTTTGTCGTCTTGTGCCTTGCTTGCTCCTTGAGTCCCTCCTTGGTGCTGTTCCAGCATTTCTTCGTGATTCGAAAGTGGGGGATGTATCATCGCGTTTGCGCCAGGAGAGGGCGAGAACTCATCCTCGGGGTGCCCGACAATGTTGGCGATTGGATGAGGGAGTTCGTCTTCGTGACGGTGCCAAGCGACGTGGCGCTGATGTCGAATTGGGGGGCGCGGAATCCCTTAGTAAATGAAGGGGTGGAGCTGACCGGGGAGGATATTTCCAAAGCTCAGATTTTGATGGAACTGCCCGACCGAGGCGTGCCGTCAGTTGGCGAGTCTAACGCTGAGCAGTCGGCTCGCCCAGGACTTTTGGACCCTAGGTATCTTTGATGTTTTGTAAACTCTGGGCTAGGCTCGCCCTGATTGTCTCTCTTTTCCTTTTGTAGGCGAAGACGCGATGAGGGAGCCGGAGGAGGTGTCAGGTTCGGCCGGGGCCCCGATCTTGGAGGATACTGATCCCCGCGGGAAAGGCAAGGGGGTGGCTAGCGAGGCAGGATCCCGGGAACGTGGGGGCGGGGCCCCCCGTGGGGAGAGGTCGCACCCGGGACGGGGGGCAGTCGGGCAAGGTATCTCCACCGGTGGGCCCGTCGAGGATCTTCATGAGGACGCGTTCGTGCGGGGGGCCAGACCCTCCCTCCCTCCGCGGGTACCAGCGGCGGTCGCGCCTCGCCGAGCGCCTGTGGTTCAAAGGTGGCCATACGGGATCCCTTCGTGGGAAATGGGGGTGTCGTCGAGTCCAGCTTGCGAGGGCGCCCTTATTCGTTTTAAGAGGACCCGAGAAGAGGTCGAGGCATACCCAGATGACCGTCTCCAAAAGTTTTCTTTTCGAGTCAGCGGCGACGAGTCGGTATTCGAGGACGCGGGAGTGGCGGCGCGCCTCGCCGAGTACTGCGTGTTACCGCGCGATCGTGAGTCTTTGACTCGTGTGGGGGCGGAACGGTTGGGCGGCTCGGCTATATGGCACGTCGTGCAGGTAAGCCGGCTTTCTTTCCTCGCCCGCAGGCTTTATTTGTTCGTGTCTCGCTGATTCGAGGTTTATGTAGATGATCGCGAACGTGTTAGCCCTGCGGGGCCGTACCTCCGCGGCCGTCACCAGGGCATCACTGGACGTGGCAAAGGCGAACCTTGGCGAGGTCAAGGCGAAGCTGAGGGACACGGAGGCGGAGCTGGAGAGGGTTAGGGCGGCCTACGGGGTGGAGAAGGGGCGGGCTGCGTATTTCGATTCGTCCAAAGCAATGGTCGAGAAGCAGCTCCAATAAGTAACGCGAGAGAGGGATGATATCCGGTCGAAGCATACCTCGGAAGTTGTTAGCAAGGAAGCAGTGATCGGGGTACAGAGGCGGCAAATAGAGGACCTAAAGGTCGCCCTGGAGACCGAGAAGAGGGAGAAGGGTCTAGCGATGCGGCGATTGGAGGAAAAACGGGACGCTGAGGGCAAACTGATCGAAGCCGCTATCCGCCGCTATCATGACGAGCATGTTGTGCCGATGCTGCAAGAAGCTAAGGAGGCGGTGATTCGGCAAGTGGTTAAGGATGTGAGAGATCGGTCGGTTGAGAGGCGGCGCCACTAGAAACATGGGTTTGGGGAGGTCCGTACCTTCTTGTGAGAGGGTTATAAACAATGTGTTGTTGTAGTGTGTGGAAAGTCCAATGTACGGGTTAGCTATTTGAGTAAATACATTGTGATTGTTTTGTGCCGAACTGTATTCTTACTTGGTTTGCTCATAGAACGTCAGCTTTGTGAGGGACGTAATTGCCCCCAACTTCGCTCTACCGAGGTATCCGGGAGAGGGGAGTTGAGATGAGTCACGTTCTCCGGCGGTTTGCTCGGAAGCCCGGCACGGGAAGCCCGGCACAGGCCCCGGCGGTGCAGTGGTGGGGCGAAGTTGCTTGGTTCGTACGAAAGTTTGCCAAGTGTTGGAATTGAGATCCAACTGAGTTGGGCGGCGGATTCCTGTTCCGGCCGAGCCGATGGAGATCGGACAATTCATTGGTACGAGGGAAGCTCTTGCTTTGGCCGCACTGACGGAGGTCGGACTCAATCTTGGATCGAGCGCTGACTTCTTTTTTTGGCTGCCCTGACGGAGGCCGGACTAAATCTTGGAACGCGCGGCACATGGGGTAATTTTGAATGGGGGTAATCATTTCGCAGGGATTTGGGCGGGAATTGATGGCGGTCGTATGACTAGACGTCATCCTGGCGAATCGACGGCGGGCGGGAATCGAGGCGGCCCGACCACTGTAGTTATGACGCGTGGCGGAATTGACGGTTTTGACAGTACACGAAGCATCAGAACACGTGGGTCGGTGATGGACAGGGCCCGGATTGGTGACGCGTGTCTTGGGGTCGACGGTCATGATGGTTTGCGCAGTCGCTATAAAGAGATCTCATGGAGGGGAGGGAAGCAAAGCTGATTGTCGGGCGAAATTTTTTGACAAGCAGCTAGGGCTCGTAGGAGATTTCAGTATCCTTGCCAGAGTCATCCTCGTGGGAGCGGTCAGCGGAGTAGCGCAAGCGCCCAAGTCGTCGGCACCCGTTAGGTAAGATGCCCGTTTTACAAATGTCTTCCTCGATGTCTCCGTTTCGGGGTAAGGGTTCGGGGGTAGTTGGGGAAGGAAGCTCCGCCGCGGAGACAGGAAGGGTGCCCATCGAGATTGCGGGCGTGAAGTCGGTGCTGAAGAAATCCGTTGCGGAGATCTTCACGATGTACGTCAGGCCGCCGTATTCGGTTCGTGAACCGGAGCCGCAAGAAAGGGTGTGTTTTGCGGGCGACCGAGAGGTTGGAGTATACGTATCTTCGTTTGAGCAAGGTTTGCGCTTCCCCCCCATCCGTTCTTGCTGGAAGTGTTGAACTTCCTGGAACTGCCCCTGTATCGCCTGATGCCCAATGCCATCAGTGCCATCGTGGGGTTTCTAGTGCTGTGTGTAAGCAACCAGGTTAGCCCTTCCCTGTCCTTATTTCGCCACTTCTTCTTGGTCAAGAGGTTGGGGTCATGCTACTATCTCTCCGCGAAGAGGACGCATCCGCTCATTAGGGGGTTGCCTGGGAAAATTAAGTCGTGGCGCAAGCAGTATGTGTTTGTGGAGGTGCCGGAGGCTGTGCTGATAAGGTCTGATTGGGCGGAGCTGAATCCCGAGGCGAGAGAGGGGTGGAATTGGGGGACGAGGAGAAAGTGGTGGCCCAGATTTTAATGGCCATACCAGCGGAGGGCCGAGATTATCGGATGCTCGCTCGGGCTGAGATGATAACGTCGTACATATGGCCCGAAGGTACAAAAGATTTTGGTGTTCATGCGCATGATGTGCTTACGCTGAACTTTCTCTCTTTGGCAGGTAGCACAATGAGTCTGTCCCTCGAGGAAATGATGCGGCGGGCCTCAGAGCAGGCGGGGCGATCGTCGACAAGAGTTGGCTCCAAGAGGTCACGAGCGGAAGGAGGGGCGGTGAGCTCGACTGGGGTGCCAGCGTCCACGAAGAGGAGGAAGAGGCCGACGGAGTCATCCGAGCCTGACGCGCCGGGGGAAACCGGTCCGCCGGACGGTGGAGCCGGGGAGGGGATGTCGAATCCCGTCATCGACTTGGAGGGCGGGGACGAAGGGTCGATAGGAGGAGGGGGGGAAATGCCCCAAACGAGGCCGTCTAGCCCCCTGGCACCTGCAGGGGGGGAGGGGGCGTTGGCTAGTGGTCAACCGGGGAGGGCCGAAGCGTCGAGTGGCCCGACCGGGTCCGGAGGATGGGACCCTTGGCCTTATGGTTGTCCCATGTTCGGTCTCGAGAGGGCCGCCGACCCCCGCTGTGAGGCCTCATTGGTTAAGTTTAAGGCCAAGAGAACCGATGTCGAGGGCTACCCCGACGGGGCGCTTCATAGGGCGCCGTACAAAGTAGCAAGTGATGAGTCCGTGTTTGAGGACGGAGGTGTGGCGGCGAGGCTGGCGGAGAACATTTTCCTGCCCCGCGATAGGGCGGCGCTGGAAGCGGTGGAGCCTGAGGGTCTGTGCGGGACCGCGGTGATGCACGGCGTCTAGGTATGTTCTGTAAGATGGGCGACGTTTTTCAGCGGGTTTTATTGAACACCCTAAATGGGTTCACTTTTATGCATTTCTTTACTCAGATCATCAACTTGATGCTTGGGATGATGAGGCACGTGCTGGCCATTCACAAGGCCGAGGGCGCCGTGGCTAGAGTGGTCGCCGAGCTCGCTGCTTTTCGTAAGAGCGCTGGCGAGGACCTGGCGAAGGAGAGGGAGAGGGGCGGCAGATACGAGGCGGAGGTAGAGCGCCTGAAGACGGTCGTGTCCGATCATGAGCAGAGGGCGGCCGAGGCTGGAGAGAGAGCGAAGGAGCTGGAGGAGGCCCTTAGGAGGGAGGAGGCTCGTGCGGAGGATCTAGCGGGGCGTGCCAAGGCCGCCGAGGAGGAGTTGGCCCGTAGGGTCGAGGAATTTCGGACGTACCAGGAGAAAACCGTCATCCCCGCCCTCGCAAATTCGATGTCCGAGGGCATGGAGAAGGGCCGTGCGGAGGGATGGGAAGCCTGCTTGGCTCGGGTGAAGGAGAAGGTGGCGGGCCTGGTCCCGCCGGTAGAGGTCGACCTTGACGGGCTTGCCGCATGCAGCGACGAGGAGGGGGATGGAGACGGGGGGAGGGCGACGAGCCAGAGGCCGGCGGGGCGGTGGGAGATTCCATTGAGGGAGAGGGCGTAGTGACTGGCGGAAGCGCCAAGTAGTTTTGTATAGGCTCCCCCCCTTTTTTTATTTTTAAAAACAAAAGAAAGTGAAGATTCGCGGGGCAGATATTTGCATTTTTCTGGGATTTTCTGCCTGTGTGTGTGTGTGCATAAATTCCCTTCTTAGAGTTATGCCTTGGTGCGGCTGTTTCTATCCTGGCGTTGGGGGAATCGTGTTAACTCCCTTTATTTCACGTAGCGCGCCCGAGAGATTTTACAGCGAGGTAGCCTCCCTTTTCGTGGGTTGCTCGTGTCTAGGTGTACCCGAGCTATAACTAGTGGTCAACCGGGAGTAGTCTTTTCATCAGCTATTATTGATAGTTTACTAAAACAAGATCGGCCCGTAGGCGTAACATTGAATCGGCCAGTAGGCGTAACATTGAATCGCTCTAGGTAGGTTGATGTTCTCATCGTAGTTGATCCGCCTCTCTCTGGCGTCGTGCCCCTGACAAGTGGCGTGGAGTTGATTCAGAGGGTTCCGCCTCGGCGTAGGGGTGGATGGTCGCGTCGGAGCCAGGCAGTGGCTTTGGCCCTCGTTCCCAGAATTGGGGGGAGAGGGAGCCTTTGGTGGCTGTTCTATCCCGCGGGGCCTTGTTGCTCCCATCGACTGGAGTCTCCGTGTGATAGGCGCGAAGGGACGCGTCCGTGTGATAGGCGCGAAGGGAAGCGGTCCGTAGCCCATCTGTGCATCCTCCTGGCGTAAACGGTCCAGGGGAGGTCGATGACTGGAAGGGGGGGTTCTACCGGTGTAAGCGGAGTAGCCTGTTGGAGCACGCCGGCGCTCGGGGACAAGTCCCCCTCGGTTGGGGCGACGCGGGCGGCTGCCGGGGTGTCCGGTGAGGTGATTTGGCATGTCTGTCCCATCCATCGGGTTGTCTGCCAGCCGCGCCTGCGTACGCGGGGCGTCCGTGGAGAGGCATGGTATGCCAGTGGAGCTCCAGTTCCCATGCCGTAAGTTGTCTAAAGGAAGGAGGGGAGCAGCAGGCTGGGCAACCGTCGTGTAAGGGGAATATCCTGTTGGGGGATCGTTTACTTTGGCGATCGGTGAAGCTCGCATTTTCCGTGCATTTTTAGGGGGAGGGGGTGGCAAAATGATTAGTCTTTCTCCACATCCTTTCTCTCGCCTTCCTCCCCCCCTCAAGGAAGCTGAGGGGGGGGGGGGAATTTATAATGGTGTATTTCTGCCCTCATTTCCTCTTCATGGAGAGTCGGGGCTGTCTGGAATTTCGTTCTTTGGGGAGCGTTCCCGATGGGTGACGTGTGACGTGACTCCTCAGACCCCGTTTTTTGGCAGTTGGGCCATTTGTCTATGGCGTTCGTCCCGAGTGTCCTTTTGGGTTGGACAAGTCATTTCGGGCGTCGGCTTTATGGGGGTCAGGCGTTACTCCTCTGGGATGGCTCCGCGTTGGGGTTGCCTTGATTTACGGACCCTGATTCGTTTCCCGAGGTTTGAGGAGAGGGGTGACAGGCCCTTTATGGGGGAGGGAGGGTATTGGTCCGTCGGGCACCCCGCACATGGCGCTCCGGTTTGGGAGGCCAGGCTCGGTGGACTTGCCCCGGAGGTCTTCTTTGGGGGGGGACCGAGTACGCAGCTCGGCCCGTGCCCCTCTCCGGTTTGGGTGGCGAGGATTGGTCCTGCCCCGGAGTCTTTGAGAGGGCGGGTATGTAATGCCCTACAAGCTACTGCACAAGTACTAGAGGGGGGGTGAATAGTACTTTAAAATAACAAGGAGTATAATTCCAAATTAAATTGCAAACAACTACCAAATCAATTTGCGGAAGCTTAAATTGAATGACAACAACAAAATTAACAACGCTAACAAGAGATGTTAATGGGTTCGGATCCACCCAAGTCTCCCCGACTTGTTCCCGGTGATCCTACGTCCCAACCACCCGGATCCCCTCCGGATACTTAGGTTAGAAACCCTAACCCAAGATTTTCACTATGAATATCTTGTGAAAAACCTTCACAAGATCAAATCATACATGCAATGGCAATAGTGAATCCCACAACCCGGGATCACAACCTTCTCTCACAACCGAGAGAACCAATAAGCAATATAAAAGAGTTTATATGAAATAAACAAACTTACCACAAAATCCTATACCTTGAGTTTTTCTTACCCAATAGGTGAAATGAAGGATTTGAGGAAGATGAAGTCACCAAGTCCTAGCACCAAGGAAATGACCAGCAATAGGTGCCTAGGAGTGATTTGGAGACTTGATTCAAGCTAGGGCTTGAAGGGCTCGCCAAGAACAAGCTTCTCTCAAGATGGATTCTAGATCTAGAATAGTGAGAGAATGGGTTTCTTGTGAGGAAGAGAGCTTTGGAAGAGAGTGAGAATAGCTATCTCTTTTGATCTCAATGAATCTCTTAATGGCAGCTCTTACCTAGATAGAAATGACATAGGTTCGTATTTATAGGGTCCCATAAAAAACAAGTTAGGTCAATTCCCAATGGATAGAAATCTGAGACAATTAGTCGGTCAAAGAACAAGCACTGACCGACTACTTCATCAACTAGTCGGTCGGTCAATCAACATGGACCGACTAAGTGAAGATCTGAGAAGAGATAGAATTTCAGACCTAGAAATCTAGTCGGTCCAAGAAGACTTTCTGACCGTCTAGTTTCACAACTAGTCGGTCAGTCAGTGAACGTAGACCGACTAAGAGGCAAAGTGAAATAGTCTGAATACAAATTGACTTAGTCGGTCCAAGAACAAAAGTTGACCGACTAGATTGTCAACTAGTCGGTCACCAAACGTTCTTAGACCGACTAACGATAAACAGTAGCTTAGGAGAAATTTAGTATGAACAGTAAGTCACAACTAGTCGGTCAAAGAAGCATCACTGACCGACTAGTTCACAAACTAGTCGGTCGGTGAGTCAACGTAGACCGACTAACTGTAAACAATAAAGTCCAAGAAATTAAGGAATCAAACTAGTCGGTCCAAGAAGAGTTGCTGACCGACTAGATCACCATCTAGTCGGTCAGTTTTTCTTCTTGTACCAACTAACATGCACAAACAAGTCCGAATCGAAGCGCGACGCTTCGAGGAAGTTAGAATGAACTTGTACTAAGATCCTAGAGCTACGACATGAGCGTTATGAAGATAGAAACGTAAGATATACTCAAGGCTTAACATTCTATTGATCGAAGCTAAAAGCCCCGGAGTCTTTGAAAGGGCGGGTATTGGGCCGTCGCCTCCCCGTGGCCTCTATAGTCGGACGTGTATTGGGCCGTCGCCTACCCCGCATATGGCGCTCCGATTTGGGTGGCCAAGCTCAGTGAACTTGCCCCGGAGGTCTTCTTTGGGGGGAGCGAGTACGCAGCTCGGCCCGTGCCCCTCTCCGGTTTGGGTGGCGAGGATTGGTCCTGCCCCGGAGTCTTTGAGACGGCGGGTATTGGGCCGTCGCCTCCCCGCAGCCTCTATAGTCGAACGGGTATTGGGCCGTCGCCTACCCCGCATATGGCGCTCCGGTTTGGGTGGCCAAGCTCAGTGAACTTGCCCCGGAGGTCTTCTTTGGGGGGGAGCGAGTACGCAGCTCGGCCCGTGCCCCTCTCCGGTTTGGGTGGCGAGGATTGGTCCTGCCTCGGAGTCTTTGAGAGGGCGGGTATTGGGCCGTCGCCTCCCCGCAGCCTCTATAGTCGGACAGGTATTGGGCCGTCACCTACCCCGCATATGGCGCTCCGGTTTGGGTGGCCAAGCTCAGTGAACTTGCCCCAGAGGTCTTCTTTTGGGGGGGAGCGAGTACGCAGCTCGGCCCGTGCCCCTCTCCGGTTTGGGTGGCGAGGATTGGTCCTGCCCCGGAGTCTTTGAGAGGGCAGGTATTGGGCCGTCGCCTCCCCGCAGCCTCTATAGTCGGACGGGTATTGGGCCGTCGCCTACCCCGCATATGGCGCTCCGGTTTGGGTGGCCAAGCTCAGTGAACTTGCCCCGGAGGTCTTCTTTGGGGGGGGAGCGAGTACGCAGCTCGGCCCGTGCCCCTCTCCGGTTTGGGTGGCGAGGATTGGTCCTGCTCCGGAGTCTTTGAGAGGGCGGGTATTGGGCCGTCGCCTCCCCGCAGCCTCTATAGTCGGACGGGTATTGGGCCGTCGCCTACCCCGCATATGGCGCTCCGGTTTGGGTGGCCAAGCTCAGTGAACTTGCCCCAGAGGTCTTCTTTGGGGGGGGGAGCGAGTACGCAGCTCGGCCCGTGCCCCTCTCCGGTTTGGGTGGCGAGGATTGGTCCTGCCCTGGAGTCTTTGAGAGGGCGGGTATTGGGCCGTCGCCTCCCCGCAGCCTCTATAGTCGGACGGGTATTGGGCCGTCGCCTACCCCGCATATGGCGCTCCGGTTTGGGTGGCCAAGCTCAGTGAACTTGCCCCGGAGGTCTTCTTTGGGGGGGAGCGAGTACGCAGCTCGGCCCGTGCCCCTCTCCGGTTTGGGTGGCGAGGATTGGTCCTGCCCCGGAGTCTTTGAGAGGGCGGGTATTGGGCCGTCGCCTCCCCGCAGCCTCTATAGTCGGACGGGTATTGGGCCGTCGCCTACCCCGCATATGGCGCTCCGGTTTGGTTGGACAAGCTCAGTGAACTTGCCCCGGAGGTCTTCTTTGGGGGGGAGCGAGTACGCAGCTCGGCCCGTGCCCCTCTCCGGTTTGGGTGGCGAGGATTGGTCCTGCCCCGGAGTCTTTGAGAGGGCGGGTATTGGGTCGTCGCCTCCCTGCAGCCTCTATAGTCGGATGGGTATTGGACCGTCGCCTACCCCGCATATGGCGCTCCGGTTTGGGTGGACAAGCTCAGTGAACTTGCCCCGGAGGTCTTCTTTGGGGGGGAGAGAGTACGCAGCTCGGCCCGTGCCCCTCTCCGGTTTGGGTGGCGAGGATTGGTCCTGCCCCGGAGTCTTTGAGAGGGCGGGTATTGGGCCGTCGCCTCCCCGCAGCCTCTATAGTCGGACGGGTATTGGGCCGTCGCCTACCCCGCATATGGTGCTCCGGTTTGGGTGGCCAAGCTCAGTGAACTTGCCCCTGAGGTCTTCTTTGGGGGGGAGCGAGTACGCAGCTCGGCCCGTGCCCCTCTCTGGCTTGGGTGGCGAGGATTGGTCCTGCCCCGGAGTCTTTGAGAGGTTTGAAATGAAATTTTCATGCAGAAGAGGCGAAATTCTAAGATAAGAAAGGGAACAAGATATTTCATTCATGACTTACAGTTCCCGGCTATACCACGACCGGCGCTCCACGTCCCTTGGAGTGATTAGCTCGTCCTTCTCAGGGGGGGCTCTGGGGGGGCGCGTGGTCGATACTGTTCCCCTTTGCGGTGGCATCGGCTGGAGCTAACTCTGGCTGGTAGGGGTCATAACTCCGCCCGGGGGAGTCGATCTTCAGGTTCATCTCCGGTCCCTTGTGCTTGGTCGACCCCACGTAGCAGCTCCTAGACAGCTTCTGGCTTCCCCGTACGATCCCCACCCCTCGGGGGGTTTGGAACTTGACCATCTGGTGGAGAAGGCTGGGGAGCGCTCCAATGGCCGACATGTAAGGTCGTCCTATGATCCTGTTGTACGCCGACGTAATGTCGACCACAACGAACAGCGTCATTCGAGTGACGACCTGTGGCTCTTCTCCGAGGGTTATCGGTAAGGTGATCACTCCCATGATGGGGGTCGAGTGACCGGTGAAACCGACGAGGGGTCCGGTACAGGGTCTCAGGTCCGTCGGCCTTAACCCCATCTTCTCGATTGTGGACATGAACAGGATGTCGCAAGAGCTCCCAGTGTCGATCAGGAGGTGGCTGACGATGGCCGTCCCAATCTGGGCCTCGATGACGATGGCGTCGTCGTGGGGCTGCTCGATCCCCTCTAGATCCTCGTCGCTGAAAGTAATGGGAGGGTAGGCCATCCTTCTCCCTCTCTGGTCCCCTCCAAGACCCGCCGTCATCACTTGTCTCGCATACGCCTTTTTGCTTGACGACGATGCCCCTCCTGAAGATGGCCTGCCGCATATCGTGTTTATGCGCATGACGGGTTTCGGGGGGGTGAAGCTCTTCCCGCTCTCCGTTTGCAGGAGGGTCTGCCCTCCGTGCCCTTCTGTGGTTTCCATCTTCTCAGTCCGGTCTCCGGCCTCCGACGAAGTCCCCCAGGTGGCCCACCTGGATCAGCCGCTCGATTTCCCTTTTGAGGGTGAAGCAGTCGTCGGTGTCGTGGCCATGGTCCCGGTGGTATCGACAGTATTTCTTAAAATCTCTTCGGGTTGGGTCCGACTTCATTTCTCGGGGTGGCTCCGGCAACAGTCCGGCTCTTGTGGCCGCGGCCATCACCTCAATCAGGGGAGCATTGAGTTGCGTGTAATGCGCCCGTAGGGGGCCTTCTTGTCTCGGGACGACTCGAGGGAGCCCTTGGGCCGGAGCAAACTCGCGCGCCGGGCCAGGTCGATCTTGTGGGCGAGGCCCGAGCGGTTCCTGCCTTGGTCGGGCCAGCTGGTCGTGACCACGGTGCCCCTCTTCTTGCCTCGGCCGTGGGTGTGACCGGGGTTCGCCTTGGGAGGGTTTCGCCGGGGGGAATAAGGCCTTGGCACCGAGAGTCTCCTCGGCCAACGCGTGCCTCTCCGCCATAGCAACCAATGCCTCATAGTCGGTTGGCGGATCCCGGAGCAGGGATTTGTGGAGGCTCCGAGTTTGCAACCCCGTTTTGAAGGCCAGCATAAGCACCTCATCGCCGCATGTCACCACCGCCCGTCTCTCCTCCTGAAAGCGGCGGAGGTATCTACCCGTTGTCTCTCTCTCCCCTTGGACTATCGTGCTGAGATAGTCTAAGGGCTTCTTTTTCGTCCGCCCGGCCCGGAACTCTTGGCAGAACTTGTGGGATAGTTCGCCAAAGCTCCCGACGGACCTCGCGGGCAAGCCAAAGTACCAGTCCAACGCGGTGTCCCTCAGGCTTTGGGAGAAATGTCGGCATAGGAACGCCTCATCCACGTCCTGCGCCTCCATCGCCCCCCGGTATTGCTGCACGTGCGTGAGGGGGTCGCCTCTCCCATTGTACGTGGCCAAGTGAGGGGGTTTGAACCTTATGGGCCTTGGGGCGGACGTGATCCACCGTGCAAGTGGCGTGGCCTCCTCCGGGTAGGTAGGGCGATCCGGCGCATCCCCTCTCCGCCATTCGAGGGTCTGGCTTCGGTCGTGCCTCGGCCGCCGACGGTCCTCCGTCCCCGGGGAGTAGCCCGACGGTCTTCTGGCGGGGCTCCTTCCCTGGGCCGAGGATTCGACGGGTTGCGGGCTACGGTTCTCCCAGCGCCAGCGCCTCCTGGCCAGCTCTCCTCGAGCCTCCATCCGTTCTTGATTCTCCCAAAGGAGCCTTTCACGCTCGGCGGTGAGGAAGCATAGTTGTCGACAAACGGCTTCCTCGTGCAGGGTATCGGAGGGGTGGTGCAGGCGATGCGGGCTGCCTCCTCCGGGTAGGGACATGTTCAGCAATGGGTCCCGCCCGTCCCTGAGCCGCCGGCCCGTCGCCGTCTCGTCAAGGATTTCTCGGTTGATCCTGTTCTCTCTCCTTAGCCTCTGGCGCTCCGCGACGATGAGGCGGAGTTGGCGGCGAGCGGCCTCTTCGTCCTGGTAGGCCCTTCGGGCGGTCTCGGCCGCTTCGTCCAAATGCCTTTGCGTGGCAGCCACCTCCCCCAAGCGCCTCCACTGCCGCGCAACTTCCATCTCCTCTTCCAGGAGCCTTTGCTGGGCCGCAATCTCCTCAGCGAGCCCCCTGTTCTCCCCCTCCTCCTCGAACTGAAGGTGGAGGTTCCGCCTTACGTTCAGGGGCTCTGAGGGGCCGGGCGGAGGCTCCGTTCCAGCCGTCTGATAGCCTCCCCTGGCCTGAGTGACGGCCTCGAAGCTCTTCAGGACGGTGTGGGCTGAAGTATGTTCAGTTTCGGTGCCCATCCCCAGAAGGGGGTCGGACGCCGGGGTGATTTGTAGAGAGAGCGGTTCCTGACCCACGGGATCTTTGCCGTGGTCAGGGTTCCGCGAGATCGGCATGGAGTCTAACATGGGTGTGACCCTTCGTTCCCACAGACGGCGCCAATTGTTACGAGGTGGAACTCGCGTACAATGAATTTGTATTATGGGGAACCAAGGGCACGATGGTTATATGGAGAAGAAGGTTTAGGTAGGCTGTTTTACAAGTGATTAGTGGGGTGAAGAAGTTGGACCCGTTGCCGGTGGTGCTCACGGGGTCGAATCTCGCCGGATGCAGCTGAGGAAGGTTGGACGGCAGGGGGGCTGAAGCTGACTTTGGTCAAGGGGAGAGCTCTCCTGCAGCACAAACAACTCGTCAGAAGGGCAGGGTTGGGGTTCAACCCTTAGCCCCTCTGATGCCTAAGTCAGTAATAGGGCTTAAAATGGGGGCTAGAAACGCCGGCCGGACTAACGGTGTGTCGACCGCACGTGGCGAGCTATGGGTGGGAGAACAAAGATATGGACGACCTTTGTTCTCGTGTGTGAATTATAGATTAAGAGAGAATTTTCCAACCCCCTTTCCGTAAGAGGAGAGGGGGTATTTATACCTGACGGGTGATGACTAGGCGTGCTGAGCTGGCTCGGTTGTCAACGGAAGCTTCGGACAAGGACGTCAGGAACAGGAGTTCCTGACCTGCTTTTGTCAGGCGGCGCAACGGCCAAGGGGTGCTTTTGTCGGGATGTCAGGGCCGAAAGCGCTAACCGTCAGTCGGTCGGGTGACGTATGTGTCAGTCGTGTCCTTATCCTAGGTTGTTTGTCGTTGGTGACGAACTAAAGGTCGTGCTGTATCACTCTAGGCGCCGCGGTTCATGGGAATCGGGCGGGTCGTACCGATCGGTCATGAGCTATGGTCCGCCTGTACGGAAGGATACGTCCGTGCCTGTCAGTAGGCCCGGCTTAGCTACCCAAGCATCCCCAAGCACGCTACCCCCGGCGGGTCGAGCGGCTGTGGTTGTTCGCCTCGACCGGGTCGGGGAACGCTACAAGGCGCGCCCGTCTCCATATTACCTCGGATTTTCGAGGTGACGAACCTTTCATGAAGCGGAGAGTCCATGGATCATGTGGGCGGATTCGGGTGGGACCCCTATGATCTTTAGGTCGTAACAAAGCTCTTCATGACTGCGTGGGCCGAAGTATGGTCTGTCTCGGTGCCCATCCTCGGAGGGGGGTCGGGCGCCGGGGTGATTAGTAGAGAGAGCGGCTCCTGACCCACGGGATCCTTGCCATGGTCAGGGTTCCGAGTGATCGGCATGGAGTCTAACATGGGTGTGACCCTTCGTTCCCATAGACGGCGCCAATTGTTACGAGGTGGAACTCGTGTACAATGAATTTGTATTGAGGGGAACCAAGGGCACGGTGGGTATGTTGATAAGAGGGTTTAGCTGGGCTATTTAACAAGAGATTAGTGGGGTGGAGAGGTTGGACTTGCCGCAGGGGGTGGCCACTGAGTCAAATCTCACCGAACACGGCGGAGGAAGATTAGATGGTGGGAGGCTGAAGCTGAGGTCGACCAAGGGGCGAGCTTTCCTGCAGCACGAGCAACTCGTCAGAAGGGCAGGATTGGGGTCCAACCTTTAGCCCCTCCGATGCCTAAGTCAGTAATAGGACTTAAAGCGGGGGCTAGGCACGCCGGTCGGATTGAGGGTGTGTCGACCGTACGTGGCGATCTATAAGTGGGAGAACAAAGATGTGGACGACCTTTGCTCTCGTGTGTGAATAATAGATTGAGAGAGAGAATTTGCCAACCCCCCTCCTCGTAAGAAGTAAGGGGGTATTTATACCTGATGGGAGATGACTAGGTGGGGATGACCTGGCATGCTGACTCGACGTGCTGAGTTGGCTTGGTTGTCGGCGGAAGCTTCGAGGAGGTCAGTAACAGGAGTGCCTGACCTGCTTTTGTCAGACGGCGCAACGGCTTGGGGCACTTTTGTCAGGGTGTCAGGGCCGAAAGCATTAATTGTCGGGGGCTTAGCTACCAGGGGGTGCTTTGTCAGATGGTCGGGTGGTGTTAGTGTCAGTCGTGTCCTTATCCTAGGTTGTTTGTCGTTGGGGACGAACTAAAGGTCGGGCTATGCCATCCCTGGCATCGCGGTTCATGGGGACCGGCCGGGTCGACTGGTTCGGTGGTTGTCCGGCCCAGCCGCGCCCTCTTTTCTATCATGGGTTGTGGGCCGCTGGCACGGAAGGGCACGTACATGCCTATGTCAGCACATCCAGCGGTACTGTCCGGGCGCTCCCCAAGCGCCCTGCCCCTGGCGGGCCGTGCAACTGCGGTTGTGTGCCTCGGCCAGATGGGGGGAGTGCTGCGAGGTGTGCCCGTTCCCATGTAGCTTCGGTCTTCCGGGGAGGCGGCCCTTTCGTGAAGGGGAGAGTTAATGGGGTATGTCAGCGGATCCGGGCGGGAGTCGGACTCTTACGATCTTTAGGTCATAACATAGAGGATATGCTGCGAGCTTGTACGCTCGATTGGAAGGGATCTTGGGAGGACCATCTCCATTTGGTGGAGTTCTCTTATAACAACAGCTACCAGGCGAGCATTGGCATGGCGCCGTTTGCTGCCTTATATGGGAGGAAATGTCGATCGCCACTGAGCTGGGATGACATTAGAGATCGGGAGCTGTTGGGTCCAGAAATGATAGTTGAAGCTGTGGATGTCGTGAGAGACATCAGGGAGAAGCTCAGAGTTGCTCAGGATCGTTTCAAGCATTGGGCAGATGCCAAGAGGAGACCTTTGGAGTTTCAGCCTGGAGACCACGTCTTCCTGAAGATTTCTCCGAACCGCGGAGTTATTCGATTCGGGAAGAAGGGAAAGCTGAGTCCGAGGTACATCGGACCTTTCAATGTGCTAGAGCGTGTGGGAGTAGTGGCCTACCGCCTTGCTCTACCACCATCTTTGGTGGGGGTTCACGACGTATTCCACGTATCGCAGTTACGTCGGTACGTCAGTGATCCGTCACACACGGTGGATTTCTCGGAGATCACGGTCCGTCCGTACCTAACCTACGACCAGCAGCCCATACAGATTTTGGACCGTCGACAGAAGCAGTTGAGGAACAAGGTAGTCGACCTGGTGAGAGTGATGTGGCGTCACGGATCACCTGGAGAGTCCACCTGGGAAAGAGAGGAAGAGATGAGAGAGCGTTACCCTCACCTATTCTGATAGAAATTTCGAGGGCGGAATTTTCTTAAGGTGGGTAGGATGTAACGGCTGGTTTCTGTATGATATATATATATATATATATATATATATATATATATATATATATATATATATATATATATGGCGAGTAAATAGAAAACTTTATTAATATAAAAATCATATACAATAAAAATTGGGGGATCTTTCCCTTGCAGAAGAAGATAGAAGAGCGAAAGGGGAGAGGGCACAAGCGTCGTCACCCTTTACAAACCAATATCAGCTAAAGCAAAGAATTGATCCAACCCAACAGAAAGATGTATACACAAGTCAGCCCGTGTCTATAAAGCCCCAGTTCGAGAAAGGCGTAGTGTCAGAAGCCTTTTCAAGAGCCAGGCCTCTCAGGGAGATAGTAACATCAGCAACAATGTCCTCGAATAGAAAAGTCTTCCCCAATGATTTGGATTCGAAGATCCTCTTATTTCGTTGTTTCCAAATATGCCAGACCATGGACGCCAGGGCAGATCTAGCTAGGACACCAACCGGATCAGATTTTTTGTAGGTGGATAGGATCCAATCACACACACCCGATAGATTAGTAGGGACAATACCAGTAAACCCAAGCTTAAGAAGACTTCTCGTAAGGATGTAATGGGAGTACTCACACTCGAAGAAAAGATGTGGGACGCTTTCCGGAATATCCACCTCGCAGAGAACACAGGTATTATCAGAAATAATCCCCCACTTGGAGAGGACATCCTTGGTCGGCAACTTCTCCTGAAGGGCACGCAAGAGGGATAAGGCCATCTTCGGCACATGGAGACTGTACCAGAGAATCCCATCATATGAAAATTTCGGCCTAAGGTTGCGAGATCCATTCCAAGCTGAGCTATAGGAAAATTTCGGCCCAGGCATCCATTTCCAGCTATCCCTAAGCCAGCCAAGGGAGATGCTTTACAGATCCGGGAGGAGGGGTTGAATCTCAGGAGCATTGCGCCACCTACCATCATGCCAATAGTCCCGAATCACAATGGTCTCAGCTCCTAGTGGAGGGGGATAAAGGAGATGCAGAGGGCCTTTGGCATGCCAATTGTCAAACTAGAACAAGGTGGTGCTCCCATCCCTAATAGTGCGCTTTATTAAATTCTGAGAAAAGCATCGGTTCCTTAGCATAAATTTTAGAGTACCTGAATGCAAAACACTTGGCCGCATGCTGAAAAATTCTTTAGTGGCCCGGTCATTACTCCTCCTCATGTGCAAAGCCCATAAACCCTCGGAATTTAGGAATCTCCAAGTAAGTCTAATGCCCGAAGCCGCATTCAAATCCTGTAGTTGCCTCAGCCCCACGCCTCCTTCCTTCTTTGGTACACATGAATCCTTCCAGGCCCAAATATTAAGCTTACCCCAAATGAATTTCCTGCAAGCCGTATTAATGGATCTAATGACAGAGGTCGGAATGTGATATGCTTGCATCCAGAAAGCCACCATGCCATGGATGACACTTCGAACCAATTCGATCTTGCCAGAGGTGGATAGAAGAGAGGAAGACCACCCTAGAAGTTTCTTCTTGCATTTGTCAATCAACCTTCCATACATGGAAGCTTTAGGGTATCTGGAAGAGAGGGGGAGGCCAAGGTAGATAGAGAATGAGGTTACCAATTTAATGCCAAGGGTCAAAGCAAGGCCCCTGGCATCACGCACCCCCTTACTAAATATGGCCGAAATTTTATCCCAGTTTATCTGAAGGCCTGTAAAAAGATGGAAATTATATAAAACATTCATCAAGCCTTCAAAAGATCGTTGGTTGGCACGGCAAAAAATAAGTAGGTCATCTGCGAACAACAGGTGAGAGATAGAACCCACTCTCTTCAACGGTTGAATAGCAAGTGATGTTTCAGCTCTTTCCATCAGCAGTGAGAAAGCCTCCATTACCAACACGAATAGGAAGGGGGAGAGGGGGTCACCCTGGCGAAGTCCTCTGTTAGAATTAAAATACTCTTCAGGGGATCCATCAATAAGGACAGAAAACATTGGCGTTGATATACACTCTTTTATCCAATTAATAAAAGTGCTATTGAACCCCATCTGATGCAACATGAAGTAAATGAATTCCCTGTTTACACTGTCAAAAGCTTTGCGAATGTCCAATTTAATACATGTTCTGGCACCCATGGGATTGATGAAGTCCCTAATCTGCTCATGAGCAATAAGAGTGCAATCAGCGAGCAGTCTGCCCTTAAGGAATGCAGCTTGGTTAGGAGAGACCAAGTCAGAGATGACATGCTTCAACCTGTTGCATAAAACCTTACTGATAATCTTATAGATAACATTGTAGCAAGAGATAGGCCTATAATCACCAAGATCAGAGGCAGTGGCGCTTTTAGGGACAAGGGTCAGGAAAGTATGATTAATATGATGGAGCATACTACCAGTACCAAAGAAGTGAGAAACAGCAGATATAACATCAATACCAATGATATCCCAAGTCTGATGGTAGAAAAACGCATTGAAACCATCAGGCCCGGGGGCTTTATCTTTCCCAATTTCAAAGACCGCATTTTTGATTTCTGCCTCAGAAACCAGCCTATCCATCCAACTAGAAGCCTCAGGGGTTAAAATACGCTTGGGAGTAAGGCGTGGGAAGACATTCCAGTAATCAGACTGCTTATATAAATTCATATAGAAAGTAGAAGCTTCATGGCGAAGGGTGATAGGGTCCTTACTCCACTGGCCATTAGCAGACATTAAGTGGGAGAGGTTGTTACGGCATTGCCTGGATTTAATTGCCGCATAAAAAAATTTTGAATTCCTATCCCCCAGGGTAAGCCAATTTTGTCTGCTTTTCTGCCTCAACTCCTCCTCCTCAACATCCAAAGCTTTAGCAAGTTGGAAAGAGGCCAGCTTTTCCATTTCTTGCAACTCAGGGTCAAAGGCAATATTTGGGTTAAGTTGTAAGCTTTCAAGATCTTTGCGGCAAGAGGCAACATCCAAGTTCGCCCTATAATTAGCTGCCCAAGGCTTAATGTAGGTCTTAAGATATTTTAGGTTCGCGGCCAACCTATGCATCGGGTTACCATTATCACCCGTTTTCCAATTAGCATGTACCAATTCATGAAAACCAGGATAGTTGAACCAAGAATTATAAAATCTAAAGGGTTTAGGGAAAGAAGGTACCTTAGGTTGGGGCCAAACCATCATACCAGAATGATCCCTCGTACCAGAGGCGGTGTATTCATAATAAGAGTTCGGCAAGCTCTGCATCCAGGCAATATTACCGAAAATATGATCCAGCCTAGCTGAGATACGGGAGGCACCAATGCGGCGATTACTCCAAGTATACTTGCTTCCGGTGCCTTTAAGCTCAATGAGTCCACATCTGCCAATACAAGAGTTGAAAGAGTCCATACTGCTAGAGTCAGCAACACGCCCACCAACCTTATCAGTAGATTTACGTATACAGTTGAAATCTCCTCCTACAAGCCAGGGATGGCCGTTCAGTAGCACAGAGTCAGAATCAAGTGATGACCACAGCGGCAGTCTAGAAGAAGCAATATTATGCCCATACACAGCAGTGAGGCCCATGATGAAGCCGCCAATGTTAGAAAAAGTAGAAGAAATATGCTGATCAGATTCTGAAATCGTCACACTGCTCCAGATAGTGGTGTCATAAAAAATAATTATCCGACCCCCTTTATGGAGATGCCGATTATCAATACTCCTCCAATTATTAGCAAAGCATTTGGCAATTCTTGCTTCATTAGCAGCCTCCACTTTAGTCTCAAATAAACATACAATAGAAGGGGAAAGGGAACTCAGCTTATACCTCAAGTCTGCAAGCCGCGCAGAGTTGTTGAGCCCCCTAGAGTTCCAGAAGAAGACAGACATTAAGAAAGAGAGGGTAGTGACTGGAACTGCGCCAGTCTAGAGCTTCTTCTAATAGTATTTGGTGAAGATTGCATAGGTTTTGAATGAGTCACTATTGACTTTAACTCAGCCTGCTCAGCCTCCCATGCGGGATTGAGGAGAGTAAGATGTTCAGGTGGCTCAGCAATGTCCGAACTCTGGATGATCGAGGGTGATGTTTTATGTTTGCCGGCTAGCCGAATGGACCCAATGGTCACTCCCGGATCAGCGGCAGAGGAGAGTTTCTGACCTCCGGAGAGGGAGCCTCTAGGTAGGCTACACTCGCCCTCCTCCAGTACAGAGTTATGAAGACTTTCACAACCCATATCCCCTGTCGATTTAATGGACGTTAGGGCCTCCGCCTCAGGGCCTGGGGGGTCATTGATCCGAGATTTAGGAGCCGGAGAAGCTTGTGCCTCAGCCACAGCAAGGGACGCCTACAGAATGGGGGAGTGGGCCTCCGCCACCGGGCCAAGGGATGCAGCGCTGGCGGACAAGGAGGCTTGCACCGGAGAAGCAATTGAGCTCGCGGGCACAGGGGCAGGGGAGCTCACAGACTTATCAGGCACAATTGGGGAGGCTAGCACCTGAGTAATGTCCTCACCATCACTATTTTTCCCAAGAACTGAAGCATTGCTGTATGTTTGGATTGAAGGCAGCTTGGCTAGAGCTGGGCATTGAGTGTCTTTGTGTCCAAAGCACACACAGTGGCTACATCTCGGTGGCTCACCTTCATATTTGGTGTCAATATTAATCACCGAACCATCGTCCAATTCCAAGCCTACCGATCGGGGAAGCGGTTTAGATGCATCAACCTCCACCAGGCATCTAACATATGTTAGTCTTTCCAATTTTGCCGATGCTCGATCTAGGCAAAGGGGGTTACCCACTATAGAGCTCATAATGTTGAATATATCAAGTGTCCACATACTCAGAGGCAAACCATGAAACTGCACCCAAACAAGCACTGTAGCAAGCATGTCACGGTCGTATTGTAGTGTAGAGCTCCACCGTTGCAGAACAGTTAGCCTACCATCAAAGAGCCACGGCCCGCCATAGAGGATTCGTTCGCATTCTTCCGCACACTCAAATCGAAAGTAGAAGAACCCATTGTCCCTACTAAAAATACGAACACCTTTTTTTAGTTTCCAGAGTCGGTCCACCCAAGCCCTCAACTGTCCATAATACGGGACATCACCCAACACATAGCCAACCAACGTGTTTGTCCAACGTTCAGCTCCCTTCTCAATCAAGGATCCCAATACTCTGCCAACGCTACTACCGTCGTCTTTGGTAATGGGGGGAATAAATGTCATAGCCAATGATTCCTCATACGTTCTTCTATTAGCACAAACATCTGAGAAAGAGAGTTTAATACCAGCTGTATTGATAGTGAGAGGGACATTTGGTCTAACAGGCATAACAGCAAACACCTTGTCTGCAGCCGGTCGATCTCCACTGTAGGGTGCACCACGCCGGTTCTCATGCCCAACCACAGGCCGAGGCACAAAGTTGCGGCCCCTGCGCATCTGCCCATCACGACTAACTCCTCTCGAGTTAGATCGATGATTGTCCCTCGATCGTCGATGGTCCCTGCGCCGGGAGACCACCTGCCACCCATTGCTAGGATCAGCCCCAACCTCCGCAACATTGCCCACGCCGCCAGCTTTGATTCCGGTGCCTTGGTTATTTGCCGTCACCGGAGCCAAATTTTCCGTCGCCGATGGTCCCATAGTCACCGTAGACGAAGGTCCCAAAGACGACGGAGCCAAAGGCGCGCCATTCCCACGCGACCGTGATGCAACCGTGCGGAAGTCACCCGCCGTCGCCGCAAATCTCCTTGGATCGCCAGTATCGCCTCCGAGAAACTTGGAAACCCTCATTTTAGTATTTTATTATATGTATATATATATATACATTATATATATATATATATATATATGATTGTTCGTCTTCTCTCTTTTTCTTTTCCGTATTTCTTTTCCCCTACCTGGAACTGAGCGTGCTTTGTGACGCTCATATCTTAGAATAGGTTCACCTTTGGAACTCATTGAGATCATTTCGAAGCTTCACGCTTCAATCTGCGACTTCTTGTGCTCATTAGCCGGTTCACGTTAACTAACCGACCGTCTAGATGTCAATCTAGTCGGTCAACAACTCTTCATGGACCGACTAGTTCTCCCTTTCATTTTCCCCAAGCTACTGTTTACGCTTAGTTGGTCTAAGTTCATCCACCGATCGACTAGTTATCAAACTAGTCGGTCAACACTTCTTCGCAGACCGACTAGTACAGAGATCATTTTTCGCACCCAGGTTACTGTTTACCTTTAGTCGGTTTACGAACGAATACCGACCGACTAGTTGACGAACTAGTCGGTTAGGTTTCCTTTGCTGACCGACTAATCTTCAAAATCTCTTGTTGACCACTTTTACCCTTTAGTCGGTCTATGAACACTGGCCGATCAACTAGGTTGTAAACTAGTCGGTCGACGAGCCTTCATAGACCGACTAGATCTATCAACCCTGTACCGACACTGTTCTCTGTTTGCCTTTTGGTCGGTCACAGTTAGACGACCGACCGACTAGTTTTCAAACTAGTCGGTCAACCACCCTTCTCAGACCGACTAACCGACCCTCGAAACCCTAGTTTTGCCCTAGCCGCCGTTTCATTTTCTTATTTAAACGCACGGTTATTTTCATTTCTCCCTCATTGTTTTTGAATCATCTTCTTCCCCAACCCTTCTCTTTCATTTCCCTAAGTCTTATCCTCCTCCCGAGCGCCCTCCACCTTCACGAGATCAATCCGATCTCCCCCCTTTGCATTCTACTTTCTCCCGTTTTCTCTTCCTCTTCCGACTTTTCCCCACAAATAGCCGGCCACCCTCTCAGATCTGAGATCCGCGGCCAAGCTCTGGCCGCCTTTCTCCTTGCGTGGCGCCCCGATCTCAGATCTAGCGACGACGACCTCGGGAGACGCCAAGATCTTCGTCATCACCTTCGGAGGCCAACGTCATCGTCAACAATCAACATTCCTCGTTGCGCTACCCGCGGCCTAGGAATTTCCGGACGACGCAAAGTTTCCACCTTTCCAGATCCGATGCCGGATCTTCGTGCAACCGTCATTTTCAGGTTGGTCCCCTAAATTCATAGTAACCCACACAATAGATAATCAAACCATAATTAAAATCAGCAAGCTAATCAAATTAAATTTACTTTCCGTTTCTCTTTAAAACGTTGTGCAAACCGTAGAAATCGACGAATGGACTTTATGCATGTACACATAGGATAGATCGTCGATTTGGTTAATTACATTAAAAATGTGATTTTTGACGATTAGGTTAGCCCCGATAACCTAGATACAACCCTAATAGGAATTCTGAATCGTGAACTGACACCGTCGCCGTGTCACGATTTTCAGACGCTTTTCTGCCGACGAGATGTTTGGACGAGGCGTACCAGGGAGGCGACGCACTCGCCACCACAGGCAAGTGTACCACTTGCGTTCTTGGCCATGTTTAGGCCTTAGTCTAGCTAGAATAGTTATCTTGGGATAATGAGGACCGGACGTGAAATGATAGCGTCCGGGACGCCCTGATGGTTCAGATTTGACAACGAAATCCCAGTCCAACAACAACAAATTTTGATATCATAGGATTGACATGCGTGTGTGTGAGTTTTGGACACTCTAGTACAACCCACCTGTTTTGTCGTGTCTTGTCTCGTTCCGTCTGCACAGCCCGCTGGGCAATAGGGCACCGCCAAGCCAGAGCAGGTGATCCCTTGTACTAGTTCACAGCCCGATGGGCAATTCGGCACCTGTCAAGCTAGAGCAGGTGATCCCATGTATTGATACACAGCTCAGAGAGCAATAGGGCACTTGTCAAGCTAGAGCAAGTGATCCCTTGTCCTGTCATGATTCTTGGGGTTTTTGGGGTAGGGTTGAGCGTGCAAGCGGCAAGAGGGTCTGATCCCCCTTGAACCGAACAGGCGTGAACCCTTTCGTGTCTTGTCTTGTTGTGTCTGGATTTCCGTGTTCTGTCTTGTCTTGACACATGTAGGCTAGTCCCGTGGTCGGTATCACTCGCTACGACCATTACTTGTCGTGTTTACTTTCCTGTAGCGTGTACTTCTGTTGTTAAAACCCCAGCATGTTAATCAACCAGTAAAACGTTGTTAAGTAATTGGTGCACTTGCAGTTTGGTCTAACATTTTCTTGTAGACCTTACCTTATGTACAGTTCCTTCTTTTGGTGTTGTACGTCAGGGATTGAGTCAGAGTACGTTGAGGAGACTGACTTGCCAGCTGACGTGGAGCCAGAGAGCGTCGATCCTGAGTACGACCCTGAGGAGGACCAGAGCTAGAGACTCATCGTTGCAGTTTCCAGAGACGTTCATTACTTTTAGTTGGGTGCGTAGCACCTTTTGTTTCTTGTCTAGGTTGGGTGCTTGCACCATTAGATTTACTTTTCTGCTGTTGTAGCCCTTCGGGCGTTGAGACTTGGTACCTTTGATATGTTGGAATAAAAATGTGATGTTCTTTCCTTCTTGTACTTTTATTGTTCTGTACTAACATGCAAGGACCTGTACCTTCGTCTTGGTACCACACATACGCTTATTGGGTCAGGGCTCCGTAGCTCTGGCCTAAGCGAGCCTAGTCACGCTTCGCTTCCACTGTTTTGGGAAGCGGGGCGTGACAGGTTTTAGTGGTGGCCCATGCAGGTCCACGTCCCAATCTTTCTGCAAGTACAGAACAGTAAGAGTAAGGACATTCATTGATATTCAAACATTGTACGAGTCTGACCTGTGTTTTCGTTTCTGAACACAGGATGGCTGGACGACGCATTACTCGATCCTCGAATTCGAGTGATGACGGTCCGGAGGACCAGGGTGCTGAGTTCTGCCAGTTCCTTGGCGTGATACGAGAGATGCTTGAGGTGCAGCATCAGCTGGTGCAGCAGTCCAACCGTGCTGCCCAGGCCCCACCTGTTGCACCACCTCCACCTCCGCCTGCTCCGTGAGCTACTCCAGGAGTGAAGCAGTTCAACGAGCTTCAGCCGAAGACCTTCTCGGGGAAGGAAGGACCTCTGGGTGCCGATGAGTGGATCCAGAGCACTGAGGAGAAGTTGGTTGCTGCCAAGATTCCAGATGAGACTCGGGTGGAGATCGCGATGATGCAGCTGACTGAGATTGCCCGAAACTGGTGGCGTATTGAGGAGAGGCATCTACAGAAGCCTGTGGAGTAGACGACTTTTTGCCACATGTTCAAGGAGAAGTATTTCACTAAGGCAGCTAGGAGAGAGCTGATGGGCAGATTCGTGGATCTGAAGCAGAGGGACATGACGATCGATGAGTATGAGGCTGAATTTGAGATGCTGAGCCGTTTTGCCCTGCATATGGTGAAGAAGGAGGAGAACCAAGCTGAGCGGTTCCATCAGGGACTTCGTCCAAAGGTCCAGGCTTCCATGTCCTCTGCTAGTTTCTCGACTATGAGGGAAGTGTTAGATGCTGCGAAGAATCATGAGACGATTTCGCACCTGCCTGACACTCCAGAGGACAGAGGAAAGCGCCCTATGGAACAGTACCGGCCACCTGCCAGGCCGACGATGAGGCCAGTCCAGACTGTGCCATTCAAGAGACCTGGAGCACCAATGCAGCAGCAGAGCAAGGGTCCCTGCCATTTCTGTGGCAAGCCCGGACATGTTCAGACCAACTGTAGGAGGAAGCTGGGTCTGTGCCTACTTTGTGGAGATGCTTCACATGATGTGAAGGATTGTCCTAGAGCCCGCACTGCTGTTGTTGGAGCACCAGCCCCATTGCAGATGAGGGCACCTGCCCCAGTTCAGAGAGGACCTGCCGTTCGTGGACCACCCTTGGTGCCACATCGACAGATGTACCAGCGAGCAGTGCAGCCTCCGAGGCCGGCCTATACTATGACTGCTGTGGAGATTGAGGAGCTGGATGGGGTGATCGCAGGTAACATCTTGACCTAGTCGTTTCATTTCATAACTATATTGTATTGCTCGTCTTGTTAGTGTTGTTTGTTTGTTTGTCTGATCGTTAGAGTAGTGTTTGACCTTAGAATCCTTGTTTTCTTAGGCACCATTCTTGTGTCCTCTCACCCAGCTTTGGCTTTGTTTGACTCCGGTGCATCCATGTGCATCATATCCCGGAGATTTATGACAAAGCACTCCATTCCTACCCACACACTTCCTAAGTGTTGGGACATCGCTACAGGGAACGGAGTGGTGACTGTGAACCTGGGATGTCGATCGATTCCTCTAGTGGTCAGTGGACATGAGTTATATGCAGATTTCATCGTCCATGATCTACCGCATTTCGATGTCGTCCTTGGCATCGATTGGCTGGGAGATTTCCATGCTTCGATCGATTGTCACAGCAAGAGAGTGGTTTTCCGGATTCCAGGCCATCCGGAGTTCGAGTTCCACAGCAGAGATGAGTCGCTTGGGCCCATCAGATTTCGGGCCAAGCCGAAAGTACCGATTGTGGCAGCATTGCAGATGGAGATGGAGATCGACTGACGAATGGTTGTCAGAGACTTTGACGACGTCTTTCCGGAGGACATCTCAGGTCTGCCACCCGACAGAGCTTTGGAGTTCGGTATCGATCTGGGTGCGCAGCCGATATCGAAGGCGCCGTATCGGATGGCTCCCGCGGAGCTTGAGGAGCTGCGGAAGCAGTTGGATGAGTTGTTGCAGAAGGGTTTCATCCACCCTAGCATGTCACTGTGGGGTGCACCTGTGTTGCTTGTGAAGAAGAAGGATGGGTCATGCAGGATGTACGTGGATTATCGAGGATTGAATGCTGTCACCGTGAAGAACAAGTATCTGCTGCCATGCATCGATGACATTTTTGATCAGCTGGGAGGTTCGAGAGTTTTCTCGAAGTTGGATTTGAGGAGCGGATATCATCAGCTGAAGGTGAAGAAAGATGACATTCCGAAGACAGCTTTCCGGACGAAGTACGGGCACTATGAGTTTGTGGTGATGCCTTTCGGCGTGACTAATGCTCCAGCTGTGTTCATGAACCTTATGAACTTGATTTTCTACGACTTCTTGGATAAGTTTGTTGTGATTTTCATCAACGACATTCTTATTTACTCGAAGTCTGAAGAGGAGCACAGCTGTCATCTGAGGACAGTGTTAGAGACGCTGAGGTGACACAAGTTGTATGCCAAGTATGGCAAGTGCGAGTTCTGGCTGGACAGAGTCGTGTTTCTGGGGCACGTGGTGTCCGGTGATGGCATATCTGTGGATCCAGAGAAGGTCAGAGCAGTTCGAGATTGGCCGACTCCGCAGTCAGCGTCCGACATCAGGAGCTTCCTTGGTTTAGCAGGCTATTATCGGCGGTTCATCAAGGATTTCTCGAAGATTACTGAGCCGATGACGAAGCTGACGAGGAAGGATGTGGAGTTTCAGTGGTCTGATGCTTGTGAGGAGGCTTTCAGTATCCTGAAGGCGAGGTTGACCTCAGCACTGGTTTTGGCAGTACCGGATCGAAGCGGAGGCTTCGAAGTATATGGTGATGCATCAGGGAAGGGCCTATGATGCGTTCTGCATCAGCATGGCCACATGGTCGCGTATGCTTCTCGTCAGTTGAGGACTCATAAGAAGAATTACCCGACGCACGATCTTTGGAGGCGGTGATCTTTGCATTAAATATTTGGAGGCACTTCTTACTGAGTGAGAGCGTGAAAATTTTCACCGATCACAATAGTTTGAAGTACATATTCACGCAGAGGGAGCTCAACATGCGTCAGAGACGATGGTTGGAGCTCATGGCTGACTATGAGATAGATCTGCAGTATCATCCGGGGAAGGTGAACGTAGTGCCGGATGCCTTGAGTAGACTTCCTACTACTATGATGCATACTGCTGACTGGAGGATTCAGCAGGAGCTGAAGGAGATGGATTTGGAGGTTGTCCTACCTGGTGTGGTTCATTCTTCCATGAATTTGCAGATTCAGTCCACGATCGCGGATCGGATCAAGGCAGCACAGGCAGGAGATCTGAAGTTGCAGAGGATCAGGAGGCAGGTTGAAGCTGGATTGCGTGCGGAATTTGTGATTCATGAGGATGGTTTGATGCGGTACGGCAGTAGACTTTACGTACCTGCGGGTGATGTTCGGGAGGAGCTTTTGAGTGAGGCTCATTGCTCGCCTTATTCTATACATCCTGGTGGCACCAAGATGTATAAGGATCTCCGACTGAATTACTGGTGGATTGGCATGAAGAGGAGTGTGGCACGGAGCATTGCCAAGTGTTTGATATGCCAACAGGTGAAGGCCGAACACCATCGTACTGCTGGGTTGCTACAACCGCTTCCTATTCCGGAATGGAAGTGGCAACATATCACGATGGATTTCGTGACTGGCTTACCTCGGACCCCAAAACAGAACGACGCAGTCTGGGTGATCGTAGATCGATTGACTAAGTCTGCGCATTTCATTCCTTTCCGAGTGGGCAAGTCTACGGAAGTCTTGGCGAGGAAGTATCTAGAGGTAAAATTTCTCTTTTACTTCTATTTGATTTTTCCTCCTTGAGTTGGTTGTGACGTAGACCGTGTACGTGCAGGAGATTGTACGCTTACACGGAGTCCCCATGAGCATCGTGTCTGACAGAGATACGAGGTTCACATCTCAGTTCTGGAGAAGTCTGCAGGAGCATTTGGGTACGAGTCTGAGTTTCAGCATGGCGTACCACCCAAAGACCGATGGCCAGTCCGAGAGGACTATTCAGATTCTAGAGTGTTACGAGGTGGAACTCGTGTACAATGAATTTGTATTGAGGGGAACCAAGGGCACGGTGGTTATGTTGATAAGAGGGTTTAGGTGGGCTATTTAACAAGTGATTAGTGGGGTGAAGAGGTTGGACTTGCCGCAGGGGGTGGCCACAGAGTCAAATCTCACCGGACACGACGGAGGAAGATTGGATGGCGGGAGGCTGAAGCTGATGTCGACCAATGGGCGAGCTTTCCTGCAGCACGAGCAACTCGTCAGAAGGGCGGGGTTGGGGTCCAACCCTTAGCCCCTCCGATGCCTAATTCAGTAATAGGACTTAAAACGGGGGCTAGGCACGCCGGTCAGACTGAGGGTGTGTCGACCGTACGTGGCGAGCTATAAGTGGGAGAACAAAGATGTGGACGACCTTTGCTCTCGTGTGTGAATAATAGATTGAGAGAGAGAATTTGCCAACCCCCCTCCTCGTAAGAAGTAAGGGGGTATTTATACCTGATGGGAGATGACTAGGTGGGGCTGACCAGGCATGCTGACTCGACGTACTGAGTTGGCTTGGTTGTCGGCGGAAGCTTAGAGAAGGTCAGTAACAGGAGTGCCTGACCTGTTTTTGTCAGACGGTGCAACGGCTTGGGGCACTTTTGTCAGGGTGTCAGGGCCGAAAGAATTAATTGTCAGGGGGCTTAGCTACCAGGGGGTGCTTTGTCAGATGGTCGGGCGGCGTTAGTGTCAGTCGTGTCCTTATCCTAGGTTGTTTGTCGTTGGTGACGAACTAAAGGTCGGGCTATGCCATCCCTGGCGCCGCGGTTCATGGGGACCGGCCGGGTCGACTGGCTCGGTGGTTGTCCGCCCCAGCCGCGCCCTCTTTTCGGTCATGGGTTGTGGGCCGCTGGCACGGAAGGGCACGCACATGCCTATGTCAGCACATCCGGCGGTACTGTCCGGGCGCTCCCCAAGCGCCCTGCCACTGGCGGGACGTGCAACTGCGGTTGTGTGCCTCGGCCGGATGGGGGGAGTGCTGCGAGGTGCGCCCGTTCCCGTGTAGCTTCGGTCTTCCAGGGAGGCTGCCCTTTCGTGAAGGGGAGAGTTAATGGGGTATGTGAGCGGATCCAGGCGGGAGTCGGACTCTTACGATCTTTAGGTCGTAACAATTGCCCCCGACATTCGAGTGTGAGGCGGAAGCCCGGCTCGGCTCGGATGGTGTAACACTACCTTCTAACCTGACTCGGACTTGGATCCAAGCTTAGGGGTGGTGACGCTGCTCCCGCGGGGTATTGCCCGCTGTTGCGGGATCGCGAGGTCTCGTCCCGAGTGGGAACCAAGGGGGGCGTGGCCCCCCCGACGTGCCATTGTAGGTGGCGGCTAGGTCGGATTTTGGGGGAGCCCGACTTTTTGAGAAGGTTATGGTTTTTGCTGAGAGGTGTTTACCGGACGTGTTTGTAATTTCCACGGGACTTCAGCCGTGCTGTGCCTGGTGGACCTCCCAGCTGTTGTGCGCTTGGGCTCAGGGGGAGGGGTCCGAAAGGAGGAATATTATTCATCAACCTTTACCGGAGATCTAGATGATATTTACAACAATAGGGCAGGTGTGACCAAACCAGTGGTCGGGACGGGAAGATGTTTACACTCGTCGCCCGCTACATCGGGGTGAGCAGAGCCCCGTTGCGGGGTGGTCTTCCTTTTTACTGACCGTTGAATTCCTTCTGCCTCATTGTCCGAGGACGAGCTGACGCGCCGTGAATCACCGTTTGGTTTAATCAGGGATGCCACCCCGTGGTGGTCCGCCCTTCGGGGGGGCTGACCCTCGTTTGTCGGGTGGACCTTCTTCCTTTCCCTTTCCTCGCTTCCTCGCGTTCTGCCTTGCCGTCGTCATGCTGGAGGGTTTCCCGGCCTCGCCAGGGATCCCGCGCACCGAGGGGGAACCCCGGGGGAGGCGGAGGACGAGGTAGCGATGGTGGCGTGGCTGGGAGATCCGTTGGGGGTTTCCGCCCTCACGCCCGGTAGGGATCGCCGTAGGCTGGGTGTTAATTGGGGTGTGGCGACCCGCGGCTAGTCTTCCGGACCTGCCGTTTAATCCGGTAACGAGCAGGAGGAAGGCTGGCGGGTGGGGCCTCCCATGTGTAAGGGGAATATCCTATCAGGGGTTGCGGGGCTATGGCGGTCACCGTCGGGGGAAGTGGGGCCCGTCGGTGGTCATCGGCCTTCTTCGTAGCTCGGTGGGGCGCTCGGGGCCGTTTCATACCCGGTGTGAGGGGATGCGAATCCCTTTTGTCTATCTCCCCCTCCCCCCTAACTTCTGAAGGGGGGTACTTATAGTGGGATTCTGCGGAAGGGTTTTCCGTGGATAATGTGAGGGACTAGTGCCATTAATGGGCTCTGCTGAATCACACGCTTTGGGAACCGCTTTTTCCTGGCGGTATCCGACACGGGTTGTCTGTTCTGGCCTCTCGGGGGGCGTGTTGCTGCTGATGGCATGTTGTCCAAGCGTCCTTTCGTTACGTCGAGTCGCATCGTGGCGCTGCCTTGACGAGACTAGGCTGCTGCCTTGTCGGGACTAGGCGTATATTCGACCGGTATTGTTTCGCGGTTTCTGGTTTGCGACCGGTCTGTCCCGGGTCACGTGTCCTTGTCCTTGTCCCCCGGGCTGAGTTTTTGAGGATGTTGGGCCTAATCTGGAGGAATCCAGATGTGGTTTGGGGGGCCGGCCCTGGGTAGTTGGTCGCTGTGCGGTTTGAACCGAGGCGTTACGGGAACGTCGGTCTTCGCCATGTTTTACCGCTGGGGTTGCCTATTTTGGCTTCTTGCGTGAGTTACACAATTACTAATTATGCCCCCCAACATTCCCTTGTCTGAGATCGCGAGGTCTGGGGGAAGGGGATGTTGATGGTTTGTGTTGTATTTGGGCGGGGCGGGGAATCGCCGAAAAGGTTCGGGATGAGACATGCCGCCCTATCACGATTTGATCTCGGGCGGAAAATGGTCCCGCAGGGCGGGCCTCAGTTCACCTCTTTCCCCTTTGACCGAAAGTTGTCGTTGACTTTAGTTGGCGAGGGGTCTTGGTTCGAAGCGTAGTATCGAGGGGTTCGAGCTTCGGGTGTAAACTTTCTGGGCGTCCTAAGCTAGTCCGGGGAATGGGTTGCGCCATTCATACTTTCCACGCCATGAGGGGTGGTGAGCTCGCCCGGCACTTGGCGGGGGATCTCTTCACGCTATGGTATTCTCAGAAAATCAAAGCGTATCTGACAAGGATGAGTGTTTTCATTTAAATTTACAAGAACTGATCTATGGCTTGTACACGAGTACTTAGATTATCGCCCATTGTGGGGTAAGATACGGCCCTAGGATGGGCTATAGAGCTGTCCTCGCCTGCGGTGAACGACCTCCGAATCTAGGGGTCACCTTCTGCTGGGTGGGACTTTTTAACTCGAGTTGTTCTTGGCGCAGAGGTGAGCGACCGCCTTCTGTGCTGAAGTGTTGCAAGGTCTCCTCGGTCCGATAGGAGCACTGGGGGGATCACCAGGGAAGCCATCTTTCTGTGGCTTTTGTCCTGGGGGGGTTCTTGATGATCGGGCCGCCCCCCCCACGCCTCGCTGCTTGGGTTTGAGGGTGGGGGGAGTCCTGACGGTCGGGCCGCCTCCCCCCATGCCTTGCTGCTTGGGTTTGAGGGTGGGGGGAGTCCTGACGATCGGGCCGCCTCCCCCCATGCCTCGCTGCTTGGGTTTGAGGGTGGGGGGAGTCCTGACGATCGGGCCGCCTCCCCCCACGCCTCACTGTTTGGGTTTGAGGGTGGGGTTCGGGTCCCGATTGTACCGGGGCGGGCTGACATGCCATGACTCGCCGTTTGGGCTCGCCAGGGATGCAGCCTTGCCGAGGTCCCCGTCCAGCGGTCGAAGGCGAACAGGTGTTTGCTTGCAAGCCCGGGGGGCTCTCGCTTTTCCTGTCGGCGGGGGTCGGATGCCTACCTTTCTCCGACTCGTCCTTGTTTAGGGTGGACGGAGGCGTGAAAGGTGGATTTCCCTTGTGTAAGTGATCACTCCATATTTTACACCTTTTTTCCGCATGATTGCATGCCATTTAGATCGCTCAAATCACGTTTTTCACGATTTATCGACAATATTGCGATACTTTTCACGATTTGTTGTTTTTGTCGTATTTCAGGAGATTTGGAGAGATTTGGAGTGATCCCGAGATACACCTACTCCGGAGTGTCACCGAAGACTTCCCTTAGGGGTATTTTGCCATTAGAGAGGAGCGGAAGAAGAAAGAACGTCGTAGGAGCGACGAGGAGGCAAAAACACTCAGAATGGGCATTTTTAGTGTCTCACTCGGCCGAGTGAAGGAGTCACTCGGCCGACCAGAAGACCCCGCTCGGCCGGCCAGATCAGACACGCACCAAGTGTGCACTCGGTCGAGCATCGGAAGCCACATCGGCCGAGTGACGAACCCCGTCCGCCCGAGTGGCACTCAGACGACGCCAATCAAAAACTCCCAACTTACTGTTTTTCGTCAGTCTGAGCATCAGAAGACCCACTCGGCCGAGTGGCAATTGCCGACCGCCCGAGTGAAGAGAAGCCCATCGGCCGAGTGACGACAACTCACTCGGCCGAGCAACGCCTGAAGTGAAGACCCCCAAGAACCCGGACTTACTGGAAATTCTCAAGGTCTCCCACTCGGCCGAGCGACTTTTGTCACTCGACCGAGTGAGCTGCGCTGCCTGTAGCGTAAATTGCGATTTTCAGGCTGCGCAGGGGCAATTTTGTCACAGTTTTTTGGGCGATTTTGGGGGGTATTTAACCCCTGTTTTTAACCTAGGTTAGAGAGCTTTTTCCTGACTATTTGGCAGTCTTTTAGATTAAACTTTTTAGCTTTTGATTCTTGTGATTGGAGAGGAGAGAAAAGTTTATTTTTGTTGGATTCTTGGAGAACTCTATTGGTTTGTCTTCCTCTTCATTAAAAATCTCATATTTATTGCTTATTTGAATATTGCCATGAATTCTATTGTTATTTCAATTGATTATTTTTGTATTTGTGAAATGATTTGTGAGTAGTCCTAACGTCTTGGGGCGTGGGGATGAACCCTACGAGCCCAATTTCCGATTTGTGATGATTTGGTAGAACTATTGCTAGAATTGCTATTAGGGTTAGTTTGGGATCGATATACTACGGATAGCTAGGTGTTCATATCGATTGGGATTTGCAAGAGATTGGATCCCAATTCGATAGGAAACCCTAGAACTCCGAATTGGGTTGAAATTGAGTTTCCGTAGTATCGGTTTGCAATAGATTGGACCGATACTAGGGTTCTCGGTTGCAATTCTGTACCGATACCCGTTTGTAAGAGATTGGACGGGTAGGAACTATCCCAACCTAGGTCGTGGCCCGAGTTTGCACAAGAGTGGGCTCGGGACGCGATTGAACGATGATGTTGATCCTAATGCTAGCTTGCCTAGGCTAGGGTTTACAAGAGATTGGACCCAAACCTAGGTTAGCTATAGACCGGCAACAGCGCGAGAGCGTGAGCTAGGTTTTACATTCAGTTGCAACTAGTTCATCCGAAATTCTACCCTAGCAATTGTGATACCAATGAATCACATTGACGAGATACGGTGAGTAGCGGGGATTCCCTATTCCCTAGGCGTCTTTATTTGATTTTATATCTCCATACTTTGTCTGACGATTGTGACAGGATCGCCGAAAGGCAAATTCCCTCTTTTCTGTTCCTATAGCCAGGTTGTTTGGAGAAGGCACTGTCATACGTCCTCCCTGTGTTCGATACCCGCTCGCCGCTACACCGTGCGCTTGCGGTAAAACTACACGGTCGCTCTTTTGGGTGTACGCCCAGGGCGCGATCAAGTTTTTGGCGCCGTTGCTGGGGAGGCAATTGTGTTTGATCCTACCACCCTAGCTATTTCTTTCTTTTTGTTTTATTTCTTTATTTTTATCTAACCCTTCCATTGTGCTAATCACTTCTTTGAAACTTTGTTTTCCCGTGCATGTACATGAGATCCACAGCGGACCCCATCGATATATTGTTTGATCCTGAGATCGAGCGTACATTGCGGAGAATCAGAGCGGAGAGGAGACCCGATACGGAAGGGAGGTTTATGAACGTCCGGGAGACGCCTGAAGAGTTAGCGGCAAGAATGGCGAGGATTATTTCTATTCGAGATAAGCTCTGGCCTAAGACTTCCTCCACGACCTCGTCCATAGCCATGCCTGAGTTGGCGGCCGACAAGAATTTTGAGTTGAAGACCGGGCTTGTGGTTTTGATGCAGCAGGATCCATTTCATGGGAACGCCCATGAAAATCCCCACTACCACATCCAGCTCTTCCTATCAAAGTGCTCCACCTTCCAGATGCCGGGCGTTACCCTAGATGCCATCAGACTGCGCCTCTTCCCCTTCACATTAAAGGATAAAGCTCTTTATTGGTTGAGGACGCAAGCTGAGGGAGTCTTTACCACATAGGATGAGTTGGCGAGCGCGTTTATCGACAAGTTCTATCCGCCCTCCAAGACGGTAAAGATTAGGAGTGCTCTCATGTCCTTCAAGCAAAGACCTCAAGAGACACTCTACGAGGCTTGGGAGTGCTTCAAAGACCTGCAGCATCAGTGCCCCCACCATAGCATTGAAGATTGGGAGCTAGTCCATAGCTTCTACAATGGTCTCCAACCGGGGACCAAGCAGATTATTGATGCCGCGGCAAATGGTGCCATCCTATCGAAGACCCCCGACGAAGCCACGGCCCCAATTGAGGAGATGGCCTCAAACAATCAACAATGGGGCGACGAACGAGGACACTCTTCGTCCTCCTTGAAGCCATCTAGCATCTATGAGGCAAAGGCCGTAGCGGAGCTGACCAACAAGTTTGATTCTCTCCACAAGGTAGTGGAGAGACTGGAGAAGTATATTACGGAGCCCCAAGGAACCCCTTCCACATCCGCACCAACAAATCAAATGTGTGATTGGCAAGACCAATCCCAAGCTATGTATTTGGGAGGAGAACAAGGAGAGGGATCTTTGGAGCAAGTTCAATACGTCGCGGGGAACCAAGGATATTGGGCCAATCCGGCCACTAGAAACCATCCCGGTTTCTCCTATGCAAACAATGATGGAGCATTGAACCCGCCGCAACAACTACCTCAACAAGCTCGACCACCACCACCACAACAACAACATTATCCACCGAGGGGGCCTCCGCAACAAAATTTCTCATCAAAGCAACAAGTTGGACCCTATAGGCCGCTCGGATACAATCAAGGGTGGAGAAATCCAAACCCTCCACAAGCTCAACAATGATCTGAATTTGAAGCTAAGGTGGAGGAGTTTATGGTCGAGCAGAAGAAGATCAATGCTTCCTTGAAGGCGGGCCAAGACTCTCTTACAACTGTCGTTGGACAAATTGCGGAGCAACTTGCGTTGCTCAATAGAAACAGTCAACAGTTGCCAGCTCAACCCGAGGAAAATCCACGGGCAACACCGGCCACATCAACGCCGTTGTTGCAGTTACTACGAGAGGCAGGAAGGATACCACTCCCATCATGATTCCTACCGAGGAGCCCGTGGTGGAGATTGTAGAGCCAAGCGAGCCTGTCATTGAAGTTGAAAGAGAGAAAGAGCCGCAAAGGGAAGAAAAGTCCAGAGTGGAGCAATTGATTGAAGAGCGGCGTTTTATGCCCCCGATCCCATTCCCTCAGAGGCTTGCTAGAGCAAAGATGGAGAAGCGACTAGCCAAGTTTCTTGAGTATTTGAGAGGGGTAAGCCTCAATATCCCCTTCCTCGATGCTATCGTGGAAATCCCGACATACGCCAAGTTCCTAAAAGATTTGATTACGGGAAGAAAGAGGAAGGAGAAAATCATGCTCGCCGAGGAGGGCTCTTGGTTCACCAAGAGAGAGAAGGAGCCCGCCAAATTCAAAGACCCGGGGAATTTCCGAATTCCTTGCACCTTAGGCGGCGTCCCTCTACAAAAGGCATTAGTGGACTTAGGGGCTAGTGTTAGCCTCATGCCTCTCTCTATGTTCCTAAGACTAAACACCGGCACAAAATTGAAACCTACCGACATGCGGATACAACTAGCAGATGGTCGGATCACAAGGCCGGTAGGGATCGCAGAGGATATCCCGTTACAAGTCCCGGGGGGCATATGTTTGCCATGTGACTTCGTGATCATGGATGTCAAGGAGGAGGGAGATACGTCGCTAATACTTGGGCGCCCGTTCCTCGCCCCTACCGGTGTCATTGTCGACGTACGAGAAGGGACTCTAACATTGAATGTCGGCAACATCGAGGTGGAGCTTCATATACCCAAGGCAATGAAACACATGCCTTATCATGAGGAGCTGGACTACATGGACCTCCTTGACGAGGTTATTGAGGAGGCGATCCCCCATTCGATCGGCGCTCTATTCAAGGATGACTTTGAGGAAGGGCCGGACTTGGGCCAAGAAGAAAAGATGGAGCATTCCCCCGACCCCTCCACGGAAATTGATGAAGGCGACGCTGATGTCGCGAGAATACGAGAGCTCTGCAAGCTCTCAAAGATGAAGACTCCAAAGAAAGCCCCACCGATACGAAAATCGGTGTCACCGGTGAAGCCGAGGCCCGGAGCAAGCACTAGCTTGGGGGAGTCACCCCCAACACTACCCGAGGCGAAGGAGTACCAAGGAAGAACACGCCGCCACAACATCCAAATTCAAGCGTTCTTCCCAATAAATTCGACGGGTGCATCTCATATGCACCCAATATCCCGCACTAAATTGAAAATTAAAGGGGGTCGAGCTCAAGACCTTAAACGAGCGCTTGTCAGGAGGCAACCCGACGGTTATCGCTTAATTTTTACTTTTACTTTATTTTAGTTTTAGAAATTATTGGTGTTTTGAGTTGTTTGCCCAAAAATTTCGTGATAACGGGTCCTATTTTTCTTTGACAGGAGAGGAGAAAGGGATATCTATCATTAGGAGGATGAACAAGGAGACGAGGAGCGCTCCAGGAATGCGCTCGAAGCTTAGGAGAAAGATGAAATCGACTGGAGGAAGAAAAACAGAGTTTAGAGCCCAAACGAAGCCAAACAGCAGAAAACAGGGTTCACTCGGCCGAGTATACTAGTCACTCGGCCGAGCGCATAAGTTCGTCCGCCCGAGCGGCTCACAAACGAGGGAAGTCTGCTGTACCCAACTCTCTGTTTCTTTTCTTGGTTTCAGTATAATTGCTACTCGGCCGAGTATATATATTCACTCGGCCGAGTAAAACTGATACGCTCCTAGGGCGAGTAATGCCGAGTAGCTTGAGCCACTCGGCCGAATGGACTTATTCCACTCGGCCGAGGGTGGCAAGGCCACTCGGCCGAGTCATAAGCGGGGAGGAATTTTCCAAAATATTTCCGTTGCGTTCACTCGGCTGAGCGACTTAGTCACTCGGCCGAGTCGTAACGTTTTCTATAAAAGGGGGAGCGGGACAGCACGATTTTCGAAACGAGTAAAGCCCCAAAATCCCGACTGTTCGCATCCCTCGCCCCCGATCCTCTCCCACTAGCCCGACCACTCGCCCCGCCGCCGCGCTCGGCCGACCACCGCCGGCCGACGCCCCATCAGCCTCGCCCGAGTCGCCGCCGGCGACCCCACCTCCGACCGAGCTCCGGTACCCTTATTTTGCCTATTTCCTCCTCTTTTACGTATTTTTCGACGATCCGTGTGTTTAACGAGCCCCTAAACCAAATTAAATTCGATTTCTATCTATTATACCCCTAACCCCCCATACGTTTTGAATATTACTCGCTGATATCTTCGTTTGATGTGCATGGTATATTGGGGAGCTTAGGGGAGCCCAGGGGAGCTTCCGGGGAGCGTTTTTGGCTTCGTGGAGGCGGCTTCTTCGCATGCGTCCACTATATTTCTCTCGCGGTGTGTTACGGTATACTCGTTCCACTCATTTGCGCACGCCGCATTTTTTACGTTTTTGGTGAGCACCCGGGGCCCATATGCCGCCCCGGACATGGCCTCACACCAGGAGAGCTTCCGCCAAGCGGAAGCGGTCGGATGAGCCCGGCCCCTCCCACGAGGTGGAAGACTCTCCTCCGCCTACACCACCACACCCCGTTCGCCCCGCACAGCCTGCAGACCCCGTACACCCCACACAGCCTGCAGAGCCCGTTCACCCCACACAGCCACTCCCGGCCATCCCACAGCCACCACCACCGCCACCGGTTCCACTTGTCGGGCCGCTGGGAATTACGTTCCGGGACGACGCACATTGCGTCGTCTTCGAGCGCATTTCCCAGTGCTCGATTGTACCCTCCAGGTTCGCACACCTTACAGACTTAGGACGCCTGGGGGTACTTGAGGGGATGCTCACGTTGTATGACAACATGGGTTGGCGAGATTTCTTCCAAGTGTCGGCGGACACCTTCGTCCGTCCGACACTTGAGGTGCTTAGTTCTATCGCCTGGACCGACGAGGGATGCTCGTTTAGGTTTATGGACCGAGAGTGCCAGGTCACTCTCGGCATGATGAGAGCATTCTTTTCGTGGCCCGATGTCCCCGGGGCCGACCGTGGTTACGCCCCCACTCACATTCCCCCACCTTCCTTCGATTCCGGCGCTTTCTGGGCCCGGATCACGGGTTTACCTGCCGCCTTCGACCCTAGTAGGGCCAAGGCCTCGGCCATCGTCCACCCTTGCCTCCGCATAGCTCAGCGCCTTATGGCGACTACCTTTTTGGCGGGGTATGAGCCTGGGATGATGTCCACGCCGGAGCTTTATATGCTCTACGCGATGACGCGCCCCAGAGCTCTATCTAGGGAGGGTGATGAGTTGGTCCCTGCCGTCGTGATTGATATCGCGAGCTGGTTTTTGGACCGCATCATCGTATCGGTGAGCGCTCGCTCACCGATATGTTGCGGCGGTCTGATCACCCTGCTCGCCCTGATGACTGGTGAGGACTTTCCAGATGACCTGTGACGAGCCCCGGGCCCCACTTCACTATCCATAGACGTCATGGCCCGGATGAAGATGCTACGTCCGCACGGTCAGCGGCACTAGGTTTGGTTGCACGGTCCATACGGTGCTGATTACATGATCCTTCCGATCCCAGCTCGGACACAGATAGCACCAGCACAGGTGGATTGGCTTCCGACGATGGATCTCCTGATCCCCACCGCCTACGTGCTTGAGGCCGAGGAGGCTGAGCAGGCTGAGCAGGCCCACGCTGCACACGCTGCACCCGCTGACCCCGCTGCACCTGCTGACCCCGTGGCCCCTCAGCAGCCTGATATTTCTGTTGCTCCCGACACCTCTGTCCACACTTCTGTCAGTGTCGGGAGTACACTCGCTGAGACCACCTCCACTACCTCCACACCCACCACCACTCCCACCACAGCTGGCCCTCTGTCCGTTGAGCCCGTTTCATCCGCCCTACCCGAGCGCCCACCGACTATTGTTGAGAGCGGAGAGCCCTCTTTTGCTGTCGTCGTGGAGACCGTGGTTGTCACCTCTGTCTCCACCGCAGCCGTACTTTCTGAGAGTGTCGTGACGTCTGTTCCCACGTCTGTGTCACCGACCTCTCTGGCCGCCTCGTTGCCACTTTTATACTCCACTTCCGTTGCTGCTGCTTCCACCTCATACCAGCCTGCGCCCCAGCCTCGCACTGAGGCTAGGCCCACACTTGTGAGCACAGCACCTTTCCTCCACATGCCTGCTGAGCCCATCCACTACACCACCCGAGTCCGCCAGCCCCGTCCTGGACATCACAGACAGGTGCGTCCCTCTGCACCACCTCCCCCCGACACTGCACTTCAGAGCATTCGTGCTCTCGAGGGGGCGGTGAGTGCCCTCAGAGGTGACCTCAGAACCATGTCTGCCATCGTCACCGCTATGGCCAGCCGCTTCGACCTACTTCTGGGCATTCACTATTGCCTCACTCAGATTCTCGAGCGGCTTCCTCGCGTACCCACACCCACCCAGCAGGTACCCACCCCCACTCCTACACACACCCAGCCTGCTTCCACACCCACATTCACACCCACCCAGCAGACTGTTCCCCAGCCACGGGTTCAAACCCGTACCCATTTGCCTTAAAACCCATACCCGCTAGCCGCTTCGATTTCTGGCCATCCATCTAGGCGCGATCTCCTCCGAATGCGCCATGTGGAACGCAAGCGGGTTCGACTTTCGCCCGAATCCGATTTCCATTCGGATTGAGTTTAGACCGTTGGATTGAAATCCAATAGTGCTGATCGCGCCGCTTCGTTCGCTGATCCCCACATGGAGCTGGACCGTTGGATCGCGATCGCACGCCCAAGAATGCGCCACGTCGCCCCGCCCCGTATGCGTATGAAAATGCAGCGCTCCCCGTTCGTGAGCTGTCGGATCTCGATCTGACGGTCGATAAAAAGCCGCGTCGCCGCTTGATAGGATGCGTTGGATTCGAGCGGGAGTCGACCGGATTGCGCCACGTGGCCGCCAAGATTCGTGCAAACTTATTTTAATTCCAATAAATGATATTTTGCATTCAAAAATTCATAGAAATTAGCACAGATCTCAGAAAAATACAAATAAATAGTCGTTGGAATCGTGAGATCAAGACGATGCTAGGAAAAATATAAAAATGCAGAAATACACAATCAAATTCATGTTTTGTGCACAAATAGAGTAATTTCTCTAATAAATGATGATGAGAAAAATACGAATGTATTAGAGATAAATTAAGCATCATATGGGCACAAAATAGGACTAATAAGGGGGTTAAATATGCAATATTCACTCCGAATCACACCCCCCAACTAGCGTTTTGCTAGTCCCTAGCAAAAAGAGCGATAAATACGGATGATCAATAGAAATTAATTCTATCAACCGCTTATGGCGTGGCTCAACAATACGCTTTCCAACATGATCTTGACTATCAATATACACATCCATGCCTAAGATCAATCACATGATGTTTTCTCTAATTTAGTATGAATAAATAACATACAAGCATCGTTTTGCGCAAGCGAAAGTATAACACGTCGTTTTTCTCTAGTTTTCGTGTTTCCAAGAAATTGGCCTATCAAAACAATCATTCAAGATATGGGTAATGAAGTTGCTTAATATAGATTCACCATTCCTTTTCTTTTATTCGTTCCACGTAACACGCATCAAGCAACATTCGCAGAAAAATGTATAACTTGGATCGCTCCATCAAATGAGTGAGTTTCCGGTCAATGGCTCCCAAATCAGACGATAATAGGGCATTAGGCCAAAAAGGACCCCTCGGACTGTACTACTCGAGCCAATCAAGTTATTTATTAGTGACATACTTCATTCATTCATTTCATCATACTTTTGTCATTCATTTTTCTTTTCTTAAGCAACTCAATACCCATCATTTTTTTAAACAAAGCATTAATAACAAAGGCCAAATTCCTCTTCAACTTGAAGACTTTTCAAAAAAATCGTGTATACTCAAGCTTTTTCATCACATTAGCATGCATGAAATAAATTCAAACTATTTCGATTAAAAACTTGCCTCTCTTAAAACAATGTGAGCTTTACTCCCAAGCGCAGGAGATCGTGCAAGTAGTACCTGGAGAGTCCAGAGTCGAATCCTCGGGACAAGTCGACCTGAGATAACACAAATTCAACTAATCAAATAAAATATACGGTTAAGAAAACAACCACCTTTGTGAAGGTGAAGAATAGTGTAAGGATTTGTAGCAAAGAAAGTGGTTCCTACAAGAATTACGGTATCACGAAAGTTTGGTATTCGATGAGACAAGTATGCTACGGTTGTGAGTTCATTAGGAGTTTATAGTCGCTGAAATTTCACGTCTTTTAATATCACACAACGCTTCACCCGGTCAAGGCGTGAAAGCGTCTGAAGATGAATCGATGAAAACTAGTCAAAATAGCCTTAAACGTATTACTAGTAATGTTGATCTCATTAAACAATAATCGCAGCGATAAGTTCAGATTATAGAACACAAATTGGCTAGCCTTATCGGGGCCTAGCCATAGGGCACATCAACAATATCGACAATAAGCAAATACCCATCAAATACGTTGTAGAAATCAACATAACTAGCAATTTTGACATGATAATAGGGCTAAAGACATGAGATTTAGCAACTACATACTCCTAACTACATCACAACCATAGCACAAAGAGATTAGCCACGTATGGTGCAATAAAAATCAGATTTGATAGCAAAATACATCGTTTAGGTAGCAAAATACAAAGAAATACACCAAATACGGGGTATAAGTTCAAGAAATTATCACCAAATCTCCTCTTTAAAGCCCAAAACTCCTTTAGAATAGGAAAAATAGCCTCTGGAATTTTTCAGAATTTTCCCCTGGAGAAATACGCATAGTAGCCGCTCCAAAAGTCCCAAAATACGCCCGAATACGCCCCAAAACCCTAGAAATACGCTTATATAATAGCATTGCGGGTTTTGGGGGCTTAACGGGTTCAAACCCGTACCCATTTGCCTTAAAACCCATACCCGCTAGCCCCTTTGATTTCTGGCCGTCCATCTAGGCGCGATCTCCTCCGAATGCGCCACGTGGAACGCTAGCGGGTTCGACTTTCGCCCGCATCTGATTTCCATTCGGATTGAGTTTAGACCATTGGATTGAAATACAACGGTGCTGATCGCGCCGCTTCGTTCACTGATCCCCGCATGGAGCTGGACCGTTGGATCGCGATCGCACGCCCAAGAATGCGCCACGTCGCCCCGACCCGTATGCGTATGAAAACGCAGCGCTCCGCGTTCGTGAGCCGTCGGATCTCGATCTGACGATCGATAAAAAGCCGCGTCGCCGCTTGATAGGATGCGTTGGATTCGAGCGGGTGTCGACCGGATTGCGCCACGTGGCCGCCAAGATTCGTGCAAACTTATTTTAATTCCAATAAATGGTATTCTGCATTCAAAAATTCATAGAAATTAGCACAGATCTCAGAAAAATACAAATAAATAGTCGTTGGAATCGTGAGATCGAGACGATACTAGGAAAAATATAAAAAATTCAGAAATACACTATCAAATTCACGTTTTGTGCACAAATAGAGTAATTTCTCTAATAAATGATGATGAGAAAAATACGAATGTATTAGAGATAAATTAAGCATCATATGGGCACAAAATAGGACTAATAAGGGGGTTAAATATGCAATATTCACTCCGAATCACACCCCCCAACTAGCGTTTTGCTAGTCCCTAGCAAAAAGAGCGATAAATACGGATGATCAATAGAAATTAATTCTATCAACCGCTTATGGCGTGGCTCAATAATACGCTTTCCAACATGATCTTGACTATCAATATACACATCCATGACCAAGATCAATCACATGATGTTTTCTCTAATTTAGTATGAATAAATAACATACAAGCATCGTTTTGCGCAAGCGAAAGTATAACACGTCGTTTTTCTCTAGTTTTCTAGTTTCCAAGGAATTGGCCTATCAAAACAATCATTCAAGATATGGGTAATGAAGTTGCTTAATATATATTCACCATTCCTTTTCTTTTATTCATTCCGCGTAACGCGCATCAAGCAACATTCGCAGAAAAATGTATAACTTGGATCGCTCCATCAAATGAGTGAGTTTCCGGTCAATGGCTCCCAAATCAGACGATAATAGGGCATTAGGCCAAAAGGACCCCTCGGACTGTACTACTCGAGCCAACCAAGTTATTTATTAGTGACATACGTCATTCATTCATTTCATCATTCTTTTGTCATTCATTTTTCTTTTCTTAAGCAACTCAATACCCATCATTTTTTTAAACAAAGCATTAATAACCAAGGCCAAATTCCTCTTCAACTTGAAGACTTTTCAAAAAAATCGTGTATACTCAAGCTTTTTCATCACATTAGCATGCATGAAATAAATTCAAACTATTTCGAGATATTAATCATGACAATCGAAAAATTTTCATGAATAGCATATTAACGGTAATTCATGAAGGGAAAAAAATTAATTCAAGCCATAAACAATTAGCTAGAACTCAGTTAATGCATAATCATCCGCATTTGAGGTATACGAAGGAGTTTAAAATGATGAGATTGGTGGTTATTTCTTTCCTTATGCCATGCTTTTGAAAAAAAATCCTAAGGTCTCATACACACCCCCCAACTAAAGATGGACATTGTCCTCAATGTCGAAAGGGGGTACGAGTTTATTCAAGCAAGCATCCTAGAAAGCATATAAAAATCTACACTACTGGAAAGAACACACCGTGATCAAACAGAGGATCCTGAATCTTTAATGGTGGAGGAAGTTGTTCAATTTTTTCCTTGCGCTCCTCCGCGAGTATACTTCCTCCAAAGGCTAAATTGGACTCCAGCAACGTAACTCCCAGCATCTCTATAATCTGGTTACATGTATCCTGCAAGAGATGAGTCACGTCAATCCAATTTATTTTAAAATTCTTCACCATAAACACATTCCAAATATAGTCATCAAAATAGGTGAAGTAAAATAGAGCATGTTGATGACAACTCCCTGAAAAATGTGCACTACGCTCGGTATGATGCTCAGTCAATGTGGAGAGGGGTAAATGATTTTGGGGGAAAACTGGGGAAGGGACTGATTCGGGTTCCATAGAGATAATCTTTAAACCAATGTCCCTAGTCGTTTCCTCCTCCTGTTCATCGAAAATTGCTCGCTCATCCTCTACTTTGCACACACTTCCTGCCATGTCAATGTTTTCATTCGTGATTTCATCGTGACATGGCTCGCTCGATATACCTGCAATAGAAGATGAACTCAAATTAGATTCTGAAAATTGAATTTCAAAAGATTTATTTTCTTCTAAGCAAGTGGAAATCAGCTTAAGATTTTCAATAAATTGTTGAATCTGCCGACTCCGAGCAAGGAATCCCTCTTGGAATTGATGGGATGTGGCCTCATGTGTCTGAATGAGCAAGTAAACTTCCTCTTTCAAGTGTTGCAAAGGTACGTCTACGCTGTGCTCTCCTTGATCAAGGCTTGAAGGCTCTGTTGAATCGCACTCTGAAGTCTCTTTCATGATATCTTCGTTCTCTTCTAGAGACTCCATGTAATTCCACGCCTCTGTCGGCGTCATGACTCTCAAGAATTCCTACAGCTGTGGTCGTAGTCCACCTAGGAAGGACTCCATAAGTTCTTTCTTCGTAAACCCATGCTGCGGATATCTCGATATTATGTCTGTGAACCTCCTCCAGGCCTGAAAGAAAGTTTCACAATCATTCTAATTAAAACCAACAATCTTGAGCTTCTCCATCCTATGTTTGTGTGCCTTATAATATTCTGCATCATACAAATTGTTCGTGCAATAGAATTTCATGTATTCCATATACTCCATTTTTAAAAATAAAACAAAAAAATAAAATAAAAAAAAATCCTAGACTATAAGATGGAAGGATCTCACCGAATGTTCCTCCAAACGAACTGAAATCGTAGATCGCAAGTACTGTTGTCCCCGGCAACGGCGCCAAAAACTTGCCTCTCTCAATACAATGTGAGCTTTACTCCCAAGCGCAGGAGATCGTGCAAGTAGTACCTGGAGAGTCCAGAGTCGAATCCTCGGGACAAGTCGACCTGAGATAACACAAATTCAACTAATCAAATAAAATATACGGTTAAGAAAACAACCACCTTTGTGAAGGTGAAGAATAGTGTAAGGATTTGTAGCAAAGAAAGTGGTTCCTACAAGAATTACGGTATCACGAAAGTTTGGTATTCGATGAGACAAGTATGCTACGGTTGTGAGTTCATTAGGAGTTTATAGTCGCTGAAATTTAACGTCTTTTAATATCACACAACGCTTCACCCGGTCAAGGCGTGAAGGCGTCGGAAGATGAATCGATGAAAACTAGTCAAAATAGCCTTAAACGTATTACTAGTAATGTTGATCTCATTAAACAATAATCACAGCGATAAGTTCAGATTAGAGAACACAAATTGGTTAGCCTTATCAGGGCCTAGCCATAGGGCACATCAACAATATCGACAATAAGCAAATACCCATCAAATACGTTGTAGAAATCAACATAACTAGCAATTTTGACATGATAATAGGGCTAAAGACATGAGATTTAGCAACTACATACTCCTAAATACATCACAACCATAGCACAAAGAGATTAGCCACCCATGGTGCAATAAAAATCAGATTTGATAGCAAAATACATCGTTTAGGTAGCAAAATACAAAGAAATACACCAAATACGGGGTATAAGTTCAAGAAATTATCACCAAATCTCCTCTTTAAATCCCAAAACTCCTTTAGAATAGGAAGAATAGCCTCTGGAATTTTTCAGAATTTTCCCCTGGAGAAATACGCACAGTAGCCGCTCCAAAAGTCCCAAAATACGCCCGAATACGCCCCAAAACCCTAGAAATACGCTTATATAATAGCATTGCGGGTTTTGGGGGCTTAACGGGTTTAAACCCGTACCCATTTGCCTTAAAACCCATACCCGCTAGCCCCTTTGATTTCTGGCCGTCCATCTAGGCGCGATCTCCTCCGAATGCGCCACGTGGAACGCTAGCGGGTTCGACTTTCGCCCGTATCCGATTTCCATTCGGATTGAGTTTAGACCGTTGGATTGAAATCCAACGGTGCTGATCGCGCCGCTTCGTTCACTGATCCCCGCATGGAGCTGGACCGTTGGATCGCGATCGCATGCCCAAGAATGTGCCACGTCGCCCCGACCCGTATGCGTATGAAAACGCAGCGCTCCGCGTTCGTGAGCCGTCGGATCTCGATCTGACGGTCGATAAAAAGCCGCGTCGCCGCTTGATAGGATGCGTTGGATTCGAGCGGGTGTCGACCGGATTGCGCCACGTGGCTGCCAAGATTCGTGCAAACTTATTTTAATTCCAATAAATGGTATTCTGCATTAAAAAATTCATAGAAATTAGCACAGATCTCAGAAAAATACAAATAAATAGTCGTTGGAATCATGAGATCGAGACGATGCTAGGAAAAATATAAAAATGCAGAAATACACAATCAAATTCACGTTTTGTGCACAAATAGAGTAATTTCTCTAATAAATGATGATGAGAAAAATACGAATGTATTAGAGATAACTTAAGCATCATATGGGCACAAAAAAGGACTAATAAGGGGGTTAAATATGCAATATTCACTCCGAATCAACCACCACCGCCACCTCCGCCTCAGGACGGAGACGGCGCAGCCCCACCCTCTTAGGGACCCTTGATGACATTGATCTTTTTTGCCGTCATGCTGCTCGTCTCTGCTCGGTCCTGATGATTTTTGACCACCCCCCTCCCCTCACTGTTTTTGGGTCCACATTTTGTTCATATCTTTCTATATCATTTTTGGGAGAGAGGGAGAGATTTTTGGTGTCACACTTTTATATCTGATTCACTCCTATATCTGCATGGATCATGTCCGCATTATATTTTTCATTTCGTTATTTTTATTTTCTTTTTTCCTCATGCATGCATCCTCACCTACCCCTCACTTTACACGTCTCTCGATGTGCCACACTTCGCACATTGAGGACACTGTGCACTTTAGCTTGGGGGAGTGAGTTCTCACGTTCTTTTCGATTTACAACCTTTATTTTTAGTTTTTTCACGCCATTTTCCGCTTTTGCACTCACTTTCATCACTTTTTCTTTTTACCATGCATCACGTTTTTTCTCATTTTCTTCGTGTGCTGCATTGTAAATAGCTTTATTTTCCCTCTTTATCTTTACTTCTTTTTTCATCTCATGCTAGAGATGACTTTTCTGTGATGATGATGACGTGGAGTTAGCTTTCTCTATATGCATGCTATATTTGTCATGTCTTAGATTTTATTTCTGATATCATATGCTGTGATTTGCCTTGCGTTTAGAGATAGTAACCCACACTTTTTCAGCATGAAAATGGATGAAATTTTATTATTAGCTGAGTCTGAATATTCATATGTATGCTATCGCAGAAAACACACCAAGATTCACGCATTGAATGCTTATATCTCGAGTACCATTTTCTTTTCCTATATCACTTCTATTTGCATGACTTGTACATTTCACTTCAGGAAGATTGAATGAAGTTAGTGCCCCTCTCAAAACAATGTGAGCTTTACTCCCAAGCGCAGGAGATCGTGCAAGTAGTACCTGGAGAGTCCAGAGTCGAATCCTCGGGACAAGTCGACCTGAGATAACACAAATTCAACTAATCAAATAAAATATACGGTTAATAAAACAACCACCTTTATGAAGGTGAAGAATAGTGTAAGGATTTGTAGCAAAGAAAGTGGTTCCTACAAGAATTACGGTATCACGAAAGTTTGGTATTCGATGAGACAAGTATGCTACGGTTGTGAGTTCATTAGGAGTTTATAGTCGCTGAAATTTCACGTCTTTTAATATCACACGACGCTTCACCCGGTCAAGGCGTGAAGGCGTCGGAAGATGAATCGATGAAAACTAGTCAAAATAGCCTTAAACGTATTACTAGCAATGTTGATCTCATTAAACAATAATCGCAGCGATAAGTTCAGATTAGAGAACACAAATTGGCTAGCCTTATCAGGGCCTAGCCATAGGGCACATCAACAATATCGACAATAAGCAAATACCCATCAAATACGTTGTAGAAATCAACATAACTAGCAATTTTGACATGATAATAGGGCTAAAGACATGAGATTTAGCAACTACATACTCCTAACTACATCACAACCATAGCACAAAGAGATTAGCCACGCATGGTGCAATAAAAATCAGATTTGATAGCAAAATACATCGTTTAGGAAGCAAAATACAAAGAAATACACCAAATACGGGGTATAAGTTCAAGAAATTGTCACCAAATCTCCACTTTAGAACCCAAAACTCTCTGAGAATAGGAAGAACAGCCTCTGGAAATTTTCAGAATTTTCTCCTGGAGAAATACGCACAGTAGCCGCTCCAAAAGTCCCAAAATACGCCAGAATACGCCCCAAAACCCTAGAAATACGCTTATATAATAGCATTGCGGGTTTGGGTGTGCTTAACGGGTTGAAAACCCGCTCTTAATCTCGCCCGACTCCATCCAGACCGCACATCTAAAGCGCCGCAATTGTGAACCGTCGATGCAAGCGGGATTACTCCTCGTGGCGCCGCGTGGCGCTGTAAACTTCATGCTGCGCCCGCTTCGCAACGACGGATCCGAATTCAGCTCGGGGTTTTCTCTCGTCCGTTGGATTAAAATCGCACAGTCGTCGCCACGCCACGTGTCCCACGAGATCGCCCGCTCTTCGTCCGCAGCGATCTGAGCTGCAACCGTACGATGGCGATCAGACGGTAACGCGCGCGCCACGTAGCCTCTCCGCTCGCGAGTTTGAATTCAAACGCGGGGTTGATTCGCGTCCGTAGGATTTCGATCGAACGTCCATACTTCTGCCACGTCACCCGCGAATGCTTTGTAAATTAACCGCTGCTTCGCGCTAGGTCGTTGGATAATCATCCAACGTTCGATACAGCGCCGCGTCGCCCGCCTTGTTGATGCCGTTGGATTCTCGATCAGCGGACCAGAGCGCGCCACGTCACCCGCTGCTGAGTGCGAAAGCGGGAGAGATGCTGGCCGTAGGATCTCGATCCAACGCACCAGAATGAGCCACGTAGCCGCTTGCTTGAGCGCCGTTCGATGGTGCTGGAAAGCGTGCGATCATGCCACGTGTCAGCCTGTGATTGGTTGGCGACCGTATTTCGCGTATTTTGAGCGTATTTCTTCATTTAAATGGTATTCTGCATTCAAAAATACACAGTAATTAGCACAGATCTCAGAAAAATACAAATAAATAGTCGTTGGAATCGTGAGAATGAGACGATGCTAAGAAAAATATAAAAATGCAGAAATACTCAATAGAATTCGTGTTTTGTGCACAAATAATGTGATTTCTCTAATAAATAATGGTGTACAAAATACGCACATATTAGAGAGCAATTAAGTATTATATAGGCACATCATAGGACTAATTAGGGGGTTAAATACGCAATATTCAACCCGAATCACACCCCCCAACTAGCGTTTTGCTAGTCTCTAGCAAAATGAGCGAGATACGTTATCAAGTATACACCTAGATCACCTTATCTGGTCTCAAATCATTCATCACCATACTACAAAGACGAAAGAAAATGTCCACACACTAATGCCAAGATTTCATGCTCATTATATAATGGTACTCATGGGTTTACAATGAAAAGCAAGTATCTCTAAAATGGTCATTAAATCAACTTAACTCCACTTTACATTACTTCATAGCGAATGGTATGCAAAATCAATGGCTCACACCTTTCAATCAAAGTATATAACTTGGAGCGTAGATGTATCATGCAAAGCAAGCAAAAATAGATTGGCATCAAGACATACACACGTCAATTTTCATTCATAGGAAATCACACCATATCTTGTGCTATCTTTAAGTTTTGGAAGTTCTCTTGCCTTGCTAATGATGCACACTTTTTCTTGCTCTTCTTTTCTTATTTTATTGGCTCTGCGTAACGCGCATCAAGCAACATTTGCAGAAAAAATGTATAACTTGGATCGCTCCATCAAATGATTGAGGTTCCAGTCAATGGCTCCCAAATCAGACGATAATAGGGCATTAGGCCAAGAAGGACCCCTCGGACTGTACTAATCGAGCCAACCAAGTTATTTCTTTAATGACACATTTATTCGTCCATACATTTTTCTTCATTCATCTTATTTCATTCTTTCTTTTGTGCGTGCATAAGTAACTTAGCAAGATAGCTTCCTTTTCTTTATTCTTTCACAAGAATGGGTTATCCTAATCATTTCAAAAGACAGTGTAGACTTTCCACCCAAGATCACACAAAGCATGCAAATAGCAATGAATATGAGATAAAAAGCAATGCTCAAGTCATTTTGTGATGGTGTGTTCCATTGAAAGCATACGACTTGCTAATTCATAACTTCAAGATTCATTAAGTCATCATTCAATCCTACCATAGAGATATATCAAGAGAGATTTACCATGAGTAATAGCATTCATGTCGAATGAGAATGAAATATGTAACAATAGTGGTGGAGGAAAATAAATCATATGTGCAAAGTGGTGAATGGATTTCGAGAATTTTCATCACATGAGGTTCATTTCTAGGCGTAATAAGCATTGGTGATAAATCTTGACTCAACCCTATTTTTTTTTATAAAAAGAAAAAAAAATTGAAAAGGGAACTACTAAAAAAATCATAAAAAAAACTAAAAGTTTATACCCTCCCCCCAACTTAAAATAAGCATTGTCCTCAATGTTAAGGAGAGGGAATCATGGAAAGAACACACCTGATTAGTGACCACCCGAAGGTGGATCTGTGAGATCAATGGTGGTATCCTCTCTGGCCCAAAGCTCTTGAAAATGTTTCAGACATTGTCCTTTGACTTTGAATTCATGGCCATCCTTTTCATTCACTAAGACCACCGCTCCGTGTGAAAAGACTTCTTTGACAAAGTATGGTCCCGTCCATTTTGAGCGCAGCTTTCCTGGAAATATATGGAGTCTTGAATTGTACAACAAAACCTTGTCTCCAATTTGGAATTCCTTTCGCAGGATCATTTTGTCGTGCACAGCTTTCATCCTTTCTTTTGCGAGCTTTGCATTTTCATATGCCTCACGTCGTATCTCATCAAGCTCCATGATCTGCAATTTACGAGAAACATTTGATGAGTCATCAAGCAAATTAAGTGTTTTAATTGCCCAAAAAGATTTATGCTCTAATTCAACAGGAAGATGGCAATTTTTTCCATAAACCAAACGAAACGGTGACATCCCTAAGATAGTCTTGTATGCTGTCCTGTAGGCCCATAGAGCTTCAGGCAAGCGAAGACTCCAATCTTTGCGTGTTGGATTCACTGTTTTCTGAAGAATGTTCTTGATTTCCTTGTTCGCCAATTCCGCTTGCCCATTTGTTTGAGGGTGGTAAGGTGTTGAAACTTTATGTGTCACCCCAAATTTCTTCATTAGATTTGCAAAGAGCCTATTACAGAAATGAGAACCTCCATCACTGATAATGGCCTTTGGCACTCCAAAGCGCGAGAAGATGTTCTCTTTCAAAAATTTCAGCACAATGGAAGCGTCATTGGACCTGCAAGGAATAGCTTCCACCCATTTAGAGACATAATCAATGGCAACCAATACAAATATATATCCAAAAGATGGTGGAAAAGGCCCCATGAAATCAATACCCCAACAATCAAATAATTCTATTTCTAGCATGGGATTCAATGGCATCATGTTTCTTTTGGTAATTCCCCCCAACTGTTGACAACGCACACATGATTTACAATAGGCATAGGCGTCCTTAAACATACTAGGCCAATAAAAACCACTCTGTAAAATCTTGGCAACAGTTTTATGAGCTGAAAAATGCCCCCCACATACCCCATCATGGCAAAAATGTAAAACGCTATCAAACTCATGGTCGGGTACACATCTCCTCACAATTTGGTCTCCACAGTATTTAAAAAGATAAGGATCATCAAAATAGAATGATTTTACCTCATGCTTGAAGCGTTTGAAATCTAAAGAGGACCAATGTGGAGGGGTTCTACCTGTCACCAAATAATTAGCTATATCTGCATACCATGGTAGAGTAGAGATGGTGAAAAGCTGCTCATCTGGGAAGGAATCTCGCAATGGAATGGTAGGCGACTCTGTTCCCACCGTCAATCTAGAAAGGTGATCTGCGACATTATTTTCAACTCCCTTCTTATCCTTGATCTGAATATTGAATTCCTGCAAAAGAAGAATCCATCGTATAAGTCTAGGTTTAGCATCCTTTTTAGATAAAAGATATTTTAGTGCAGAATGATCTGTAAAGATGAGAATAGGTGAGCCCAATATATAGCTTCTGAATTTCTCCAATGCAAACACCACCGCTAGCAACTCCTTCTCCGTAGTAGTATAGTTCCTTTGTGCTTCATTCAACGTTTTACTGGCATAGTAGATCACACAAGGAACTTTCTCTTTCTTTTGCCCAAGCACTGCCCCCATTGCGTAGTCACTTGCATCACACATGATTTCAAATGGCATACTCCAGTCTGGAACCTGCAAAATAGGGGAGGAAACAAGTGAGTTCTTCAATTTATCAAATGAAACTTGACACTCTTGTGTCCATATGAAATCAGTATTTAAAGTTAATAAGTGGCAGAGGGGGCGGGAGATGGCGCTGAAATCCTTTATAAATCTTCGATAGAATCCTGCATGGCCTAGGAAGGATCGAATGTCCTTGACGCATTTTGGTGTAGGCAACTTCTCAATCACCTCAACTTTTGCTCTGTCTACCTGAATACCTGCTTTGGAGACTAGGTGTCCAAGAACCAAACCTTCAGTTGTCATGAAATGACACTTTTCCCAGTTTAACAGCAGGTTCTTTTCCTGGCACCTGTGCAAGACAAGAGCTAAGTTAGATAAACAATTTTCAAATGAAGTGCCATATACAGAGAAATCATCCATAAACACTTCCATAATCATCTCAACCATATCGCTAAAGATACTCAACATGCAACGCTGAAAAGTAGCAGGTGCATTGCATAATCCAAAAGGCATTCTCCTAAAAGCGAAAGTTCCAAAGGGGCAAGTGAAGGTAGTCTTCTCTTGATCCTCTGGAGCTATCTCTATCTGATAATAGCCAGAATAACCATCTAGAAAACAATAAAATTCGTTACCTGCTACTCTTTCCAAGATTTGATCAATGAAAGGTAATGGAAAGTGATCTTTTCGTGTTTTAGCATTTAACTTTCTGTAATCAACACTCATCCTCCAACCTGTGGTGGTCCGCATCGGTATAAGCTCATTACTCTCATTTCTTACCAGTGTGAGGCCTGATTTCTTCGGAACCACCTGTATGGGGCTAACCCATCTGCTGTCTGAAATAGGATATATTATACCTGCAGCAAGTAACTTAAGAATCTCCCCCTTAACAACCTCTTTCAATGTAGGATTTAATCGACGTTGCATCTCACATGTAGGTTTGGCATCGTCCTCAAGATAAATATGATGAGTGCAAATTAGGGGATTTATACCTGTAATGTCCGCAATAGACCATCCAATGGCCCCTTTGTGTTCCCTAAGCACATCAAGCAAAGCATTTTCTTGTTCAGGCGTGAGTTTAGAGGATATTACCACAGGGAAGGTCTCCTCCTTTCCAAGGAAAGCGTATTTCAAATAGTCTGGCAGAGGCTTCAATTCCAGCTTTGGATGCTCAATCTCTGAAGGTTGTTGTGGTGGCAATTCCACTGGCAATGTCTCGAACTTTGGCACCCATGCATCCCTTGATCTTTCATTTTTGCCCTGCACAAAATAAGATTCATCAATATCTTCGAAATTATAATCAATAAAATTGGACGAACATTCATACTTAGCGTCAAAATAGTCTTCGATTAAGCTCTCAATAAAGCATACCTCTTTCACGTCATCAACATTCGCAGGTAACTTACATGATTTAAAAATGTTCAGCTCAAGTTTCATGTTACCAAAGCTTATCTTCAATTGTCCATCCCTACAATTTATCATAGCATTGCAAGTTGCTAGGAATGGACGTCCTAATATAATCGGAGTGCAATTACCTGATTGTGGCCCATGAATATCAAGGACGATAAAGTCCACGGGATAATAGAATTTGTCAACCTGGACCAACACATCCTCCACGCATCCTCGTGGGATTTTTACCGACCTGTCTGCTAACTGTAGAACCACAGGTGTCGTCTTCAGCTCCCCCAATCCAAGCTGCACATAAACAGAGTAAGGTAAAATATTAACACTAGATCCCAAATCAAGTAAAGCATCTCCAAATTTCTTAGTTCCTATAATGCATGGGATAGTAGGAGAACCTGGATCCTTATATTTAGGAGGAGTGTCATGTTGTACCATTGCACTTACCTGTTGTGTTAAGAATGCTTTCTTTTTCACATTTAGACTCCGCTTTACAGTGCATAGCTCCTTCAGAAATTTAGCATATGCAGGCACTTGGTTGATTGCATCAAGTAATGGGATATTAATTTTTACCTGCTTGAAGATATCTCTTATCTCTGCCTGATACCTGTCTTTTGATGGTGGAGCAAGTCTGTGTGGGAATGGAGCTGGAGGTACATATGGTTCTGGCTCTTTTTCTGCTACCTCTTCCTCAACCTGCAAACTTTCAGGTGCTTGTGCCTCCTCTTTCTCCTCAGCTGGTTGTTCATGTCTAGGCATTTCTGGTTTTTCAATTTCACGTCCGCTACGCAATGTAGTCACTGCCTGACATGGTTTGACGTTGTTTCCTGAAAAAGAAGAAGAAGGATTCGTATTAGGATTTGCAATAGGCTGAGCAGGTAATTTACCTTTGTCTTGTGATGCTATAAATCTCGAAAAATTCTCAGTGAGCTGTTGTTGCATCTGAGCCATCTGTTGAACTGCAGCAGTGAGACTCTGAATTTCATTGTTCTGCTCCCTTTTTCCTTGATAGTTGGAGTGGTTGGGATGGTAATAGGGAGTGGATGTCTGCTGCTTCTGCTGATATGAAGCACCTCCTTGGTTTGATGGGTTCTTCCAATTGGCGTTGTAGCCTTGATTTGCCACCCAATTCACCTCTGATTCTGGATTTCTGCCCAATTCTTTAATTGCTGGGATCAGTGGGCAGCGGTAGTATCGTGAACTGGCTTCTCACATATGACGCAGTATGGCTCTGATGTGACTGCCTTTGCTGCTCTGAGATCAATATTTTGTAGCTTTGGCGTCACCAATGCCTCCACTTGTGCCATCAATGCATCTTCAGGCTTCAAAGTCTGCAAGCCACTTTTTGTTTGATGTGTAGACATGGACCTGTCAAATTCTGAAGGTGGCTCCCATCTTCTTGCATTCTCTGCAATGTTCTCCAAATATGCCCAAGCCTCCGTCGGGGTCTTCTCAAAGAAAGCTCCATTGCACATCATCTCTACATATTGCTTCGTATTCGGCTGCAATCCATCGTAAAAGAATCCAATGGTGCGTCCCTTGTCAAAACCGTGATGTGTGCACGCCAACAGAAGCTCCTTAAATCTTTCCAAAGTTTGATCGTAGGCTTCAGTTTCCTTCTGCGAAAAAGACATGATGTGCCTCTTTAAAGCCTGCGTCCTGGCCAAAGAAAAGAATTTTTTCAGAAACTCAGTTTGCATTGTTAGCCAAGAAGTAATAGATCTAGGAGGCAATGCATTGAACCAATTCTTTGCCTTGTCTTTCAATGAGAACGGAAAAAGTTTAAGATAAACAACATCATTAATAACTTTTCCATCCAACTGTGTAGAGCATGCTTCTTCAAACATTTTAATATGCAAGTAAGGGTTTTCCCTATCCTCTCCATGGTAAGAGGGAAGGATCTGGATCACCCCAGCTTTAAGCGAAAAAGAATGAGCACCCTCAGGCAAAACAATACATGATTCAGAAGCAACTCTAGTGGACATATAAGTAGCACTCAATGGTAATTCTTGTGGGTGTACAAGAGGTTGTTCGTTATTATTAGCCATGTTTTCAATTCTTATCAATCTGTGTGAAGTGGAGGTCCTATGCCACATAAACTAGCAAAGATATATTTTTTTGTTTTCAATAATAAAACATAGCTATAAAGTGGAAGGATCTCATCGAGTACTCCTCTGAAAAACTGAAAATGTGGATCAAAGATACCGTTGTCCCCGGCAACGGCGCCAAAAACTTGCCTCTCTCAAAACAATGTGAGCTTTACTCCCAAGCGCAGGAGATCGTGCAAGTAGTACCTGGAGAGTCCAGAGTCGAATCCTCGGGACAAGTCGACCTGAGATAACACAAATTCAACTAATCAAATAAAATATACGGTTAAGAAAACAACCACCTTTATGAAGGTGAAGAATAGTGTAAGGATTTGTAGCAAAGAAAGTGGTTCCTACAAGTATTACGGTATCACGAAAGTTTGGCATTCGATGAGACAAGTATGCTACGGTTGTGAGTTCATTAGGAGTTTATAGTCGCTGAAATTTCACGTCTTTTAATATCACACGACGCTTCACCCAGTCAAGGCGTGAAGGCGTCGGAAGATGAATCGATGAAAACTAGTCAAAATAGCCTTAAACGTATTACTAGCAATGTTGATCTCATTAAACAATAATCGCAGCGATAAGTTCAGATAAGAGAACACAAATTGGCTAGCCTTATCAGGGCCTAGCCATAGGGCACATCAACAATATCAACAATAAGCAAATATCCATCAAATACGTTGTAGAAATCAACATAACTAGCAATTTTGACATGATAATAGGGCTAAAGACATGAGATTTAGCAACTACATACTCCTAACTACATCACAACCATAGCACAAAGAGATTAGCCACGCATGGTGCAATAAAAATCAGATTTGATAGCAAAATACATCGTTTAGGAAGCAAAATACAAAGAAATACACCAAATACGGGGTATAAGTTCAAGAAATTGTCACCAAATCTCCACTTTAGAACCCAAAACTCTCTGAGAATAGGAAGAACAGCCTCTGGAAATTTTCAGAATTTTCTCCTGGAGAAATACACACAGTAGCCGCTCCAAAAGTCCCAAAATACGCCAGAATACGCCCCAAAACCCTAGAAATACGCTTATATAATAGCATTGCGGGTTTGGGTGTGCTTAACGGGTTGAAAACCCGCTCTAAATCTCGCCCGACTCCATCCAGACCGCACATCTAAAGCGCCGCAATTGTGAACCGTCGATGCAAGCGGGATTACTCCTCGTGGCGCTGTAAACTTCGTGCTGCGCCCGCTTCGCGACAACGGATCCGAATTCAGCTCGGGGTTTGCTCTCGACCGTTGGATTAAAATCGCACAGTCGTCGCCACGCCACGTGTCCCACGAGATCACCCGCTCTTCGTCCGCAGCGATCTGAGTTGCAACCGTACGATGGCGATCAGACGGTAACGCGCGCGCCACGTAGCCTCTCCGCTCGCGAGTTCGAATTCAAACGCGGGGTTGATTCGCGTCCGTAGGATTTCGATCGAACGTCCATACTTCTGCCACGTCACCCGTGAATGCTTTGTAAATTAACCGCAGCTTCGCGCTAGGTCGTTGGATCATCATCCAACGTTCGATACAGCGCCGCGTCGCCCGCCTTGTTGATGCCGTTGGATTCTCGATCAGCGGACCAGAGCGTGCCACGTCACCCGCTGCTGAGTGCGAAAGCGGGAGAGATGCTGGCCGTAGGATCTCGATCCAACGCACCAGAATGAGCCACGTAGCCGCTTGCTGAGCGCCGTTCGATGGTGCTGGAAAGCGTGCGATCATGCCACGTGTCAGCCTGTGATTGGTTGGCGACCGTATTTCGCGTATTTTGAGCGTATTTCTTCATTTAAATGGTATTCTGCATTCAAAAATACACAGTAATTAGCACAGATCTCAGAAAAATACAAATAAATAATCGTTGGAATCGTGAGAATGAGACGATGCTAAGAAAAATATAAAAATGCAGAAATACTCAATAGAATTCGTGTTTTGTGCACAAATAATGTGATTTCTCTAATAAATAATGGTGTACAAAATACGCACATATTAGAGAGCAATTAAGTATTATATAGGCACATCATAGGACTAATTAGGGGGTTAAATACGCAATATTCAACCCGAATCAGTTAGCTATGATAAATCTGGATTAGTTAGCTTTTTTGTGATCGAAACCGAGTAGATTAGATTACCCTGCTGAAGTTGTCATGCACGTCTTATAGAGTGAACTGAGAGACGTATTTATTTCTTTCTCCACATATCTTGAACATCAATTCTCTATTTTAAAATCATTGGTGAATCTCCCCTTAGCGATTCTAATATATGGCATTTCCCCCGTTATTAAATTCCTAGCTCCAAATTTCCCAAAACCCAAGAGAAAAAGAAAAATTCTTGTATATCCTTATTTCTCTTTGATTTGGGATCATTGTGTATAAATGCTATTGAAAAAAAAATAAAAAAAGAGAAAAAAGAGAAAAAAAAGAGAAAAGAATCTCAATAAACGATCCCATCTCATGTTCTCTCTTTCTTCCCTCTTTCTGTTTTTATCTTTATTACTTTTAGAGCTTCACAAAAATGGGGATGTAAATATTGTTTTTTGTACCACCACGCTTATAGATAAGCTTGGGGGAGAGAATCCAATGATGTGTGAGAGAGTGACTACTTGACGGTGCACGACAACCTAGGCTAAGTAATATTCTATACTCGGTGAGATTGTTTTAGCTTCACGAAATCCAGAAATCTATGCCTAGCACTCATTTCATGAAATCCACGCTTTTCTATTCTTTCTATTCTATTGCGTGATATTCTTATACTCCTCATAGAAAGCATTCAATTGAAAAGTGTGTGATCTGCGATATTGTATACCGCTTTAAATGATTCAGACGATGTTAATTTTAGAATTATTCCGTTTTTCATGCTATATCAATATTCTTGGGTTTTCTATTTCTATTTGCACCATTATACTGTGATATCGAAATAAAATTCTTTGACATGTGTTTTACATTCGGTGCATGTTATATGAGCAAGCAAAACCCACGTCCTGAGAAAAATGATCTAGCAGCTTCCCTCTTCGCTTTCTTCTTTCTTCTTCGTTTTTCGTTTTCCGTTTTTCGTCGTTTTCATTTTCTGAATCCACCGGGTTCGCCTTTTACTTATCTTGCTCGAGGACGAGTAAGAGGTAAGCTTGGGGGATTTTGATCACTCCATATTTTACACCTTTTTTCCGCATGATTGCATGCCATTTAGATCGCTCAAATCACGTTTTTCACGATTTATCGACAATATTGCGATACTTTTCACGATTTGTTGTTTTTGTCGTATTTCAGGAGATTTGGAGCGATTTGGAGTGATCCTGAGATACACCTACTCCGGAGTGTCACCGAAGACTTCCCTGAGGGGTATTTTGCCATTGGAGAGGAGCGGAAGAAGAAAGAACGTCGTAGGATCGACGAGGAGGCAAAAACACTCAGAATGGGCATTTTTAGTGTCTCACTCGGCCGAGTGAAGGAGTCACTCGGCCGACCAGAAGACCCCGCTCGGCCGGCCAGATCGGACACGCACCAAGTGTGCACTCGGCCGAGCATCGGAAGCCACATCGGCCGAGTGACGAACCCCGTCTGCCCGAGTGGCACTCAGACGATGCCAATAAAAAACTCCCAACTTACTGTTTTTCGTTAGTCTGAGCATCAGAAGACCCACTCGGCCGAGTGGCAATTGCCGACCGCCCGAGTGAAGAGAAGCCCATCGGCCGAGTGACGACAACTCACTCGGCCGAGCAACGCCCGAAGTGAAGACCCCCAAGACCCCGGACTTACTGGAAATTCTCAGGGTCTCCCACTCGGCCGAGCGACTTTTGTCACTCGGCCGAGTGAGCCGCGCTGCCTGTAGCGTAAATTGCGATTTTCAGGCTGCGCAGGGGCAATTTTGTCACAGTTTTTTGGGTGATTTTGGGGGTTATTTAACCCCAGTTTTTAACCTAGGTTAGAGAGCTTTTTCCTTACTATTTGGCAGCCTTTTAGATTAAACTTTTTAGATTTTGATTCTTGTGATTGGAGAGGAGAGAAAAGTTTATTTTTGTTGGATTCTTGGAGAACTCTATTGGTTTGTCTTCCTCTTCATTAAAAATCTCATTTTTATTGCTTATTTGAATATTACCATGAATTCTATTGTTATTTCAATTGATTATTTTTGTATTTGTGAAATGATTTGTGAGTAGTCCTAACGTCTTGGGGCGTGGGGATGAACCCTACGAGCCCAATTTCTGATTTGTGATGATTTGGTAGAACTATTGCTAGAATTGCTATTAGGGTTAGTTTGGGATCGATATACTACGGATAGCTAGGTGTTCATATCGATTGGGATTTGCAAGAGATTGGATCCCAATTCGATAGGAAACCCTAGAAATCCGAATTGGGTTGAAATTGAGTTTCCGTAGTATCGGTTTGCAAGAGATTGGACCGATACTAGGGTTCTCGGTTGCAATTCCGTACCGATACCCGTTTGCAAGAGATTGGACGGGTAGGAACTATCCCAGCCTAGGTCGTGGCCCGAGTTTGCATGAGAGTGGGCTCGGGACGTGATTGAACGATGATGTTGATCCTAATGCTAGCTTGCCTAGGCTAGGGTTTGCAAGAGATTGGACCCAAACCTAGGTTAGCTATAGACCGGCAACAGCGCGAGAGCGTGAGCTAGGTTTTACATTCAGTTGCAACTAGTTCATCCGAAATTCTACCCTAGCAATTGTGATACCAATGAATCACATTGACGAGATACGGTGAGTAGCGGGGATTTCCTATTCCATAGGCATCTTTATTTGATTTTATATCTCCATACTTTGTCTGACGATTGTGACAGGATCGCCGAAAGGCAAATTCCCTCTTTTCTGTTCCTATAGCCAGGTTGTTTGGAGAAGGCACTATCATACGTCCTCCATGTGTTCGATACCCGCTTGCCGCTACACCGTGCGCTTGCGGTAAAACTACACGGTCGCTCTTTTGGGTGTACGCCCGGGGCGCGATTAGTAAGCGTAATATCCTGTTGGCGATCCGTTTGTAAGAGGAATATCATGTCGGAGGTGGTGGAGATGCGGGAACCGCCGCCCTGGGCAGTGGGAACCACTGATGGCCTGTGACCTCTCTTTTGTTAGGGCGTTGTATCTCGGCCCGTTTCCCAGCGGGTGGGGGGGGATAAGTGCCCATTTCTCATGTCTTCTGACTCTTTGTTCTTTTTCTTTCGGAAGGGTGAGTGGCGTCTTTATAGGGGGATTTTGCTGACGGTTTCCTCCATATTTATTGCGATGAGTTGGCATTATTAATGGGCTCCTCGGATTCATGCCCGTGGGAAACCGCTTTTGCCAGGTGGCTCTTACAGAACCTCTTTTGGAGTGTACAATTAATGGTGGCGTATTTCTCGAGCGTCCTTTCATTTCGTTGAGTCACATCGGGGCCGCCTCCTCGGGAACTGACGCCATTTCGTCCCGGTTTATGTGCCCCTGTCTTCTTTTGATTTTTCAAGGATCATGGGCATGCAGCCCTTTCTGGTTTGGGTGGCTAGGGTTGGCCCTGCCCCAGAGGTCTTGAGGGGGGGAGCGGGCGCGTAGCCAGGCCCGTGCCCTTCTCTGGTTTGGGTGGCTAGGGTTGGCCCTGCCCCAGAGGTCTTGAGGGGGGGAGCGGGCACGTAGCCCGGCCCGTGCCCTTCTCTGGTTTGGGTGGCTAGGGTTGGCCCTACCCCAGAGGTCTTGAGGGGGGGAGCAGGCGCGTAGCCCGGCCCGTGCCCTTCTCTGGTTTGGGTGGCTAGGGTTGGCCCAGCCCCAGAGGTCTTGAGGGGGGGGGGGGGGGAGCGGGCACGTAGCCCGGCCCGTGCCCTTCTCTGGTTTGGGTGGCTAGGGTTGGCCCTGCCCCAGAGGTCTTGAGGGGGGAGCGGGCACGTAGCCCGGCCCGTGCCCTTCTCTGGTTTGGGTGGCTAGGGTTGGCCATGCCCCAGAGGTCTTGAGGGGGAGCGGGCGGGTAGCCCGGCCCGTTCCCTTCTCTGGTTTGGGTGGCTAGGGTTGGCCCTGCCCCAGAGGTCTTGAGGGGGGAGCGGGCGCGTAGCCCGGCCCGTGCCCTTCTTTGGTTTGGGTGGCTAGGGTTGGCCCTGCCCCAGAGGTCTTGAGGGGGGGAGCTGGTGATTTGGGTTCAATGTTGCGTATTTGACCCCTCATTTAGCCCTATTTTGTGCTCACGTGATGCTATATTGGTCTCTAGTACATACGTATTTTCTACACATTTATTTATTAGAGAAAACACACAATTTGAGTACAAAACAATAATAAATGGAGTATTTCTGCATTTTGTATATTTTTCCTAGCACCGTCTCGATCTCACGATTCCAACGAATATTTATTTGTATTTTTCTTAGATCTGTGCTAATTTCTATGAATTTTTAAATGCAGAATACCATTTATTGGAAATAAAATAAACACGCACGAATCTTGGCGCATGACGTGGCTTACATCCACGCGCTCCCGCTCGGATCGGACGGCAGCAGATAAATAGGGCGACGTGGCTTGATAGGAAGCGTCGGATGTTGATCCAACGGATGCGATTCAAGGCGCGCGAATTCAAAAGAAGCGGAGACGTGGCAGCATCGTGTCCGTCAAGCGACGATCCAACGGACACTAATTTTTCCCGCTGCTGCGTTACGAAAGCAGGCGACGTGGCCTCTTCAGATCCGCGAGATTCAGATCCAACGGACGCCTTTCACCGCGACGTTTCGAAACGCAGCGGCGAGAAGCAGCCTACGTGGAGGAATCCGAGCCACCCATCGATGATCCGACGGCCAAGAACAGCTCCGCAAGTCGAAAGCGGGTTGCATCAGCTTCGCATGATGTGGCCTTCTCACGACCGAGCGATCACGATCTAACGGTGCTTGTCGAATCCGAGTTGGGTTTGGATGCGAACGAAGAAGCGGATCCGATACCGTCGGACACGTGTCGCGACGAGGAAGAATCCCGCTGCGATGAACGACCACAATTTGCTCCGCTTTAGATCAACGGTGTGGATTGAGTCGGGTGCGATTTTAGAGCGGATTTGAACCCGTTAAGCCCAATAAACCAGCAATGCTATTATATAAGCGTATTCTAGGGTTTTTGGGCGTATAATTGGCGTATTGGAGCACTTAGGAGCCGTATTTTCTTCTGCAAAAATTCTGTAAAATTCCAGAGCCTATTTTCTTATTTCCAGAGAGTTTTGAAGACTTTTCAAGGAGGATTGGTGATATTTTCTTCAACTCTAGCTTGTATTTGGGTGTTTTAGCTTGTATTTTGCCCTTAAACTTCCGTATTTTGCTAATAAACTTATGAATTCTGATCTGAAATTTGTGTATTTCTGCACCATGAGTAGCTAAATATTTTATATGCATGGTATGGAGTAATTAGGTGATGTGAATCGTATTCATTGGTTGTATTATTGCGCTTAATCGCTATATTTGCTAAAGTTTAATCGTTGTTCTTAAATCTACTTTTGCATATTCCAAAAGAATTGTTTTAGTTGATGATCACCCCACAAGGGTGAGATTTGATCTCTCCAAAAGAGAGCTTCATACTTCATATGTACGTTTACAACTTTAGCGATATACTATTAGAATTGATGCGTTAACTCCCAAAAGGACATCTTCCGACGATTCGCTCCCAAAAGGAGGTTTCGTTGTGTTATACTTGATCAACCAAAGCTTACGATTCGCTGCTCCTAATGAACCCATGCCATGTACATGCCTTTTATATCTATTTTTCACAAACTAGAGGTCGTTGTTTGCATTGATCGCACGTAACAATCCCATCACCACACACTTTTCATACCACCTTCACCATCACTATTAAAGTGCTTAGATTTTATTCGTAGTTACTCTATTTGATTTGGACTTGTGGTTTCAACAGATTCTCCCGAGGATTCGACATCTGGACTCCCAGATTTTACTACTTGAACGGACTCTTGCGCTTGAGAGAAGCACCTTTCGGAGCCCACCAAGTTTTTGGCGCTGTTGCCGGGGAGAACGGTTTGTTACTACGGTTTATTTCATTCAGAGGACCTTCGGTGAGATCTTTCCACTTTATTGTATATAAACTTTTGTTTAGTTTCATATAAAAAAAATATTTGTGCTAGTGTATGTGGCATAGGACTCCTAGGACACATAGGTTGACTCGACGTTTTGATATGGCTAATAATAATATGGATGAAAATTTTAGCAACAATAATGAGAATAATGTGCAACCTGGAGTGCCTAGGACTTTAAAAGATTTACTCAGACCCACTAGGACTAGCACTGCTTCATGCTTTGTTTTACCTAACGATGCAAATTCTTTCAATTTTAAACCTAGGGTGATCCAACTCTTACCCACCTTTCATGGGTTAGACAAGGAAAATCCATATCTTCATATTAAAGGATTTGAGGAGGTATGCTTGACATGCTTTGATGGAAAAACAGCGAGGATACGGTATATCTTAAACTGTTCCCATTTTCATTGAAAGACAAAGCTAAGAATTGGTTGAATGCATTGCCATCACGTTCTATTACTACATGGATTGATTTGCAAGCTGAATTTCTAAAGAAGTTTTTTCCTATTCACAGGACACAGGGACTGAAGCGGAAGATTATGAACTTTGCCCAGAAAAGCGAAGAAACATTCTACCAGGCATTTGAAAGGTTCAATGCGTTGCTACTCGCATGTCCACACAATGGCTTCGACAAAAGCAGGATTATTGGCTTCTTCTACGATGGACTGCAGCCGTAAATGAAGCAATTTGTAGAGATGATGTGCAATGGAGGATTCTTTGATAAAGAGCCAGATGAAGCTTGGACGTACCTGGAGGAGATAGCAGAAAATGCGCAGACATGGGACACTACTTCAGACTACGAGAGAGGAGGCCATTCTGCCCCATCCCAGCCTACGCGAGGAGTGGTTTATAACTTGAAGCAAGAGGATGCGTTGGAGGCGAAGATGGAAGCCATGATCTCAAAAAAGCTTCATGCAATGAATTTGAAAGAGGCCAAGGCAGTTGAGATAGAGCAGATTTGTGCACTTTGCGACATCAATGGCCATGACACCAGTGCATGCCCTACACTTCCAGCCTTGAAGAGCATGCTAGGAAATCCTACTGGGGTGAATCAAGTTTCTTCGAACTACCAGAACTTCAATTCCAACAAGGGGTGGCGCAACAATCCAAACTTGAACTGGGGCCCCAATCAGCAGACTCAGCAGCAGCAGGCTCCCTCTTAGTTCCGACAACCTCAATACAACAACAACAACTATCAAGGTGGGAACCAGAGGAGGGACCATGAGCCAGCGCAACAACAGCAGATGCAACCATTGGGCGATGCGCTTCAGCAACTTATCCAATTGCAACAAGCTCAGATGCAGCAGCAGCAGGCTCAGTTTCAGGCTCAGCAGACTCAGAATCAGCAGATGAGCGAGAGCTTGGCGAGGCTTACAGCGACATTAGAAAAAGGTAAGCTTCCATCTCAGTCAATTCCAAATCCTAATATGGGCTCATCTTCTTCTGCAGGAAATAATATGAAGCCTTGCCAAGCGGTGTCCACTTTGAGGAGTGGAAAAGAGATTCAGAAGCCTGATCCACCGAGCAGCCAAGCTGAGAAGGAAGAGGGAATTCAGATCCAAGAAGAGGGAATTAAAGAACAAGAGGAGGTGCAGGAAGAGAGCACGGACGTGGGTGTGAGCAAAAGCGTCATTAAAGAGAAGGAACCTGCAGCATATGTACCTGCAGCACCCTACCCTCATCGGCTACTTCAGAAAAGCAAAGATAAGTATCAAACTGAGATTCATGAAATTTTTCAGAAGTGCCAGATCAATATTCCATTGCTTGATTCTATTAATCAAATACCTGCTTATGCTAAATTTCTGAAAGATTTTTGCACTGTTAAAAGAAAGTTAAATGTGAAAAAGAAAGCATTTTTGACTGAACAGGTTAGCTCTATTATGCAACAAAATACACCACCAAAATTTAGAGATCCTGGATCACCCACCATCACTTGCACCATTGGCACTAAGAAAATTGGAAATGCTTTATTGGATTTAGGATCTAGTGTCAATATATTGCCATATCCTATTTTTGTGTAGCTTGGGTTAGGACAGCTAAAGCCTACATCTGTTATATTGCAACTAGCTGATAGATCTATTAAAGTTCCAAAGGGATGCATTGAAGATGTCCTCGTTCAGGTGGACAAATTTTACTACCCCGCGGACTTTATAGTTCTAGACATCCAGGGACCCCAAACTGCCAATGCTACTCCCATCATTCTAGGTAGACCATTCCTAGCGACATGCAATGCTTTAATAAATTGTAGGGATGGTCAACTGAAAATTACTTTTGGCAACATGACTTTGGACTTGAATATTTTTAATACTTGCAAGTTGCCACATGTGGATGATGAGATTGAGAGGGTGCATATGATTGATTCGTTGGTGGATGATTATATTTGTTCTGAATTTTGTGATGATGCTTCTATTGTTGAGACTTTTATTGGTGATTCTGATGACATATCTTTTGTGTAGGAGAACGTGAAGGAGCTCAATGCGGTATGGGAGCCTAGGTTCGAGGCTTTGCCACCTAATGCATCAATTCAAATTTCATCTGAGGTGGAGGATCCAAAGCCAGAGTTGAAGCCACTTCCTGACTATCTTAAGTATGCTTTTCTTGGAGATGAAAACAGCTTCCCTGTGGTAATATCTTCTAAACTTACTCTAGAACAGGAAAGCTCTTTACTTGATGTGCTGAGGAAACATAGAGGTGCCATTGGTTGGTCCATTGCTGACATAAAAGGTATAAGCCCTATTGTATGCATGCATCACATTTATTTAGAGGATGACGCCAAACCCACTAGAGAAATGCAACGTAGGTTAAATCCAACATTAAAAGAAGTGGTTAAAGGCGAGGTTTTAAAATTATTGGATGCAGGCATTATTTATCCTATTTCTCACAGCAAGTGGGTTAGCCCTACACAGGTTGTTCCTAAAAAGTCTGGCCTCACCGTGGTTAAAAATGAGAATAATGAGCTTATCCCAGTTAGAGCCACCACAGGTTGGAGGATGTGTATAGACTATAGGAAGTTGAATTCTAGAACTAGAAAAGACCATTTTCCTCTTCCATTTCTTGACCAAATTTTAGAGAGGTTGGCTGGACATGAATATTATTGCTTTCTAGACGGTTATTCAGGTTATTACCAGATTGAGATTGCACCTGAGGACCAGGAAAAGACCACTTTTACCTGTCCCTTTGGTACTTTTGCATTTAAAAGAATGCCGTTTGGTTTATGTAATGCCCCAGCTACTTTTCAGCGATGCATGCTCAGTATTTTTGATGATATGGTTGAGAAAATTGTTGAGGTATTTATGGATGATTTTTCAGTATATGGTAGCTCTTTTCATGATTGTTTAGCTAACTTGGCTCTTGTTCTTGACAGGTGCATTGAAAAGAACCTCCTATTGAATTGGGAGAAGTGTCATTTTATGACCACAGAGGGACTTGTCCTAGGTCACCTGGTTTCTAAAGATGGTATACAGGTAGACAGAGCCAAGGTAGCAGTAATTGAGAAGCTACCAAGTCCTAAATGCGTGAAGGACATCAGATCATTTTTGGGACATGCAGGATTTTATAGGCGGTTCATCAAAGATTTTAGCGCTATATCTCGCCCTCTTTGCAACTTACTTACTTTAAATGTGGACTTTATTTGGACACCTGAGTGTCAACTTTCTTTTAAAAATTTAAAGAAGTTGCTGATTTCTGCTCCTATTTTGCAGGTGCCAGACTGGTCCCTACCATTTGAAATAATGTGTGACGCAAGCAATTACGCAGTTGGTGCAGTCCTAGGCCAAAGAAAAGACAAAGTTCCAGTAGTGATTTACTACGCTAGCAAGACACTAAATGACGCTCAGAGGAATTATACGACCACAGAGAAGGAGTTGCTTGCTGTAGTATTCGCGTTGGAAAAATTCAGGAGCTATATTCTGGGATCACCTATTTTGATATATACTGATCACTCTGCTTTAAAATATTTATTGTCTAAAAAAGATGCTAAGCCTCGATTGATTCGATGGATTTTATTGTTGCAGGAGTTCAATGTCACAATCAAGGACAAGAAAGGCGTGGAGAATCTAGTAGCTGACCATTTATCACGTTTGACAGTAGGCCTTGATTCAGCGGATGTGCCTTTGAAGGACTCCTTTCCTGACGAGCATCTTTTTGGCGTTTCCACCTCTCCATGGTATGCTGATATCGTTAATTATCTGGTAACTGGTAAGACTCCTGACACTTGGTCTCTTCAAGACTTTAAACGGTTCAAGTACGAGGTAAAATATTTCTTCTTTGATGATCCGTACTTATATAAATATTGTAGTGACCAAATTGTTAGGAGATGCATTCCTGATCATGAAATAACCAGTGTAATACAATTTTGTCATGATGGAGTGTGTGGTGGACACTTTTCAGCGAACAAAACTGTGGCAAAAATCTCGCAATGTGGCTTTTATTGGCCATCTATGTTTAAAGACACATTTCATTATTGCAAGACTTGTGCTGCATGCCAACAGTTGGGGGGTATTACTAAACGTAACATGATGCCTTAAAACCCCATTTTAGAAATTGAAATATTTGATTGTTGGGGCATAGACTTCATGGGACCTTTCCCACCTTCATTTGGATATGCTTATATATTGGTTTGTATTGATTATGTTTCTAAATGGGTGGAAGCTATTCCTTGCAGGTCAAACGACACCTCCGTTGTGCTTAAGTTCCTAAAAGAGAACGTGTTCTCTAGATTTGGAGTGCCCAAGGCCTTGATCAGTGATGTAGGGTCCCACTTCTGCAATCGCATGTTCGCTACTTTGATGAAGAGGGTTGGGGTCACGCACAAAGTTTCTACTCCGTATCACCCACAAACCAACGGTCAAGCAGAGTTGGCAAATAGAGAGATCAAAGGAATTTTGCAGAAAACGGTGAATCCATCAAGAAAAGATTGGAGTTTGCGCTTACCTGAAGCGTTGTGGGCCTACAGGACAGCCTACTGATCGCACCGGAATGTAACCCAAAGAACGGTTGTAGTTTTACCGCAAGCGCACGGTATAGCGGCGAGCGGGTTATCGAACACAGGGAGGACGAATGACCGTGCTTGCTCCAATCAACCTGGCTATTTAAGAACAAAAAAAGAGAGAATTTGCCTTTGGCGATCCTGTCACAATCGTCAGACAAAGTGCGAAGATATCAAATCAAATAAAGAACGTCTAGGGAATGGGGAATCCCCGCTACTCACCGTATCTCGTCAATGTGGTTCATTGGTATCAAAATTGCTAGAATAAAATTTTGGATGAACTAGTTGCAACTGAATGTAATACCTAGCTCACGCTCTCTCGCTGTTGCCGGTCTATAGCTATCCTAGGTTTTGGGTCCAATCTCTTGCAAACCCTAGCCTAGGCAAGCTAGCATTAGGATCAATATCATCGTTCAATCGCGCCCCGAGCCCACTCTCGTGCAAACTCGGGCCACGACCTAGGTTGGGATAGTTCCTACCCGTCCAATCTCTTGCAAACGGGTATCGGCACAGAATTGCAACCGGAAACCCTAGTATCGGTCCAATCTCTTGCAAACCGATACTACGGAAATTCGATTCCAACCCAATTCGGATTTCTAGGGTTTCCTATCGAATTGGGATCCAATCTCTTGCAAATCCCAATCGATATGAATTCCTAGCCATCCGTAGTAAATTGATCCCAATCTAACCCTAATAGCAATTCTAGCAAAATTTCTACCAATTCATCACAAATCTGAAATTGGGCTCGTAGGGTTCATCCCCACGCCCCAAGACGTGGAGACTACTCACAATTCATAGCACAAACACAAAAATAATCAATGGAATTAATAAGAGAATTCATCACAATATTGAGATAAGCAATAAAAATAGTATTTTTTAGAGAAGAGAGACACAAACCAATGGAGCTCTTCAAATAATCCAACAAAAATCAACTTTTGTCTCCTCTCCAATCACAAGAATAAAGCTAAAAGTTAATCTAAAAAGCTCCAAACATCTAAGAGAGAAAGCTCCCTAACCTAGGGTAAAAACAGGGGTTAAAAACCCCCCAATATCGTCGAAAAAACTGTGACCAAAATGCCCCTGCGCAGCCTGAAATCCGCAATTTTCGCTACAGGCAGCACGTCGCACTCGGCCGAGTGACAAAGGTCGCTCAGCCGAGTGAGAAACCCTGTAAATTTCCAGTAAGTCTGGGTCTTCGGGGGCTTCACTTCGGGAGTCGCTCGACCGAGTGAGTTGTCGTCACACGGCCGATGGCTTCTTGGTGCTCGGGCGGTCGGCATTTGCCACTCGGCCGAGTGGGTCTTCTGAAGCTCAGGCAGACAAAAAACAGTAAGTTGGCGATTTTTGACATGCGTCGTCTGGGTGCCACTCGGGCGGACGGGATCTCGTCACTCGGCCGATGTGGCTTCCGCTGCTCGGCCAAGTGCACGTATGAAACGTATCTGATCTGGTCGGCCGAGCGGTGTCTCGCTGGTCGGCCGAGTGACTTCTCCACTCGGCCGAGTGGGACACCAAAAATGCCCAAACAGCTTGTTTTGGCCTCCTCGTCGCTCCTGCGACATCCTTTCTTCTTCCGCTCCTCTCCAACAGCAAAATACCCCTCGGGGAGGTCATCGGTGACACTCTGGAGTAGGCGTATCTCGAGATCACTCCAAATCGTTCCAAATCACCTGAAATTCGACAAAAACAAGAAATCATGAAAAGCATCGCAATATCGTCGATATATCGTGAAAAACATGATTTGAGCGATCTAAATGGCATGCAAACATGCGGGAAAAAAGTGTAAAATAAGGAGTGATCAAAATCCCCCAAGCTTACCTCTTACTCGTCCTCGAGGAAGATAAGTAAAAGGCGAACCCGGTGGATTCGGAAAACGAAAACGGCGAAAAACGAAAAATGAAAAACGAAGAAAAACGAGAAACGAAACAAAAACAAAGAAGAAAGAAAGAAGCGAAGAGGGAAGCTGCTAGATCATTTTCTCAGGACGTGGGTTTCGCTTACTCATATAGCATGCACTGAATGAAGAACACATGTCAAAGAATTTTATTTCGATATCATAGTATAATAGTGCAAATTAGAAATAGAAAACCCACGAACAACGATATAATCATGAAAAACGGAATAATTTTAGAATTAGCATTGTCTGAATCATTTAAAGCGGTATACAAATCGCAGATCACACACTTTTCAATTGAACGCTTTCTATGAGGAGTATAAGAATATCACACAATAGAATAGAAAGAATAGATAAGTGTGGATTTCATGAAATGAGTGCTAGGCATAGATTTCTGGACTTCGTAAAGCTAAAAATAATCTTACCGAGTATAGAATATTACTTAGCCTAGGTTGTCGTGCAACGTCAAGTAGTCACTCTCTCACACTTCATTGGATTCCCTCCCCCAAGCTTATCTATAAGCGTGGTGGCATAAAAAAATATTTACATCCCCATTTTTATAAAGCTCCAAAAGTAATGAAAATGAATATAAAAAGAGAGAAGAAAGAGAGAACATGAGATGGGATCTTTTATTGAGGTGCTTTCCTCTTTTCTTTTCTTTTTCTCATTTCTTTTTTGTTTTTTTTTCATATAGCATATATACACAATGATCCCAACTCAAAGAGAAGTAAGAGCATACAAGAATTTTTTTTTTCTTTGGTTTTGGGAAATTTGGAGCTAGGAATTAATAGCGGGGGAAATGCCATATAATAGAATCGCTAAGGGGAGATTCACCAATGATTTTAAAATATAGGAATGATGTTCAAGATTTGTGGAGAAAGAAATAAATATACCTCTCGGTTCACTCTATAAGACATGCACGACAACTTCAGCAGGGTAATCTAATCTACTCAGTTTCGATCACAAAAAAGCTAACTAATCCAGATTTATCATAGCTAACATCATTCAATCATCCTGAAGTGAAATGTACAAATCATGCATATAGAAGTGATATAGGAAAAGAAATCGGTACTCCAGAAATAAGCATTCAATGCGTGAATCTTGGTGTGTTTTCTGCGATAGCATACATATGAATATTCAGACTCAGCTAATAATAAAAATTCATCCATTTTCATGTGGAAAAAGTGTGGGTTACCATTTCTAAATGCAAGGCAAGTCATAGCATATGATATCAGAAATAGAATCTAAGACATGACTAATATAGCATGCATATAAAGGAAGCTAACTCCACGTAATCATCATCATAGAAAAGTCATCTCTAGCATGAGATGAAAAGGAAATAAAGATAAAGGGAAAAACAGAACTATTTACAATGCGGCACACAGAAAAATAAGAAAAACGTGATGCATGGTAAAATAAAAGAAAAAAATGATGAAAATAAGTGCAAAAGCGGAAAACGGCGTGAAAAAACTAAAAATAAAGGTGGTAAATCAAAAAGAACGTGAGAACTCACTCCCCCAAGCTAAATGGCACAGTGTCCTTAATGTGCAAAGTGTGGCACACCGAGAGACAAAGAAAGTGAGGGGTAAGTGAGGATGCATGCATGAGGAAAAATAAGAAAATAAGGAAACGGAAAATGTGATGCGGACATGATGCATGCAAAGAAAGGAGTGATACAGATATATAGGTGTGACACCAAAAACTCTCCCTCTCTCCCAAAAAAGATATATAAAGATATATAAAGGAAATGTGCACCCAAAAACAGGGAGGGGAGGGGAGGGGGTGGGCAAAATGCATCAGGACCCAGCAGAAACGGGCAGCACAACGGTAAAAAGGATCGGTGGCATCAAGAGTGCCTAAGAAAGTGGAGCTGCGTCGTCTCCGTCCTAAGGCGGAGGTGGTGGTGGTGGTGGTGGGACAGGCTGCTGAGCGGGTGTGGGTGTGGAAGTGGAAGCAGGCTGAGTGTGTGTGGAAGTGGGGGTGGGAACCTGCTGGGTGGGTGGGGGTACGCGGGGGAGACACTCCAGGACCTGGGTAAGACAGTAGTGAATATGCGGGAGCAGGTCAAAGCGGCCACCCATCACAGTGACGGTGGCGGACAGGGTCCGAAGGTCACCTCTGAGGCCACTCACCGCCCCCTCGAGAGCACGAATGCTCTGAAGTACAGTGTCGGGGGAGGTGGTGCAGAGGGACGCACCGGTCGGGGCTGTGCAGGTCGGGGCTGGCGTACTCTGGTGGCGTAGGTGACGGGCTCAGTAGGCAAGGGAACAAAAGGAGCTGCACTCGCAAGTGTGGGCCTGGCCTCAGTGCGAGGCCGGGGCACCGGCTGGTGAGAAGTTGAGGCAGCAGCAATGAAAGAAGAATACAAAAGTGGCAACGAGGCGGCCGGAGAGGTCGGTGACACAGAAGTGTGGACAGACGCCACGACACTCTCAGAGAATACAGCAGCGGTGGAGACAGAGGCGGAGACTACGGTCTCCGCGGCGGTGGCAAAAGAGGGCTCTCCGCACTCAACTATAGTCGGCGGGTGCTCGGGTGGGGCAGAGGAAACGGGCTCGGCAGACAGAGGGCCTGTGGTGGTGGTGACAGGCGTGGAAGCAGTGGAGGTGGGCTCAGCGAAGGTACTCCCGTCACCGATAGAGGTGTGGACAGAGGTGTCGGGAGCAGTGGAAATATCAGGGATAGGCTGAGGGTCCACGGGGTCAACAGGGGCAGCAGGCGCAGCAGGTGCAACAGGGTCTGCTGGGGCAGCGTGGGCAGCGTGAGCCTGCTCGGCCTCCTCGGCCTCGAGCACGTATGCGGCTGGGATCAGAACATCCATCGTAGGGAGCCAGCCCACCTGGGCCGGTGTAATCTGAGTCCGAGCTGGGCTCGGAAGAATCATGTAATCGGCACCGTAAGGGCCGTGCAGCCAGACCCAGTGGCGCTCACCGTGCGGACGCAGCATCTTCATCCGGGCCATAACATCAATCGACAGAGAAGTGGGGCCCGGTGCACGTCGCAGGTCATCAGGGAAGTCCTCGCCGGTCATAAGGGCGAGCAAGGTGATCAGGCCGCCGCAGCATATCGGTGAGCGAGCGCCCACCGATACGATGATGCGGTCCAAAAACCAAGCCGTGACATCAATCACGACGGCGGGGACCAACTCATCGCCTTCCCTAGATAGAGCTCTGGGCCGTGTCATCGTGTAGAGCATATAGAGCTCCGGCGTGGACATCGTACCCGGCTCATATCTGGCCAAAAAGGTCGTCGCCATAAGGCGCTGAGCTATACGGAGGCAGGGATGGACAATGGCCGAGGCCTTGGCCCTACTAGGGTCAAAGGCAGCGTGAAGACCCGTAATCCGGGCCCAGAAGGCGCCGGCATCGAAGGAAGGTGGGAGGATATGGGTGGGGGCGTAACCTCGGTCGGCCCCAGGGATGTCGGGCCACGAGAAGAAAGCTCTCATCATACCGAGAGTGACCTGGCACTCCCGGTCCATGAACCGAAACGAGCATCCCTCGTCGGTCCGGGCGATCGAACTAAGTACCTCAAGTGTCGGGCGGATAAACGTGTCCGCCGACACCTGAAAGAAATCTCGCCAGCCCACGTTGTCGTACAACGTGAGCATCCCCTCTAGTACCCCCAGGCGTGCTAGGTCTGCAGGGTGTGCAAACCTGGAGGGTACGATCGAGTGCTGGGAGATACGCTCGAAAGCGACGCGGTGTTCGTCGTTCCGGAACGTGATCCCCAGCGGCCCGATAAGTGGAGCCGGAGGTGGTGGCTATGGAGCGGCAGGGAGTGGCTGTGCGGGCTCTGCAGGCTGTGCGGGGTGTGCGGGGCCAGCAGGCTGTGCTGGGTGGACGGGGTGAGTGGGAGAAGGCGGAGGAGAGTCCTCCACCTCGTGGGAGGGGCCGGCATCATCCGACCGCTTCCGCTTGGCGAAATCTCTCCTCGACCTCGGCCGTGTCTGGGGCGGCATATGGGCCCCGAGCGCTCACCGAAAAGCGTGAAAAGTGCGGCGTGCGTAAAATAAAGGAAAGAATATACCACGACACGCCGCGAGTGCAAAGCAATGGAAGCGTGCGAAGACGACGCCTCCACACAGCCCAAATCAGTCCCTGGAAGCTCCCCTGGGCTCCCCTAAGCTCCCAGAAATAACCTGCGCATGAAATGGAGATATCAGCGAGTAATATTCAAAACGTATGGAGCATTAGGGGTATAATAGATAGAAATAGAAATCAATTTGGGTTTGGGGTTCGTTAAGCACATGGATCCTCGAAAAATACACAGAAAGAGGAGAAATAGGCGAAAATGGGGTTACCGGAGTCGGCCGGAGCAGTGGCCGCCAGCGGCGACTCGGGTATTTTTCATGCGCCAAACATCCCGCATGTAACCCGAAGAACATGCAACCCGCAGCGCTTGTTCGATAACTCCTACCGACAATGCGGCCGGAGCGCTTGTTCGATAACTCCGGAATGTAACCCGAAGAACGGTTGTAGTTTTACCGCAAGCGCACGGTATAGCGGCGAGCGGGTTATCGAACACAGGGAGGACGAATGACTGTGCTTGCTCCAATCAACCTGGCTATTTAAGAACAAAAAAAGAGAGAATTTGCCTTTGGCGATCCTGTCACAATCGTCAGACAAAGTGCGAAGATATCAAATCAAATAAAGAACGTCTAGGGAATGGGGAATCCCCGCTACTCACCGTATCTCGTCAATGTGGTTCATTGGTATCAAAATTGCTAGAATAAATTTTTGGATGAACTAGTTGCAACTGAATGTAATACCTAGCTCACGCTCTCGCGCTGTTGCCGGTCTATAGCTATCCTAGGTTTTGGGTCCAATCTCTTGCAAACCCTAGCCTAGGCAAGCTAGCATTAGGATCAACATCATCGTTCAATCGCGCCCCGAGCCCACTCTCATGCAAACTTAGGCCACGACCTAGGTTGGGATAGTTCCTACCCGTCCAATCTCTTGCAAACGGGTATCGGCACGGAATTGCAACCGGAAACCCTAGTATCGGCCAAATCCCTTGCAAACCGATACTACGGAAATTCGATTCCAACCCAATTCGGATTTCTAGGGTTTCCTATCGAATTGGGATCCAATCTCTTGCAAATCCCAATCGATATGAATTCCTAGCCATCCGTAGTAAATTGATCCCAATCTAACCCTAATAGCAATTCTAGCAAAATTTCTACCAATTCATCACAAATCTGAAATTGGGCTCGTAGGGTTCATCCCCACGCCCCAAGACGTGGAGACTACTCACAATTCATAGCACAAACACAAAAATAATCAATGGAATTAATAAGAGAATTCATCACAATATTGAGATAAGCAATAAAAATAGTATTTTTTAGAGAAGAGAGACACAAACCAATGGAGTTCTTCAAATAATCCAACAAAAATCAACTTTTGTCTCCTCTCCAATCACAAGAATAAAGCTAAAAAGTTAATCTAAAAAGCTCCAAAAATCTAAGAGAGAAAGCTCCCTAACCTAGGGTAAAAACAGGGGTTAAAAACCCCCCAAAATCGTCCAAAAAACTGTGACCAAAATGCCCCTGCGCAGCCTGAAATCCGCAATTTTCGCTACAGGCAGCGCGTCGCACTCGGTCGAGTGACAAAGGTCGCTCGGCCGAGTGAGAATCCCTTTAAATTTCCAGTAAGTCTGGGTCTTCGGGGGTCTTCACTTCGAGAGTCGCTCGGCCGAGTGAGTTGTCGTCACTCGGCCGATGGCTTCTTGGTACTCGGGCGGTCGGCATTTGCCACTCGGCCGAGTGGGTCTTCTGAAGCTCAGGCAGACGAAAAACAGTAAGTTGGCGATTTTTGACATGCGTCGTCTGGGTACCGCTCGGGCGGACGGGATCTCGTCACTCGGCCGATGTGGCTTCCGTTGCTCGGCCGAGTACACGTATGAAACGTATCTGATCTGGTCGGCCGAGCGGTGTCTCGCTGGTCGGCCGAGTGACTTCTCCACTCGGCCGAGTGGGACACCAAAAATGCCCAAACAGCTTGTTTTGGCCTCCTCGTCGCTCCTGCGACGTCCTTTCTTCTTTCGCTCCTCTCCAACAGCAAAATACCCCTCGGGGAGGTCATCGGTGACACTCTGGAGTAGGCGTATCTCGAGATCACTCCAAATCGCTCCAAATCACCTGAAATTCGACAAAAACAAGAAATCGTGAAAGCATAGCAATATCGTCGATATATCGTGAAAAACATGATTTGAGCGATCTAAATGGCATGCAAACATGTGGGAAAAAAGTGTAAAATAAGGAGTGATCACCTACAAAACAATTTTGGGGATGTCACCTTACCGCCTTGTATTTGGGAAGTCTTGTCACTTACCTGTTGAGATAGAGCATAAATCTTATTGGGCTATAAAGAAAATGAATTTTGATACTGATGTCTCTTTTTCTTCTCGCAGGTTACAATTGTTGGAGCTGGAGGAGTTGAGGAGAAATGCGTACGACAACGCTAAAATATCAAAAGAGAGGATGAAATCCGTCCATGACATGATGATCTTGAGGAGGGAGTTCACCCCAGGCCAAAAAGTATTGCTATACAATTCCAGGCTGCACATCTTTCCTGGGAAGCTTCGCTCTAGGTGGTATGGACCTTTCGTCGTCAAAGAAGTTTTCCCACATGGCGCTGTGCTCTTACTTAATGAAAAAGACGGAAGTGAGTTCAAGGTGAATGGCCAGAGATTGAAGCATTTTCACGAGCCTTGGACCAAGGAAGCGAGCACCATGGATCTCACAGACCCACCTTCGGGTGGGAACTAATCAGGTGTGTTCTTTCCATGATTCCCTCTTCCTAACATTGAGGACAATGTCTATTTTTAGTTAGGGGGAGGGTATAACTTTTAGGATTTTTATTTTTTCTTTTTCTTTTAGGATTTTATTTTTTTAGTTCCCTTTTTGCATTGAAAAAAAAAATTTTGAGTTAAGAAATATCACCAAAGTCTATCTTTACCTAGAAATTACCCCTATGTGATGAAATTTCTCGATATTTATTCACCACCGTACACTCGTGATTTATTTTCCCCACCACTACTATTCAACATTTCAATCTCATTTTACATGAATTGAGTGCTTGTGGTGAATTTCTTTTTACACATCTCAATGGCAAGATTAATCAATGACTTAATGAATCTAGAAATTATGGATTAGCAAGTGGTATGCTTTCATCGGAACACACCAAAGTTCATGCACCAATAATTCATAAATTAACTGGAGCATTGTTCTTTATCTCGTATTCATTGCCATTTGCATGCTTGGTGTGATTTTGGGTAGAAAAACGTACCACGTCATTTGAAATGATTAGGATACCCATTCTTGTGAAAAATTAAAGAAGAGGAAGTTATCGTGCCACGTTGTTTATGCACACACAAAAGAAGAAAAAATTGAGATGAATGAGGAAGAAAAAATGTGCTATTAAAGAAATAACTTGGTTGGCTCGAGTAGTACAGTCCGAGGGGCCCTTCTTGGCCTAATGCCCTATTATCGTCTGATTTGGGAGCCATTGACCGGAACCTCAATTATTTGATGGAGCGATCCAAGTTATACACTTTTCCGCGAATGTTGCTTGATGCGCGTTACGCGGAACTATGGAGAAAAGCGAAAGAAAATAGAGAATAAGTGTGCATGATTAGCGAGGCAAGAGAACTTCCAAAGCATAAAGAAAACACAAGATGTGGTGTGAGTCCCTATGAATAGAGATTGACGTGTGTATGTCTTGATACCATCCTATTTTTGATGCTTGACTTGCATGAAACATCTACGCTCCAAGTTAAAATATTTGATTGAACGGTGTGGGCCATTGATTTTGTGTACTATGAGCTATTAGGTAATTGATAAGTGAATTTGAGTCTATTTTATAACCATTTGAGATGCTTGACATTCATTTTTGAAAACCCACAAGTACCATTACTTGATGAGCTTGAAATTTTGATATTAGTGTGCGGTTATCTCTTTTGTCGTAATAGTATGGTGGTGAGTAATTTGAGATCTGATAAGGTGATCTAGGCGTATTTTTAATCGCTCTTTTTGCTAGAGACTAGCAAAACACTAGTGGGGGGTGTGATTTGGGTTCAATGTTGCGTATTTGACCCCCCATTTAGCCCTATTTTGTGCTCACGTGATGCTATATTGGTCTCTAGTACATATGTATTTTCTACACATTTATTTATTAGAGAAAACACACTATTTGAGCAAAAAACAGTAATTAATGGAGTATTTCTGCATTTTGTATATTTTTCCTAGCACCGTCTCGATCTCACGATTCCAACGAATATTTATTTGTATTTTTCTGAGATCTGTGCTAATTTCTATGAATTTTTGAATGCAGAATACCATTTATTGGAAATAAAATAAACACGCACGAATCTTGGCGCATGACATGGCTTACATCCACGCGCTCCCGCTCGGATCCGACGGCAGCAGATAAATAGGGCGATGTGGCTTGATAGGAAGCGTCGGATGTTGATCCAACGGATGCGATTCAAGGCGCGCGAATTCAAAAGAAGCGGAGACGTGGCAGCATCGTGTCCGTCAAGCGACGATCCAACGGACACTAATTTTTCCCGCTGCTGCGTTACGAAAGCAGGCGACGTGGCCTCTTCAGATCCGCGAGATTCAGATCCAACGGATGCCTTTCACCGCGACGTTTCGAAACGCAGTGGCGAGAAGCAGCCTACGTGGAGGAATCCGAGCCACCCATTGATGATCCGACGGCCAAGAACAGCTCCGCAAGTCGAAAGCGGGTTGCATCAGCTTCGCATGACGTGGCCTTCTCACGACCGAGCGATCACGATCTAACGGTGCTTGTCGAATCCGAGTTGGGTTTGGATGCGAACGAAGAAGCGGATCCGATAACGTCGGACACGTGTCGCGACGAGGAAGAATCCCGCTGCGATGAACGGCCACAATTTGCTCCGCTTTAGATCAACGGCATGGATTGAGTCGGGCGTGATTTTAGAGCGGATTTGAACCCGTTAAGCCCAATAAACCCGCAATGCTATTATATAAGCGTATTCTAGGGTTTTTGGGCGTATAATTGGCGTATTGGAGCACTTAGGAGCCGTATTTTCTTCTGCAAAAATTCTGTAAAATTCCAGAGCCTATTTTCTTATTTCCAGAGAGTTTTGAAGACTTTTCAAGGAGGATTGGTGATATTTTCTTCAACTCTAGCTTGTATTTGGGTGTTTTAGCTTGTATTTTGCCCTTAAACTTCCGTATTTTGCTAATAAACTTATGAATTCTGATATGAAATTTGTGTATTTCTGCACCATGAGTAGCTAAATATTTTATGTGCATGGTATGGAGTAATTAGGTGATGTGAATCGTATTCATTGGTTGTATTATTGCGCTTAATCGCTATATTTGCTAAAGTTTAATCGTCGTTCTTAAATCTACTTTTGCATATTCCAAAAGAATTTTTCTAGTTGATGATCACCCCACAAGGGTGAGATTTGATCTCTCCAAAAGAGAGCTTCATACTTCATATGTACGTTTACAACTTTAGCGATATACTATTAGAATTGATGTGTTATCTCCCAAAAGCACATCTTCCGACGATTCGCTCCCAAAAGGAGGTTTCGTTGTGTTATACTTGATCAACCAAAGCTTACGATTCGCTGATCCTAATGAACCCATGCCATGTACATGCCTTTTATATCTATTTTTCACAAACTAGAGTTCGTTGTTTGCATTGATCGCACGTAACAATCCCATCACCACACACTTTTCATACCACCTTCACCATCACTATTAAAGTGCTTAGATTTTATTCGTAGTTACTCTATTTGATTTGGACTTGTGGTTTCAACAGATTCTCCCGAGGATTCGACATCTGGACTCCCAGATTTTACTACTTGAACGGACTCTTACGCTTGAGAGAAGCACCTTTCGGAGCCCACCAGCGGGCACGTAGCCCGGCCCGTGCCCTTCTCTGGTTTGGGTGGCTAGGGTTGGCCCTGCCCAGAGGTCTTGAGGGGGGAGCGGGCGCGTAGCCCGGCCCGTGCCCTTCTCTGGTTTGGGTGGCTAGGGTTGGCCCTGCCCCAGAGGTCTTGAGGGGGGGAGCGGGCGCGTAGCCCGGCCCGTGCCCTTCTCTGGTTTGGGTGGCTAGGTTTGGCCCAGCCCCAGAGGTCTTGAGGGGGGGAGCGGGCACGTAGCCCGGCCCGTGCCCTTCTCTGGTTTGGGTGGCTAGGGTTGGCCCTGCCCCAGAGGTCTTGAGGGAGGGAGCGGGCGCGTAGCCCGGCCCGTGCCCTTCTCTGGTTTGGGTGGCTAGGGTTGGCCCTGCCCCAGAGGTCTTGAGGGGGGGAGCGGGCGCGTAGCCCGGCCCGTGCCCTTCTCTAGTTTGGGTGGCTAGGGTTGGCCCTGCCCCAGAGGTCTTGAGGGGGGGAGCGAGCGCGTAGCCCGGCCCGTGCCCTTCTCTGGTTTGGGTGGCTAAGGTTGGCCCTGCCCCAGAGGTCTTGAGGGGGGGAGCGGGCGCGTAGACCGGCCCGTGCCCTTCTCTGGTTTGGGTGGCTATGGTTGGCCCTGCCCCAAAGGTCTTGAGGGGGGGAGCGGGCGCGTAGCCTGGCCCGTGCCCTTCTCTGGTTTGGTTGGCTAGGGTTGGCCCTGCCCCAGAGGTTTTGAGGGGGGGAACGGGCGTGTAGCCCGGCCCGTGCCCTTCTCTGGTTTGGGTGGCTAGGGTTGGCCCTGCCCCAGCGTTTTGAGGGGGGGAGCGGGCGCGTAGCCCGGCCCGTGCCCTTCTCTGGTTTGGGTGGCTAGGGTTGGCCTTGTCCCAGAGGTCTTGAGGGGGGGAGCGGGCGCGTAGCCCGGCCCGTGCCCTTCTCTAGTTTGGGTGGCTAGGGTTGGCCATGCCCCAGAGGTCTTGAGGGGGGGAGCGGGCGCGTAGCCCAGCCCGTGCCCTTCTCTGGTTTGGGTGGCTAGGTTGGCCCTGCCCCCGAGGTTCGGAGGTTTGCGCTGAAAAACTTATGTAGGAACAACAATGTTGGGGAAAGCGGGTAGATGTGTATTTCGTATGTATGAAAAGAAAAACTCACAACTATTGGTAGAATTTTAGCAGATGCTTTGCGTTCCAAGGGTGGGCCAGATCGTTCCCTTCGGGGGTTGCCAAGATGTACGTGGCTGGTCCGACGATATCGACGACCATGTAGGGCCCTTCCCATTTGGCGGCCAGCTTTCCCCGTTGGGCGGTCTAGGGGCGGAAGGTGGCGTCTCTGAGGACCAAGTCGCTGATCCTGAAAGTCCGCGGCTTCACCCGGGAGTCGTAGTGTCGCGCCATCCTCTGGCTGTGTTTGACGAGGCTCGTCAGGGCTCGGTCTCTTACCTCGTCTATCAATTCGAGACTGAGGCCGAGTCCCTCCCCATTGATCTCTTCGTCGAAGAGCTTGAGTCGGAGCGTCTCTTCGCCAATCTCCACGGGAACGACCGCCTCCGATCCGTATGTTAGCATGAATGGGATTTCTCCTGTCGAGGCCTTGTGGGTGGTACGATAGGACCATAGGATTCCCGGCAGCTCGTCGACCCATGCCCCCAGGGCGGCGTCCACCTTTTTCTTCATTGGGTTCAAGATGCATTTATTCGCGGCCTCCGCCATTCCATTGCACTGTGGGTGGGCGACTGACGCGAACTGGAGTTTGATCCCCCAACCCGAGCAGAAGTCACGGAAGCCTTCGCAATTGAACTGCTTTCCGTTATCCATGACTATCGAGCGGGGAATCCCGAAGCGACATATAACGGATTGCCAGATAAAGCCCTTCATGTCCGTCCACGTGATACGTGCTAGCAGCTCCGCTTCCACCCACTTCGTGAAGTAGTCCACGGCGAGGACTAGATATTTCCTTCCTCCGGAGGCCTTCGGGAAAGGTCCAAGGATGTCGAGTCCCCATTTGGCGAAGGGGATCGGGCTCACGATGGGCATCAGGTTGGCCGGAGGTGCAGTCGTCCGTTGGTAGAATTTCTGGCACGCCTCGCACCTCTTGACGTTCTGTATTGCGTCCCGGATCATTGTCGGCCAATAGTACCCCTGGCGCATTATTTTGTGGGCGATGGTGCGACCGCCATGGTGGTTTCCGCAGAAGCCTTCGTGCACTTCACGGATGACTTGCTCAGCCTGCTCCGGGCCCAAGCATTTCAGATAGGGTAGGACATCGAAATTGGCGCAGCGGCGGTGGTACATCACTCTGTCGAGGAGTACGAATGACAGGGCCCGCCTCTCCACCTGTTTAGCCAGCATCCGCTCCTCGGGCAGTTCCCCCGTCTCCAAGTACTTCATAATGGGGGTCATCCATGTCGTCACCGTGCTCGTACACATCAGTTCTTCTTCGTCAATGGTTGGGGTCAATAGGCTCTCGACGTAGATGGCCTTCCCGATCTCGGCCGTGGAGGAGGAAGCCAGCTTAGACAGGGCATCCGCCCGGAGGTTGTTGGAGCGGGGCAGGTGCTGGACGTCCGCCTTCTTGAACTTGCGGAGTTCGATCTGGATGCGCCTAAGGTAACGCTTCATTGTTTCTTCTCGAGCCTCGAAGCTCCCTAGGATCTGTTGGACGACGAGCAGTGAGTCACTTGGAGCAACACATTCGTCGCCCCCACCGCCTTAGCGAGTTTCAACCCATTAACCGCGGCCTCGTACTCCGTGACATTATTAGTTGCCGGGAAGTTGAAGCGTAGGGCGTATTCCAACGAGCACCCGTCAGGAGTCTGAATGACGATACCCGCCCCTGTCTCGGATCCCGTCGCGGAGCCATCGACGTGGATGGTCCACAATTCGTCCACGTCCATCTGGGAGGGCTCTGAGGGTTCGCCCACCCGGTCCCCCGCGGGGACGCGGCCGCCGATGGGAGCTCTGGCTGGTTCCCCGGTGTGCCCCCTGCGGTGCATTCCACCATGAAGTCGACCAGCGCCTGGCCCTTGATCTCTGTTCGGGCCTTGTACGTTATGTCGACCTCGCTGAGCTTGACACTCCAGTTGAGCATCCTCCCCGACTGCTCCAGTCTCTTCAGGTTTTTCTCGAGGGGCATGTCGGTGTGGACGGCTATGGGATGGGTCTGGAAGTATGGTCGGAGCTTTCGGGCTGTGGTGACTAGGCAGTAGGCGGCTCTCTCGATGGGACTGTAACGAGTCTCCGCCTCCCAGAGGATCCGGCTGGCGTAGTAAACAGGGCGCTGCACCCCCTTCCTCCTTGATTAGGACGGAGCTAACGGCCTCCTCGTTGGTTGCCAAGTACAACCCTAGGGGTTCGCCTTCTTCCGGCCGTGCGAGGAGCGGTGGGCTCTGTAGGTAAGCCCTCAGCTCCGCAAACGCCCGCGCACAGTCGTCGTCCCACGGGATCACCTTCCTCTTGTCCTTAGCTTCGCCAAAGGCTGTGCGCAAGACCCTGAAGAAGGGGAGCGACTTCTCCGTAGATTTCGATAGGAATCGCCCCAGAGCAGCGATCCGGCCGTTCAGTCGCTGCAAGTCCCGGATCATCCGGGGTTCCGCCATACTGATGAGGGCCATCACCTTGTCGGGGTTCACCTCGATCCCCCGCTTCGTTATCATGAAGCCCAGGAATTTTCCCGACTACACGTCGAAGATACACTTCGCGGGGTTTAGTCTTAGGTTGTATCGGCGGACCCTTTGGAAAGTCTCCTGTAAGTCGACGAGGTGGTCTGGGGCCCTCCTACTCTTTACCAGCATGTCGTCGATGTAGACCTCCAGGTTTCGCCCCACCTGAGGGCCGAATATTCGGTCTACCATCCGCTGATAGGTCGCCCCGGCGTTCTTCAGTCCAAAGGGCATCTTGGTGTAACAGAAGGTGCCCTTGTCGGTGACAAAGGACGTCTTTTCCTCGTCCTCCTTCGCCATCGGTATCTGGTTGTACCCCGAGAAGGCGTCCATAAAGCTTAACAACTCGTAGCCGGACGCCTGGTCCACCAGGCGGTCGATCCGGGGTAGGGGGAAGCTGTCCTTTGGGCATACCTTGTTGAGGTCGGTGAAGTCGACGCACATGCGCCACTTTCCACTGGGCTTCTTCACCAAAACGACATTGGCGAGCCAGTCTGGGTAATCCACCGGCCGGACAAACTTCGCTTCGAGGAGCCACTCTATTTCTTCCTCGGCCGCCCTCTTCTTTTCGCCCCCAGCACTTCTCTTCTTCTGTCGGACCGGTCGGGCTTCGGGGTCCGCATTCAACCTATGGGAGATCACCGTCGGGTCAACCCCCGACATGTCGGTGGGTGACCATGCGAATATATCCGCATTTTCCCGGAGCAAGGAGACGAGGATCGCCCTCAGGGTGGCCGGGAGTTTCGTCCCGATGGAGATGGTTCTCTCTTCATCCGTGGCTACAGGAACCTCCTCGACCTCCTCGGCCGGGGTCGGCCGCTGGTCGCAGAAGTCCTCCCTTTCATTGGGGATGAGAACCGTCAGGGCCCGCCTCAGGCTCCCACGCTGGGTTGGCCCTCTGTCACGGCCCTCAGGCACCTCCTGGTCTCCCCGCACCAGTCCAACCCCCTGTGGGGTCTGGAACTTCATCATCTAGTGTAGCAAGCTGGGGAGCACCTCTATGGCCTTCATGTATGGACGCCCTATAATTCCGTTGTACGTCGATGTGACGTCGACGATGACGAAATGCGTCCCCCTGGTGACGACCCTTGGTTCCTCCCCCAGAGTCATGGGTAGGGTGATCGTCCCCACTATGAGGATCATATGGCCGGTGAAGCCGACAATGGGGCCCGCGCAGGGCTCTAGGTCTGCACGCCCCCACCCCATTCTCTCGACTGTTGACAGGAACAGGATGTCACAGGTGCTACCGGTGCCAACCAGGAGCCGGCCGACGACAACCGCCCCGATCCGAGCCTCGACGATGAGGGCGTCATCGCTCTGGCTCCCCGCCTCCTGCTGATCTCCCTCGGTAAAGATGATAGGGGGTCGGTGTGTCCTTCTTCGCTTTGGCTGGCTGCTGGCGCCCGCCACCATCACCTGTCTGACACCGGCCTCCGAGATCGTGGGCGACGTCCCCACTGGGGACGTCCCCCCGCTTATCATCTCAATGCGCATGATCGCCCTGGGGGGGCGTGGCTCCCCCCGATTGCGGTCCGCTGGCGGTTCTGGCCCCCGCCCCTCCGGGGGGGCTCTCTCTCCTTCTGCTACCCGCCTGTCCGCCACGAAGTTTCCCAAGTGGCCCGCCTGGATCAGCCGCTCGATCTCTCTCTTAAGAGTGTAACAACGGTCAGTATCGTGACCGTGGTCACGGTGATATCGGTAATACCTCCGGAGATCCCGCTTCGCTGGATCCGTCCTCATCCCCCGGGGAGGCTCCGACAGTAATCCGGCCATCGTCGTCGCGGCCAGAACCTCCAACATGGGGGCGTTGAGCCGCGTGTAGTGCACCCGCAGGGGGCCTTCCTGTCTTGGGAGGGCTCGGGTGGTGCCTTGGGTCGGGGCGAACTTGCGCGCTAGGCCAGGGCGGTCTTGCGGGCATTGCAACACCTGTTTGTGCCTTGGTTGGGTCAACTGGTCGTGACCTCGGTGACCCTCTTCTTGCCTCGGCCGAGGGTGAGACCGGGGCTCGCCTTGGAGCGGCTTCGCCGGGGGAAATAGGGCCTTTGTGCCGAGAGTCTCTTCGGCCAACGCATGCCTCTCCGCCATAACAACCAACGCCTCTTAGTCGGTCGACGGATCTCGGAGCAGGGATTTGTGGAGGCTCCGAGTCCGCAACCCTGTCTTGAAGGCCAGCATAAGCACCTCGTCGCCGCATATCACCACCGCCCGTCTCTCATCCTGAAAGTGACGAAGGTATCTGCCCGTTGTCTCCCCTTCTCCTTGGACTATCGTGCTGAGATAGTCTAAGGGTTTCTTCTTCGTCCGCCCGGCCCGAAACTCTTGGCAGAACTTGTGGGATAGCTCGCCAAAGCTCCCAACGGATCTCGCAGGTAGGCCGAAGTACCAGTCCAACGCGGTGTCCCTCATGCTTTGGGAGAAATGCCGGCATAGGAATGCCTCATCCACATCCTGCGCCTCCATTGCCCCCCGGTACTGCTGCACGTGCGTGAGGGGTCGCCTCTCCCGCTGTACGTGGCCAAGTGGGGGGTTTGAACTTTATGGGCCTCGGGGCGGATGTGATCCATCGTGCAAGCGGCGTGGCCTCCTCCGCGTAGGTAGGTCGATCGGGCGTATGCCCTCTCCGCCACACGGGGGTCTGACTTCGGTCGCGCCTCAGCCGCCGACGGTCCTCCGGCCCTGGGGAGTAGCCTGACGGTCGCATGGCGGGGCTCCTTCCCTGGGTCGAGGATTTGACGGGCTGTGGGCTACGGCTCTCCCAGTGCCATTGCCTCCCGGCCGGCTCCCCTCAGGCCTCCATCTGCTCCTGATTCTCTCGTAGAAGCCTTTCGTGCTCAGCGGTGAGGAAGCGTAGTTGTCGACAAACGGCTTCCTCGTGCAGGTGATCGGAGTGGTGGTGTGGGCGATGCGGGCTACCTCCTCCCGGTGGGGACCTAGCCGACAACGGGCCCCGCCCATCCCCGAGCCGCTGTCCCGTCGCCGTCACCTCCAGGATTTCCCGATTGCTTTCGTTCTCCCTCCTTAGCCTCTCGCGCTCCGCGATGATGAAGCAGAGCTGGTGGTGGGCGGTTTCTTCGTCCTGGTAGGCCCTCCGGGCGGTCTCGGCCGCTTCGTCCAAACGCCTTTGCGCAGCGGCCGCCTCTTCCCGGTGCCTCCACAGCCGCGCGACCTCCATTTCCTCTTCCAGGAGCTTCTGCTGGGCCGCAACCTCCACGGCGAGCCCCCTGTTGTCCCCCTCCTCCTCGAACTGAGGGTGGAGATTCCGTCTCACGTTCAGGGGCTCCGAGGGGCCGGGCTGTGGCTCCGCCCCCGCCGCCGGGTAGCTTCCCGTCGCCTGAGTAACGGCCTTGAAGCTCTTCAGGACTGCGTGGGCCGAAGTATGGTCTGTCTCGGTGCCTATCCTCGGAGGGGGGTCGGGCGCCGGGGTGATTAGTAGAGAGAGCGGCTCCTGACCCACGGGATCCTTGCCGTGGTTAGGGTTCCGAGTGATCGGCATGGAGTCTAACATGGGTGTGACCCTTCGTTCCCACAGACGGCACCAATTGTTACGAGGTGGAACTCGTGTACAATGAATTTGTATTGAGGGGAACCAAGGGCACGGTGGGTATGTTGATAAGAGGGTTTAGGTGGGCTATTTAACAAGTGATTAGTGGGGTGAAGAGGTTGGACTTGCCGCAGGGGGTGGCCACGAAGTCAAATCTCACCGGACACGGCAGAGGAAGATTGGATGGCGGGAGGCTGAAGCTGATGTTGACCAAGGGGCGAGCTTTCCTGCAGCACGAGCAACTCGTCAGAAGGGCGGGGTTGGGGTCCAACCCTTAGCCCCTCTGATGCCTAAGTCAGTAATAGGACTTAAAACGGGGGCTAGGCACGCCGGTCGGACTGAGGGTGTGTCGACCGTACGTGGCGATCTATAAGTGGGAGAACAAAGATGTGGACGACCTTTGCTCTCGTGTGTGAATAATAGATTGAGAGAGAGAATTTGCCAACCCCCCCTCCTCATAAGAAGTAAGGGGGTATTTATACCTGATGGGAGATGACTAGGTGGGGATGACCTGGCATGCTGACTCGACGTGCTGAGTTGGCTTGGTTGTCGGCGGAAGCTTCGAGGAGGTCAGTAACAGGAGTGCCTGACCTGCTTTTGTCAGACGGCGCAACGGCTTGGGGCACTTTTGTCAAGGTGTCAGGGCCGAAAGCATTAATTGTCAGGGGGCTTAGCTACCAGGGGGTGCTTTGTCAGATGGTCGGGCGGCGTTAGTGTCAGTCGTGTCCTTATCCTAGGTTGTTTGTCATTGGGGACGAGCTAAAGGTCGGGCTATGCCATCCCTGGCACCGCGGTTCATGGGGACCGGCCGGGTCGAATGGCTCGGTGGTTGTCCGGCCCAGCCGCGCCCTCTTTTCGGTCGTGGGTTATGGGCCGCTGGCACGGAAGGGCACGTACATGCCTATGTCAGCACATCCGGCGGTACTGTCCGGGCGCTCCCCAAGCGCCCTGCCCCTGACGGGCCGTGCAACTGCAGTTGTGTGCCTCGGCCAGATGGGGGGAGTGCTGCGAGGTGCGCCCGTTCCCGTGTAGCTTCGGTCTTCCGGGGAGGCGGCCCTTTCGTGAAGGGGAGAGTTAATGGGGTATGTCAGCGGATCCGGGCGGGAGTCGGACTCTTACGATCTTTAGGTCGTAACATAGAGGATATGCTGCGAGCTTGTACGCTCGATTGGAAGGGATCTTGGGAGGACCATCTCCATTTGGTGGAGTTCTCTTATAACAACAGCTACCAGGCGAGCATTGGCATAGCACCGTTTGCTGCCTTATATGGGAGGAAATGTCGATCACCACTGAGCTGGGATGACATTGGAGATCGGGAGCTGTTGGGTCCAGAAATGATAGTTGAAGTTGTGGATGTCGTGAGAGACATCGGGGAGAAGCTCAGAGTTGCTCAGGATCGTTTCAAGCATTGGGCGGATGCCAAGAGGAGACCTTTGGAGTTTCAGCCTGGAGACCACGTCTTCCTGAAGATTTCTCCGAACCGCGGAGTTTTTCGATTCGGGAAGAAGGGGAAGCTGAGTCCGAGGTACATCGGACCTTTCGATGTGCTGGAGCGTGTGGGAGCAGTGGCCTACCGCCTTGCTCTACCACCATCTTTGGTGGGGGTTCACGACGTATTCCACGTATCGCAGTTACGTCGGTACGTCAGTGATCCGTCACACATGATGGATTTCTCGGAGATCACGGTCCGTCCGGACCTAACCTACGACCAGCAGCCCGTACAGATTTTGGACCGTCGATAGAAGCAGTTGAGGAACAAGGTAGTCGACCTAGTGAGAGTGATGTGGCATCACGGATCTGTTGGATATGGACGACATAAATACACCCATGAGGGGATGTATGAGGGTATACGGACCTCAGATGTCGCGTGCACGAAGGCGTGCGCGAAGGGAACCTTTTCTCGTGTGAAAAGGACCACTCGATAAGTGGAAAAAGCCACTCGATAAGAGGAAAAAGCCATTTATAAGTGCAAAATGGCACTTGATAAGTGGATAAAGAAGAAGATAAATGAATGTGCTAATATAGGCTAATAAGCTTATAATTGGTTATTTCCTACAATAACCACCCCTAAAGCCTATAAATAGGACCCAAGGGTAAGGCATTCATTCACACTTTCCATGCCAAAAGTTTGCATAAGGCATCCTTATGTTCTTCATCTCCCTTCCATTAAAATCCTCTTCTAGTTAGAGATTTAGGCGGTGAAACTCTGCTTCGATCCTCCGTGATGAAGTATCGACCGTTGTGGCGAGTTCGAGGGCGAAGTTCTGAGATTACGGTGCCACGTACGCAAGCGTAAGTCTCGACTTCATTTATCGATCCTAACGTTGTTTTGACAGGATCCAACATAGGTATCAGAGCCATACAGATTCGCTCCGGTCAGACCGTCGCCCCGTCGAAACTATGAACAAGTCGTTGTCTTTTTCACGAATGGGTATCCTACCATTATGGATATGGTAGGAACGCTTCGTGACGGAGAGAACATAGCGGTTGTTCTTTTCACGTTAGGGTCTCCTACCATTACGAATATGGCAGGAACTCTCCTTGACGGGAAGAACCGACCGTTCATATCGCCAAACTCGCTCTCTTCATGGATACTGAGTCTCCATTCATAGGGAATGGGCGCTCTCTTCATGTGGAGCGCGTAGTTTACGAATTTTTGAAGTGGGTTATTTTTTTTGGCACACGGCCATTGGAGAATAACTACTTCCTCGACGAACGGGTGCTTCACCGGAGAAGAAGATGGTAGTTATTCCCATCGGGGAAGATGAATTTTGGTGCATGAAACATATAGCCAAATGGGCAATGGAGGCAATGCATTCCCCCTCCCCATGCGGAGGGGGTTGGCTACGGCCAATGACGACGAACACCACCACAGCCACCCCCTCCGGTGGGGGTGTGCGGCCAACCCCGTGAATGAGGGAGGCCGGCCATGGCCAAAGGGCCATGGCCGGCCTCTGGCCGAGGCCAGGCCAGGCCAGAGTGGCCTGGCCGGCCTCTGTCCAAGGCTAGGCCAGTGGCCGGGCCGGGCCTGGCAGTGGCCAGGGCTGCCACTGGCCGGCCCTAGGCCGGCCTCGGCCAGGGCAGAGGCCCTGGCCAGGGGTGGAGGGTGCCAGAACTCTTGGTCGGCATTGGTCGACCAATTCGGGTTTTATGGTCGACCAATTCAGCCGGAGGCCTTGTCAGTAATTTCGGCCCCGGCCATCTGCAAGGCTAGCCCACACGGGGCCGACGGCAGTCATTAGCGGCAAAATTCTACTATAAAGGGGGAAGCGCCTGGATCCATACGGAGCCAGCGACAAATTGCTTGCAGAAAAATCTCCACAAAGGGGGGGATCCGACCTTGGCACGGCAACGGCCTAAACCCGGCAATGGCCAGGGATTGCCGAATATTTCACTAGTATCATAAGGGTATTATGTTGAAATATATTTTTTGAAAAATTCGTTTTCATACGTTTTAAAAAATTACGTTTTCAAAAATGCTTTTCCATTGCAAAGTACTATAAGAGTACTTTTATTTGATAAAGTGATGGGGCAATACTGAAAGTTACTCTAGATGGTGATTGGAAACGTAGTGACCTTTCCGATTCTAGGGTAACATCTTCAGTATTTTTCGAAAGTAACTTATCAAATTATAAATGTCGTTCCAAGTCGGAGTTGAAATTAGAACTATCCAAATGGGATATTCTATTATCACTTCAAATGGGATTATATTTTAAGAATTTTTCAATGCAATGTTTTTTGATCAAACCTTCGGTTTTGTGTCTTTTGCAGCATTTTAAAAGTAAAATGTCTTCCGCTTCAAAGAATATCGTCGCTGAGTTAAACAGAGGTGAAAAACTCAACGGCGATAATTACAAACTTTGGTCCATCAAGATACAATACGTTTTAGAGGAGCAAGAAGTGCTCGAAACTCTAAAGAACGTAATGATTGAACCCGAGTTGGGCACTACACAGACGAGACAAGGAAGCTTTTGATGCTTGGTCTCGGAAGAACAAGATAGCACGCATTACGTTATTAAGCAGTATGGCTGATGACATAATGCGCATCTTCCGAGAACATGACCTAGCCATGGACATATGGTCCAAGCTAGAAGAGAAGTTCGGTGGCACATCGGTGTCCAAACTTTGCGCCTTAACTATAAGGTTCGATTCATATAAGAAACGTCCAGATCATTCCATGGGGAAACATCTGCGACATATGGCGAATCTTATCTCGGAGTTAAAGGACGCAGGTCATGTGCTCACTGAGGAGCAACAAATCCAAGCAGTCATACGTTCCCTACCAAATGGGTGGGACCAAATGAAGATGCATCTCACTCACAATGAGAGCATCAAGACTTTCAGCGATGTTTCTAAGCACCTCGAATTAGAGGAAGAGCGGCTTGCGGCTGCCAAGCCAAGTGCAGAAGTGCACATGGTTGCTAGTTCCTCACACGGGGGAAAGAAACGGAAAGATCGTTCAAAGTTCACTAATGAACGTAATAAGCAACCTGAGTCTACCAAGAAACCCAAACAAAAGGGTGGGCACAAGAAAGGGCACAAGAAGAAAGACTTGAAGAGGATCAAGTGCTTCAAGTGCAACAAGCTCGGTCACTATGCTCGTTCGTGTATGAGTGGAGGCGACGAGGTAACTTGTAAAAATACTAGTTACATATGTGTTTCGAGTTCAATATTTCTTGTGGAATCTAATCCATTTTGGATAATTGATTCAGGTGCCACCGACCACATAGCAAGGGACAGACGGTCCTTCGTGGAGTATCACCGGATACCCCAAGGAACGAAGTGGATCTATGTAGGAAACAACACACGTGTTGAAGTGAAAGGCGTTGGGACTTGCAAGCTAGTCTTGGAAAACGGCCGCACTCTCCTACTTCATGATGTCCTCTTCGCTCCAGATATTCGAAGGAATATAATTTCTGTGGTCGTGTTAATGGGTCTTGGCTATAACTGGTTTTTTTTCATGATTGTAATGTGGACTTAAGTTGTAATAATACTCTTATTGGTACTGGGTATGTATTTAAAGGATTTATTGTAATGAGTACAATGTATGATTCCTCATGTAATGAAAATTTCCTTATTGCAAATTCTAAGACTAATGAGTCTGATGTGATTTGTTGGCACGCAAGGCTTGGTCATATTGAACCAACGCGTATGGATAGACTTGCCAAACGTGGCCTTCTATCCAATGTTTCAAAGGTTGAAATGTCGACCTGCGAACATTGCCTAGTGGGGAAATCTTGTCGCAAGCCTTTTGGAACCGGCACAAGGGCCGAGGTTCCATTACTGCTTATCCATTCGGACATATGTGATCCGATGAATGTCAAGACAAGACGTGGGAAGTCCTATTTCATCACTTTTATTGATGATTTCACCCGATTCGGACATATCTATTTGATATCCCATAAAAGTGAAGCATTGGCTTGCTTTAAAAACTATATGAGTTTAGTGGAGAATCAATTAGATCGCAAGATTAAGGTCTTGCGAACCGATAGGGGCGGTGAATATCAATCAACAAGTTTTAAGGAACTTTGTGATGAAAAAGGCATAGTACATCAGGTAACTATGCCTTATACTCCTCAAAAAAACGGTGTTGCAGAAAGGAGAAATAGGACTTTAATGGAAATGGTCCATTCAATGATGGCGCAAGCTAACTTGCCAATCACCTTTTGGGGTGATGCATTATTGACGGCCGCTTTCATTTTAAACCGCGTACCCTCGAAATCAGTTAGCTCCACTCCTTATGAGTTGTGGAACCAAAGGTCTCCTGACTTAAACATTTTGAAACCTTGGGGTTGTGCATCCTACGCACATATTTCCTCCCATAAGTATGGCAAACTTGGGCCAAGGGGAAGGAAATGTATCTTTATACGATACGCAGAAAACTCCAAAGGTTATGTTTTTGTTAGTCAGGAAGACAATGGTGGGCTAATTGAGTTTGAGTCGAGGGATGTCACTTTCTTGGAAAACGAGTTTCCAAGACAGGGCGAGATAAGTCAGGACTTATCTCTATTTGAGATTTATGATCAAGAAGGATTACCTCATTCGAGTGGGAGAATTCTTGGTGAAAACGAAAATACGTTTCAACCTTCACCAATGGATTATACGAATGACGATTATCCTATTCCATACGGGAATAATGATCCAAGTGGGAGCAATTCTAACGACATTCCAAGTGGGAGTGATATTAGAATTGATCTAAATTCGAGTCAACAAGGACTTGAAGAATCTCAAATACGACGTAGTAGTCGTACAAGGTTGGCTCCTCTAAGATTTGAGGATGAATTTCCGCAAACCTTTATGACTTTACTACAAGAAGATGACGAGCCTGCTACTTTCAAACAGGCTGTATCTTGCCCTGCTAAATACAAATGGATGGAAGCGATGCAAGAGGAGTTAGAATCCATGAAAGTTAACCGAGTCTGGGACTTAGTTGACTTACCCAGAGGACGTAGAGCTATTGGGAACAAATGGGTTCTCAAGATCAAGCATAAGACTGATGGATCTATTGATAGATATAAAGCTCGCCTTGTCGCAAAAGGTTTTACGCAACATGAAGGGATAGACTACGAAGAGACCTTCTCACCTGTTGTTCGTTTTACCTCGATTCGCCTGATTCTGGCAATGGTAGCTTGCTTAGACCTCGAATTACATCAAATGGATGTAAAGACTGCCTTTCTCAATGGAGAATTGGACGAGGAGATCTATATGGAACAACCAACAGGGTTTGTAAAAGAAGAAAACGAACATAAGGTTTGTAAACTTCTTAAATCCATATATGGTCTTAAACAATCCTCGAGGCAATGGTATATACGATTTCAAGAAGTTGTCTTATCAAATGGTTTTACCATGCTTGATGAAGATAACTGCGTATATATCAAGAGGATTAAAAGCAAGTATGTTATCATGTCTCTATATGTAGATGACATTTTAATAGCCGGAAATGAAAAGGGCTTTGTGATGGATATCAAGGCTTGGCTTTCATCAGTTTTTGAGATGAAAGACATGGGAGAAGCCGCATATATCCTTGGAGTTAAGATTTCAAGGAATCGTTCGAAGAAACTTCTTTCTCTTTCACAGGAGACTTATATAAAGAAGGTTCTAGAACGATTTAATATGCAGGACTGCAAGTCCATTGATACTCCTATAAGCAAAAGCGATAATTTATGTCTAAAATCATGTCCTAAGAACCAAAAGGAGAAAGAGATTATAGAAAAAGTTCCATATTCCAGTGCAGTTGGTAGTCTTTGTACGCTATGATGTGTACAAGACCAGACATCTGTTTTACCGTTGGAATGGTAAGTCGTTACCAATCCAACCCAGGGCAAGTACACTGGAAAGCGGTTAAGAGGATAATGCGGTATCTCAAAGGAACTGTAGACTTTGCTTTATGCTATCAAGGAGATGCCTTGAGGCTCGAAGGCTACACTAATGCTGATTGGGCGGGTGATCTCGATGAGCGACGATCGACCTCAGGATATGTTTTTCTACTCGGATCTGGTGCAATATCCTGGAGTAGCAAGAAACAATACTGCATCGCACTTTCAACCATGGAAGCCGAGTTTGTAGCATTTAGCATGGCAGTCCAAGAGGCTGTTTGGCTTAGGAAATTCTTAGACAGGCTAATTGATGCAAGTGACTCAGGTGTTGTACCCATACACAGCGACAGTCAAGCATCTATAGCCTATGTCAAAGATCCTAAATTTCATTGTAAGACCAAACACATTGATATCCGCTACAAATTTGCAAAAGACTATGATAAGACCAAGAAGGTAGACATAAGGTACATATCTACACATGAGATGATAGCGGATCCGCTCACGAAGGCGATCCCCAGAGATGTGTTTTACAAACACTTATCATCCCAAGGATTGCGTAAGAGCTGAGTTGTACCAATGTAAATTCCCATGTCTGTAAATGATCAAATTTAATAAAAGAATATGTTCTTTTTCAAACATTGCATATGAACTTCTTGAGAAATGTTTGTATACATTTTTGAAATCTCAGCTATACTTTCTAGTATGTCAGACAGATTGAGGTTGGCTCTCTCACATGAGCAACCGCCTTATTCTATCAGACGGATAGAATAGAGATGAGACCTGTTTAAAGTCAAAATCATCAGACGGATGATTTAGAGTCATGACTTAAACAAAATGGTCGCATGAAAGATCTGCATCATATGGATGCTTACAGAAGATCTAAAAGGATTTTGAAATCCTATCTGTCTAAATGCGGGATGTGAGTCCAAAGGATTATTTGAGTAGAAAAAGGGACTCAAAGTCAGACATTGTGGTGTCTGATCATCATCCTTACAACATCATTGAGACATACACTCCCTGGGAAAGGAGCGATGTTGTAATACGTATTCGTACTACGTATGCATTTTTGACCATTGGGTTAGAATAGTAAATAAGTTTACTATTATGTGAGACCCAACGACCACATGGGTCTTAACTCGTTACCCTTATGGACTCTAATTGGTTCCTTAAGATTTGACTGGGTGATTGCTATCTTAGCTTGTTGCTTATGGACTATGGTTAATTCGGTCCGGCGGGGCATGTTAGAAAAGCGAGTCAAGTCAAGATCGAAAGGATCGCAAGAAGAGGAAGATTAATTTCGCATTCACATTTGGACTTTAAAGATTCAAAGCTGGCCAGCCAATTGCAATCCAGATGTGATTCAATTGTTGAATATAAAGTATAAGAAATGTGAAGAAATAATCTAGGGTAAAGCATGCGTTGATCTACTCAACTTTGCACCTCGAGGAGTGTTGTGTATCTCTAACAAGTGCACAACAGCGGACTCTATGCGCATGACGGTCACACGGCCTATTTCTCGGTATGACAAACAGAAGAGTTAGAGGAAAATAAGTTTCCTTACAATCCCCTCAAGTGTGAGTGGGAGATGTTGGATATGGACGACATAAATACACCCATGAGGGGATGTATGAGGGTATACGGACCTCAGATGTCGCGTGCACGAAGGCGTGTGTGAAGGGAACCTTTTCTCGTGTGAAAAGGACCACTCGATAAGTGGAAAAAGCCACTCGATAAGTGGAAAAAGCCACTTTATAAGTGCAAAATGGCACTTGATAAGTGGATAAAGAAGAAGATAAATGAATGTGCTAATATAGGCTAATAAGCTTATAATTGGTTATTTCCTACAATAATCACCCCTAAAGCCTATAAATAGGACCCAAGGGTAAGGCATTCATTCACACTTTCCATGCCATAAGTTTGCATAAGGCATCCTTATGGTCTTCTTCTCCCTTCCATTAAAATCCTCTTCTAGTTAGAGATTTAGGTGGTGAAACTCTGCTTCGATCCTCCGTGATGAAGTATCGACCGTTGTGGCGAATCTGATGGCGAAGTTCCGAGATTACGGTGCCGCGTACGCAAGTGTAAGTCTCGACTTCATTTATCGATCCTAACGTTGTTTTGACAGGATCCAACAGGATCACCTGGAGAGTCCACCTGGGAAAGAGAGGATGAGATGAGAGAGCGTTACCCTCACCTATTCTGATAGAAATTTCGAGGGCGGAATTTTCTTAAGGTGGGTAGGATGTAACGGCTGGTTTCTGTATGATGATATATATATATATATATATATATGATTGTTCGTCTTCTCTCTTTTTCTTTTCCGTATTTCTTTTCACCTACCTGGAGCTGAGCGTGCTTTGTGACGCTCATATCTTAGAATAGGTTCGCCTTTGGAACTCATTGAGATCATTCCGAAGCTTCACGCTTCAATCTGCGACTTCTTGTGCTCATTAGCCGGTTCACGTTAACTAACCGACCGGCTAGATGTCAATCTAGTCGGTCAACAACTCTTCATGGACCGACTAGTTCTCCCTTTTATTTTCCCCAAGCTACTGTTTACGCTTAGTTGGTCTAAGTTCATCCACCGATCGACTAGTTATCAAACTATTCGGTCAACACTTCTTCGCAAACCGACTAGTACAGAGATCATTTTTCGCACCCAGGTTACTGTTTACCTTTAGTCGGTTTACGAACGAATACCGACCGACTAGTTGACGAACTAGTCGGTTAGGTTTCCTTCGCTGACCGACTAATCTTCAAAATCTCTTGTTGACCACTTTTACCCTTTAGTCGGTCTATGAACACTGGCCGATCGACTAGGTTGCAAACTAGTCGGTCGACGAGCCTTCATAGACCGACTAGATCTATCAACCCTGTACCGACACTGTTCTCTGTTTTCCTTTTAGTCGGTCACAATTAGACGACCGACCGACTAGTTTTCAAACTAGTCGGTCAACCACCCTTCTCAGACCGACTAACCGACCCCCGAAACCCTAGTTTTGCCCTAGCCGCCGTTTCGTTTTCTTATTTAAACGCACGGTTATTTTCATTTCTCCCTCATTGTTTTTGAATCATCTTCTTCCCCAACCCTTCTCTTTCATTTCCCTAAGTCTTCTCCTCCTCCCGAGCGCCCTCCACCTTCACGAGATCAATCCGATCTCCCCCCTTTCCATTCTCCTTTCTCCCGTTTTCTCTTCCTCTTCCGACTTTTCCCCACAAATAGCCGGCCACCCTCTCAGATCTGAGATCCGCGGCCAAGCTCCGGCCGCCTTTCTCCTTGCGTGGCGCCCCGATCTCAGATCTAGCGACGACGACCTCGGGAGACGCCAAGATCTTCGTCATCACCTTCGGAGGCCAACGTCATCGTCAACAATCAACATTCCTCGCTGCGCTACCCGCGGCCTAGGAATTTCCGGACGACGCAAAGTTTCCACCTTTCCAGATCCGACGCCGGTTCTTCGTGCAACCGTCATTTTCAGGTTGGTCCCCTAAATTCGTAGTAACCCACACAATAGATAATCAAACCATAATTAAAATCAGCAACCTAATCAAATTAAATTTACTTTTCGTTTCTCTTTAAAACGTTGTGCAAACCGTAGAAATCGACGAATGGACTTTATGCATGTACACATAGGATAGATCGTCGATTTGGTTAATTACATTAAAAATGTGATTTTTGACGATTAGGTTAGCCCCGATAACCTAGACACAACCCTAATAGGAATTCTGAATCGTGAACTGACACCGTCGCCGTGTCACGATTTTCAGACGCTTTTCCACCGACGAGACGTTTGGACGAGACGTACCAGGGAGGCGACGCACTCGCCACCACAGGCAAGTGTACCACTTGCGTTCTTGGCCATGTTTAGGCCTTAGTCTTTCTAGAATAGTTATCTTGGGATAATGAGGACCGGACGTGAAATGATAGCGTCCAGGACGCCCTGATGGTTCAGATTTGACAACGAAATCCCAGTCCAACAACAACAAATTTTGATATCCTAGGATTGACATGCGTGTGTGTGAGTTGTGGACACCCTAGTACAACCCTCCTGTTTTGTCGTGTCTTGTCTCGTTCCGTCTGCACAGCCCGCTGGGCAATAGGGCACTCGCCAAGCCAGAGTTGGTGATCCCTTGTACTAGTTCACAGCCCGATGGGAAATTGGGCACCTGTCAAGCTAGAGCAGGTGATCCCATGTATTGATACAGAGCTCAGAGAGCAATAGGGCACTTGTCAAGCTAGAGCAAGTGATCCCTTGTCCTGTCACGATTCTTGGGGGTTTTGGGGTAGGGTTGAGCATGCAAGCGGCAATAGGGTCTGATCCCCCTCGAACCGAACAGGCGTGAACCCTTTCGTGTCTTGTCTTGTCGTGTCTGGCTTTCCATGTTCTGTCTTGTCTTGACACTTGTAGGCTAGTCCCGTGGTCGGTATCACTCGCTACGACCATTACTTGTCGTGTTTACTTTCCTGTAGCGTGTACTTCTGTTGTTAAAACCCCAGCATGTTAATCAACCAGTAAAACGTTGTTAAGTAATTGGTGCACTTGCAGTTTGGTCTAACCTTTTCTTGTAGACCTTACCTGACGTACAGTTCCTTCTTTTTGTGCTGTACGTCAGGGATTGTGCCAGAGTACGTTGAGGAGACTGACTTGCCAGCTGACGTGGAGCCAGAGAGCGTCGATCCTGAGTACGACCCTGAGGAGGACCAGAGCTAGAGACTCCTCATTGCAGTTTCCAGAGACGTTCATTACTTTTAGTTGGGTGCGTAGCACCTTTTGTTTCTTGTCTAGGTTGGGTGCTTGCACCATTAGATTTACTTTTCTGCTGTTGTAGCCCTTCGGGCGTTGAGACTTGGTACCTTTGATATGTTGGAATAAAAATGTGATGTTATTCCTTCTTGTACTTTTATTGTTCTGTACTAACATGCAAGGTCCTGTACCTTCGTCTTGGTACCACACAGACGCTTATTGGGTCAGGGCTCCGTAGCTCTGGCCTAAGCGGGCCTAGTCACGCTTCGCTTCCACTGTTTTGGGAAGAGGGGCGTGACAGAAGTCATGACAATGCTCCTTGGTTGAAGATTAGAAGTCACGGCCTCTGTGCTTGTGGGATGCTTGCAACTCTCGGTCGGCACAGCTGATGGCTTGACGTCCCCCCGCTTTTTACTCGCATGCAAGTGTGCAATATATGATTGGGGCGTGAGATTTAAATATTTATAACCGCAAGTGCACGGTGTTGTAGTGTGGCTTGGGGGTTGAACTCAGGGAGGCGTGGTTGTGCTTGTGTCAGAAAGGACCAAATTCACCCCATGGGTAAGCTAGCCCGAATCGGTAGATGGGTTGTCACAGAAAATAGAATGCGAGGGATAAACAATATAAAGGGAAACCCAGGACTTCGGTTTCCACCATATCGTACGATTCTTGCCAATACGGCCTACAGGTAGGATAACTATTGGAATTAGGGTCTAATGGTGAGACGTTGCCTCAAGAGTGATACCGACGTCCCATGGGCCCGATATTCCGGTCGGTGCCCAGGATGATACGCCGGACTACCCGGGTTCGGTCAATGGGCATTCCCATGTCCATTAACACTGACCGACTCCGGGAGCACTAAGCTTGCAACGATAACTCCCAACATCTCATCCTGCAGCTCCCGTGCGCTTGGATTCGACGTCTATGCTAAGGGCGTGAGCTATGGCTAGGGAGTCAACCGCCAAGATTATTCCCCCTTGGCCCAACGGTCAAAGGCGGTCTTTTTCCCGCCGATGACAATGAAACACCCTGCGTAATCGATAGATTCCTAATCCCTATCGATTTCCTAGTCCTATGGACGCATCGGGGAGAACCCACGAAGGGGTTTCCACCAAAATCCCAGATTTGGGAACTGCTCACACATATGTACTAAAATGCAATCTAAATGGAAATCGATCGTTAAAAACATAATTGGGAAAATAGAAATGTGGTAGTAGTAATGCAATTAAGATAATATCAAAGTTTGGTAAAGATCAGAAGACTTACGAATAACTAGAAAATTACAGCCATCACAAGAGAGAAAAAACAGTAAAACATAACAACTCCCATTTTCTGGAAACCTAAGGTCTCTATTTATAGAAAACGACATCACCCGATCGGGTGAAGAATCACCCGATCGGGTGAAGAATCACCCGATCAGGTGACCTGCTGTGAACTTCGGCAGCTATCTTCAAGACTTCACCCGGTCAGGCGGCACGGTCGGTTGGCGGAAGCTTCTAGCCGTTTGGATCTTGAGCTCATCAGGTGAACCGATCGGTTGATAAATCAACCGATCGGTTGGACTTGTCACCCAAAAGACAGAGACTTCGGACGTTTTGGCACGGTCTGTCGACGGTTGGGTAAGCTCTCCGGGCCATCACTTCGAGGAAACAGCTACAGATGAACCGATCAGGTGATGATCACCCGATCGGTTGGATTTCAGCTCCAATTTCCCGATAAGTTAGTCAGGTTGAACCGGTCGGCGACCCGGTCGGTTGATGCTCTCGTAGCTTCAGCTGCTGTCCGAGTGGTGCACGCGTGCACCACCCGATCGGTTGGCTGTGTCCAACCGATCGGGTGGGTGTTGAAAGATGGTGATCTTCGTCGTTTGACCCCCTGGATCACGCGTGACTCCTCCCTTTGCTCCGGGGACTCATGATATCATCGTTATATGTCCCCTACGCTGGCAAACTCCTGCAAACACGTAAAAACATGGAGAAGTGAAAGAAAACAAGAAAATATGAGAAAACGGATACGAGACGGCAGAAAATAATGGAAAAACACAAAAGATGACGTGCATGAATATATGAAATATAAACGCACGTCAAAATCCCCCAAGTTGAACCATTCCTTGTCCTCGAGGAAGGCGAGTGAGAGTAGGAGCTCGGAGGGAGAAAATAGAGAGAAAGAGAGAAAAAGAGAACTCTAAACCCTAAATTGCCCGTCAGGGCCAACAAAATCAAAAACTACACACCAAGCAAGCAAACGCCAAATCACATCACTAAACCAAGGAATACGAGTCCAGACAAGTGCCGTGGGCCCACGCGGTGAAGCACGAGTGAGTGTGGTCGTGTGCTAGCAGACGGTGGTGCTATCTACATTGTGCTATAAGCTCCATATACACAAATCCAAGAAATGACCCAAATATCGATTCGATTTAGAAATAGCGGTGAATATATAGCTCAAGCATGCATAAGAAGAGTATGAGAATAGAAACGCATCATGTGTTAGGGACTCCAAGCCAGGGACTCGAACATCACCACACTATCGCCTAGATAATATCTAGAAATTCCCTATTCTAAGTGTTTTCGAAAGCGATGGGGTTTGAGATGATGTGGAGTAGAACACTCGGTGCAAATTCTCGCCTTCCCTTTATTCTCGATAGGTAGGGAAATATTCACACACACATTTTTTTTGGGTTTTGGATATATATATATTTGGATTCTTGGCTATACATATGTATTTTTTTTTCATTCTTTTCTCTTTTCTTTTCTTTTTTGGATTTTTTGAATTTTTGGGTATATACACGTGTGTACTCTCCCAAGTGGGAGAACGGTACATGACGAGGGGATTTTCACCAAGTAAAATAAAAAGAAGTCGGATTCTAAACACTTGGGCAAGGGAGATATTTCGCTAATCAGAGCATAGGCTAAAATGGGTTATCCTAGTCCTAACTGTGGAATCCCGACACATGCGAAATGAAGCATACGATATGTATATTCATGCATACAGAAGCAGATAAGATAGGCAAATACCGCATATTCAAATCGAAGCATGATAATCTAGGGGTCATTCCTGGACAGGTATATAAAACACAATCACAAAGTAGAAGCACACCAAACAGCTAGGCACGACAAACGACTCACACAAAAGCAAAGTGGACCCACGATGCATGCAATGTAAGATGACTCGACTTCCTAGGGTTAGTGAATGTGATTATCGAAGCCATGCTAGGTGTGTGTGTGATTTTTGTGGCAATTCATCATAGGGTTCATCTCTAGGAGAAAGAGATAAGAAGAAGAAAAGAAAAAAAATAAAATCACGATAAAAACGAAGAAAAAGACGAAGAAAAAGACACAAATGACGCACGAAGTGCGACTCCCCCAAGCAGAAACTTGCATTGCCCTCAATGCAATAAGAGTAAATACGGGAGGGCAATGAAAATGGGGGGGAATACGCACCAACACAGAAAGACATGAAAAACAAGAAAAACACACAAACGAAACTGAAAATAAGAATAAAAAATAAAGATCTCACCACACGACATAAAAACAGAAAATAAAAGTAGAAAATCACACGACACAACAAATGTAACAAGCACACAAGGAAAACAACACACGACAGCACACAGAAAAATTGACTTCCCATGCTAGACGTGACGATGCTAGCGATATGATGTGATCGTGAAAATGCAGGGATATGCAAGGGGGATGTCAGAAAACAAAAGGAAATCAAACAACAGGAGAGGAATCATCCCCGTCCTCCTCGGTGGAAGAAGTGGGGGATAAGGTGTGGGTGGGTGAGGTGACTGGTGTGCGGAGGAGTGGAGAAAGTGGTCGAGGTGATGGATTGGTGGGTGTGGAGGAAGTGTGGACGATGGGTGGAGTGGAAGTGACGACAGTGAGAGGTAGTGAAATGGCGACCAATGCGGTGGTAGATGGTGGAGGTGAGGATGGTGGGGGTATGGGGGTAGGTGAGGATGGTGGGGGAAGTGATCGCGAACGCACCTGCAATTTCTTGCGACGCGTATATGTATATGTCGTAAGCGAAGGTGAAGTGGAGGGAATGGAAATGGTGGGAGTAGATGAGGTGGTGGGAATGGAAGTGGTGATAGGAGGGGATGGTCGCCTAGGGGGTGATGGTGGAGGTGAAGAATGTGATGGGGGAGGTGACGATCGTCGAGGTGGTGAAGGTGGTGGTGGGAGGTGTGGTGTGGGTGGTGGTGGTCCGTGGACGTGAGTGAGAATGCGGAGGATGGTGGCCACGTCCCTCTCAAGTGTGAGGAAGCGTGGGTGAGAGAAAATTGAAGGGGATGGGTCCGAGGGGGTGGAGGACGAGACGACAGCGCGAAGCGAAGCCAACTCAGTCTCGAGAGCGAGACGAGCGGAAGTGGCTCGACGAAAGGAGGAGGTGGTGGTAGTACGGACCGGAGGGGTGGCGACGGTGGTGATCGGGGCAGAAGCCGGGATGGCATGACTAGGACCAGCCCCGGAATCTCCCCGGGACGCGGGGATATCATGCACGCCTAAGTGGGCGACAGGGGAAGGTGGTCTCGGAGCGCCCTGGGAAAGGAATGGAAGACGGAGCCCCTCCATAAACTCGGGATCGAGAGAAAATGTCCAATCTGCCGCCAAAGCAATAGTCATGCGAGCGGGGTTGGGCAGAATGGTATAGGGTGAATGATGGAGGATGGGGTGAATGATGGAGGAGGCCTTGGCCTTACCTCGGGGATAGTCAGGGTGAAGGATGAGGCGGAACAAAAACTGATCGACATCAAATTCGGGGGGATACCTGGAGGGATGGATAGCGCCGTCCCCAAGGATGGGGAAACCAAAGATGTCATTGGTGATATCTAGGTGGGTACGAATGGTTCGATTACGGACCTGAAATATGACGACCGACCCGACTCACAGACAAGTGTGGATAAAAATTCAAGTGTGAGTGCGGGGTAGGACACGGCACTAGCGTTCAGGAAAGCTAACCAACCTAAATTTGAGAAGAGAGTCTCGACCTCGGTGAATACACCGAGATCGATAAGCGATTGTGTGTGGGCAAATTTGGTCGATAGATGCCCCCGAGCATCAAGTCTATGATAGAAATCCTTATGCTCCTGGTTCCTAAAGTGGTAGCCATGCGGGCCCATCAGTGGGTCATTAACTGGGACGACAGGTTGGGGTTGGGGTTGGGGCTGTGCAGGCTGTACGGGAGGAGGGCATGTGTGTGGTGGACGTGTGGTCTTGTGACTCTTGCGAGACGACCCCTCCTCTCGCATGACACCCTTACCCTTATCTTGGTCCCGGGCCATGTGAGAGAGTGTGTGTATGAGTGAATGTGAAATGCGATGAATGCACACTAACACAAGCAATCGAGCAAATCGAAATTCTAGGGCAAAATATAAAATTAAGATAAGGAGCAAAGTTACCCAAGCGAGATGAAGATCCTTGCTCGTAGATGTCCCAACGCAACGCAATGAGAACAAGTGTGAATCCGCGGTAACTACTTTCAGCAAATTTTCGAAAATGGGGGAAATGGGCGAAAATTAGGGTTTTGATGCGGGTGAAATCGAAGAGAAAGGGGGAGAGATCGATGGAGAGATGGAAAGAGAGAGGGGAGAGATCGATTGGGAGGGGTTTTCGGTCGGTTGAGTGAAGGAGGAGGCCGGTTGGAGCTCGGAGGAGTCGAAAAGACGATGGAGATTCAAGATCGGGCGAGGGGGAATGAACGGGTGGAGGGCGGCTATTTATAGGATTTTAAGTCGAACCGATCGGGTGAGAACTCACCCGATCGGTTGATAATTAGGTCGAACGTATTGCTGAAAATTGGCTACAGGCGACCCGATAGGTTGATAACTCAATCGATCGGTTCGCCGCTTCACACTTTTTCCCGAAAGTTTAGTACAGCTCACCCGGTCGATCACCCGACCACGCTTCGTATCAACCGATCGGTTGATCAATTTCCAAAATTCCTGAGACTTCAGCCGTTCCCAAACGGTCTGCCACCCGGTCATGCTTTACTTCACCCGACTGGTTCGCAAGGAGAGCAGATATGGCCATCGTCTGATACGTCTCACCTGATCGGTTGAGTGGTCACCCGATCGGGTGAGAGCTCGTTTCCTGCAAAAATTCACGAATGGCCTAAGTTTCTCGACGGATGATCCCGCGGCTGAATTTAATTATTAAAATAGAGAAAATAAAGGTAATAAAAATCCTTAAAATGAAGATAAAAGTTTAGAGCATTGGTTGCCTCCCATGAAGCGCTTTTGTTTAACTTCGTTTGCTCGACGCCCATAGACGATACTCAAGGCGGACGGGGGTGATGCCCTAATATCGGCATCGCTTCGGATTCAGAGTTGGCGGCCTTCGGTGTCGTCGGTGCTGAGAAGAAAACTTGCTCGACGACCCTCCCCTTGTTGACGGGATCCGGGGGCTTCTCCCTTATGTTGGTGTCCATCGCCACTCGTTTCAGGATTCGGATCTCGTCACCGGTGAGCCCCATGGGCTCTTTCCCTTTCCTCCTCGTCGGAGGAGCGTTTTGAAATCCGGGAGGGACCGTATGTGCCGCATTCGCTTTCCCAGCAACATCATCATTCTTCAGGCCGTCATGTTCTTCGAGGTCCCCTGAGCTATCGAGGGGATTTCTAGAAAGAATTTCACAGGTGCTTGCTTCCACAACTCTCTCTTCTTCTAACTCCAACACATTGCATCTTGGGTCATCCAGGGGGTTGGGATGCTTCATTGACAACCCCAAGTCAAATTCGACTTTTTCGTTGCCGACGTTAAGGGAAAGCTTCCCATTCTTCACATCTATTAAAACGCCGATAGTGTCTATGAAAGGTCGTCCAAGAATGATGGGGGAGTGCACATCTTCAGGCATGTCCATGACGACGAAGTCTACCGGTACATGCACCCCACTTACGTTGACAGGGAGGTCATCAACAACCCCCACCGGATATTTGACCGAACGGTCTGCAAGGTGTAAGGTCATACTGGTGGGCTCTAAATCACCCATCCATATCCTCTTATATAGCGACAAGGGCATCAAACTGACGCTCACTCCAAGATCGACGAGCGCACGATTGATCTTTACCTCCCCGATCGCACAAGGGATAGAGAAGCTCCACGGGTCTTTAAGCATAGGCGGATTTGCTCGCTGGATGATAGCACTACATTCCGCCGTCAGAACGACCTTCTCCTTTCTAGAACCCTTTGTCACCAAATCCTTGTGGAATTTCGCGTAGGATGGTATGGTCTCTATAGCTTCAAGGAAGGGGATTTGCAAGCTTAGATCCTTGACCATGGCAAAGAATTTGCCATACTTCTCGTCTATCTTGGCTTGGGCTAGCCGTTGTGGAAAAGGCACAACGGGCTTGAATACTTTGAGGCTCCCTTCCTCGTTTTTCTTCTTCTCCTCTTCAGGAACTCCCTCCGGAGTTGTTGGCTTTGGCGACGAAGCACTGGCGTCATTCAATTTTTCAATCGGTCGCTCTATGACCAACGATGCTTCCGGTTCCTTTCGGGGCACTCTTATGGGGATTTGTGTTCCACTCCTCAACACGATAGCGGACACATTCGCATGCGCGTACGTGAGTGCCAAAGTTTGATTTGCTCCCCTCGGGTTCACTTCAGGTTGTGGCGGTAATAGATTTTGCGACCTTGAAAGGTTCGCCACCTGTAACTCCAGCTGGGTTACTTGATCCTTGAGAGCCCGGTGCCCTATTTCCAGCTTCAAATATATTTTCTCCTAGTTGGTAATGTATTGGGTCAAGAGGGACTCAACCGGGGAGACGGCCCTCTGCTGGCCATACTGCTGCTACTGAATGGTCTGTCGATTCCTGGGAGCATATTGCTGATACTGTTGTGGAGGCTGCTGCTGCTGAAACTGCTGCTGCTGAGGCCTAGCCGGCTGATATATTGGCTACTGCTGTTGCTGAGGAGGCTGCTGCTGATATGGTGCCCGGTAACTAAGGTTGGGGTGGTTCCGGTTGTTCGGAGAGTAGGCCGGGTTGGAGCTAGTCTGTGGTGGATACGGAGCATTTCCTGTAGGATTGTAGAATAGTGCGCTCGCTTGGTTCAACGGTGGTGAGATGTCACCACCGTCGAAGTCTCCAAAGACTTCAGCTTCCACCACCGCAATATGTTGTGTACCGGTACCACCGGCTCCTACCATCAATGCGAAGATCTGGGTCGACATCAAGTCAAACTTGCTGGATAATTTGTCAACGTCATCGACCCTGTGGATACCCCCAGATCTAGGTATGGCTCTCTCATCACACCACCGCTCATTGTTTGATGCCATATTTTCTAGAATTTGTCCGGCATCTTCTTCACTTCTGGACATGAAGGACCCCCCCCAGCCACGGCGTCCATTGAAGATTTTAAATCATCCCTCAATCCGTTGTAGAACAGATTAATTATCTGCCACTTGGGAAGCTCGTGATGAGGGCATCTTCACTGCATCTCTTTAAATCTTGTCCAAGCTTCATGCAAGGACTCGTGGCTGGCCTGGGAGAAGAAGGAGATCTCGCTTCTCAGCTTCATGGTCTTCCCGGAGGAAAGAACTTCATCAAAAAAGAGTTTGAAAGCCTCTCCCAAGTGTTGAATGTATTTGGTTCCTTCCCCCTTAGCCACAGCTTGGCCTTATCCCGTAGAGAGAAGGGGAATAGCTTCAGACGGATCGCCTCAGTTGTGACACCATTTATCCGGAAGGTGTCACATTTCTCCAAGAAGGAGTCCAAATGTTCGATGGGGCTCTCCATGGGTGCCCCCGAGAATTGATCATGCTAGATCCACGTCACTAGGGACGGCTTGAGCTCGAGGCTCTGTGCCGTAATAGCAGGAGGACAGATGGCGGAGGTGGACTCGAGGGAAGGCATCGAGTACTCCAGCAGGGATTTATGAGGTTGGGTGTTCTCCCCCATGTCTTCGGGCTCTTCTCTTCTTTGCTTCTCTACGACCAGACGCCTTAGGGTGGCGTTTATCTTAGGATCAACAGGAATCAAGTCGTCAAGACTCCCTGTGTTCCGTCGCATTAAAAGCAACAAACACCCGTGAAGCGAAAAGTGGGAAAGAAACAGGTAAAATAGAAAATAGAAATAAGAAAATAAAAGTGAAAAAGAAGAATGCGAAAATTATCGCGAGATAGAGATGTGAGCTAGACTCAAGGGTTCATGAGATCCTAAAATAACAAGCACGTTGCCTCCCCGGTAACGGCACCATAAAGCTTGATGTCCCCCCGATTTTTACTCGCGTGCAAGTGTGCAATATATGATTGGGGGCGTGAGATTTAAATATGTATAACCGCAAGCGCACGGTGTTGTAGTGTGGCTTGGGGGTCGAACTCAGGGAGGCGTGGTTGTGATTGTGTCAGAAAGGACCAAATTCACCCCATGGGTGAGCTAGCCCGAATCAGTAGATGGGTTGTCACAGAAAATAGAATGCGAGGGATAAACAATATAAAGGGAACCCCGGGACTTCGGTTTCCATCCTATCATACGATTCTCACCAATACGGCCTACGGGTAGGATAACGATCGAAATTAGGGTCTAATGGTGAGACGTTGCCTCAAGAGTGATACCGGCGTCCCATGGGCCCGATATTGCGGTCGGTGCCCAGGATGATACACCGGACTACCCGGGTTCGGTCAGTAGGCATTCCCATGTCCATTAACACTGACCGACTTCGGGAGCACTAAGCTCGCAACGATAACTCCCAACATCTCATCCTGCCGCTCCCGCGCGTTAGGATTCGACGTCTACGCTAAGGGCGTGAACTATGGCTAGGGAGTCAACCGCCAAGTTTATTCCCCCTTGGCCCAACGGTCAAAGGCGATCTTTTTCCCGCCGATGATGACCGACGCCCCGCGTGATATGCACGGCGGCGCGGTGTCGTTTACTGCAAGTTTCACGGTTAGTGTAGGGTGCGGGAATATCGAACTCAGGGAGGCGAGGTTGTGCTTGGGTCAGGTAGGACCTAAATCACCCCGAGGGGCGAGCTAGCCCGAATCGGTGGTTGGTTGTCACGAAAGGAAATGAAAGCGTATGAACAAAAAGAAAGTAAACCCGGGACTTTGGTTTCCGACCCGATGAGAGGCTCTCGCCGCTACGGCCTACGGGTATGGATAGCGATCGGGATTAGGGTCTAATGGCGAGACGTTGCCTCTGAAAGTGGTACCGGCGTCCCATGGACCCGATATTCCGGTCGGTGCCCAGGATGATACACCGGACTTCCCGAATTCGATCAGTGGGCACTCCCGTGTCCATAAACACTGATCGATCCCGGGAGCACTAAGTCCGCAACGATATCTCCCGACGTCTCATCCTGTCGCTCCCGCGTGCTAGGATTCGGCGTCTACGCTAAGGGCATGAGCTTTGGCTAGGGAGTCAACCGCCAAGTTTATTCCCCCTTGGCCCGACGGTCAAAGGCGGTCTTTTTCCCGCCGATGACAATGAAACGCCCCGCGTAACCGTTAGATTCCTACTCCCTATCGATTCCCTAACCCTATGGACGCATCGGGAAGAGCCCCCGAAGGGGCTTCCACCAAAATCCCAGATTTGGGAACTACTCACAAAAATTAATGAAAAAGCAATCTAAATGAAATTTAACCGTTAGAATCATAATCCGACAATTGCAATGCAGAAGTAAAGGAGTAGTAAAGACAATACTAAAAAATTAGAAAGATCTGAAAACTTACTTAAGAGTAACAATTACAGCCGTCACAAGGAAATAAAACAGTAAAAAAATACAACTCTCTCGTTTCTGGAACCCTAGGGGTCCTATATATAGATTTTCGGATCAACCGATCGGGTGACAAGTCAACCGATCGGTTGATCCGTTACAGATAAATCACAGAAAACGGCGAGTTTTCACCCGATCTCATGAACCGATCGGGTGAGTTCTTGAGCGACCGGTTGGATCTTGGAGGAGTCGGGTGAACCGGTCGGTTCGACGCCCGTGTCTTCAGCTCTTTTTCTCAGCTACAGATGAACCGATCGGGTGAGAGTCACCCGATCGGTTGGAATTCTGCTCGAAAAGACAGAGAACAGCCGCCCGCAAAACCTGTCTGTGAACCGGTCGGGTGACTTCTTCGTGAGCTGCGGGTAGCGACCGGTTGGTGCACGCGTGCATCACCCGATCGGTTGGAGATGACCAACCGACCGGGTGAGGGGCAGAAAGGTGAATACTTCGCCGTTTGACCCCCTGGATCACGCGTGACTTTTCCCGTTGCTTCGGGGACTTGGGATATCATCGTAAAAGGTCCCCTATGTGGTCGAACTCCTGCAATCATGGACAAACAAAGAAAAGTGAAAGAAAACGGGAAAACATACGAAAACGAATAAGAGACGGCGGAAAACACGGAGAAACACAAAAGAAAACATGCGTGAATATATGAAATATAGACGCACGTCAAAATCCCCCAAGCTGAACTCTTCCTCGTCCTCGAGGAAGACGAGTGAGAGTGGGAGCTCGGAAGGGAAAAATAGAGAGGAAGAAAGAAAAAGAAAACTCTAAGCCCTAGATCGTCCATCAGAGCCATCAAAATCAAAAACGACACACCCAGCAAGCAAACGCCAAATCACACCACTAAACCTAGGAAAGCGAGTCCAAATAAGTGTCGTGGGTCCACGCAGTGAAGCGCGAGTGAGCGTGGTCGTGTGCTAGCAAATGGTGATGCTTTCTACGATGTGCTACGAGGCTCGATATACACAAATCCAAGATATGACCCAAATATCAAATCGAATTGAATTAAGCGGCGAATATAAGTTCGAGCATGCATGAGAATAGAGAGAATAGGAGCGTATCATACATCGGGGACTCCACAACTAGGGTTAAGGAAATCACGCCACTATAGCCTAGATACTAGCTAAATAGCTCCTAAGCCAAGTGTCTTTGATAACGACGGGGGTTGAGATGATGTGGAGAAGAACACTCGGTGCAAATTCTCGCCTTCCCTTTATTCTTGGCAAGTATGAAAATATTCACACGGGAATTTTTTTTGGGTTTTGGGTATTTGCATATTTTTTTGGCCTTTTTTGGCTGTACAATCTTTTTCTTTTCTTTTCTTTTTGATTTTTGGGATATTGGCTATACACATGTGTACTCTCCCAAGTGGGAGAACGGTACACGACGAGGGGATTTGCACCAAGTAAAACAAAAAAGAAGTCGAAATCAAAACACTCGGGCAAAGGCGGCTATTCTTGCTAAATAGAGCTCAGGCTAATTGGGTTATCCTAGTCCTTAGTTGTGGAATCCTGACGCATGTGAAATGAAGTATACGATATATATATAGCATGCATATAGAAGAAAATACCGCATATTCAATATCGGAGCATGATAATCTAGGGGTCATTCCTGGACAGGTATATAAAGTAAAATCACAAGGCAGAAGCACACCAATTGCTAGTCACGACACACGACTCACAAAAAGCTAAGTGGACCCACGATGCGTGAAATGCAAGAGGACTCGGAATCCTAAGGTTAGTGAGTGTGATTATCGATGCAATGCTAGGTGTGTGTGACTTTGTGGCGATTCATCATAGGAGTCATCTCTAGAAAAAAGAAGAAAAGAAAAAAAAAGAAAAAAAAGAAAAACACGATGGAAGACGACACAAAAAACGAAAAAGAAGGACACAAACGACGCACACAGTGCGACTCCCCCAAGCTGAAGTTTGCATTGCCCTCAATGCAATATGAGTGAGTACGGGAGGGCAATGAAAATGGGGAGGGGGGATAAGCACAGACACGAAAAGAAATGAAAACGAGGAAAACACATAGATGAAAATGAAAAAGAGAGAAAGATTGAGAACAAAATCAAACAATACGAAAAGAAAAGTAAAGATAAAATCACACGACACGACACTCAAAAAGTGAAAAACAAGCACACACACAAAAATGAGAAAAACAAACAAAACACGACAGCACACCAAAACAGACGTCCCCCAAGCTAGACCAGAAAGTGCTAGCGAAATGATATGATCAATGAAATCTAGATACATGCAAGGGGTAATCAGTCAGATTCACTGGTACTGGAATGGTAGGGGGAGGGGGAGGAGGGAGGGGAATAGTGAATGAAGGACTCTTCAGAGGAAGAGGAGGGTGTGCCTATGGGCGAAGGAGGGGCGACAGGCTGAAGCATGGGAGGATCGATGTGCACCGGAGGGCTATGGTGGAAGAAGACCGTACTAGGTGGGCCGACAATTGGGTGCCAATCGGGAGGATCCAGGGGTGGTAGATGCACTAGTGGAGAATACCAAGGATCGGGGTAAAACTCCCAAGGAAGGTGAGACGGGGTATAGGGTACCCGCAAAGGGGCCAAAGTAGCAGGATTGCGAAAGGCTCGCAGGCGGGGCTGTAAAGGTAGACAGCACGGTCTTCACCGAAGGGAGTGAGCAAATTGATGTCGATCAAGTAATCGCGATCAATACGGCTACGACCAGGTAGAATAGGGAGGTCGGGGGGTACCCTCAAAACACAGCTGACAATAAGAGTGACCATCCCGCCACAACAGATGGAACCAGAAGTGGCGCGGCTAACAGCGAAAATTTCGTGGATGATCCAATGAGCGGTGTTTATGGGCATAGGGACGTGCCCGAGGATTCTGTCATCGGACATGGCATAGAGAAAGAAGAGCTCGTCCCTAGATACAGTGGACACATCCACGCGAGCGAAAACAGTGTTGGCAAGGATGCAATGGGCGAGGCGGTAACACGGGTGGATAATGTAAGAGGCAGGAGCCTCAGGTGGAAAGGTGGTGTGCCGTGTAAATCGTTGCCAAACACCATCAGCCCGAAATCGAGAGTAAATGTCAGTTCGATCGTGGGTGGAATGTTCAGCGTTAAGATCCGGGTGACGTAGATTAAGGATATTGTTCAGCTCGATGAAACCCAGAGAAAAGTCACAATTGAAAGCTCGGAAGGAGAAACCTCCGTCACACAACTCGAGGGAACTGAGGAATTCAAGCGTGAGATTTCTGTGCGTGTGAGCGTGGATGTGAGAGAGGGTATGGCACCCGATACAGTCGAAAATCCTGTCGACGCCGTTCGAAAGCCCTAGAGCTTCGAGTGTGGGGCGATCGGCGAAGAGTGTAGGTCTCATCGGACGATGAAGCAGTGCTCGCAACCGGTCAGACTGCTCATCCGTGGAAGGGTTAATGCCAAGGAAAGAGGGGGAAAAGGGGCCGTGGATTGGATCACGGCGTGAAGATGATGCAATGTCCTTCCCTTTCTTAGACATGGCCGCTAATAGGGTGGCGAACTTGAGATGAATAAAGGGCAAGTGAAACAGTTATCACACCAACTTACGATATTACAGGTAAAGTTGAAGATGTGCAGAGTGGAAGAATGTTACCCTTCGATGTAGCAAGATCAAGCGCCTGGGGGTCTTGCGTAGCAGGAGGGAACAACTCGGGAAGCCGCAGCCCGCTGATCCGACGAGAACAGAATTTTGAGAATTTTGGGGCTAGGGTTAGGGTTTGGGGGTTTTGATGATGGAATGTCCTTGATGGCGAGGTGGCGGAGGTGGGGAAGTATGGGAGTGATTGGGGATGAGGGTTTAGGCACAGTATGTAGGGTCGAGAAGATCGATTCTACAGCTGGAGATGTGAAATCGCATGAAGGGGGTTTTCTGGGGTCGGGTGGCGGTCGCCGTGTGCTAAGGCTTATTTATAGGGTCGAAAATGAACCGATCGTGTGGAAACCCACCCGATCGGGTAGCCAAAATTCGAAAGTTCTCGTCAGTCAACAGCTACAGGCGAACCGGTCGGGTGGTAAGTCAACCGATCGGTTGGCCGCTTACCAAGTTTTTCCCGAGAACTTAGGGCTGCTCACCCAGTCGTGTAAACCGACCGTGCATGAACTCAACCGATCGGTCGATATCCCCCAAAAGTTTCCGAAACTTCTCCCCAGCTCACCCGGTCGTGTCAACCGATCGTGCATGATCTCAATCGATCGGTTGATATTTCCCAAAAATTTCCGAAAGTTCTCCCCAGCTCACCCGGTCTTCCACCCGGTCTCTTCAACACTCAACCGATCGGTTCATTCGGTGACAGATCTCGCCATGTATCTGATACATCCCAACCGATCAGGTGAGTTATCACCCGATCGGTTGGGGCTTGTTTCCTGCAAAAACCAAGAAATTTGATTAAGTCCCCGAACGGATGTCCTCGCGACTGATTTTATTTATAAAAATAGAGAAAATAGAGTAAAAAATAACGCTAAAAATTTGAGAAAAAGTTTAGAACATGGGTTGCCTCCCATGAAGCGCACTTGTTTAGCGTCGTTGGCTCGACGCCCGCAAGAGATGGTCAAGTTACATCCGGAGGGTTGGAAGAAGAGTTGTCGCTCGTGGGGGGTCCGACCGGAGAGAATCCAGGTTCTCCTACTGCGTAGTGTTTCAGACGCTGCCCGTTTACTTTAAACGGCTCATCCCTTCCCATTATCTCGATGGCCCCGTGCGGGAAAACCTTGGTGATGCGGAACGGTCCTGACCATCTTGACTTGAGTTTCCCAGGAAAGAGCTTCAGCCGTGAGTTGAACAGGAGAACTAAGTCCCCTTCCTTGAATTCCCTCCTTAGGATTCGCTTATCGTGCCACCGCTTCAGTTTCTCCTTGTAGATCTTGGCGTTCTCATAAGCATTGAGCCGGATTTCGTCAAGTTCGTTGAGTTGAAGATGCCAGTGCACTCCCACCTTCTCGGTGTCGAAATTCAGATTCTTAACCGCCCAATATGCCTTATGTTCCAATTCCACAGGAAGATGGCAAGCTTTCCCGTAGACGAGCCGGTAGGGAGTTGTGCCGATGGGAGTTTTAAATGTCGTCCTGTAGGCCCAAAGCGCGTCGGGGAGTTTTGATGACCAGTCCTTCCTGGAGTTGGCCACAGTCTTTTCTAGTATGATTTTAATCTCCCGGTTAGAGACTTCCGCCTGACCGCTGGTCTGCGGGTGGTAGGCACGCCCCACCCGGTGTTGCACCCCGTATTTTCTTAGGAGGGCCTCAAATTTCTTTTCTACAAAGTGGCTTCCTCCGTCACTGATCAGGACCCGAGGCACACAAACCGCGGGAAGATGTTGTTTTTAAAGAACTTAGCCACCACTTTAGAGTCATTGGTTGGGCTGGCCATCGCTTCAACCCATTTCGACACGTAGTCAACGGCCACCAAGATGTACTGGTTCCCCGAGGAAGAAGGGAACGGCCCCATGAAGTCCACTCCCCACACATCGAAGATTTCTATCTCTAGGATGTAGTGTTGAGGCATCTCATTTCTTTTGGAGATATTCCCGGCTCTTTGGCATCTATCGCAGGCTTGTACATAAACATGTGTGTCTTTGAAGAGCGTAGGCCAGTAAAATCCGCTTTGGAGGATTTTTGCAGTGGTCTTGTAGGTGCTCGCGTGCCCTCCACATTGCTGTCCGTGGCAGTGGGAAATGATGGAAGTCACTTCAGTTTCAGGGATGCATCTTCGTATCACCCCATCATTGCAGGTTTTGTATAGGTGGGGGTCATCCCAATAGAATTTGCGGACCTCATGGAAAAATTTCTTCTTCTGCTGTAAGCTCACATTGTGAGGAACGATGGCACACCCCAGATAATTTGCGATGTCGGCGTACCAAGGGGTCCAGGAGGAAGATACAGAGAAGAGATGCTCGTCAGGGAGTGAATCATCGATTGGTGTAGCACTCAAATCGAGAGTGGGCATCCGGGACATGTGATCGGCAACGACATTCTCCGCCCCCTTTTTGTCTCTGATTTCCAGGTCAAACTCCTGGAGGAGGAGGATCCATCTGATTAGTCGCGGCTTGGCTTCCTTCTTGTTCAATAGATATTTAAGGGCCGCGTGATCCGTGTGTACGATCACCTTGGCGCCAACAAGATACTGTCGGAACTTATCCATGGCGTAGATTACCACGAGCAATTCCTTCTCCGTGGTAGTATAATTTCTTTGGGCGGCATCAAGGGTTTTGCTCGTATAATATATGACATGGAGGTTTTTATCTTTCCTATGCCCTAGGACGGCACCAACCGCATAATCACTAGCGTCACACATCAGCTCGAAGGGGAGTTCCCAGTCTGGTGGTTGTATTATGGGTGCGGAAATCAAGGCTAGCTTCAAAGTGCGGAAGGCCTCCACACACTCCTCGCCGAAGACGAAAGGTGCGTCCTTCACGAGGAGTTGGGTCAGAGGCCTGGAAATCTTCGAGAAGTCTTTGATAAAGCGACGATAAAATCCCGCATGTCCTAAGAAACCACGGACTCCTCGAAGATTGTGCGGTGGCGGAAGCTTTTCAATCACTTCGATTTTAGCCTTATCAACTTCGATTCCCCTCGAAGAGATGATGTGTCCCAGCACAACTCCCTCTTGGACCATGAAGTGACACTTCTCCCAGTTTAGGACTAGTCCCTTTTCCTGACATCTCTCCAGGACCTTAGTGAGATTATTGAGGCACGAGTCAAATTCAGTTCCGTAGACTGAGAAGTCGTCCATGAAAACTTCCATGATGTCTTGGGAGTAGTCGGAGAAGACAGCGGACATGAGTCTCTGGAACATAGCAGGGGTGTTACAAAGCCCGAACGGCATTCTTCTGTAGGCGTACGTCCCGAACGGGCAGGTGAAAGTCGTTTTCTCCTGGTCATCATTATGAATAGGGATTTGAAGAAATCCAGAATACCCGTCCATAAAACAGAAATAATTATGCTTCGCCAGCCTCTCGAGCATCTGGTCAATAAAGGGGAGGGGGTAATGATCCTTCCTTGTTGCCTTGTTCAGCTTCCTATAGTCAATGCACATCATGTACCCTGTAACGGTCCTCGTTGGTATAAGCTCGTTCTTTTCATTGCGAACCACCGTCATTCCTCCCTTCTTGGGTACAACGTGTACCGGGCTAACCCAGCGACTATCGGAGATAGGGTATATAATACCGGCATGTAGAAGCCTTACAATCTCTTTCTTCACAACTTCCATCATTACTGGATTCAACCTCCGCTGCGGCTCAATCGAGGAGGCTTGCTCATCTTCAAGAAGAATTCTATGTGAGCAGAGGCCCAAGCTAACCCCTTTTAAATCCTCAATTGCATATCCGAAAACTCCTTTAAACCTTTTTAGAACTCCAAGAAGTTTGGTCATTTGGTCCTCAGGTAGCGAAGAGTTAATTATAACCGGAAGAGTCGACCCTGCTCCCAAATATTCATACTTAAGTCCCGGCGGTAATTCTTTCATCTCTACTTCTTGGGGCCCTGACGCATACTTTTCGAGCTGAGCATCCTCAAGGGAACAGATTTCTTCGTGGATTTCACTGAAGCCAGAATCCGGAATCTCCACCTCGGCCGTGGCTCCTAGCGGTGAAATTTTGCAGGGTACAGTGGGGACGGTCGAGAGATGCACCGGGTCTCTTCCGAGCTCACCATAATTATCCGGGAAGAAAGCTTGCAGGTGAAAACAGGTTTCAGTCATCGATGATTCTCCACAACCGTTTCCAGCTTCTCCATCGTTCAAAGACCGGGGACACTCAATAGAAGTCTGCAAGGGGTAGATTGGTTCCTGTTCAGCGTCGCCTCCAAATCTGGTCGGGTGGTTCTCCTGACACAACTCTGCGGCTGACCCTTCTTCACTACATTCGAGACTATGGTTGTCGATACACGCCATTTCTCCGTGGGGAGAGGGAGCTGCCATGGCAAGGTACTCCTGTGCATCTCGATATCTTTGGCATTCCACAGCGGCAGTCAGGAGGGATAGTATATTTGAAGTATTCAGTGATTCTGCTAAGCTCCGCGCCAAGCAGCGGACATGGTGAGAGTGATCCCAGATGTCTCCTGAAACTGCGTGCAGCATCTTCTTCACTCCGCTTCTCGGCGGCCAAACGCCTAAGGGTGGCGTTAATCTCTGGATCGGGGGGAATCAAGTCGCCAAGACTCATTGAACTCCTGCGCATGAAAAACAACAGACACCCGTGAAGCGACAAGTGGGAAAGAAACAGATAAAATAAGAAATAAAAATAAGAAAAACAAATAAGAAAAAGAAAAACAAGAATGCGAAAATTATCGCTAGGTAGGGATGTGAGCTAGACACGAGGGTTCAAGAGATCCTAAGATATCAAGCACGTTCGGTCCCCGGCAACGGCGCCATAAACTTGACCGGCGCCCCGCGTGATATGCGCGGCGGCGCGGTGTCGTTTACCGCAAGTTTCACGGTTAGTGTAGGGTGCGGGAATATCGAACTCAGGGAGGCGAGGTTGTGCTTGGGTCAGGTAGGACCTAAATCACCCCGAGGGGCGAGCTAGCCCGAATCGGTGGTTGGTTGTCATGAAAGGAAATGAAAGCGTATGAACAAAAAGAAAGTAAACCCGGGACTTTGGTTTCCGACCCGACGAGAGGCTCTCGCTGCTACGGCCTACGGGTATGGATAGCGATCGGGATTAGGGTCTAATGGCGAGACGTTGCCTCTAAAAGTGGTACCGGCGTCCCATGGACCCGATATTCCAGTCGGTGCCCAGGATGATACACCGGACTTCCCGGATTCGATCAGTGGGCACTCCCGTGTCCATAAACACTGATCGATCCCGGGAGCACTAAGTCCACAACGATATCTCCCGACGTCTCATCCTGCCGCTCCCGCGTGCTAGGATTCGGCGTATACGCTAAGGGCGTGAGCTTTGGCTAGGGAGTCAACCGCCAAGTTTATTCCCCCTTGGCCCGACGGTCAAAGGCGGTCTTTTTCCCGCCGATGACAATGAAACGCCCCGCGTAACCGTTAGATTCCTACTCCCTATCGATTCCCTAACCCTATGGATGCATCGGGAAGAGCCCCCGAAGGGGCTTCCACCAAAATCCCAGATTTGGGAACTACTCACAAAAATTCATGAAAAAGCAATCTAAATGAAATTTAACCGTTAGAATCATAATCCGACAATTGCAATGCGGAAATAAAGGAGTAGTAAAGACAATACTAAAAAATTAGAAAGATCTGAAAACTTACTTAAGAGTAATAATTACAGCCGTCACAAGGAAATAAAACAGTAAAAAAATACAACTCTCTCGTTTCTGGAACCCTAGGGGTCCTATATATAGATTTTCGGATCAACCGATCGGGTGACAAGTCAACCGATCGGTTGATCCGTTACAGATAAATCACAGAAAACGGCGAGTTTTCACCCGATCTCATGAACCGATCGGGTGAGTTCTTGAGCGACCGGTTGGATCTTGGAGGAGTCGGGTGAACCGGTCGGTTCGACGCCCATGTCTTCAGCTCTTTTTCTCAGCTACAGATGAACCGATCGGGTGAGAGTCACCCGATCGGTTGGAATTCTGCTCGAAAAGACAGAGAACAGCCGCCCGCAGAACCGGTCTGTGAACCGGTCGGGTGACTTCTTCGTGAGCTGCGGTAGCGACCGGTTGGTGCACGCGTGCATCACCCGATCGGTTGGAGATGACCAACCGACCGGGTGAGGGGCAGAAAGGTGAATACTTCGCCGTTTGACCCCCTGGATCACGCGTGACTTTTCCCGTTGCTTCGGGGACTTGGGATATCATCGTAAAAGGTCCCCTATGTGGTCGAACTCCTGCAATCATGGAAAAACAAAGAAAAGTGAAAGAAAACGGGAAAACATACGAAAACGAATAAGAGACGGCGGAAAACACGGAGAAACACAAAAGAAAACGTGCGTGAATATATGAAATATAGACGCACGTCAGATGACAATGAAACACCCTGCGTAACCGATAGATTCCTAATCTCTATCGATTTCCTAGTCCTATGGACGCATCGGGGAGAACCCACGAAGGGGTTTCCACCAAAATCCCAGATTTGGGAAATACTCACACATATTTACTAAATGCAATCTAAATGGAAATCGACCGTTAAAAACATAATCGAGCAATAGAAATGCGGTAGTAGTAATGCAATTAAGATAATATCAAAGTTTGGTAACGATCAGAAGACTTACAAATAACTAGAAAATTACAGCCGTCACAAGAGAGAAAAAACAGTAAAAAATAACAACTCCCGTTTTCTGGAAACCTACGGTCTCTATTTATAGAAAACGACATCACCTGATCGGGTGAAGAATCACCCGATCAGGTGACCTGCTGCGAACTTCGGCAGCTATCTTCAAGACTTCACCCGGTCAGGCGGCACGGTCGGTTGGCGGAAGCTTCTAGCCGTTTGGATCTTGAGCTCATCAGGTGAACCGATCGGTTGATAAATCAACCAATCGGTTAGAATTGTCGCCCAAAAGACAGAGACTTCGGACGTTTTGGCACGGTCTGCCGGCGGTCGGGTAAGCTCTCCGGGTCATCACTTCGAGGAAACGGCTACAGATCAACCGATCGGGTGATGATCACCCGATCGGTTGGATTTCAGCTCCAATTTCCCGAGAAGTTAGTCGGGTTGAACCGGTCGGTGACCCGGTCGGTTGATGCTCTCGTAGCTTCAGCTACTGTCCGGGTGGTGCACGCGTGCACCACCCGATCGGTTGGCTGTGTCCAACCGATCGGGTGGGGGTTGAAAGATGGCAATCTTCGTCGTTTGACCCCCTGGATCACGTGTGACTCCTCCCGTTGGTTCGGGGACTCATGATATCGTCGTTATATGCCCCCTACACTGGAAAACTCCTGCAAACACGTAAAAACACGGAGAAGTGAGAGAAAACAAGAAAATACGAGAAAATGGATAAGAGACGACGGAAAATAACGAAAAAACACAAAACAAGATGTGCGTGAATATATGAAATATAAAAGCACGTCATGGCTCTTTGAAGCTTGCGATCGACAAAGGATGTCGCTTGCGAATTTGACTGTGTCGGCAAGGAAGATGGCTCAACAATCTGTCGGTCGGTAAGGGTCTTTGACACAGCAGAAGACTCGATTGGCAGCAATTAGCACACGAGTCGGTAGCAACAATCTTGCAGGCTCAACAATGGGTCGGCATCAAGTTGTTCACGGATCTGCAATGTGTGCGGCAGTCAGCAAGAGCTTGTGGTGCTTGGATGATGCGGTCGGCAAGGCTTGGAGCGCTGGGTTGGCAGAGGCTTGGAGTCGGTCGGCACAAGGGTCGACAAGCATTGATGGTGCGGCTCCTTTGCAGCAAGTTGATCCTTGTTGTTGCGGGAATTTGTAGAGTCTACTTCTTTATAATGGCAAGCTAATGGTTCTCCAAAGCACGTTGATGGTGATGGCAATAAGATTTAGGCCTTGGAGTGTTGGGTGATGGGATTTGTGGCTTGAGGAACTTACGGTAAGGGGAGAGGTTGAAGATGATGTTACGGCTTGAAGGAGGAGTTTCTTACGTGAGTTTCTTCCCTTGGTATAATATTTCGTCGACTTGGTAGAGCCCCTCTTTGGATGTTAGCTTATATAGGAGAGGCTAGGGTATGTTTGCGACAAGAGGAGGATCCAATGCTATGATGTTAGGTCGGCATAAGGAGTCCTATTGTTAGGGGAAATCGCAATGGATTTGGGTTTTGAATTTGATTTGGTGTGAGCACTAATAGATATGACTCGATCCAAGTAGATTGCCTCCCCCTTTGACTATTTCTCCTTTGCACATGAACACCCAATTCTTCATCACATTGACCAAGTCTCTAATTGAGTATCTACGAGCTTGCAACTCTTGAAACACTTAGCACACACAGCAAAAATGTTCACACATGTTTGTTATCATCAAACACGAAGTTCATATATCGTTGCATCCAACAATCTCCCCCTTTTGATGTGGTCGCATCCAACAATCTCCCCCTTTTGAGATGACAAACTTAGTATAAGATTTGAGCAATAAATATGCAAATAGTATGTGTGAAGTGTGACAATGGATGGTAACATGCAATGGTATACAATGATGTGTAAACAATGATGTGCAAAGTTCAATATGCATGCTCCCCCTATATTTGTGCTCCCCCTTGAACAAATATCCATATTCATTAGACATAATACCCTCATCATATTCATTCACATATTCAACTCAAATTATTTTCCCCCTTTTGTTATCATCAAAAGTGTAAACACGAAGTCAGTAACATATAACAAGCAAAAAGAGAGCATTATAAACTATTACTAGCAATTGCATGTATACTATCATAGAATAACCAAGTCAAACCCAATGAAATTCAACAACTAAAACTTCTACGCCAGCATGTGTAACGACCGGTTTTTAATGTTAGGTATTTCCCTCGTGTATTATTTTTCCCGTATCCGTTATTAGACGTTTTGTTCCCGTACCCGTATACAATTCTATTTTTCAAACTTATCTTTTATCATCTCTAATAATTATTTTAATGCCTCTTCTTAAAAACTAGTTTTAAATTTTCACAATTCAAAATTCAAATTCGATTTTAAACTTTTTGTAAATGTTTGAAAAGCTTTCCTTATTAGACCCATTTTAAAACCTATTGAATAGCCCTAATTCCCCTAATTAAACCTATTGATTATTAATACTATTAAAGAGAATTTCAAATCCTATTTCCTAATATAACTTTAGTCCTTTTCGGACCCTAGGTTAAACCCTACACCTAATACTCACAGCACACCCACGTTATTTCTCTTGGCCGAAATCAACGCACACACACTCTGTTTCAATCACACAATTATTTTATAAATAACCTATGACCAATATGAACTATAGGCTAATAGCCCTACCACAGACCTAACCAAAAAAGAAAAAAAGAAAAAAAAGGAAAACTATTCACGTGAGCCTTACTTTACACAACTCAATATTTTTATAAACCATAGGCCCCATTTCCCAATGCCCAGCCTATAAGGGAACTTAAGTAAAGCCCTAAAAGCTATAGCTAACTGCAGCCCCTACTTCTATATGATAATAACCCTAAGTCTTTTTCCCTACACCTTCATACGCAGCATCACCCTATTCTTATATCAACAGGCCCCTAAGGCTATAACCTGATACCCATTATTCTATAATAAAACCCTAGTTTATCTAACCCTAGAGGGCTCATGCACAGCCGCCCTACCCTCTACTTCTCCTTCTCCCTCCAGCAACAGCATGATCTCATCTCCCCGAGTCCATCTTCCCCACGACACAAACCCCGGCGGCCTCCTTTTCTTCTTCCTCGCCCACGGAGAGAACCCAGCCCCTCGCCAACACACCCGCAGCCGCGCCAGGCTCTCTCCAAACAACACACGCCGCATCCCCTCCTTCTACACGCGATCACCCCGCCCACTCGCAAACCCCTCCTCCTTCAGCTGCGAGGACGACGCCGTACATCCCCTACTCGCGGCCTCTGTCATCCCTCAGCCCGGGGCACCGATCAGCCTCTCCACGAAACCCTCCGCCTGCAACCACGACCCCCGGCGCCTCTGTCGCCATCCGGCCATCACCCAGGTCGCCCAGCTTCATACCCCGCCGGACCTCTCTCCTCGCAGCCTGCAACGCTCTCCGCGATACAGCGCCGAACACCTCCTTCCACCTCCAGGCCGCGGCCTCCTCCTTCACCCCGCCACTCCTCGCTGCTACACACCCCTCCGGCGCTTCCTCGTCACAGCTTTGCAAACACCGACTGCAGTCCCGTCGGAAGCCGCAAAGCCGCGCTCCGTCGCCTCCCTCCGTCTTCCGACGCTCAGGGGCCTCGACCGTCACTCGACGTGACGCCGCCACTCGACGTCGAACCCCCGCTGTTGCCGTCGCCGCCCAGACACCAACTAAAGAACCCCGTTCGTCTTCGATGGTAGTTGCCGTTTGCAACCACGCGAGTGACTCACGGTAACCATGTAAGTTTACTTGTTTGTATGTTGCTTTTAGCAGTAGTACGAAGTTAGACACGTTAAGCCATACTTTTAGTATCACTTTAGTAATTTTATCAGCTGTACGATTTCAGTATGTAAATGATATAATAAGTGTTAATATGAATGTGTGTATTTACTTGTTAGTTGGGTTAGCAACGTCAGATGTATGAGGCACCAGTTTAATATGGTATTAGTTCATAAGATAAGATAATGAGGTTAGTTATAAATGTCAGTAAGTTTTACACACTTTACTACTACATCGTACACATATACCTTGTTAGTACCTTAATCAACAACCGTATTTCATATGTATAGCCTTAATAATGGTTGTCTAGACTAAACTAACTATCTTATGTTAATAATCCAATGACACAGATAACCATGCCGATTGCTACGTCTGCTCGAACACCCGAAATCGTCTGATCAGGCAAGTGTGCAATTAATGTGAATTTTTGAAGTTTAATAATTGTTTGCGTCATTTTTACTTAAATCTGCATATCTTGAAACTGCACGTGAAATGACACTTGGAATTATTTCCATAATGTTCTAGACTAAATGTGGCTTTTGGACATATAACCTGATATTGCTCAACTTTAAACATTAGCAAAGAAAACTAGTTTCCGCAACCTGCTCGTTCAACCCACATGTTCAACACTCTCCTTAATTTATTGTAAATGTCGGGCAACCCTCTCTTAATGTTTGAAGATGTTGTACAAATGGAAAGATGACATTGTTAAATTGGTACATAACTTGTCTGGACATTTTGAATGTTTAACAATTTATGACATCGTGAAATCGTGCGCCTCGAAGGCGGTATCGTGATATCGTGATGTCGTGTGAGTCGACTAGGCCGGCTCGTGTTCCGGCAAAACTTTTGGGTGGGGTTAGGGTTGAGCGGCCACTGGGCGTATGAAAGGTACTCTCCTCAAGAGCACCACCCGACGCGGTGGGTTAGTGTCAATCACGGTAAGCCCACGTGAGAGGAACGACCTTCTCATCATGACCTAAAGGCGAGAACCCTAGATTAGAATGCTAACTCTTGACATGAAAACTTGCAACGCTAACTTGGTCATCCTGATGATTGAAATGCTAATGGACTCGGAGGAAATCTTAACTTTATTCTTGCAACTGTTTAGAACTGCATGTCAGGGATGTTGTTTCCGTTCAATATATTTGCTAATATTAAATTGCTGCAGTCATTTCTTTTAACTATTAAATGCTTCTTAAAATCATATTATTTGTACATCTTGCCTTGGGATGCTAATCTTTCCTTGCAGACCTTGCTGACATACATTCATTGTTTGTGGATGTATGTCAGATTCAGCGCTTGAGTACCCGGAGGATTCGTACGTGACGCCTGGCTCGGAGAGCCAGAGTTGGTCGTAGACGCTGAGCCGCTTTCTGCGGAAGACTAGGGCCTTCGTCACTGCTTGAGTTTTAGTTTAGTTCCTTGTAGTAGGATTAGTGTGTTGTTGTAGTTCTTTTTGGCCCTGCTGTGGCTTGTCTTGTAATTTTGTGTACGCATTATATATCTGGATGTGGCATTTACCATTGAATGTTCTGATTGTTCTGATACGCAAATGCAAGGACCTCCTCTGTGTTTTTATCACAGACGCTTATTGGACTTGAGCTTCACCGCTCCAGTTCAAGCGGGCCGTGTAACGCTCTCGCTTCCGGTGTCTTTTGTGAAGCGGGGCGTTACAGGTTTTAGTCGTGGCCCATGTAGGTCATTGCAACTGCGAAATTCAGAACAATGAGAATACTTTTCATTAGCCAAAACATCCAGAATTATTTCGTACGCAAAATTACTCGAGTGCCTTGTCCCAACACGATAGGAACCCAATATCAGGATAATAGGAAGAGTAGTTAGACGCCGTGCCCTTTAGTCAGGGACCCTTTACACGACTTAGTATTATCATCCTCGGAATCACCCTAGCAATTGATCATCTAACTCTGACCACATTAGATTTTTGAGTTTCGCTAGTCGTTCGCTTAGATTCGTCGAATCTAGGGCCCAACTGAACGTAGCGATCGTCGCCGTGCAAGTCAAACCCGAGTCGCCTGCAAGGAATAGACTTCGAAGCGTTAGATATTGCAGATTTATAGATATGATCTCGATCGTGATCCTCACCGAACCCTTACCTTGGTTTTCCGGTCGCAGTCTAATTCGTTGTTGAACCTTAGTGTTAAACCTTAATCGACCCAACTATTATCTTTTCCCCCTGATTTTACTATTCCCTAGTCATTGCACTTCCATGTTAATGATCATATAAGCCATTGTAGTGTATTCACGGGGTCACTTCTTAGTCGTCCTTACGTCCCGATCGTCAAACCTGACCCTTGCCCTCGATTCACTTTAACTCTCCAGATCCACCATCTTTAACCTTGAACCCCTCCTCCTAAAAATTATTTTGATACTTCATTTATTGAATTCTTCGCTAAGTTTAAAATTTCTTCGAAAACTTTTACTTAGATTCTCTACACTTCAGTCGACTTAAACCCAATCCTGATTATGAAACTCTTTTGATGCGATCTTAACTACTATCTTATAACGATTTCCTCACATCCATCTTTTGCTCTTCTATTTCACCTAACTACTCTACTTTCCTCAGGCAACGAACTTTTTAAAATCTTATTCCTAAGTCTCTAGTTCCAATGTCACCTCCTTTAATGTATTTTGAAACGGTCATTGATACACACTTTTAAAATATGTTCCTAAGTTAAATAGGACTTCAAAATACTGTGTGTTAGTTTTATAATCATTTTCTTCAAACATTTCAAGAAAAGAAAATTTTCTGTTTTCTTTTTACAAGCCTGTTTTTCATTTGCAAAACGAGCACTACGACACTATGCCCATATTACTCTTCACATATTATTCGACTGATCACATTTTACGTTTTACCGTATGCTCGCTATTCTACATAGATTACAACGATGTTATTTTTTTTCCTCACATATCCTTATCTTCCTAACTATTTAATTATTCTTAGATATTTTGTGTCACCCATCCAAACTACTCGCTTATCCATACCACCTCCGGAGCCGTCCATCACAGCATTAATTCATTACATCTTTCAACTCTGAATTCAACACTATTGATTAGTTTTCGCATTGGTGCTTATGAGTGCTTATGTCAGCTTTAATATAAGTATAATGGGACCATTAGCGGTGATTGTAGTTTTGTTGTTGTGCATGTGTATAGATAGTGGGGTGGGCCAGTGCGTGTGAATCTCTATGTACCACTTAGGTCTACATGTGTTTTCCCTTAATATGTTAGTATGGTGTGATGATCTATTATGTCGTGTGTGCATGTACGTGCGGTAAATTATGATAGGTATGTATTCAGACGAGTGTAGAGTAGTAAGTGTTATATTTATATTTAGGCGAGTGATTAGCTATACCACTATAGGAATACCTGGGCGTATTAGATTTAATATTGGTTAGTTACGAGGAGTATAGGTATCTTGGCCGTACTTGTTAATGGTTGTAATTGTATGCTAGTACAGTGATGTACAAGTTAGGTGTAATGATAATAAGTGTATGTATAGTTGTGTGTGCAGATGTATTATGTGATTTATATGTTGGTATGTGTGGCGTGTGCTCGTGCGTGTATGCGTATGTGGTTAGTTATAGGTATATATATGGTATGAATAAGTGTGTTTCATGTATAGTAAGATTGTAATATTACCCTTACGGGATGATGTGTGAGCATGTGTATACCAGGAGGTATGCATGGCAGTATGGTTGTGACTACGTATATGTGAATGTATGAAATAGTATACTAGCCATATGTAAATTTTGGTTGTGTGTACTGGTGTGTGTTTTTGTTCTATATAGATACGAGATGGGCGAGTAGTAGCGTGAGTATGTATATGCGTGGAAAATGGACGTATGTATAGGTATTTGAAAGTGTGTGCTATATGATTAAGTGTGTGTATATGGATGTATATGGTTTCTTTATAAGGTATGTGTGTCCAGGATAGAACGACTTTAGTGTCTAAGTCCCCCACCTTTACGTCGGCCTATTTAAGGAAGTCAGAAGACGGGCTCGATCTTAAGGTGGGTAGATTACGATGACCCTAGTGCTAGGAGTAAGGCTTGTATAAAACTGTGTGTGGTATAATGTATTACGTGCATGTATATACGTGTAGTGATTTGTATTATTGTGTGTATATATATGGTGATATGCGGTATGTAAAAGTGGTTGTACGATTGAAGTGTTAATTGACTAAGGATGATTGTATTTTGCATTAGTGGTATATCTAAGTGACATGTAGTACTATATCGTTATAAATGACGAGTGTATAAGATATAGGGTATTACTTTGTGTATTTGTAATAATGTGGGTGTGCAGGGTGATGGCACACTTACAACTAGTAAATTGATGTGGTGGTGCAGTATAGTGTTGCAATTCACCCGAGTATAATATTGGTTGGATTATAAAAGTAGGGTGATACTATATATTAAGCATGTTATGTTAACACATAATTAGTAATGTGTGTGTGTGTTGTTACTACTAGCATGGACGTTGATTAGTCTTATCAGTGGTAATGCTATTGGTGTTGATGTGGGTATTAGAAATACTATTTGGATGTGATATGATGGTTGTTTAGGCCGTGTATACGTTAGAAGAAGAGATGCGAGCGCAACCCTTACGTTTTCCCGGTACCTTAGCCGATATGATTCCGAGGGCGGAATTGTTTTTAAGGTTGGTAGGATGTAATGACCGGTTTTTAATGTTAGGTATTTCCCTCGTGTATTATTTTTCCCGTATCTGTTATTAGACGTTTTGTTCCCGTACCCGTATACAATTCTATTTTTCAAACTTATCTTTTATCATCTCTAATAATTATTTTAATGCCTCTTCTTAAAAACTAGTTTTAAATTTTCACAATTCAAAATTCAAATTCGATTTTAAACTTTTTGTAAATGTTTGAAAAGCTTTCCTTATTAGACCCATTTTAAAACCTATTGAATAGCCCTAATTCCCCTAATTAAACTTATTGATTATTAATACTATTAAAGAGAATTTCAAATCCTATTTCCTAATATAACTTTAGTCCTTTTCGGACCCTAGGTTAAACCCTACACCTAATACTCACAGCACACCCACGTTATTTCTCTTGGCCGAAATCAACGCACACACACTCTGTTTCAATCACACAATTATTTTATAAATAACCTATGACCAATATGAACTATAGGCTAATAGCCCTTCCACAGACCTAACCCAAAAAAAAAGAAAAAAAAGGAAAACTATTCACGTGAGCCTTACTTTACACAACTCAATATTTTTATAAACCATAGGCCCCATTTCCCAATGCCCAGCCTACAAGGGAACTTAAGTAAAGCCCTAAAAGCTATAGCTAACTGCAGCCCCTACTTCTATATGATAATAACCCTAAGTCTTTTTCCCTACACCTTCATACGCAGCATCACCCTATTCTTATATCAACAGGCCCCTAAGGCTATAACCTGATACCCATTATTCTATAATAAAACCCTAGTTTATCTAACCCTAGAGGGCTCATGCACAGCCGCCCTACCCTCTACTTCTCCTTCTCCCTCCAGCAACAGCATGATCTCATCTCCCCGAGTCCATCTTCCCCACGACACAAACCCCGGCGGCCTCCTTTTCTTCTTCCTCGCCCACGGAGAGAACCCAGCCCCTCGCCAACACACCCGCAGCCGCGCCAGGCTCTCTCCAAACAACACACGCCGCATCCCCTCCTTCTACACGCGATCACCCCGCCCACTCGCAAACCCCTCCTCCTTCAGCTGCGAGGACGACGCCGTACATCCCCTACTCGCGGCCTCTGTCATCCCTCAGCCCGGGGCACCGATCAGCCTCTCCACGAAACCCTCCGCCTGCAACCACGACCCCCGGCGCCTCTGTCGCCATCCGGCCATCACCCAGGTCGCCCAGCTTCATACCCCGCCGGACCTCTCTCCTCGCAGCCTGCAACGCTCTCCGCGATACAGCGCCGAACACCTCCTTCCACCTCCAGGCCGCGGCCTCCTCCTTCACCCCGCCACTCCTCGCTGCTACACACCCCTCCGGCGCTTCCTCGTCACAGCTTTGCAAACACCGACTGCAGTCCCGTCGGAAGCCGCAAAGCCGCGCTCCGTCGCCTCCCTCCGTCTTCCGACGCTCAGGGGCCTCGACCGTCACTCGACGTGACGCCGCCACTCGACGTCGAACCCCCGCTGTTGCCGTCGCCGCCCAGACACCAACAATTTATGACATCGTGAAATCGTGCGCCTCGAAGGCGGTATCGTGATATCGTGATGTCGTGTGAGTCGACTAGGCCGGCTCGTGTTCCGGCAAAACTTTTGGGTGGGGTTAGGGTTGAGCGGCCACTGGGCGTATGAAAGGTACTCTCCTCAAGAGCACCACCCGACGCGGTGGGTTAGTGTCAATCACGGTAAGCCCCCGTGAGAGGAACGACCTTCTCATCACGACCTAAAGGCGAGAACCCTAGATTAGAATGCTAACTCTTGACATGAAAACTTGCAACGCTAACTTGGTCATCCTGATGATTGAAATGCTAATGGACTCGGAGGAAATCTTAACTTTATTCTTGCAACTGTTTAGAACTGCATGTCAGGGATGTTGTTTCCGTTCAATATATTTGCTAATATTAAATTGCTGCAGTCATTTCTTTTAACTATTAAATGCTTCTTAAAATCATATTATTTGTACATCTTGCCTTGGGATGCTAATCTTTCCTTGCAGACCTTGCTGACATACATTCATTGTTTATGGATGTATGTCAGATTCAGCGCTTGAGTACCCGGAGGATTCGTACGTGACGCCTGGCTCGGAGAGCCAGAGTTGGTCGTAGACGCTGAGCCGCTTTCTGCGGAAGACTAGGGCCTTCGTCACTGCTTGAGTTTTAGTTTAGTTCCTTGTAGTAGGATTAGTGTGTTGTTGTAGTTCTTTTTGGCCCTGCTGTGGCTTGTCTTGTAATTTCATGTACGCATTATATATCTGGATGTGGCATTTACCTTTGAATGTTCTGATTGTTCAGATACGCAAATGCAAGGACCTCTTCTGTGTTTTTATCACAGACGCTTATTGGACTTGAGCTTCACCGCTCCAGTTCAAGCGGGCCATGTAACGCTCTCGCTTCCGGTGTCTTTTGTGAAGCGGGGCGTTACAGCATGTAAGTGTGATGATTAAAATTGAAGCACATAAGGAGAACTTTTAAGAGATTCAACCATAACCCATCCACATTTTCCATGTAACATCACATCACCTAAGATTGATTTTCCCCATCTCATTAAAAATGAGTTAAAGATACCGCACCCAAAAATATAGCTTATGAGGGCTCTTAGATGTGGGGTGCCATTACTTGACGAGTAAAAACACCAACGCTAAAGTTTACCCATAAAGCTTATGTTGGATACTTGTGGGTAATATCATTGCCAAGGATTGTATCCATTTTTCATACGGAGCAATTATCCCTCTCTTTCATTTTTATACTAATAAACTCAATTCTTTTGTGCTCAATTTTTATCTGTGGCAAGATATATCATATCCCTTAGATTTTCAGTTAAGTTTTCCTCCTACATTCACATTCCAATATTTCATAAAAGATGTCTCTAAATGTGCAACAATATTTAATATATATGGAAGTGAAGGTGTAGGTGTAGAAATCAAGTTATGCAAGTCATTGAACATGTCATGAATATTTAGCAAGTTGAACATGCACATGTAGCAATAGTAATAATACAACAATTTCTACATGGATATGAATATCATTCACTACTACAACTTTAGAGATTCAAAAGAAAGATACACAATTAGCACCAATTTTTTTATTTTTTTATTTTTTATTTTTGTTTTGTTTTTGTTTATAAAGAATGAAAGAAACCATGAAATACTAGCACACAAACCAAAAAAAATCATGCACACATAACAAAGCAAGTACTAGCACACAAACAAGAAAAAGTTCAAGCACACATGAAAACATGAAATCTCGTACTAATTTTTATCAATAATACCAAGCTCAAGACGAAGACGAAAAAAGCGATCCTCAGCTAAAGGTTTGGTGAAAATGTCTGCAAGTTGTGATTCCGTGGAAACAAACTCTACAGACACATCCTCTTTAGTGTGGTGATCTCTGAGAAAATTATGTCTTACGTCAATATGTTTAGTACGAGAGTGGTGAGCGGGATTATTAGAGAGATCCATGTCACTCTTGCTATCACATCTAAGATGGACTCTTTTAAGAGCTAGTCTGTAGTCAGATAATGTTTGCATCATCCACAATACTTGAGCACAGCAACTGCCTAAGGAAATATACTCTGCTTCAGTAGTGGATACTGTTGGATCTTGATCTAAGCCTAGAGGGGGGTGAATATGCTATTAAAAATTCTCGTGCAATCCACGAGCAATCACACGCAGTTATAACAGATTCAGAGTAAATAAAAATCAATCACAGATGCACAGCAGATTTACACTGGTTCGGTCATCACCACGACCTACGTCCAGCCCCCGAAAGCAAATATTATATTAATAGTGTACATGCACAACCTTAATAGCTAGAAAACCAACGTCTCTACACTCACCAGGCTCAGTACCCCACTCACCGTGTTCAACACTATCAATCCTAATATATACTCTCACTTGACGACACACGTCAAGTTCCTCTTGTCTAGACCACCACTAGACAAGACCCCAAAATGTCACAAGTAAAGCGGTGAAGTTTTCCCTACGGAGATCAAACAGTACTACACAAAAATAATAATAATAATTTAGAAATCTCATTTTTGTGTAGCCGTCGTCGTCTCCGTCAATCTGCACGGATCGGCTCTCGTCTGGCAAGAAGTAGATGTCTCCTCTCTCGTGTCGGTAACTCAGGTAGCGGCTAGCTCCTCCAATGATGTTACAGCTTTGGCAAGCTTTGAAAGTTGCGGCACTTAGTAGTTGTGGCCTACTTGGTTGCTTGCTAGGATGAAGTAGCAGTTGGTTGCTTCAAGGGATATTGCGTCAATGATCAATTGCAAGGGTGTTGATGCATGTGAAGTTCTGTCTGCCCCTTGCACCCCTTTGAAGTTGGTGAGACCTGCTGCATTGGAAATTGGTTGGCACCCTCCTGTGATGCGGGAGTAAAGGAAGTCGGTAAGAAGTCAGGTTGTAGCTTTGATGAGTCAACAATTGCGGCTGGTGCACTGTTGAAGGAGTTGTAGATTTCGGCTCCTTGAAACTCCCTTGACCTAGTAGTCAATTTATACGGCTTGGTGATGTCAAGGGGATGAGCTATTGACCTGATAGTCAAATATAGTTGCTTGTGGTCTTGATTCGGATGGAGAAGCACTTTGCTTGGAGTTATGGCATGTCCCTCTAGGATTGCATGAAGAAGTCAATAATGTCGGCTATGGCTTGATGATGGAGAGAGCTTGATAGACAGATTGCAGCAATGGAGATAGCTAGGTGTTCTTTTGGCCTGGGAATATTTAGCATTGGGGGATTTTTGGCTTGCGGCTATGTGGTTCAAACCCTAAGGAGTATTTCGGAAAGAACAAGGATATGAAGCTTGGGAATTTTATGTTGGACGCAATTCTTTTTTGTATGCCGCAATTTTTCTTCTCTCAAAGCTAGGGGTTTATATAGGAGAGCTTAGAGATGTTTGGCTCATAGGGAATCCCTAGATTTTGGGAGATTTGAATTTGAATTCATCTCCAAATGCAATGCAGATAGGATTTGGAATTTGAATTGGATATGAAGTTTGAAATAGATTTGGATTCATCCCACTAATTGATTTGATTCAATCCCCTTTTTATGAACAAAGATTCTCCCCAATTGGACTTGGTCCAATATTTGTAGCTATAATCTTCATCTCTTTGACCAAGTCCCACTTGCTAAGTGTATAGAAAATTCTCCATCTTCCAACTTGCTATATGTGTAGCAATTCCTCCATCAAATTGACCAAGTCGTCTATTTGAAGATTTACAAGCGTGCCACTCCTGAAAACACTTAGCACACACATTGGAACGTTCACACACGTTTATCATCAAACACGAAGTCAATGATCGTTGTATCCAACATACGTTGTATCCAACAATCTCCCCATTTTGATGATGACAAACTATTATAAGATTTGCACTAACGTTCCAAATAATACATCGTGACGTGTGTGTGTGTGTGTGTGTGTGTGTGTGTGTGTGTGTGTGTGTGTGTGTGTGTGTGTGTGTGTGTGTGTGTGTGTGTGTGTGTGTGTGTGAAGTGTGATAATGGGAGGATGTATGCAACAATATACCACTTGATGTACAAGCATAAAAGCATGCAATAATGTGATACAAATAAGCATGTGAAGTGTGATAATGGGAGGATGTATGCAACAATATACCACTTGATGTACAAGCATAAAAGCATGCAATAATGTGATACAAATAAGCATGGCATGCTCCCCCTATTTTCATGCTCCCCTTTGAACATATATTCCTTACACCAATATTCATATAGCACCTATAAGCATTAATGCACCAAATCTTCAATATTTTCTCCCCTTTTGTTATCATCAAAAGTGTATAAACAAAGTCTAGTTCATGGCACATGCAAAGATAAAGTATTATAAATTACAACTAGCAGTTGCATATTTTTTCTTAAAATAAGCACTTCAAATTTAATGAAAAGTGTAACGTAGACTTCTACACCATCGTGTAAGTGTGATGATTAAATAAGTGAAGCACAAAGAGAGAAATTTTCATAAAACTCAACCAAACCCAAACCACATTTTCCAATAAACATTAAATCACCTAGGATTGATTTTTCCCATCTTATTAAAAATGAGTTCAAGGTACCACACCCCAAAACATAGCCTATAAGGACACTTAGATGTGGGGATGGCATTGCTTAACGAGTATAATGATGGGAAATCGAATCCCACCCCTAAGTAGTTTTGATGATGGGCACACCAAATGATGTTAGTGTACTAATAACACTATATTTAAGATGTGCAGGTTGTGCGATCAATAGCTTTACGCATACTCCAAAGAAGGTCAACCACACTCAGAAGACAGATACAAATTTGATAGCTCTACGTCAAGCACAAGCATAGCTCAAAATTAAAGCTCATACAGGTGCTCAAGCTTAATGTTAGAGGAGCTCAAATTCAAGAGAAGCATGTATCTACATCAACATCTGATCGGCTTCAAGAAGTTCTCGTCTAAGTCTAGAATGTGAGTTGGTCTCATTAGGATTATGTTAAAGCCAAGTATTATTGCACACACACAAAATGTTTTTGAAACAAAAACGTTTTAAATCATTTTTAAACGCTTTGACAGCATTAGCTAGTTGATCTTATCTTCGTAGTCAACCTCCAAACACCCAGGAGTTGATTACACATTTCCTAGCTTAGTTTCAGTGCAAAAGTTCTCTGGGAGTCGACTACCAAAGGAGGGAGTCGACTACCAGCTGTCAGCAGATTTTCAATGAAATCTCTTTGGGAGTCGACTACCTCATAATACGAGTCGACTACCAGCTATCGTTTTCTTCTGCGATTCTGCTTCCCGATTTCACTCTACTTCCTTTTTTGATTGGACTGAAAGTCAATCATTTTGAATTTTGAAATCACCTCTGAAAATCTATAAATGGAGCCCCTAAGAGCTTATTTTACATAACCAATATCTCTATTTTCATTGAGCTAAAATTCTGTTCTAAAGATCTCTCATTTGCCCTTACCGCTCTTAAAGTTACAGCCAAATTTCTGGTTTGGATTTCTGATCCCAGTTCTCATTCAGACATTCTTTTGAGATCTGTTTTATAGTTTGGCTATTTTATTTTGTTTTTCAAAATTCCTTATTCCTAATTTTTCATTCTTGAAAGCATTTTGAAAACCAGAGATCTAGATCACAACGAATCATTTCAGATTCTTTGTGTGATCTAAATATCCATTTAAATTCTTTTAGCCACGTAACGCACAATTGCAATATTTATCTTGGCTATAGAATTTCGGGTGTAAACCAATCTCCACCAATATTGTGGTGAATTGAAACTTTGTTCTTTGTGGTTTCCCCTTGGTGTTAAGGGACGGTGTAAATCCTAGACAAGTCTAGGTGGTTGGAAAATCCTAGTTAAGGTTGGGTCGTTGGAAATCCTAACAAGTGGAGTTAGGTAATTGTATTGCCAAGGCAATAGTGGATTAAATCTCGTACCGGATTGATCGGGGATTGGACGTACCCAGGTTGCGGGGAATCGGGATAAAAATCGCTTGTCTCTGCGTTTGCTTTTCGGTGATTGTCTATATTCTTTGTACAAGCATTTTTTATTCATTTGTTAATATCATATCTTTGTAATTCTTCATTTATTATTACAAAGATCACTTTTTTAATTCCGATGTGTAATAATTCTCTTTGTGTATAAAGATTTATTTGCTTGTAACTTATTCTTTCAAAAATTAACTTGTTGATTAAGAACCAAACGTAGATCACTCTACCTGGTTTCTTAGGCAACATTAGAAGTGTTATAATTGTGCTATTATTAATGATCAAAAAAAGGTTTACTATTTGTACAACAGTATTTAACCCCCCGTCTAGTGTTGTTTGCCATCCACAAGATCCAACACTTGGTATCAGAGCAAGGCTTTAAAAGACGATAGCATCAACATCCTTCCACTCTGAAGGACTCAACACCATGCGACCACCGTTGTTCAATGGAACAAACTACGCAAGCTGGAAGATACGCATAAAGACTTATTTAGAGTCACTAGACTTTGAAGCATGGATCGTCACCAAGGATCCATACAAAACACCCATTGAAGTCGACACCGAAAATTGGTCTGTCGGTGAAAAGAAGAAAGCCAACCTCAATGCCAAAGCCATGAATGCACTATTCTGTGCTGTGACAGGTAATGAGTTCAATCTGTCTCTCAATGTGAGACGGCACATCATATCTGGCATACTCTTTAGGTAAGTCACGAAGGAACCAAGAAGGTAAAAGAATCTCGAATTAACATTTTACATTCTAAATTTGAATCTTTTAAAATGAAAGAAGGAGAGAGTATTACCGAGGTGAATACTCGCTTTACTAACATCACAAACGAGCTTGTAGGTCTAGGCAAAAAGCTATCTGAATATGATCAGGTAATGAAGATATTAAGATCTCTTAGACCCGAATGGAAAGGGAAGACAACGACCATTCTATAAGCTCATAACTTAAAATACCTCACCATTAAAGAACTGATGGGAAATCTCATGGCATATGAGATAGAGCTTGAGGAAGACAAGAAGATAGAAGAAACCCCGAAGAAAAAGAACCTTGCATTCAAAGCACAAGAAGAAGACTCTGACTACACCGACAAAGAAGATCATATTGCCTTTGTCTCGAAAAACTTCAAAGACTTCATGACAAGTAAGTATGGTAAACGATCATTTCGTCCTACTAACAGCATTATTTGTTTTGGTTGCAACAAACCAGTGCATGTAAAAAGAGACTGTCCCTTGGAGAAGAACAACCGAGACATCAAAGGTCGTGGAAAAAGCAGAGAGAACAATGAGAGACGGAACGATAGAAGGAATAAGCTTCGACGACCAAGGAAGGAAGCATATGCAGCCTTCGATCATAGCGATGATTCTACCTCCAACAAATCATCATCAGATGACAAAGAAGATAGAAGAGAAACAGCTCATATGTGTTTCTTGGCCTCCACATCGTCACAGGTAAGTTCATTGCATGATTCATCATTTAGTGAAAATGATTCATCATCAGGTATTGATGAAGATATGGATTATAGAGGAGCATATAAGGAGCTTTGCTCAATGCATGAAAAGCTCATTAAAGAACATAGAAGAACACTTAAATTAGTTAAAAAGAATGCAAAAGAAAAGGAAGAGCTTATTAAAGAAAATACTGTTTTAAAAGAAAAAAATGATTTTTTTAGAAAAGGATATTTTATCCATGAATGTGAAAATCGAAAGTTTGGATAATCTTCTCGTGTATGTTAAAGACAAATATGATTCTACGATGAAGATTGTTGAAAACTTCAATAAAGGGAAGGGAATGTTAGATTGCTTATTAAATAGTCAAAAAGCATCATCTAGCAAGATCGGACTTGGTTATGATTCTAATCACAACAAGAAAAGGATTAAGCATAATAGGATGCATCATACTAACCAAAGTTTTCTGAGCATATGGGTTCCAAAGGACTTGACGGATCAAAAGCGAGAAAGGTATGCAGTTGATTTTGTTCAGAAAGTTCATTTGAACAAGAATTACAAATATATCTCTATTGAAGGAACTAAACCTTATTGGGTTTGGTTTCCTAAAGGCTAACCTCTTGGATTCAATGAATAAAGAGTACCATAAACAATCATATTTTCAAGTACTCTAGACCAAGGAGGAGGAACAGAATATCCTATCAACGCTTTGCGAGGAGAATATAATTACTTCGCAAAACTCAATTATATGAATGATAAAATGTTTATTTAAATTTTTTTTGCCTCATATAAATGCTTGTATATGATGATTATGTTTACTTGTGAAGGATTTTTGGCCAAACACTCAAATCATTGTGTCAAACCCCCTCGAGATGAGAAAACTGCTCAACCCAACAGGAAGTCGACTACCACCCCTAGGGAGTCGACTACCAGAGTGTAGTTCCGAAAATCTGTGTTTTATTTTCTGATTTTTTTCTAACTCATATTGTGTTTCAATGAGCTTAGTGGGTTCATATCCAAAGAATGACTTAAACCCACTAAGAGAATTGATCTCAACCCTTCACCCTCTTGATCCAAAGGCTACACTTCATCACCTCTCTTCATCCAAAGCATAACACCCTCAACCCATGCCCTAAGGTAGCTGACTACCTCCTTGCCTTCATCTCTTTGAAATTTTTTTTAAGTTCTTGATTTCTCTTGCTAGGAATTTTCATTCCTTCATCTTCTTTCAAAGAGAATTTCAAAGATCAAGGTATAATCTCTATCTCCTATCTTGAATACTTCATTTTGCTTCTTTGAAATTCTTCATACTTTAGTTTACTATCAACATGCCTTTTAAGAAAGTGATTGGAAAGAGGAGGAAGATCAATGACCCCTCTCTAAGTAAGAGAGATCATTGAACCATATCCCTTTAAATCAACTAGTTATGATAAGTTTATCAATATCACCAGAAGGCAAATTCTCCATGAGAGATTTGTCAAACTTGAGGATGTTGAAAACTACAGAATTGATAGTATTCTAGAGTTCCAAAATCTATCTAATCTGTTTTCATCTGATAATACGTATCTCTGCTATCCACGACTTGTCCACTTATTTTATGCTAACATAGACACCGATCTTGCTAAATTTTGTTTCATCACCAAAGTCCTTGACACCAAGCTTGCTATTACCGTTAAATCATTAGGACGGGCTTTAGGAATTCCTTTTACAAGAAAACTGCTAGATGAGATCGATATGACTAATGGGGATACATTGGATAAAATGTACTTGCCTGGAAAAATTTTCTTAACTAAACTACCGTGTGGGGATCTTCGTTATCCCGGTAGAATTCTGGCAAATATTTTAACATACAATATAACCCAAAAGTCTGGCAGTCACTTTGTTCTGTCTGAGAAACTAGCTAAGTGCATCTATGCTATGCTTGGAAATATTCGAGTCAATTGTTCCAGAGTTATCATGGACTCAATTCTTTCATTGCTGCTTCCAATAGACTTGCATCCTCTCTAGCTCATAATCACTTTCTCTACATCCTCTTCAATGCATATGACATTCCTTTGGATAATGAAATTGAGGTTCTGGAACATGCACATGTGTTTGATGCGCATGCACTCGGTCGAATGGGTCTTCACATAGACCTCGATCAAAATGTTCCAGAAGGGAAGCTAGTCAGAGAAGCTAGCTCAACCTCAAGGAGGAAAGGTAAGAAACGTGTTGTTGTAGATTCGGATGATGAAGAGAATGAAAGTGATGAAGAAGAAGAAGCGCCACCCGAGGATGTGCCTGATTACATCGTTTAGCTTCAAGACATGCTCTTGAAGAAAATTAAGAATCTAAAGATTTCTCAAGAGAAAGGCTTTGATAAGCTCAACCAGAAGGTAGCTAACTTGAAGGAATTTGTGGCCCAAAGCAATGAAATGACCGAGAAGACTTTTGGTATGCTCCTTGATGAGATCAAGGAGCTGAAGAAGGAGAAAAAGAACGGCAGATCTTCTTAAATCTGTTTGGTTATTGGTAGAAAACAATGCCTTTTGAAAACAATGTGTTTTGGTTTGTAATAACTCTTACTATGGTGTGATGACTTGAACTTATGGTACAATGCTTATGCTTATGTTTTGACATGCTTTAATCATTGATATATCATTCATATCATCTAATCTTGATCTACTAACCTTGTTTTGCAAATATATACGTTTATTTGAAAATTTTGTTTTCTCCTACACATGATATATGCTTGGTTTGATTGTTGAAAAAGCTTTGATGTTAATGCTTAAAGAATTCTATAAATTGTGATTCTATTATTGTCATCTTTTTGATTGATGACAAGGGGCGAAAATTAGTAAAGGCAAAAACTTGGAAATGAATAAATTGCTATATATTAACCGGCTTTGATGCAGGGGAGTACCTCATCTAAGCATGGGGAGTAAGTTATCTTACTTAAGTTATCTTACTTGGTATCTTATTGAGTTATTCATTTTATGTTTCATTTGGGTGTCATCATCAAAAAAGGGGAGAGTGATGGGAAATCGAATCCCACCCCTAAGTAGTTTTGATGATAAGCACACCAAATGATGTTAGTGTACCAATAACACTATATCTAAGATGTGTGGGTTGTGCGATCGATAGCTTTACGCATACTCCGAAGAAGCTCAACCACACTCACAAGACGGAGACAAATTTGATAGCTCTACATCAAGCACAAGCATAGCTCAATATTGAAGCTCATGCAGGTGTTCAAGCTTAATATTAGAGGAGCTCAAATTCAAGAGAAGCACATATCTACATCAACATCTGATCGGCTTCCAGAAGTTCTCGTCTAAGTCTAGTGTGTGAGTTGGTCTCATTGGGATTATGTTAAAGCCAAGTATTATTGCACACACACAAAATGTTTTCGAAACAAAAACATATTAAATCATTTTTAAACTCTTTGAGAGCATTAGCTAGTTGATCTTATCTTTGTAGTCAACCTCCAAACACCCAGGAGTTGATTTCACATTCCCTAGCTTAGTTTCAGTGAAAAAGTGCGCTGGGAGTCGACTACCAAAGGAGAGAGTCGACTACTAGCTGTGAGCAGCTTTTCAATGAAATCTCTCTGGGAGTTGACTACCTCATAATGGGAGTCGACTACCTCATAATGGGAGTCGACTACCAGCTGTCGTTTTCTTCTGCGATTCTGCTTCCCGATTTCACTCTACTTCCTTTTTTGATTGGACTGAAAGTCAATCATTTTGAATTTTGAAATCACCTCTAAAAATCTATAAATGGAGCCCCTAAGAGCTCATTTTACATAACCAATATCTCTATTTTCATTGAGCTAAAATTCTGTTCTAAAGATCTCTCATTTGCCCTTACCGCTCTTAAAGTTATAGCCAAATTTCTGGTTTGAATTTCTGATCTCAGTTCTTATTCTGAAATTCTTTTAAGATCCGTTTTATAGTTTGGCTATTTTATTTTATTTTTCAAAATTCCTTATTCCTTATTTTTCATTCTTGAAAGGATTTTGAAAACCGGAGATATAGATCACAACGAATCATTTCATATTCTTTGTGTGATCTAAATATCCATTTAAATTCTTTTAGCCACGTAACGCACAATTGCAATATTTATCTTGGCGATAGAATTTCAGGTGTAAACCAATCTCCACCAATATTGTGGTGAATTGGAACATTGTTCTTTGTGGTTTCCCCTTGGTGTTAAGGGACGGTGTAAATCCTAGACAAGTCTAGGTGGTTGGAAAATCCTAGTTAAGGCTGGGTCGTTGAAAATCCTAACAAGTGGAGTTAGGTAATTGTATTGCCAAGGCAACAGTGGATTAAATTTCGTACCGGATTGGTCGGGGACTGGATGTACCCAGGTTGCAGGGAACCGGGATAAAAATCGTGTGTCTCTGCGTTTGCTTTTCTGTGATTGTCTATATTCTTTGTACAAGCATTTTTTATTCATTTGTTAATATTATTTCTTTGGAACTCTTCATTTATTATTACAAAGATCATTCTTTTAATTCCGCTATGTAATAATTCTTGTTTACGGGTGTTTTCTCACCGCAGCTCGTTGACCGTCAGCTGTGTGGTCAACGTGGTCAAGGGGCCGACTTGGGGGTCCCTTGGGTTCGCCGAGCCCTCTTGTTCTCGGTGTTGGAGAGCTGAGGGGAAGCCTCGGCTCAGTGGGTCGTGCTCGGCCTCGGCTGGGTCGCGCTCGGCCTCGGTCGGATCCGCGTCGAGGGGTAGCATCGGCGCCTTGCAAGGGGGATGATGCCTGAGCAGCCGTCCACTTGACGACTGCGATGGGGGTAGCCGACCGACGCTGAGGGGTAGCCTCGGCGCCTCAGATGTCTTCTTCCTAGACAAATGAGGAAACTCGTCAGGGAGGCCGGACCTAGGTTCCGGCCAAATCCCCTCCGATGCCTAGGTTAGATCAAGGTCTGAAAGGATACTCGGCGGGGGAGATCCGGCTTACAAGGAAGCCGGAACGTCAACCCAGGCGATGCGAGTAAAGGGGGTGGGAGGAAATGGAGTGGCGAAGGCCTAGGTCGTTGATGGAGTACCTCTCTTTTGATTACCTGAGTTCCGATCCCTTTCTTCGTCGTCCTGGCCTTCCTCTTATATGGTCTTTCATGATTGCCCCACGTCCTGCCTCCTCTCACGTCCCCACGATCCGCCCTTGCCTCCTCCCACTCGCGCGTCGTGGAGGGGTGGCCCATTAACGGATCCGTTAATGGCCATCATGGGATCGCGGATTCAGAGGGGCGGTTAATCCGGCCGAATGGGGGCTAGTCGGGTGCCCCGAGAGCGAAGTGGCTGGGCCTTTAGCCCCGTCCGTGGACCCCCAAAGGGCGGGCCCGTCTTCTCTAGTAGGCCTCTCCTTTGAGGTCGGGCCGCGAGCAGTTGTAATTCGGGCTCGTTGATATTAGTCGTAACAATTTCCCCCATCACCCGGACAGTTTGGTTTCCGTCGGTTCAGTTCGGGTGATGTGACTCTTTCATGATCCGACAGGTGCGTCAGTCGAGGTTCCGTCATTAAATGTGTGTCATTATTTCCGCTCCGTTTGAACTTCCGTTGGTGCAGTTTTCGAAGCATCACCGCCGTTTTGATGTCACCACTCGCTCTCCCTTGACAGTTCAGATCCCACCATTGTCCTTTATATATACGTTCCAATCCCTCAGGCTTCAACTCTTTCGTGCTCATTCCTTCTTGATCTCCGCTCCGCCAGCTTCTTCTTCCCGACATTTGTCTTCTTTCCAGCTCTTTTATCAAGGTAATTTTTCCACTCTTTAACTCGAGCTTATGGCCATGCTTAGAATAGGTGATACACGTCCTATCGGACCAACGCCTGGTCCCGATCGTTCCCATCCTTCGAGGCTCAAAGCTCCTTCGCCGCCCCCGGGGGTCCCGGATAAAGGGAAAGGAGAACTTTTTCCGGATCCCGTTGGGGACGATGTGGCCTCGTCTTCTGAGTGATTAGGCATCCCTCCATTGATCCTCCGGTCGTCATATATGGCCCCTTTCTTAGTCACCAGGGAAATACGAGAGAGGTACCTATGTCATCCCTATGACGTCTGGGTTCCCTTTGGAGACGAGAGGATCTGCTTCCCGCGTAGTAACGAGGTCGGCATCTACGTCGAGATGTTCCATCTGGGGCTTCGCTTCCCCCTCCACCCTTTTATTATTCAATTCACAGACTCCTTGAAATTCGTACTGTGCCAGCTGACACCATCCTCTGTCACGGTGCTGACTGGGTTCATTACGCTTTGTATCACTCACGGCCTGGAGCTGTCTCTCCCCCTCCTCTTTCACTTTTACCGGATCCAGTCGGTCGGCCTCGGATCTTGGCTGCACCTCCGAGCCCGTGCGGGGCGAGTGTGCCTGCTCGGTCTGCCCCCTTGGTCGGGGAACTGGGACTCTAGCTTTGTCTTTGTTGTCTTTCCCCAGACCTCAGTGATCTTGACAGGTTGGGGGAGTTCGCAACAAACTGACATGGCAGCAACCTTATCCGAGGTCGAGCGGGCCGCGGCCCGCCTCCTATCGTCACTTTCTCTTGAGGAGAGGTCGGTCTGGCATTTGCTGGATGACATGCTTCTTAAGTGCACTCTGTGGTCCCCCGGTTAGTTGTCTCCCTTCCTTCCGTTTAACCTCTGGCTCACCCTGATTTTTCTTCCTCTCGCAGGGATGGCTGGCTGTGAATTCACCCACGATGTCGACGAGCTTATTCGGCTGGGATCTCGTCAGGGCCATGGGAGTTCTTCCAGACGGGCGCCCCACCGCTCTGTGGATGAAGAGTTGTGTTGGTCCGAGCCTCCTTCAGGGAGGATTGAGGCCAAGTCTCCCCCACGGGTCGCCTCGGGTCCCCCCGGAGGAGGAGTCACTGGGGTCGACCCCCTCCCTATTGAGGGTTCCGGATCGGCTCCTCAGCCGTCCACGGGCGGGAGTCGCAAATGCTCTCCCCCCGTTACCGCTGACCCCAACGGGAAGAAGTCACGGAAGAAAGGCGGGTGCGCTGTTTCTCCGGCTCCTACCGTCGTGCCGACGGATCCCGGCAAGGCGATCGCGCCGGCCGTTGCGGCCGACCCAGCCGCCCATGCCGTCGATATTCCCTCGGCCACCCCTTCGGCCTCGGGGGTTGTCTACATCCTGCCAAGCGCCTCAGCGGGCCTCGCCAATCCCCCTGGGGGTTTGGTGCCCCTTGATGTGGCCTTGGCGAGCCGGCCGGTGGTGGACTCCGTCCCTCCGGGGGACCGTTCCTTCCTGGAGTTGTCCCCCGTGGACATACTGTCGGATTTTCTGGTCGGTCACCTCCGACAGGTTCGAATTCCTGCCATTTTCGGACAGTTGTCTTGCCCTTTTATCTTCCTTGGTATAATCCACATCTCTTTCGTTTGCAGGCCACCGCGATGGCTGTTGAGGTGCAGCGCCGGGCGACCCAGTTGAGAAGCCTCGAGGATTCCCTAAATCGGGAACGCGCCCGGGCTGGGGAGGCTGACGTAGCCCTTCAGGGTGCCCGCATGGAAGCTCGGCAGTAACACCGTCGTGCCGACGAACTCGAGTCTTAAGTACCTGACATTTTCGGACAGTTGTCTTGCCCTTTTATCTTCCTTGGTATAATCCACCTCCCTTTCTTTTGCAGGCACCGTGATGGCTATTGAGGCGCAGCGCCAGGCGACCCAGTTGAGAAGCCTCGAGGATTCCCTAAATCGGGAACGCGCCCGGGCTGGGGAGGCTGACGTAGCCCTTCAGGGTGCCCGCATGGAAGCTCGGCAGCAACGCTGTCGTGCCGACGAACTCGAGTCTCAAGTACATGATCTCAAGCGAAAGCTTGTGGATGTCCATGACTTGATCTGGGAAGCAGAAGAGAAGTTCCGGTGGGAGAGGGAGGATCTCTGGGGCCAACTCGCCGAGCTGCATCGAAGGCTCCGTTTTGCCGAGGAGGCTGAGAAGGGCGTCGACACGGCCATAAGGCCGAAGATTGCGTCAGTCCTGAGGGAGGTCTTTGGAACTTATGAGGACCTCCTTGCCCCTCGCATAGTGGAGGTCGTCAGGGAGTCATTCCGGCAGTTTGCGGAGCTCGCCCGGGCGCCGATCCTCCCTCCACCGGGACACGCCGATCCCCACTGCTCAGAGCAAGGCGAGGCCCCGGACGACGCTGTCTCTCGCGCTTCGGACCCCTGAAGAGCCCTTGTATCCTGTCCCCTTTCTTGGGTGACAAATTTTGTTGTCAACAACAGTGCTCCGGGCCCCGGGCGACGCTGTCTCTCGCTCTCCGGACCCCTGAAAAGCCCTTGTATCCTGTCCCCTTTCTTGGGTGACAAATTTTGTTGTCAATAACAATGCTCGAGAGGACATTGTTGAGTGATGTGTAACCCATACCATTAATGAAAGTGATATCTTTTAGTCAGTTCTTCTTGCACCACTGTTCTCTTTTTCGGGGGGTTCTCCCCTTTGGAATAGCCTTAAATGTTCCTAGACCTGACGGGTGTCGACGCCCTTGTCTAGGGGTGTTGTCCCGAGCTTGTCTGGCTTGGGACGTCGTTCCTCCCACCGAGTCTGACTGTCGGGGTGATTTTCCTCAACCAGGCGAGCGGGTGGGTCACTCGATCTGCGAGGAAGATCATCCCTTGGCTTGCGGCCGGCTGTCATGCTCGTCGGCCGAGGGGAGTTGCCCCCAGCCTTATGAGCGGGCGATTTGCTCGGTCTGCGGGGGTGAGTACTCCTCGGCTTATGACCTATGAAGGAGATTTGTTCGGTGGCGAGGGGGGTGGCCCCTCAGCTTACGGCCGACGAAGGAGACTCGTTCGGTGGCTAGGGGAGTTGCCCCATGGCTTACGGCGGACGAAGGAGATTCGTTCGGTGGCGAGGGGAGTTGCCCCTCGACTTACGGCCGACGAAGGAGACTCTTTCGGTGGCAAGGGGAGTGGCCTCTCGACTTACGGTCGATGAAGGAAATTCGTTTGGTGGCGAGGGGAGTTGCCCCTCGGCTTACGGCGGACGAAGGAGATTCGTTCGGTGGCGAGGGGAGTTGCCCCTCGACTTACGGCCGACGAAGGAGACTCGTTCGGTGGCGAGGGGAGTGGCCCCTCGACTTATGGCCGACGAAGGAAATTCGTTTGGTGGTGAGGGGAGTTGCCCCTTGGCTTACGGTGGACGAAGGAGATTCGTTCGGTGGCAAGGGGAGTTGCCCCTCGATTTACGGCCGATGAAGGAGACTCGTTCTGTGGCGAGGGGAGTGGCCCCTCGACTTACGGCCGACGAAGGAAATTCGTTTGGTGGCAAGGGGAGTTGCCCCTCGACTTACGACCGACGAAGGAGATTCGTTCAGTGGCGAGGGGAGTTCCCCCTCGACTTACGGCCGACGGAGGAGATTCGTTCGGTGGCGAGGGGAGTTGCCCCTTGGCTTACGGCCGACGAAGGAGACTCGTTCGGTGGCGAGGAGAGTGGCCCCTCGACTTACGATCGACGAAGGAGACTCGTTCGGTGGCGAGGGGAGTTGACCCTCGGCTTACAGCCGACGAAGGAGATTCGTTCGGTGGCGAGGGGAGTGGCCCCTCGACTTACGGCAGACGAAGAAGTGGGCCCTTGTAATTCGGGCTGGTCCATATTAGTCGGACCACGGTTGCCTACGTGTCCTGAATCGTCTGCTTAAAACAGGTGATTGAATATGAACTGACAGTGTACGCCTTCATTTCCATGAGACAGTACATTTGGAGTAATGTAAAAAAGGAAAAGACGACAAACGGCAGGGGAGGTTCTGGCAAGGTAGCCCTCCCCGGTAAAGCGGCGACTGTTTACTCTATCCCCTCACTCGATGACACGCGTAACCGTCTGGACCGCGTTCACCCCTTTTCCTTTGTCCTGCTGCTGAGACGTTTCTTCTCCCGAGGCGGGGTGATCGCGCCCCGGATACACGTCCCGTAGCGACGACACTGTAGTCTTACCGCAAGCGCACGGTGTAGCGGCAAGCGGGTATCGAACACAGGGAGGCCTAATAACAGTGTCTTCTTCAATCACCTAGCTATAAGAATAGTCGAGAAATGTTCGCAAATATGCAGTCACAGTCGTTCAATCGTGTAAAAGAATTAACAATTTAATAAAGATGCGTAGGGATAGGGAATCCCCGCTACTTGCCGTATCTCATCATTGTGACTCGTAGGTTTCACAATTGCTAGACTTGAAATTTGGGTGAATTAGTTGCAACTAAATGTGGAACCAAGCTCACGCTCTCGCGCTATTGCCGGTCTATAGCAAACCTAGGGTAGGGTCCAATCTCTTGCAAACCCTAACCTAGGCAAACTAGTGTGAAGAACAACATCATCGTTCAATCGTATCTCGAGCCCACTCTCGTGCAAACTCGAGCTACGACCTAGGTTGGGATAGTTCCTACCCGTCCAATCTCTTGCAAATGGGTATTGGTATAGAATTGCAATCGAAAACCCTAGTTTCGGTCCAATCTCTTGCAAACCGATTCCGGAGAAATTCAATTGCAACCCAATTCGAATATCTAGGGCTTCCTATCGAATTGGGATCCAATCTCTTGCAAATTCCAATCGGTATGAATCCCTAGCTATTCGTTTTATAGCAATCCCAAACTAACCCTAATCAATCCTAGCAATAGTTTCACCAATTCATCACAAATTCGAAATTGGGCTCGTAGGGTTCATCCCTACGCCCTAAAACGATGAACTACTCACAATTCATAATCAAATTCAATAGAAATTCACAAGAAAAATGAATGGAATTCATAGCAATATTCAATAAATCAATAAAAATGGGGTTTTTGAGAGAAAGAGAGACAAACCAACGAAGAACAAGATAGCATCCCACAAAATCTCACTTTTCTCTCCTTCCTAAAAGCTAAATCTAATTCCTAAAAAGTCAATCAAAAAGGGCTGCAAAAAGTTCTGAAAAAGCTCTCTAAACTAGGTTAAAAACTGGGGTTAAAACCCCCCCAAAATCGCCCAAAAAATCCTGACGAAAATGCCCCTGTGCAGCCTCAAAATCGCAGTTTACGCTACAGGCAGCGCGGCTCACTCGGCCGAGTGACAAATGTCACTCGGCTGAGTGAGAGACCCTGACGGATTCCAGAGAGTTGGGGGTCTTGGGGGTCGTCTCCTCGAAGGTCACTCGGCCGAGTGACTTCTCTTCACTCGGCCGATGGGCGTTCTTCACTCGGGCGGACGGTCTTTCGTCACTCGGTCGAGTCGGTCATCGGAGCCGACTGACGGATTCCAAAGAGTTGGACATTTTTGATGCCGTCGTCTTGGCTCCACTCGGGCGAGGGGTGACTCGGTGCTCGGCCGAGTGGTATGGCGATGCTCGGTCGAGTGCACGCTGATATTGGCTCCGTTGCGTGTCCGATCTGGCCGGCCGAGCGGGCTGTCTATGCTCGGTCGAGTGACTCCTTCACTCGGCCGAGTGGCATGTTGAAAATGCCTATTCTTCATGTTTTTGCCTCCTCGTCTCTCCTACGACGTTCTTTCTTCTTCCACTCCTCTCCAATCGCAAAATACCCCTCAAGAGAGTCGTCGGTGACACTCCGGAGTGGGTGCATCTCAGAATCACTCCAAATCGCTCCAAATCTCCTGAAATACGACAAAAACAACAAATCGTGAAAAGCATCGCAATATTGTCGAATAAACGTGAAAAACACGATTTGAGCGATCTAAATGGCATGCAAACATGCGGAAAAAAAGGTGTAAAATATGGAGTGATCAAAATCCACCAAGCTTACCTCTTACTCGTCCTCGAGGAAGATAAGTAAAAAGCGAACCCGATGGATAAAGATAAAATAAAAACGATGGAAAGGCGGAAAACGGAGAACGAAAAACAAAATAGAAAACGAAGAGGGAAGTTGCTAGATCATTTTCTCAGGACGTGGGTTTTGCTTACTCATATAGCATGCATCGAATATAAAACACATGTCAAAGACTTTTATTTTGATATCATAGTATAATGGTGCACTTGAAATAGAAACCCCAAGAATATCAATATAGCATGAAAAATGGAATAATTCTAAGATTAACATCGTCTGAAGCATCTAAAGCGGTATACAATACCGTAGATCACACACTTTTCAATTGAATGCTTTCTATAAGGAGTATAAGAGATATCAATCGATAGAGTAGAAAGAATAGAAAAAGTGTGGTTTTCATGAAGTGAATGCTAAGCGTAGATTTCTGGATTTCGTGAAACTTTAGCAATCTCACCGAGTATAAAATATTACTTAGCCTAGGTTGTCATGCACCGTCAGGTAGTCACCCTCTCACACATCATTGGATTCTCTCCCCCAAGCTTATCTATAAGCGTGGTGGCATATACAAAAAAATATTTACATCCCCGTTTCTTATGAAGCTCCAAAAGTCAAAGAAAACAAAAAATAAAAACAAAAGAGGGAAGAAAGAGACAAAGTATATGAGATGGGATCGTTTTCGAACTTCTTTTCTCTTTTCTTCACTTATTCTCAAATATTTTTTTTCTTTTTCTTTTTCTTTCTTTTTCCCTTTTTTCTTTTTTTTCATAATGGAATATTTACACAAATGATCCCAAATCAAAGAGAAGGATATACAAGTATTTTTTTATTTGGGTTTTGGGGAATTTGGATCATGTGATTTTAATAACGGGGGAATGCCAATAATAGAATCGTTAAATGTAACGACCACTTTTCGTTGTACGTTTTTCGTGCACGTGCTTTTGGCCATGCACGTGTTTGTTTTAGACTTTGTTTGCTCGTGAACACTTTGGTGTGGTATGTCGTTGTGACCCTCTCTGAGAGTAGTTAAATTGTGGAATTCATCTGGAACGACACTTCACGGGTCGTTCTCCCACGATTTGATCTTATTTGAAGAGATGTCACGACTTTCACTTTTGTCGTGAGGCCTTTTTATTTTTAATTTCGTTTCTCGTCATCGAAATTGTGATCCGTCTTCCTTGTTCTGTTTCTCCCGTCGGTACGGTCACCCCAGTATTTATCTTACAATTTTTAGGCTTCGTTTAACCCACTTTCACTTTTGCCCAACCTAAATATTGTTTAACCCTAAGTTTCACCTAGTTATTGGTCCTCTAAATATTTATTAATAACAATAGCACCCTATAGCAAGTTGACTCAACCCAAATTCTTGCTTTGGCCGTACCCAACCCGGGGGGGAGAGAGAGAGGATGTGAGACTTGAGTTTTTAGTAATTTTAATAACATTTCTTTGCAAACAAACCCCTCCCTATGTTTCCCATAGAACCCTACTCTATGGCTAGATATAAAAACATCTTAAAAATCAGGGCTGCTACCATAAACAAACAAACCCAACAACTCTATAGTCCTAGCTCCAACGAGTATCAGGCCCCTTCCCCCAATTAATAATACCTAGGGTATTATTTTATGAAGCCCATCCCTCTTTCTAGTAATAAAAACCTAAGGGCCTATACCATCGAGCTGGCACCCTCAGCCCACCTCAAATCCATATCAAAACCTAGGGTTTTAATGTGCCCTCCCCAACATTGCGTACGAAACCAAGCCGCCGCCTCCATCATGTTTCGCATGCAACTGCATCTCCTCGTGTCTTCTCCCATCGAAGCCGCCCCACCCATGTTTCTTCTTCGCGAGAAAGCACAGTGGCCTCATTCCGCTCTCCGACCGTCTCCCCGCCGTGGAAGCTGTCGGACGCTGCCCTGTGCCGCCGTTCTTCTCCGGCGCCGGTGCACAGCAGCACAACGCCGCCACCACGCATCTCCAGCGCCGCTCGACCTTCTCCCCTTCGCAACAGTGCTGCGGCACCCCCTCTCCGATCGCGCCAGCCCCGTCTGCCGTTCTCCGGTCACTTCCCGACGCCCGGCGGCCCTACCCCATTGATCCCTCGCCGGAAACCGCTGGGCAACGACAGTGACGCACCCATCCTCTTCGCACGAGCACACAGCCCTGACGTAACCCTCTGGCCACCGTACCCCCGTCGTGACCTGCCGGAAGCCGCCCTGACGTCACAGACTCCTCCGTCAGTCTCTCTCCGGTTGCAGCGAAGCCGCCGACACCCCCTTGCCTTCACTTGCAACCGAGGTTAGCTTGCCCTCTTGTTCTGTTAGGGTACTGTTTATATCTAATTTGTTAGAGTTAGAGATATTAGTTAGTTGTTTTGGTTAACTTAGTTTTAATGATGATTGTTGGGTAACAAATATAAGAGTATACTTTATACACATGAATGTCTGTAATCATATTCTGTGAATACACAGTTTTTGTGCATATAGGTTCATTATACCTGTCATTTACGTTAGTGTAAGTTTTGTGGGTTAAGTTCCATCTGTTAGCGTACCTTAGGGTTTTAAATAATATATTGGATAGGGTTTTATTATAAATTATGTTTCTTAAACGCCATGTTATAACTTGTTAGCTAACCTAGGTTAATTTGTCAGACTATTAAATTGATCTAGACCCATTAGTAATCTTGTCGTCCCGTTGCTAATAATGATTATAGGGTTAATAACTCGTTTAGATGACTTATAGTTCACTTTTAGCCTATGTTATTTATTTAATTGTTGTGTAGTTGTTGTACTAGCATCGTGTCGTTTATCGTGTTAAGTATTGTAGTGATCATTAATGATGATGGTGTCGCCTACCGCGGACTAGAAATCTATTTAAAATTGTTTCGTTAGATGTCCTAGGCTGCCTAATGATCTTTAACTCCGTCGTAACAAACTTACTTGTGCACGTAGGTTATCTGTGACTTTGGACTCCTCTGGACAGTGTTTTCCTGACAGCAGACTTGCAGGCAAGTGAAACTTGCCAACTCTTGTGTAGGGCCATGTTTTTAGGCCACTTCCTTGTTTTCAGCGTAAAAGAGACTAGTCAGTGAAATGATAGCTGGCTAGACGCCTACTTGATCTAGTTTGACAACGAAACTAGATCCGTCACCTAATTGATCTAGCTTGACAACGAAGCTAGATCCACCCCTTTAAACTTGTTGATCATGCATACTAAACTGTCACGTTTACTTTCCTTAAACTGTACGTACTTTTAACTGCCATGCATTGCATCTTACATGTCATCCAAATTGATTGTTGCATCGTAGCACACGCTACAAAATACTTGTACAAATCCGTGTTTCCGTGTTCCTGGCTAGGTGCACCCCTAGGCCATACTTGTTTAAAACACTTCCTGGCTCGTGGTCCAGAAGCGGGCCTCATGTGTTGGCTGAAAACCAATGCCCGATACACGTGGAGGGGTAGGGATAAACGGTCACTTGAGCTTAGGAGTGGCTTGATCAGCCCTCTAGCCAAAAGACGGAATCTCTGTGCACGAGGTGCTTACTTTTCTTGTCTTGTACTTGTCTTGTGAATGATTCATGCAATACTTGTCATCCATGCCATGTTTAAATACCATGCTCGTACTTTACTTTACTTTACCTTACCTGTTGCACTCTTTACTTTAACTGCCATGTCATTGCATCATGCTAGAACTGCTAGGTTGCTCTACTTTTACCTACTTTCAGTTTCCTTGCACAAGTCTCTTGTAGACTTGCTGACATGTGCCCCTTGCTCTTTTGGGTGTCACATGTTAGACCCCGAGCCAGAGACCGTTGCTGAGTACGTGGTGTTTTGCTGACGCTGAGTCTGAGTCCATGATTGCCCAGGAGGATTTTGGTGGACACCGATGACCATTCTTTGAGTCCTTGTTGAGCTTTATTTTGTTTTAGGCCTTTTGTTAGTTGTTAGTGCGTAGCACCTTTGTTTTGTGCGCTGTACTTTTGTTGGCCATGTTTGGGCCTTTAGACTCTCTTTTATTTCAGCCTGGTGGCTTTTCTGCGATGTTGCAATTTATATTTATGGATATTCTGAGATTATTCTTGTGTCTCATTTCATTGTTATTATCTTGTTTCGTTCGCGTTGCAAGGACCTGCAGTTTTAAATTTGATTGACGCTTATCGGACTTGCAGCTTTGTAGCTTCAAGTCTGAGCGGACCTTCTCACGCTTCGCCTCCATATTTTTGGGAAGCGGGGCGTGACAGGTTTTGTTGGTGGCCCATGCAGGTTCGGTCTTGCAATTGCGAATTAACGGAACAACGATAATAACGGAATATCCATTAAATAAATTGCAACATCCGAGTAATAAGCCCTGAGTCTAGTCGTTTTCTTATGACACTAGGTGGTAAGAAGACTCAGCTAGACGTCTGTGTTTGCTAGTTAGAGGCCTCTGATTGTTAGTTAGGTTCCCTGTCAGCAATTGATTTAATCGTCGTAGGAGTTTTCTTAGTGGTTCATGTCTACCCCTGACCATATTAGACTTCTAGAATTTCCTTTTGTCATTCACTTGGGTTCATCGATTTCGGACCAAGCTGAACGTATTTCTTTACCGTCTAACCTTTAGAAGTCTTAGCGCTTAGTTTTACTCTTTAGTTGGTCGACCGTAGGTGTTTCCGTAGACTTCCTGATTCATATCCTAGGAGTATGAATGTTCTGATCATCCGACTAATTTCCTTGCCTCGATTCACGAGATCGCCTCATGACGATCGTCATCAATTTACAAACATCGCCATTGCAAAACTTGAACCTTCTGAAAATATTTTTTTGATCTTCTCTTTCACTAAGTTTAAATTTGTCCAAATTTTTTTAATATATATATCTTATATTTCATGCTCCTTCATTGATTTAAATTTTTAAAACGTTTGTCAGAATTTTTGAAACTAGCTTATAGTATTTTCCTAGCCTATGTTTTTCGTACTTATGCAAATGCGTCGTCCCTTCATATATTAATTTTATTCTGAATCGTACTTTTATTCAACTTGTAATTTTCCCACCTAATTGATGCCATTCATATGCTTTTCAAGTCACATGGAATTTCAGCTTTCAGCAAGTTGGTTTTTGCTCGTCGTTCTCGCTATTTCAGATTTTTGCAAAATTACTATTTTCATAACCACTTCCTGATTTAGACCCTCTGTGATTTGATTTTAAAGACTTGATATTCGATCATTCTTATACTAAGTCATTATTATTATTTTTCCGTTCACCATACATACTTTTAGAATAATTTCTAAACTAAATTGAATTTCAATTATTTTTATATCCGTACCAGGCTCGTTGTTCTTGTATGCTAGGAGCTTTGTGTAAACCAGTTTTAATTTTTGTACACCCTGGTTCTTTAAAAAGTAGTTTCAATATTGATTATTTTAAATTTTTCCATAGCCTAAAAAAAATTTTTGAAACATTTAACATGAGTTTAAATTTTTCCGTTACTTGATTTCATTCTTTGACTTTCAAAAACTTTTGACAACATTGTATTAAATTACTAACGTATAAGATTTCTAAAACCTCGTCCTTAATATTCGTGTAAATGATTTTACTTCCTTTTACATTGATTTTATATAAACCAACAAAACGTTTTCTCTTATTATGAATATTCGACTCAAACTTATTTCAACTCGTTTTATCGATCTTCAAATATTTTATACAGATGAGGAATTCCAAATTTTTTTGAAGTACAACAGTTTTCAATTTTGCGTATTTTAGCTCATGCTATTTACCCTATTTTCTTTTCCCCTTCTATATAAGCATCACTACCTCTCCCTTTTCCCTCAAACTAAACATCACCATTGAGTCAATGTTTCGTCTAACCAAGCTGTCTCCTTGTATTCATCCTATCTGAACTCGTGCTTATCGATCCTTCCCTCGTCACACTCTCGACCTCCCTTGTTGCTTAGACTTTAGTGCCCGTCAATGTCTGTGTCAACTCTTAGTTGTTAGTAGACCCTTGGACCTTTGTGAGGTGTTGTAGTGCACGTACGTGAGCTTGAATGAGTACCCCCATAGTATATTAATGCTTGCCTAATGTGTGATATATATATATATATATATATATATATATATATATATATATATATATATATATATATATATATATATATATACATATATATATACTCGGAGTTATTCGTGATAGTATGAAGTTGTTGTGTGTTAGTAGTTATGGATTGTTGTGTGGATAGTTATATTATACTAGGGATGCCTGTGTATATAAGAGTTAGCGTTGAAATATCTAAGTAGTGTATGTAATACTTATAATGGTTGAAATAAATGATTGGTAAAGCTATGGGTATGATAGGTGTGATAATAATAAGTGTATGTATAGTTAAGTGAGTAGGCCTATTATATGACCCATATATTAGTACAAGTGAGTATGTGCTCGTAGGTAGATATATATGGTGATTATATGTAAGTAGTTATGTTTTGTTGCCTGAGTATATATGTGATATACATATGATAGTAGGATTATAATTTTGATTGGTATTGCTTGCTTTTACGGGATGTTGCATGCGTGCATACCGTGAGGTATACACGACTATTGCACCTCTTAATTATGTATGTGTGGATGTGTTAGTATACTAATTATAGGTAGTAGGCTATGGTGTGAATATATATGTTACATGTGTGTGACTATACGATGAATGCGTATGTATTAAGGAGGGTATTATAATTATACGTGTGCTGATGTCTGTATTATTATTATGGTATATAAATTGATTTAACCATGTGGGTGTTATCTGACTAAATATTAAGTGTGATTGACTTATGGTATGTATATGGTAGTATTGGTAGACGTATAAATATTGGAGTGATATTGGTATAGGTATAAATGCCGTGTTACGTATGTGTACTAGCTAAACTAGGTGTGTTGATGTACTGGATATATGATGGTATGATTGGTGTATGTAAATGAAATGTTAGCGTGTATGGGTGTGCACCACGCACGGGTAAGTATGTGCTTAGTTATAGGTATTGATGACTATGGTATATGTGGCGTGTCGTAAATACAGTTATAGGACCGTACGTGATGTGAATACGTGGTGAACTATTTGCATGTATTTGAATGACTATACATTGGGAGAATATGGTAGTAGTGAATATATATTAGATATAGTGAAATTTGATTAATAATGGTATGGTGTGACTACATGAATTGATGTGTTTGGTATGGGATGCGTACTAAGAAATATTAGAGGGTAGTATACCCTTGATGTTTGTGCATAGGTAGCTACATATAGGTAGAGCGATGATTGTAGTGGCTAAGTGTGAGACTATCCTTATATAAGTATTTGAACTATTGTTTTGTGAGTAGTAGTTATATAAGGGATGTATGTTTATATATATGATTGAAATACATGTATGAATTTGACTGACTATAATAGGTAAAAGTGTATACGTATGTGAATGTATATATATACGTGTTGGTAGTATTAATGTTTGACTACCTAGTGCATATATAAGCACTTGTAATGACTATACCTGGTTGAATTATAATATGACTTGATTGGGGTAGTTACTAGAGCGCTTAGCTATATTAGAAAGTCCGAGGACGGACTTTATTCTAAGGTGGGGAGGATGTAACGACCACTTTTCGTTGTACGTTTTTCGTGCACGTGCTTTTGGCCGTGCACGTGTTTGTTTTAGACTTTGTTTGCTCGTGAACACTTTGGTGTGGTATGTCGTTGTGACCCTCTCTGAGAGTAGTTAAATTGTGGAATTCATCTGGAACGACACTTCACGGGTCGTTCTCCCACGATTTGATCTTATTTGAAGAGATGTCACGACTTTCACTTTTGTCGTGAGGCCTTTTTATTTTTAATTTCGTTTCTCGTCATCGAAATTGTGATCCGTCTTCCTTGTTCTGTTTCTCCCGTCGGTACGGTCACCCCAGTATTTATCTTACAATTTTTAGGCTTCGTTTAACCCACATTCACTTTTGCCCAACCTAAATATTGTTTAACCCTAAGTTTCACCTAGTTATTGGTCCTCTAAATATTTATTAATAACAATAGCACCCTATAGCAAGTTGACTCAACCCAAATTCTTGCTTTGGCCGTACCCAACCCGGGGGGAGAGAGAGAGGATGTGAGACTTGAGTTTTTAGTAATTTTAATAACATTTCTTTGCAAACAAACCCCTCCCTATGTTTCCCATAGGACCCTACTCTATGGCTAGATATAAATACATCTTAAAAATCAGGGCTGCTACCATAAACAAACAAACCCAACAACTCTATAGTCCTAGCTCCAACGAGTATCAGGCCCCTTCACCCAATTAATAATACCTAGGGTATTATTTTATGAAGCACATCCCTCTTTCTAGTAATAAAAACCTAAGGGCCTATACCATCGAGCTGGCACCCTCAGCCCACCTCAAATCCATATTAAAACCTAGGGTTTTAATGTGCCCTCCTCAACATTGCGTACGAAACCAAGCCGCCGCCTCCATCATGTTTCGCATGCAACTGCATCTCCTCGTGTCTTCTCCCATCGAAGCCGCCCCACCCACGTTTCTTCTTCGCGAGAAAGCACAGTGGCCTCATCCCGCTCTCAGGCCGTCTCCCCGCCGTGGAAGCTGTCGGACACTGCCCTGTGCCGCCGTTCTTCTCCGGCGACGGTGCACAGCAGCACAACGCCGCCACCACGCATCTCCAGCGTCGCTCGACCTTCTCCCCTTCGCAACAGCGCTGCGGCACCCCCTCTCCGATCGCGCCAGCCCCATCTGCCGTTCTCCGGTCACTTCCCGACGCCCGGCGGCCCTACCCCGTTGATCCCTCGCCGGAAACCGCTGGGCAACGACAGTGACGCACCCATCCTCTTCGCACGAGCACACAGCCCTGACGTAACCCTCTGGCCGCCGTACCCCCGCCGTGACCCGCCGGAAGCCGCCCTGACGTCGCAGACTCCTCCGTCAGTCTCTCTCCGGTTGCAGCGAAGCCGCCGACACCCCCTTGCCTTCACTTGCAACCGAGGTTAGCTTGCCCTCTTGTTCTGTTAGGGTACTGTTTATATCTAATTTGTTAGAGTTAGAGATATTAGTTAGTTGTTTTGGTTAACTTAGTTTTAATGATGATTGTTGGGTAACAAATATAAGAGTATACTTTATACACATGAATGTCTGTAATCATATTCTGTGAATACACAGTTTTTGTGCATATAGGTTCATTATACCTGTCATTTACGTTAGTGTAAGTTTTGTGGGTTAAGTTCCATCTGTTAGCGTACCTTAGGGTTTTAAATAATATATTGGTTAGGGTTTTATTATAAATTATGTTTCTTAAACGCCATGTTATAACTTGTTAGCTAACCTAGGTTAATTTGTCAGACTATTAAATTGATCTAGACCCATTAGTAATCTTGTCGTCCCGTTGCTAATAATGATTATAGGGTTAATAACTCGTTTAGAAGACTTATAGTTCACTTTTAGCCTATGTTATTTATTTAATTGTTGTGTAGTTTTTGTACTAGCATCGTGCCGTTTATCGTGTTAAGTATTGTAGTGATCATTAATGATGATGGTGTCGCCTACCGCGGACTAGTAATCTATTTAAAATTGTTCCGTTAGACGTCCTAGGCTGCCTAATGATCTTTAACTCCGTCGTAACAAACTTACTTGTGCACGTAGGTTATCTGTGACTTTGGACTCCTCTGGACAGTGTTTTCCTGACAGCAGACTTGCAGGCAAGTGAAACTTGCCAACTCTTGTGTAGGGCCATGTTTTTAGGCCACTTCCTTGTTTTCAGCGTAAAAGAGACTAGTCAGTGAAATGATAGCTGGCTAGACGCCTACTTGATCTAGTTTGACAACGAAACTAGATCCGTCACCTAATTGATCTAGCTTGACAACGAAGCTAGATCCACCCCTTTAAACTTGTTGATCATGCATACTAAACTGTCACGTTTACTTTCCTTAAACTGTACGTACTTTTAACTGCCATGCATTGCATCTTACATGTCATCCAAATTGATTGTTGCATCGTAGCACACGCTACAAAATACTTGTACAAATCCGTGTTTCCGTGTTCCTGGCTAGGTGCACCCCTAGGCCATACTTGTTTAAAACACTTCCTGGCTCGTGGTCCAGAAGCGGGCCTCATGTGTTGGCTGAAAACCAATGCCCGATACACGTGGAGGGGTAGGGATAAACGGTCACTTGAGCTTAGGAGTGGCTTGATCAGCCCTCTAGCCAAAAGACGGAATCTCTGTGCACGAGGTGCTTACTTTTCTTGTCTTGTACTTGTCTTGTGAATGATTCATGCAATACTTGTCATCCATGCCATGTTTAAATACCATGCTCGTACTTTACTTTACCTTACCTTACCTGTTGCACTCATTACTTTAACTGCCATGTCATTGCATCATGCTAGAACTGCTAGGTTGTTCTACTTTTACCTACTTTCAGTTTCCTTGCACAAGTCTCTTGTAGACTTGCTGACATGTGCCCCTTGCTCTTTTGGGTGTCACATGTTAGACCCCGAGCCAGAGACCGTTGCTGAGTACGTGGTGTTTTTCTGACGCTGAGTCTGAGTCCATGATTGCCCAGGAGGATTTTGGTGGACACCGGTGACCATTCTTTGAGTCCTTGTTGAGCTTTATTTTGTTTTAGGCCTTTTGTTAGTTGTTGGTGCGTAGCACCTTTGTTTTGTGCGCTGTACTTTTGTTGGCCATGTTTGGGCCTTTAGACTCTCTTTTATTTCAGCCTGGTGGCTTTTCTGCGATGTTGCAATTTATATTTATGGATATTCTGAGATTATTCTTGTGTCTCATTTCATTGTTATTATCTTGTTTCGTTCGCGTTGCAAGGACCTGCAGTTTTAAATTTGATTGACGCTTATCGGACTTGTAGCTTTGTAGCTTCAAGTCTGAGCGGACCTTCTCATGCTTCGCCTCCATATTTTTGGGAAGCGGGGCGTGACACTAAAGGGGAGATTCACCAATGAATTTAAAATAGAGAAATAATGTTCAAGATATGTGAAGAAAGAAATAAATGTATCTCTCGGTTCACTCTATAGGACATGCATGACAACTTCAGCAGGGTAATATAATCTACTCAGTTTAATCTCAAAAAGTAAACTAATCCTGATTTATCAATGCTAGCAGACATTCAATCAACCCGAAGTGAAGCGTACAAGTCATGCATATAGAGGTGATGTGAGAAAGGAAAACAGTACTCCAGATATAAGCATCAATGCGTGAATCTTGGTGTGTTTTCTACGATAGCATACATATGAATCATCAGACATCAGCTAATAATAGAATTTCATCCATTTTCATACAGCAAAAGAGAGTGGGTTACTATTTCTAAATGCAAAGCAGAACATAGCATATGATATCAAAAATAAAAAAAACTATGACATGACAAATATAGCATGCAGATAGAGAAAAGCTAACACCACGTCATCATCATCACAGAAAAGTCATCTCTAGCAAAAGATGAAGGAAATAAAGATAAACGAAAAACAAAGATATTTACAATGCAGCACACAAGGAAAATAAAAAAAAACGTGATGCATGGTAAAAAATATGAAAAAGGGGTGCAAAAGTGGAAAACCGTGAAAAAACTAAAAATAAAAGGTGATAAAAGCAAAAAGCGTGAGAACTCACTCCCCCAAGCTAAAGTGCACAGTGTCCTCAATGAGCGAAGTGTGGCACACTGAGAGACGGGTAATGGGTGGGGGGTGGGTATGCATGCATGATAAAAAGAAATAAAAAAAACTAAAAATAACAAAAATAAAAATATGATGCGGATGTGATGCATGCAAGGGTAAGAGTGATGCAGATATGTGTGTGTCACCAAAAATACTCTCCCTCACTCCCGAAAAAGGATATAGAATGATATGATCAAAATGTGGACAAAAATAGTGAGGGGAGGAGGGGTGGGCAAAAATCATCAGGACCAAGCAGAGAATGGGCAGCATAGCGACAAAAAATATCGATGGCATCAAGGGTGTGCCTAAGCTGGTGGTGCTGTGCCATCTCCGTCCTGAGGTGGAGGTGGGGGTGGTGGTGGCTGGGTAACAGTCTGCTGGGTGAGTGGTGGTGGGGTTGGTGGTCGTGGAACAATATGCTGGGTGGGTGGTGGTCGTGGCAGTCGCTCGAGAATCTGGGTCAGGCAAAAGTGAATACCGGGAAGTAGCTCGAGGCGGTGCTGCATGGCGGTGACTGTGGAAGACAGAGCCCTAAAATCGCCCCGCAATCCACTCATCACCCCCTCAAGAGCGCGAACGCTCTGAACTAAGGCGTCAGGTGGTGGTGGAGCAGAGGGACGGACAGGTCTAGGCTGAGCAGGTCGGGGCTGTCTAATACGGGCAGTGTAGGTGATCGGGACAGCAGGCATGGGTGGTAAGGGTGCTGTGCTCACTAGTGGATGCCCAGCCTCAGTGCGAGGATGGGACGCGGGCTGGTGTGAGGTGGAAGTAGCAGCAGTGGAAGTGGAAGACAGAATCGATGACGAGGCGGCAAGAGAGGTCAGTGACACAGACGTGGGAACAGACGTCACGACACTCTCAGATAGAACAGCTACGGTGGAGACAGAAGGGTCGACCGCTGGGGAGGAAGTGTGGGGTCCAAAAGGTGAAACCCCGACTGAGATCAAAGTGGATAGGGTCTCCACGACGGAAGAAAAGGAAGACTCTTCGCTCTCAAGTATGGTGGGTGGACGCTCGGGTAGCAGAGAGGTGAGTGGCTCAACCGACAGGGGCACAGCAGTGGTGGGGGTGGTGGTGAACGGGGTGGGCGTGGAGGACGGCTCAGCAAGTGTACTCCCGACACTGGCAGAAGTGGGGACAGAAGTGTCGGGAGCGGCAGAAAGTGCAGGCTCAGGCTGAGGGAACACATGGTCTACAGGTGCAGGGGGTGCCTGCTCAGCCTCCTCGGCCTCAAGCACGTAGGCGGCGAGGATCAGGAGATCCATCACCGGTAGCCAGTCCTCGTGTGCTGGTCCTATGTGTGTACGAGCGGGGCTCGGAAGGATCATGTAGTCAGCACCGAAAGGACCGTGCAACCATACCCAATGCCGCTGGCCGTGCGGACGAAGCATCTTCATCCGGGCCATGACGTCTATCGAGAGTGCAGTGGGGCCCGGGGCTCACCTAAGGTCAGCCAGAAGGTCCTCGCCGGTCATCAGGGCTAGCAGGGTGATCAGGCCGCCGCAACATATCGGGGAGCGAGCGTCCACAGATACGATGATGCGGTCCAAAAACCAGCTAGCGACGTCAATCTCAACGGCGGGGACCATCGTAACACCATCCCGATCCAGAACTCTGGGGCGAGTCATCGCGTGGAGCATATAGAGCTCAGGCGTAGACATCGTCCCAGGCTCGTACCTCGCTAGAAAGGTGGTCGCCATAAGGCGCTATGCTATTCGGAGGCAGGGGTGGACTATGGCCGAGGCCTTGGCCCTACTAGGGTCAAAGGCCTGTGGTAAACCCGTGATCCTGGCCCAAAAGGCGTGTGAATCGAAAGATGGTGGAGGGATGTGTGTGGGGGCGTAGGCTCAGTCGGGTGTGGGGACTGCAGGCCACTGAAAGAATGCTTGAAGCATATCGAGAGTGATCTGACACTCTCGATCCATAAGTCTAGAGGAGCATCCCTCAGCGGTCCGGGTGATCGAGCTAAGTACCTCGGGTGTCAGACGGACGTAGGTGTCCACCGACACGGAAAGAAAATCTCACCAACCCACGTTGTCATACAACGTGAGCATCCCCTCAATCACCCCCATGCGGTCTAGGTCTGCTAAGTGAGCGAACCTGGAGGGTACTATCGGGCGTTGGGCGATACGCTCAAATCGGACGCGCTTTGCGTCGTCTCTGAACGTAATCCCCAGCGGCCCGACAACGGGAGCTGGTGGTGGCTGTGCGTGAACAGGGTCGGCTGGTAATGGCTGTGTGGGGTGAGGTGGTGAAGGTGGAGGGGAGTCCTCCATCTCGTGGGAGGGGCCGGGCTCATCTGGCCGCTTCCGCTTGGCAGAAGCTCTCCTAGTGCGTGGCCGTGTTCGAGGCGGCATGTGTGCCCCGAGTGATCACCCAACGAATGAAAAAAATGTGGCGTGCTAAAATAAATGGAACGAAGGTACCTGAGCACTCCGCGAGAGCAAAACAGCAGATGTGTGCGAAGACGCCGACTCCACAAGGCCAAAAGCACGCCCGGAAGCTCCCCTAAGCTCCCCCAAGAAAGCCTGCACATCAAACAACGATATCAGCGTGTAAAATTCAAAATACATGGGGGATTAGGGGTATAATAGATAGATAATGAAATTAATTTGGGGTAGGGGCTCGATAGGTGCACGGATCATCAAAAAATAGGAGAAATTGGAGAAAATGGGTGAAATGGGGTTACCGGAGGTCGGCCGGCGGCGAGGGACGTCGCCGGCGGTCGGTGGGTGCGTCGGTCGATGTCGGCCGGCGGTGGCGCGGCGGTCGGACCGACGGCAGGGCAGAATCGGGCGAGTAAGCGGTCGCAGTGGGCGAGGGAGCAGCAGACGTACACGGGGCTCGGGTGATTTGGGGGAATTGGCGTTTCGAATTCCGCGCCGAGCCCGCTGCGCCTTATATAGGAGAGGTTACGACTCGGCCAAGTGATGGTGTCACTTGGCCGAGTGATCGTAACGAAAAATATTCTTTTAAAAACTCCTCCCCACTTACGACTCGGCCGAGTGGCTTTGCCACCCTCGGCTGAGTGGAAAAAGTCCATTCGGCCGAGTGGCACAAGCTACTCGGCAATTCTCGCCCTAGGAGCGTATCAGTTTCACTCGGCCGAGTGAAGACATATACTCGACCGAGTGGCAGTTTATACTGAAATCACCAAAAGAACAGAGAGTTAGGTGCAGCAGACTTCCCTTGTTGGTGCGCCACTCGGGCGGACGAATTTCTTTGCTCGGCTGAGTGGCTATGGTACTCGGCCGAGTGAGGCCCTGTTTTCTGCTGTTTGGCTCCGTTTTGGCTCTAATCTCTGTTTTTATTTCTCCAGTTGATTTATTCCTTCTCCTAAGCCTCGAGTGCGTTCCTGGAGCGCTCTTCTTCACCTTGGTCATCCTCGAAATGATAGATATCCCTTTCTCCTCTCCTGTCAAAGAAAAAAGGACCCGTTGTCACAATTTTTCGAGGAAACGACTCAAAAACACTAATAAAGTCTAAAACAAAAATAAAGACCAAAGTAGAAAAAATGCGATAACCGTCGGGTTGCCTCCCGACAAGCGCTCGTTTAAGGTCTTGGGCTCGACCCCTTTAAATTTTCAATTTAGCGCGGTATGTTGGGTGCATATGGGATGCACCCGTTGAATTTGCCGGGAAGACCGCTCAGATTTGGATCATGGTGGGGTGTGGTCTTCCTCAGTGCCCCTTCGTCTCGAGCAATGTTGGGGGGTGGCTCCCCCAAGCTAGAGCTTGCTCCGGTCTTCGACTTTGCTGGTGACACCGATCGTCGTATCGGTGGAGCTTTCTTCGGAGTCCTTAACTTCGAGAGCTTGCAGAGCTCCCGTATTCTAGCGACATCAGCGTCGCCATCATCACTCGCCATGGAGATATCGAGGGAGTGCTCCATCTTCTCTTCCTCGGCCAAATCTAGGCCTTCTTCGAAGCTATCTTCGTGGGGTGCACCGATGGAATGGGGGATCGCCTATTCGATGACCTCATCAAGGAGGTCCATGTAATCTAGCTCCTCATGATACGGCATGTGCTTCATTGCCTTCGGTATATGGATCTCAACTTCGATGTTGCCGACGTTCAAGGTAAGGGTCCCCTCCCGCACATCGACGATGACACCGGCGGTGGCGAGGAATGGGCGTCCAAGTATGAGTGATGTATCGCCCTCCTCCTTGACGTCCATTATCACGAAATCGCATGGCAAACATATGCCCCCCGGAACTTGGAGTGGGATGTACTCTGTGATCCCAACCGTTCTTGTAATCCTCCCGTCCGCTAGTTGAATCCGCATGTCGGTAGGCTTCAAATCCGTGCCGGTATTCAACTTCCGGAACATGGAGAGAGGCATGAGGCTAACACTAGCCCCCAAGTCTACCAATGCTTTTTGTTAGGGGGACACCGCCTAGAGTGCAAGGAATCTGGAAACTCCCTGGATCTTTAAATTTGGCGGGCTCCTTTTCTCTCTTTGTGAACCAAGTCCCTTCCTCAGCGAGCATTATCTTCTCCTTCCTCTTCCTTCCCGTGATCAAGTCCTTTAAGAACATGGCGTAAGATGGGATATCTACTAAAGCATCGAGGAAGGGGATATTGAGGCTCACCCCTCTCAAATACTCGAGAAACTTGGCTAGCCGTTTCTCCATCTTGGCTCTAGCTAGCCGTTGAGGGAAGGGCACCGGTGGCATAAATCGGCGTTCATCAATAAGCTCCTCCATTCTAGATTTTTCTCCTTCCTGCGGCTCCTTCTCCTTTGCCACTTCAATTACCGGCTCACTTTCTTCTAGATTCTCCACCGCGGGCTCCTTGTCTTGAGTCATGGGGGGAGTGGTATCCTTCCCTCATCTTGTTGTAACCGCAACGACCGCATTGATATGGCCGGTGTTGCCCCGTGGATTCGGCTCGGGTTGGGCCGGCAATTGTTGATTGTTTTTATTGAGCAACGCAAGTTGCTCCCCAATTTGAGCGACGACGGTGGCGAGAGAATCTTGTCCCGCCTTCAACGTGACGTTGATCTTTCTTTGTTCCGCCATAAACTCCTCCACCTTAGCTTCAAAATCCGGACGTGGTTGAGCTTGCGGAGGGTTGGGATTTCTCCACCCTTGATTGTACCCGGGTGGCCTATAAGGTCCCACTTGTTGCCTCGGCGGGAAGTTTTGTTGCGGTGGCCCCCTTGGTGGATAATTTGGTTGTGGTGGTGGATCTCGAGCTTGAGGAGGTTGGTGTTGCGGGGGGTTCAATGCACCATCATTATTAGCATATGAGAAACCCGGATGGTTTCTAGCGGCCGGATTGGCCCAATATCCAGAATTCCCCGTGACGTATTGAATTTGCTCCAAAGCTCCTTCTCCTTGCTCTCCTCCTACATACATGGCTTGGGATTGGTCTTGCCAATCGCTCATATGATTTGTCAGTGCGGGTGTAGTAGGGGCTCCTTGAGGCTCGGTAATGAATTTCTCCAACCTCTCCACTACCTTATGGAGAGAGTCAAACTTGCTAGAAAGCTCCGCCACGGCCTTGGCCTCATAGATACTTGTGGGCTTCAAGGAGGATGAAGAATGTCCTCGCTCGTCCCCCCCATTGTTGGTTGTTCAAGGCCATCTCCTCAAGCAAGGCCGTAGCTTCATCGGGAGTCTTCGACAAAATGGCTCCATTTGCTGAGGCATCAATAATCTGCTTCGTCCCCGGTTGGAGTCCATTGTAGAAACTGTGGACAAGCTCCCAATCCTCAATGCTATGATGGGGGCATTGCTGTTGCAAGTCCTTGAAGCGCTCCCATGCTTCATAAAGAGTCTCTTGTGGTCCTTGCTTGAAGGACATGAGAGCACTTCTTATCTTCACCGTCTTGGAGGGCGGGTAAAATTTGTCGACGAAGGCATTCGCCAACTCATCCCAAGTGGTGAAGATTCCTTCAGCTTGTATCCTCAACCAATATAATGCCTTGTTCTTGAGTGTGAAAGGGAAGAGGCGCAGTCTGATAGCATCCACAGAGACGCCCGGCATTTGGAAGGTGGCACACTTTGATAGGAAGAGCTGGATGTGATAATGAGGGTTTTCATGGGAGTTCCCATGAAAAGGATCTTGTTGCATAAGAACCACCAATCCGGTCTTCAACTCGAAATTTTTGTCGATCGCCAACTCCGGCATGGCTATGGACGAGGTCGTGGAAGAAGTCTTAGGCCGAAGCCTATCTCTTATGGAAATAATCCTCGCCATTCGCTCTGCCAATTCTTCGGGTGTCTCAGGATGGGTCATAAAATTTCCTTCCGTAACGGGTCTCCTCTCCGCTCGGATCCTCCTCAATGTACGCTCGATCTCCGGATCGTATAGTATCTCTTCAGGGTTTGCCGAGGATCTCGTGTACATGCAAGGGAAAACAGAGTTTCAAAGAAATAGTTAGCACAATGGAAGGGTGAAACAAAATAAAAAAAATGATAGAACAAAAAAAAAGAAATAGCAAGGTTATAGGAATCAAACACTATTGCTTCCCCGGCAACGGCGCCAAAAACTTGATCGCGCCCGGATACACGTCCCAGAGCGGCGACACTGTAGTCTTACCGCAAGCGCATGGTGTAGCGGCGAGCGGGTATCGAACACAGGGAGGCCTAATAACAGTGTCTTCTTCAATCACCTGGCTATAAGAATAGTCGAGAAATGTTCGCAAATATGTGGTCACAGTCGTTCAATCGTATAAAAGAATTAACAATTTAATAAAGATGCCTAGGGATAGGGAATCCCCGCTACTTGTCGTATCTCATCATTGTGACTCGTAGGTTTCACAATTGCTAGACTTGAAATTTGGGTGAACTAGTTGCAACTAAATGTGGAACCAAGCTCACGCTCTCGCGCTATTGCCGGTCTATAGCAAACCTAGGGTAGGGTCCAATCTCTTGCAAACCCTAACCTAGGCAAACTAGTGTGAAGAACAACATCATCGTTCAATCGTATCTCGAGCCCACTCTCATGCAAACTCGAGCTACGACCTAGGTTGGGATAGTTCCTACCCGTCCAATCTCTTGCAAATGGGTATTGGTATAGAATTGCAATCGAAAACCCTAGTTTCGGTCCAATCTCTTGCAAACCGATTCCGGAGAAATTCAATTGCAACCCAATTCGAATATCTAGGGCTTCCTATCGAATTGGGATCCAATCTCTTGCAAATCCCAATCAGTATGAATCCCTAGCTATTCGTATTATAGCAATCCCAAACTAACCCTAATCAATCCTAGCAATAGTTTCACCAATTCATCACAAATTCGAAATTGGGCTCGAAGGGTTCATCCCTACGCCCTAAGACGATGAACTACTCACAATTCATAATCAAATTCAATAGAAATTCACAAGAAAAATGAATGGAATTCATAGCAATATTCAATAAATCAATAAAAATGATGTTTTTGAGAGAAAGAGTGACAAACCAATGAAGAACAAGATAGCATCCCACAAAATCTCACTTTTCTCTCCTCCCTAAAAGCTAAATCTAATTCCTAAAAAGTCAATCAAAAAGGGCTGCAAAAAGTTCTGAAAAAGCTCTCTAAACTAGGTTAAAATCTGGGGTTAAATACCCCCCCCCCCCCCAATCGCCCAAAAAATCCTGACGAAAATGCCCCTGCGCAGCCTCAAAATCGCAGTTTACCCTACAAGCAGCGCGGCTCACTCGGCCGAGTGACAAATGTCACTCGGCCTAGTGAGAGACCCTGACGGTTTCCAGAGAGTTGGGGGTCTTGGGGGTCGTCTCCTCGGAGGTCACTCGGCCGAGTGACTTCTCTTCACTCGGCCGATGGGCATTCTTCACTCGGGCGGACGGTCTTTCGTCACTCGGCCGAGTCGGTCATCGGAGCCGACTGACGGATTCCAAAGAGTTGGACATTTTTGATGCCGTCGTCTTGGCTCCACTCGGGTGAGGGGTGACTCGGTGCTCGACCGAGTGGTATGGGGATGCTCGGCCGAGTGCACGCTGATATTGGCTCTGTTGCGTGTCCGATCTGGCCGGCCGAGCGGGCTGTCTATGCTCGGCCGAGTGACTCCTTCACTCGGCCGAGTGGCATGCTGAAAATGCCCATTCTTCATGTTTTTGCCTCCTCGTCTCTCCTATGACGTTCTTTCTTCTTCCACTCCTCTCCAATCACAAAATACGCCTCAAGAGAGTCGTCGGTGACACTCCGGAGTGGGTGCATCTCAGAATCACTCCAAATCGCTCCAAATCTCCTGAAATACGACAAAAACAACAAATCGTGAAAAGCATCGTAATATTGTCGAATAAACGTGAAAAACACGATTTGAGCGATCTAAATGGCATGCAAACATGCAGAAAAAAGGTGTAAAATATGGAGTGATCACGGGGTCGTTGGCGGAGTTCTTCAGGTGCCCACGGCTCACACGCTTCTCGATGTCTTTCTTCAGGTGCCAACAATCATCGGTATCATGGTCGTTGTCCTTGTGGTACTTGCAGTACTTCTCTTCATCCCTCCCGCCTCTCCTCGTCCTTCGGGGAGGTCGGCTCACATGTCCCTCCTTCTGGGCTTGCGCTAGGATCACGTCCGGGGCGGTGGTCACCGAGGAGTGTCGGGGCTCTTCCCTCCATGGTCTTCCTCTGGTCCTCTTCTCTTGTCGATGCTCCTTTGAACTGCGACGCTCGTTCTCATCGCGCTTAGTCCCGCGCCTGGGCTTACCCTCGTCCACAGCCAGGGCCTCTTCTGTCAGCATGAAGCGTTCTGCTCGGGCCATAATTCCAGCGAGGTCCTTCGGTGGGTCGCTGTGTAGCGATTTCTTCAATCCCCTATGTCGTAGGCCCTTTTTCAGGGCCGCCTTTACCACTAGCTCGGGGCAGCTATCCATGCTCAATCGCTCCACGTTGAAGCGACGCATGAAGTGCCTCAGGGACTCGGCCGGTCCCTGCACCACATTGAACAAGTGCTCTGAGTCAGGTTTTACCTGCCGCCCGGCCATAAACTGCTTGCAGAACAACTGGGTGAGCTCCTCGAAGCTGTCTATCGACCGACCGGGAAGGCTGAGGTACCAGGTTCGTGCGACCCCCCGTAGGGTGGAGTAGAAGCCCCTGCAGAGCAGGGTGTCATCGGCCCCCTGGAATTCCATGACCCCCTCGTAATCCATCACGTGGTCCGCGTGGTCGCTAACGCCATTGTATTTATCCAGCGTCGTTACCTTGAAGTTCACGGGTATCCGCGCCTTGGTTATCCTCCGAGTCAGGGGGCATCGTTCTCCGCTGATGCACCCGGGTCGCTCCCCTTCGCCTGCCTCCTTACCGTTCGGCTGCAACGAGGGGGCCAACGGGAGCTTGACCTCCTCTTGAGTCCTTGCCAGCTTGGGTGCCGGGCTCGATCGGTGCGAACGTCCTTTCCGGCTTTTCTGGTGGTGGGCCTTTGCTAGTTGGCTGCCTCCGCTCTGGTAAGACCAGACGCTCGCTGATCGGCGATCATCTCGCCTACGTTTGTACGATCCCGGACGTGCAGACGAGGCCGTCCTTGAGATGCCGCCCGTCCACTTCAAGTCCCCCCCGTTTCCCTCTCTGAATGAGGTGGGAGTGGGAGATCGCTCTGGGGAAAAACTGGGCATGGTGAACCTCCTTTTTGTGTTCTGCACTCCTTTTCCGTGGTCAGCAACCACGGTGGAGCGAAGAGGTCGGCGATCCTCTTCCTGGCGGGAGGCCCGTCCCTCCCCGCCCTCAGGGGTGGGAGTGATGCTAACGAGCTGCTGAATCGTCGTGACTAAAGTTTGGATGTTGGCGTTAGTCTCCTGTGCGTAGGCTCGGAGTTGTCCCTGCGTGGCCAGCTGGGCGTTGTTGGCCTCCCTGGCAGCACAGCCATTCGGGGTCTCGACGGGGGCATGGTACACGCCCTCCTCCGGGAAGGGCGGCATGCGCCCTAAGCCATTGCTAATTGGTTCCATCTTGGTTGGTTTACGTGGGTGTTAGTTCATTTCCCACAGACGGCGCCAGATGTTTACAGGTGTTTTCTCACCGCAGCTCGTTGAACGTCAGCTGTGTGGTCAACGTGGTCAAGGGGCCGACTTGGGGATCCCTTGGGTTCACCGAGCCCTCTTGTTCTCGGTGTTGGAGAGATGAGGGGAAGCCTCGGCTTGGTGGGTCGTGCTCGGCCTCGGCTGGGTCGTGCTCAGCCTCGGTCAGATCCGCGTCGAGGGGTAGCCTCGGCGCCTTGCAAGGGGGATGATGCCTGAGCAGCCGTCCACCTGACGACTGCGATGGGGGTAGCCAACCGACGCTGAGGGGTAGCCTCGACGCCTCAAATGTCTTCTTCCTAGACAGATGAGGAAACTCGTCAGGGAGGCCGGACCTAGGTTCCGGCCAAATCCCCTCCGATGCCTAAGTCAGATCAAGGTCTGAAAGGATACTTGGCGGGGGAGATCCGGCTTGCAAGGAAGCCGGAACGTCAACCCAAGCAGCGCGAGTAAAGGGGGTGGGAGGAAATGGAGTGGCGAAGGCCTAGGTCGTTGATGGAGTACCTCTCTTTTGATTACCTGAGTTCCGATCACTTTCTTCGTCGTCCTGGCCTTCCCCTTATAGGGTCTTTCATGATTGCCCCACGTCCTCCCTCCTCTCACGTCCCCACGATCCGCCCCCGCCTCCTCCCACTCGCGCGTTGTGGAGGGGTGGCCCATTAACGGGTCCGTTAATGGCCATCATGGGATCGCGGATTCAGAGGGGTGGTTAATCCGGCCGAATGGGGGCTAGTCGGGTGCCCCGAGGGCAAAGTGGCTGGGCCTTCAGCCCCGTCCGTGGACCTCCTTCGGGCGGGCCCGTCTTCTCTAGTGGGCCTCTCCTTTGAGGTCGGGCCACGGGCCATTGTAATTCGGGCTCGTTGATATTAGTCGTAACAATTCTCTTTGTGTATAAAGATTTATTTGCTTGTAACTTATTCTTTTTAAGATTAACTTGTTGTTTGTTGATAAGAACCAAGCGTAGATCACTCTACTTGGTTTCTTAGGCAACATTAGAAGGGTTATAATTGTGCTATTATTAACGATAAAAAAAGGTTTACTATTTGTACAACACTATTCAACCCCCCTTATAGTGTTGATTGCCATCCACATGATCCATTATATAACACCAACGCTAAAGATCACCCATAAAGCATATGTTGGATACTCGTGGGTAGTATACTTGCCATGAATTGTTTCCATTTTATATACGGAGCATTTACTTTCTTTTTCATTTTTCATAACATGAAAACCAATTTTTTAAGCTCAATTTTTATCCATGGCAAATACACACATATCCATTAGATTTTTCAGTTATTTTCATCCTACATTCACTTTCCAATATTTCATAAAAGGATCTCCAATTGTGCACCAATATTCAATACAAGTGGAAGTGAAATTGTAGGTGTAGAAATCATATTATTCAATTCATTAAACATGGCATGACTATTTAAGAATTCTAACATGCGCATGTAGCTATAACAATAATACAATGATTTCTACAAGGATATGAATGACATTCATAAATATCATTTGAATGATACAAAGGAAAAGTTATACATTATGCTCCATTTTTTTTCTTTTAATCTTTTTCATATTTTTTTATTTTTATATATAATGAACTAAGCAAACTAAAATCAAGCAAACTATCACACAAATAAAAATGAGTCAAGCATGCAAAATCTATGAAAGTATGCATTAATTTCAGTGAGGGAAAAGATACACCTTCGTGTCGTCGTTTAGCTAGGGAGCTTACTAGTGAAACGTTCAATCCATAGCTCTTCGCCAAATCTCCATCTTACCTACACGGTAGATGATATGTGTGACCTTGGAATCCAATAAGGTCCACTCATGTTAGTCATCAAAGATTTAGGAACACATATTTGTTTGAACTTCATATTTGTGTTTCTAAACTTGCAATAGTAGGATGTATGACAAACACTAGCACAAGTAAAGCACTTTGCATAAATATTTTTCACTTTTAATGGCTCATTGTGACTTTTCTTATAAATAGGATTTTTAGCATATTTCATGTCATATCCAAGACCACGTCTATTATTGCCATAAAGTTGATTCTCTAGAATAGTATCCAACGATTGTTTTCCTATAGAGAATTTCTTTAATGACAATTCTAGACGTGTGATTTTAGATTTTAATGAAGCATTCTCATTCACAATCAAAGTGCACTTACTTATAAAAGCCTTGTTATTGTCCTCTGCATTCTTTTTAAATTCAATTATTTTTCTTCTAAGCTCGTTATTTAGCATGCACAATTTATCATTAAGCTCTCTAATCACATAATCTTTTTCAGTTTCAAGCTTAATTAAATCATACTTAAGCATGCTAATATCACTCAATTAAGAAGGACAAGAAAGACAATTAGCTTTTTCATGCAACCTAGAATTCTCTTTTTCCAACAAAGCAATGGTAAAATCACATGCAACAATTTTTCATTTTAGCTCCTTAATTTCTAATGACATATGATAGTTGTCTTGTTGCATTTTTTAATTAGAATTTCTATAATCTTCTAGGGTGGATTCTAGCTCTACAATTTCCTCTTCCATGGCTTTACAAATAATTAGAAGTTCATACCAGATTTTACCTTATCATCTTTTGTCATGAAGCAAAGGGAAGAGTGGGCGCAGTCCTCGTCCTCATCCTCGCTATCCATATCCCACGTTCGCACCACAGATTTTTCTTTCTTATCCGCAACATTAGTTGTGTCTTGTGGGCAATCTTTTACAATGTGTCTCTATTTTTTACATTTAAAACATTTAACATTATTAATAGCAGTCTGTTCAGATGAATTTCTAGAAGGATTATAATGGTTAGAACGATTAAACCTTTGTTGCATGTCAGCTCTTCCTTGAGGAGTCTTGATGTATTTTTGAAGCCTCTGACCATCAAAGCTATCTCCTCCTCCTCCTCCTCATCTTCATTAGCTTGAAGAATTAGTGGCTTTGGAGCTTTTTCCTTCTCCTCTGGTTTCTCTATATCCTCTATATTCTGCAGCTCAAGCTCGTGAGACATTAAGTTGCCTATCAAGTCCTCCACTCTCATCTATGATAGATCTTTCGCTTCTTGGATGGCAGTGACTTTAGGCCTGAAGGGGCTTGGCAGCGCTCTTAAGATTTTCCTAAAATGTTCAAGGCTAGAGTATGGCTTACCAAGCGAGATAGACTTATAGACAATGTTGGTGAACCTCACAACCTCACAAGCATCTATAATATGGACTCTGATGGTAGCATGCGAAAGCTCTCGTACTTTGTGCTCAGCAGCGCAAGTCTAGACTCCTTCACCTGTGACATTCCCTCGTGCGTCACCTCTAGCGTATGCCATATTTGCTGCGTAGTTTGGCAATGTGAGATACGATTAAATTCAGACTTATCTAAAGAGCATATAAGAGCATTCATAGCTTTACCATTTAAAGAATAAATTCTCCAATCAGCATCATCCCACTTGTCTTCAGGTTTAAGCATTTCAATATTTTCAACTTTAATAATAGGTGGCTTATAACCTTTTTCAACTATGTGCCAAACTTTATAATCAACAGATATTAAGTAGATTTTCATCCTAGATTTCCAATATGCATAATCTGCTCCATTAAATTTTGGGGGTCGTGATATGGACTGACCTTCAGAGAAAGCACAATCAATAGAGTTATTCATGGTCAATCTAGACTAGATCCTATAACCTACTCGGATACCACTTGTTGGATCTGGATCTAAGCTTAGAGGAGAGGTGAATATGCTATTAAAAATTCTCGTGCAACCCACGAGCAATCACATGCAGTTATAGCAGATTCAGAGTAAATAAAAAGCAATCACAGATGCACATCAGATTTACCCTGGTTCGGTCGTCACCATGACCTACGTCCTACCCCCGAAAGCAAATATTATATTAATAGTGTATATGCACAACCTTAATAGCTAGAGAACTAATGTCTCTACACTCACCAGCCTCAGTACCCCACTCACCGTGTTCAGCACTATCAATCCTAATATATGCTCTTACTTGACGACACCCGTCAAGTTCCTCTTGTCTAGACCACCACTATACAAGACCCCAAAATCTCACAAGTAAAGCGGTGAAGTTTCCCCTACGGAGATCAAACAGTACTACACAAAAATAATAATAATATTTTAGAAATCTCAGTTTTGTGTAGCCGTCGTCATCTCTGTCAATCAGCACGGGCCGACTCTCGTTTGGCAAGATGTAGATGTCTCCTCTCTCGTGTTGGTAACTCAGGTTACGGCTAGCTCATCCAATGATGCTGCGGCTTTGGCAAGCTTTGAAAGTTGTGGCACTTAGTAGTTGCGGCCTACTTGGTTGCTTGCTAGGATGAAGTAGCTGTAGGTTTCTTCAAGGGATATTGCGGCAATGATTAATTGCAAGGGTGTTAATGCATGTGAAGTTCTGTCTGCCCCTTGCACCCCTTTGAAGTTGGTGTGGCCTGCTGCCTTGGAAATTGGTTGGCACCCTCCTGTGATGCGGGAGCAAAGGAAGTCGGCAAGAAGTCAGGTTGCAGCTTTGATGAGTCAATAATTTCAGCTGCTGCAATGTTGAAGGAGTTGTAGATTTCGGCTCCTTGAAACTCCCTTGACCTAGTAGTCAATTTATGCGGCTTGGTGATGTTAAGGGGATGAGCTATTGACCTGATAGTCAAATATAGTGGCTTGTGGTCTTGATTCGCATGGAGAAGCTCTTTGCTTGGAGTTGCGACATGTCCCTCTAGAATTGCATGAAGAAGTCAATAATGTCAGCTATGGCTTGATGATGAAGAGAGCTTGATAGACAGATTGTGGCAATGGAGATAGCTAGGTGTTATTTTTGCCTTGGATTATTTAGCAATGGGGGATTTTTGGCTTGCGGCTATGTGGTTCAAACCCTAAGGAGTATTTCGGCAAGAACAAGGATATGAAGCTTGGGAATTTTGTGTTGGCCGCAATTCTTTTGTGTGTGCCGCAATTTTTCTTCTCTCAAAGCTAGGCGTTTATATAGGAGAGCTTGGAGATGTTTGGCTCATGGGGAATCCCTAGATTTTGGGAGATTGGAATTTTGAATTCATCTCCAATTGCAATGCAAATAGGATTAGGAATTTGAATTGGATATGAAGTTTGAAATAGATTTGGATTCATCCCACTAATTGATTTGATTCAATCCCATTTGTTATGAATAGAGATTCTCTCCAATTGGACTTGGTCCAATATTTGTAGCTATAATATTCATCTCTTTGACCAAGTCCTACTTGCTAAGTGTATAGCAAATTATTCATCTTCCAACTTGTTATATGTATAGCAATTCCTCCATCAAATTAACCAAGTCATCTATTTGAAGATTTACAAGCGTGACACTCCTGAAAACACTTAGCACACACATTATAATGTTCACCCATGTTTTTTATCATCAAACACGAAGTCAACGATCGTTGTATACAACATACGTTGTATCCAACAGATAGTGCAACACTATTTTTCTTACGGCTAGACCATGAAACAAAAGAGTGTCCTAGCATGAAACAAGTACCACTAGTGCTCTTTTTATCAGTTAAACTTCCCGCATAATCAGCATCTGAATAACCCAACAAATCAAAATTACCACCAAAAGGATACCAAAGGCCTAAAGTAGGTGTACTAATTAGGTACCTAAAGATCCTTTTAATGGCTTTTAAATGAGACTATTTTGGGTTGGCTTGAAAGCATGCACACAAGCATATAGCAAACATTATATCAGGCCTAGAAGCAGTCAAGTTCAATAAGTAACCAATCATACCTTGATATAGCTTTTGGTCCACGTCGACTCCTTGTTCATCCTTGTCCATTTTTGTAATGGGGCTCATTGGTGTTCCAATTCATTTAAACTTCTCCATCCCAAACTTTTTCAGAAGTTCCTTTATGTATTTGGTTTGAGAAATAAAGATGCATTCTTTTCCTTGCTTTACTTGAAACCCCAAAAAAAAATATTTCAACTCTCCCACAAGGCTCATCTCAAACTGATCCTGCATGACTTTCTTAAACTTTTGTCATAGAAGATCATTAGTAGCACCATAAATAATGTCATCAACATATATTTGCACAATGAGAAAATCATCAGATTCATGCACCAAGAATAATGTATTGTCAGCACTACCCTTTTTAAAATCATTTTCCTACAAATATGTGCTTAGACGGTCGTACCAAGCTCGTAGAGCTTGCTTAAGACCATACAAAGCCTTTTCTAATTTATAAACATGGTTTGGAAAATTATGGCTTTCAACAAATACATCTTCTTTTAAGTAGCCATTAAGAAAAGCACTTTTTACATCCATTTGTTTCAGTTTGAGCCCTTTATAACTTGCAAAAGCTAGCAAGATTCTAATGGACTCAAGCCTAGCAACTGGTGCAAAAGTTTCATCCACATCAATTCCTTCAATTTGATTATAACCTTTATCTACCAACCTAGCCTTGTTTCTAATAACATTACCAGATTCATCATGCTTATTTTTAAACTCCCATTTAGTACCAACTACAGGATAATCTGTGGGTCTTGGCACTAGTTTCCAAACATTATTCCTAACAAATTGGTTCAATTCATCTTGCATGGCCAAAACCCAACTTTCCTCTTCTAAAGCAATTTCAATGTTTTTAGGCTCTATTTCAGAAATAAAATCACCATAAATACATAGAGCGCAAAGATTTCTAAAAGAGAAACGAGTGTGTATACCTGCCGTAGGCTCACCTGTAATCAAGTTTGATGGGTGGTTTGGATTGAATCTCAGCTCTCTTCTGCTAACTGCTACTTCTTGAATTTCTACCGTGCCAGTTTCAGTTTCCTCTTGTCTTTTAGGCTGCTTCTCATTGTTCCTTAGAATGCGCTGTTGTTCTACGTTTTAATCTTCTTCGTTCTCTCTGCAATCCAAAGGACGTATATCAGATTCATCAAATTTAACAAGTATAGATTCAATAATAGTAAGAGTGTGTTTATTATATATCATATATGCTCTGCTCCTATCTGAATATCCCATGAACACTCCCTCATCTGATTTGGATTTAAATGTGCCAAGCCGATCTCCAGTATTTAGTATATAGCACCTGCATCCAAAAACTCTAAAGTAAGAAATGTTCGGAGTGTTGCAATGCCATAGTTCATAAGAAGTTTTATTTAGTAAAGGTCTAAGCATAACTCTATTGCACACATGGTAAGCAGTATTAATGGCCTCAGCCCAAAAGGACATAGGCAAAATATATTCATTTATCATAATCCTAGCCATCTCTTTTAATGTACGATTCTTTCTTTCAACCACCCCATTTTGTTGGGGTGTTCAAGGAGAAGAGAATTCATGTAAAATTCCTTTTTCAAGACAAAAGTTTTCAAAAATAGCATTTTTAAACTCACCTCTATGATTACTTCTAATTTTTATAATGGAAGAATTTTTTCTCATTAGAAACTTGTATGCAAAAGTTTTGAAAATTTTCAAATGAGTCTGATTTTTTGGCTAGGAAGTAAACCCATGTGAATCTAGAGTAATCATCAACCAATACTAAACAATACTTTTTACCTCCTAGGCTAGCAATTTCTGTGGGTCCAAATAAATCCATGTGCACTAATTATAATATGCGTGTGGTGGCAACTTCTTTAAAGCTAGAAAATGTAAATCTAGTTTGCTTACCTTTCGTGCATACCACGCACAACTTACCATTCTCGTAAGTCTGATGGGGTAGTCCTCTTACCAGATTTTTATTTTCCAGCTTCTTTAGCAATCCCATGCTTGCATGTGCTAATCATCTATGCCATAGCGTGGCCTTTTCTTCTCTGACAAGCAAGCATTTAGAAATAGTTCTTCAATCATAGTAGTATAAACATTATTTTTTCTATTTGCTGCAATAATTGTGTCACCTGTGGATCCATCAATAATTCTACAAAGTTTTGCGTCAAATTATACTTTCATACCTTTGTCGCACAGCTGACTAATAGAAATGAGGTTGTGTGTAAGACTTTCAACCCATATGACATTTGTAAGCTGAAAGGTGTCGTTACCTACAACACCTTTACCAATTACCTTGCATTTTTCATTGTCCCCTAAAGTAACACTTCTTCCTTCATGCTTTACAAGGCTAAGGAACTTTTCGCTATCGCCTGTCATATGTCTTAAGCAGCCAGAGTCTAAGTACCACTCACACTGTTGTCCCTTAGCCATGCCATGTACCTACACATAAGAAGAACATGATACGTGTGACCTAGGAATCCAAATAGGTCCACTGGTGTTAGTCACTGTACCTTTTGGAACCCAAATTTGCTTAAATTTAATGTTCATGTTCATATACTTGCAATTATAATAACCATGACCAACTTCACCACATGTATAGCATTTAGCAAAAACACTCCTTCATACACCAGTTTCTTTTTTATTCTTTCTATTAATTCTTGGCCTTTCATCAATTTTAGTTGCATAGCCCAAACCATGCCTATTATTTCCATGTATCTGATTTTCTAGAATAATGTCTAATGAATACTTTCCAATACCTAATTTTTTAATAGACAGCTCATGATCAGATATTTTAGATTTTAAGTACATGTTCTCATTAACAAGCATGGTACATTTACTGATAAAAGCCTTTTGTTCTCTTCCTCACTCTTTTTAAGATTAACCATCTTCTTTTCTAGCTCAAGAAACTTTGTCTTTATGCATGTTGTTTTCTTTTAAGAAAATGGGACAGTTAAGGCATTCAGTTTTTTCAGGCATGCTAGCTTTTTCTTTTTGCAATAATTTAATGGTAGAATTACATGCAACAAGTTTTTCTTTCATTTCATCTACTTCTAATGACATGTTATAATTGTCTTGTTGTAATTCAAAGTTAGAATTTTTAAACTTCTCTAGAGTGGATTCAAGTCTCTCTACAGTTGATTCCAAGCTTTCAATTTCATTTTGCATTTCTTTAAAAGCAGTCATAAGTTGAGCTTTCGTGTAAGATTTTACCTCATCAAGTTCTCTCTTCAAGCAAAGGGAGGAGTGCGCAGTTTCCTTCTGAGATTCATCTTCGTTGTCCATATCACACGTTATTGCTAAAGATTTCCCTTTCTGCTCCACAGTGTTGTTCTTTGATTATGGGCATTACTTCATGTAGTGTCCCTGCTTTCTGCATTTAAAACATATAACATTATCAGTAGCAGTTGCTAAGAGGATTTATTGGCAGAATTAGATTTGTTAGAGCGATTAAACCTTTTTAGCATTTCAGCTCTCCCATGGTTGGTCCTGATATGTCTTTGAAAATTCTAACCAAAAAAGCTTCCTCCTCCTCCTCCTCCTCGTCTTCCTTAGCCTGAAGGGCTAGTGCCTTTAAAGTCTTGATCTCATCTTTCTCTTTAATTTCAATGATCTGCAGCTCAAGCTCATGGGACATCAGGTTCCCTATCAGGTCTTCCACTATCATCTTCGATAGATCTTTTGCTTCTTGGATGGCTGTGATTTTGGGACGGAAGGAGCTCGACAATGCTCTCAAGATCTTTCTTATTTGCTCCAGACTCGAGTATGGCGTTCCAAGAGAGCTAGATTTGTAGACGATGTCTGTGAACCTCGCAAACATCTCCTTAATAGACTCTGATGGAAGCATGCGGAAGCTTTCATAATCAGTATTGAGCAAGGTAAGTCTGGACTCCTTCACCTGTGATGTACCCTCATGAGTCACCTCCAGCGTATGCCAAATTTCCTACGCAGTTTGACATTGAGAGATACGGTTAAACTCATCTTTATTTAAAGAGTAGATCAGTGCATACATAGCTTTATTTTTCAAAGAAAAACGTTTCTTATCATCGTCATCACACTTATCTTCTGGTTTTAAAATTTCAGTGTATTCAATTTTAATGGTGGAAGTTTTATAATCTTTTTTACAATGTTCCACACATCATAATCAACATAAGCTAAGTATATTCTCATCCTAGTTTTCCAGTAAGCAAAATCAACACCATTAAACTTAGGGGATCTGGAGATGGACTAACCTTCAGCAAAGGCAGAATCAGATATATTCATGGTCATCTAGCCTAGATCCTCTAACCTGCTTTGATACCACTTGTTGGATCTGGATCTAAGCCTAGAGGGGAGGTGAATATGCTAATAAAAAATTCTCGTGCACACACGAGATATCACATGCAGTTTATAGCACAATCAACCAGATGCAGTGTAAAGTAAAGCAATCACAGAGTGCACAGGAGATATACCCTGGTTCGGTCGTCCCAACGACCTACGTACAGCCCCAAAGTAAATACTAAATTAATAATTGTTACTGGTACAACCTGAAGCTAGAGCACCCACTCTACACTCACCTAGTTCTCATACCGCACTCACCAAAGTGCTAAACAATAAAAATCCTAATATAAGCTCTTTCTTGGCTAGTCCCAACTAGCCAAGTCCCCCAAAAGATAATAAAAGTGTTCTACAAAGATCAACACACCACAATCACAAATATAATAAAGTAAAGAGTTTAGAATCGCTCAGTTTATGATGGTGTCGATGTCTCTGTCGTTCAGAGATGGTCAGATCAGCTCTGACAAGTAGTAGACTCCACCGAAGTCACAACAACGCTCTTTGGGTAAAGATTGGAAGCCACGGCCTCTGTGCTTGTGGGATGCTTGCAACTCTCGGTCGGCACAGCTGATGGCTCTTTGAAGCTTGCGGTCGAAAAAGGATGTGGCTTGCAGATTTGGCTGTGTCGGCAAGGAAGATGGCTCAGCAATTAGTCGGTTGGCAAGGGTCTTTGGCACAACAAAAGACTCGGTTGGCACCAATCAGCACACGAGTCAGCAGTAACAATCTTGCAGGCTCAGCAATGGGTCGGCATCAAGTTGGTGCACGGATCTGCAATGTGTGTGGCGGTCGGCAAGAGCTTGTGGCGCTTGGATGATGCGGTCGATAAGGCTTAGAGCGCTGGGTCGACAGAGGCTTGGAGTCGATCGGCACAAGGGTCGGCAAGCACTGATGGTGCGACTCCTTTGCAACAACTTGATCCTTGTTATTGCGACAAGTTATAGAGTCTCCTTCTTCATAATGGCAAGCTAATGGTTCTCCAAAGCACATTGAAGGTGATGACAATAAGATTTAGGCCTTGGAGTATTGGGGGATGAGATTTGTGGCTTGAGGAACTTACGGCAAGGGGAGAGGTTGAAGATGATGTTGCGGCTTGAAGGAGGAGTTTCTTGCATGAGTTTCTTGCCTTGGAATAATATTTCGCCGACTTGGTAGAGCCCCTCTTTGGATGTTAGATTATATAGGAGAGGTTAGGGTATGTTTGCGGCAAGAGGATGATCCAATGGCTATGATGTTAGGTTGGCATAAGGAGTCCTATTGCTAGGGGGAATTGCAATGGATTTGGGTTTTGAATTTGATTGGTGTGAGCACTAATAGATATGACTCAATCCAAGTAGATTGCCTCCCCCTTGACTATTTCTCCTTTGCACATGAACACCCAATTCTTCATCACATTGATCAAGTCTCCAATTGAGTATTTACGAGCTTGCCACTCCTGAAACACTTAGCACACACATCAAAAATGTTCACACATGTTTGTTATCATCAAACACGAAGTTCATAGATCATTGCATCCAACATTTTGGTGTAAGTGGGTTTACACCAAGAAAGACGGAGCCGAAGTTGGAGATTTTTGTTACAAGGCTCGCTTGGTAGCGAAGGGTTTTAAACAGAGGAAGAGCATCCACTACAACGAAGTCTTCTCTCCATTGGTGAAGCACTGCTCGATTCGGATTCTATTGGCAATAGTTGCTCAGCTCGACTTTGACCTGGTGATTCGGGATGTAAATTGCATATTCCCCCCCCCCCCTTTTCGGACATTTTATGTGTATATTGTGTTTATTTTGGCTTTAATACGAGCGTATTTGTGATATTGTGTAATATTGAAGCTTATTCATATTTTATACAAAAACTGTGGTTTTTATGGACTAATTTTTGCTTCCCGTATTTTTCAGGCACTCCTGGGATTTTTCTGGATTTTCTGGAATTTTTCCAGAATTTTTGGGAATTTCTAGATATTTTTTTGGAGATTATTTGGAGCTTACAAGAGTTTCTGGAATTTTTAGAAAAAAGAAAACAAAAAAATAAAAATAAAACCCAACCATTGTGGGCCGGCCCGTGGCCGGCCCGCTTCAATTTTCCCACGGCCGCTGGGCCGCAGCAGTGAAGGAAAAAAAAATCGAAGCGCAGCAAATAAGCGGGCTTCGGCCCGCTCGAAATTTCGAGCGGGGAAAGCCCGCTCCTTTCTTCCGCAGGCGAGCGCATGTGCTGCGGGTCGGGCACCCGTGCGACCCGACCCGCAGCCCAAATGCTGTGTTTTGTCGCCCAGATGCGAAAATTAGAGGAAGGACTTCGTTTTTTCGGGAGGCTTGCTGTTTTTGAGTTTTTTTAGGGTTTGTGAGACATTGGTGGCCATGGGAGGAGCTTGAGGAAGCTTGGAGCTTGGAGGAGCACTTGGAGAGGGGGATTTTCATCGTGGAGTGACACTTGGGTGAAATTTCTCCAACCTATTGTGTATTTGATTTAGATTTTTGTATTGTAATTGGATGATAGAATTTGAGTAAAATCTTCTCCTTTTCATTATGAATTTCTGAATCTATCTTGTATGATTGTGTTGTGCTTGTTGTTGTTGTTGGGTTGGGGCTTTCATCTCTAGCATAATTTCATTGTCTAATTTGTGTATGAAACCCTAGAACTTTGTTTATTGGAACCCTAAGGGGGAATCCAAAGAGAGGATAATCCTAGCGGACCCTCTCTAATGTACTAAATTGATTATTACTCATGTGGGTTTCATTCATTACTTATTGCACCCTACATGTTCGATGAAAAGCCGTATTTTCCGATTGAGCTCCCTTAGCCGAGAGATCAATTGAGTTATATTTGAGATGAATTCTCACTCCCACGGCCCCATTCACACACACCACATGAGTCCTCCTCATTTCTTGCCGATTCGGCTCTCCACCCCTACCCACTTAGGTTAGATTTTAGTTTTCACCATTTTTTCTTCCACACTTCCACCCACCGTTAATTGAGGTTGTTGTTTCACACTTTATTTTTCTTTGTCCATCAAACTTGTGAACGTAGAACGAATTGTCCATGTGATCTGACCCGGTACTCACCGGTTATTTTTATTGCATTGACACTCCTACGCTTGGGAGTGAAAGGCGTGCACTTGCACGTTTTCCGAGTCAACCACCTGGTGCAACTAGATGTCAAGACGACATTGTTGCATGGAGAGCTCGAAGAAGAGATCTATATGGCTCAGTCCGATGGTTATGAGAGCGACAGCGGTCTTGCATGTAGACTGAGCAAGTCACTCTATAGGTTGAAGCAGTCACCTAGACAATGGGATAAGCGTTTCCAACGCTTTATGACAGATGATCAAGGGTATGTTCGCAGCCCATATGATCATTACGTGTTCAATCGTAAATTGGTTAATGGGTCCTTCATCTATCTTCTGCTTTATGTCGATGATATGCTTATAGCATCATCGAATAAAGATGAGATTTGTAGATTGAAATCTCAATTGAGTTGTGCGTTTGAGATGAAGGATCTAGGAAAAGCATAGAGGATTCTTGGGATGGAAATCACAAGAGATCAAAGTGGAGGTAGAGTTCATCTTTCACAGATTTTCTATCCGAAGTTTGTTATACAGAGATTTGGCTATGAGAAGATGAAGCCCGTAGCCACTCCACTTACACCTCACTTCAAACTCAATACCGAGCACTGCCCCGAAGAATGAAGATGAGAAGAAGCTCATGGAGAGCATACCGTATACCAATGCGGTAGGGGCCTTGATGTATGCTATGCTCTGTACCTGACCCGACCTATCACATGCAGTCAGCATGGCATGCATAATCCAGGGAGGGAGCACTGTCAAGCAGTGCAATGGATATTTAGATACATCAATGGCACGGTCGATGCCAGTCTGACTTATAGCCAAGGATATGATGGTACACATACCATCGGTTATGTCGATTCCGATTTTGCAGGCGTCTTGGATGGGAGACGATCGATGACAGGTCATGTTTTCACCCTGTCTGGTGCTTCTATATGTTAGCAGAGTATCCTTCAGTCTAGGTCGAATCTACTATGGAGGCAGAGTATATGGCATTGACTTAAGCGATGAACATAGCGATATGGCAGATGTACTTGATGGATGGTCTTGGAGTCTACTAAGAGAGGTATGATCTTCATTGCGATAGCCAGAGTACTATGTACTTGGCTAAGAACCAGGTCTTCCATGCTCGTACGAAGCATATCGATGTGAGATTCCACTTTGTTTGTGACTATGTAGGAGAAGAAGACGACGACATCAACTTGTTGAAGATCGGAACAGATGACAACCCGACAGACATATTGACGAAGGTTGTATCGGGAGCCAAGTTAAAGCACTGTTTGGACTTGCTCAATGTAGTTCTGAGATGGTGTCGTGGAGGCCCCCAGCTGGTGCATTATGGCTAGATGGAGCCAGTGTAGCTCGAAAGAGCATTGGGCTCTTTGGAGCAAACATGTGAAGTAACACCAGTTGATACTCTACCAATGTGATGCAGCGAGGGCCGTTCGATAGAGGAAGGCTCGAATCTCACCAAGGTAGTGATTTGTAGAAGTTGGCTCGATTTGGTGCTGAAGGAGCATTGGTCGAACAGATGAGTTATCTTGTGCAGGGTTAACTCGGCTGTGCTTGGGTCTGACCTATCTGACTCTGCATAAATCAAATATGAGGATGCCAAGCTATTGGTCTTCTACAGTACAGTTGGCCGATCGGTCGCCAGCTCAGTTGAAGTCCGTGTTCTAATGATTGGTCGTTCGGCATTGGGTCATTCAGTCGTAACACGATTGAATCCATGTTTGGTCGATTGGTTGTTTGGTGGCTCATTGGTCGACAGCTCTACGAGTTCGAGCTATCAGACAACCCGAATGCTTGACTTAGCGCTTCGGTCATTCGGTACAGAAAGAAGATCGGTCGGTCGAAGGGAGCCCATTAGGATGCACCTACTAGGATGTGGCAGAGGCACACTATGGTGCGATGCATTAATTGCGTAGAGCTGTGATTGGATAAAATGCCGTTAAAGTCGGGATTCGTATCATTTGGAATTCCTAGCCAATGAGGACACCTATTGTAACCTAGGGCTATATATAGGTGATTATAGGCTAGTGTTTCAAGTGGGAACACATTGAGAGAATTTGAGCCGCTATTTGTGAGAGTCGACTTTGAGAGATTGTAATGTGAGTTTCTGGAGAGATCGTGTGTACTTCTTCTTCGTTGGTGAAGAGAAGATTTGTTTTGTTAATAAAACTTATTGGTCTTCCCCTTGGCCGATCAATGGCCTAAAAGCAATTCTCATAGTGCTAGATTTGTTACTTGGTTGTGTTGAGGGATATATGTACTCAGTTCATTTGTATTTGATGCAAATGGATTTTAATATTAAAGATGTGGATTATTCCATATGATGCAATAAAAAATAAAATAAATATTGTAAAATGATTACAAATATATTTAATAAATGCATAGAAATGAAGAGGATTTTCTTGTGAAAGTCACAGAGAAAACAGCACTCAAATCGGAGTTCAAACGAGAACAATAAGTCAATTTAAAAGTGTTTTAAATAGAAAGCCCATTAAGAAAGAGGCCCAAAAGATTTTTTGTTTTTAGTTAAAAAAATTCTTTGGGACCCCTGTCAAAACAGAGTTAGTATCGATAAATGAAGTTGAGACTTACGCTTGCGTATGCGGCACGGTAGTCTACGAACTTCGCCTTCGGATTCACCACGACGGATCGAGTCTTCTCACGAACGGAGTAAGGCTACTAAATCCACAATCTAAATCTCTACTTTTAGATTAAGAACTTGGATAAAGGGAGAGGAAGTATTTCGGCAGAGCTTCGCTAGAATGAAAATGCATGCAAGAATGCCATGCAAAGGTGTAAGGAAATGGCTTACCCTTGGGTCTTATTTATAGCCCCCAAGGTAGTTATTTTAGGAGTAATTGTCCCTTAGGAACAAGTTAACTAAGGTGTACCATGATACATGGCACATTATAAGATTAAGTTGTACCATATGCATGGTACAACATAAGCTTAAGATATTACCCCTTTATTAGCCATATGTCGCATGCACTTACGCATATATAATGCGACTTTCCCATCAATCTAGAGATCCTCTCCGCAAGGGAACATATTCCCTTTGCACACGACTTCGTGTACGCGACGTTCGAGGTCCGTATTCCCTCGTACATCCCCTACAAGGGTGTACTAACGTCTTCCATATCCAACATCTCCCACTCACACTTGAGGGGATTGTAAGAGAACGTCTTTCTCTTAGTTCTTTTATCTATCATACCGAGAAATAGACCGTGCGACCGTCATGCGCGTAGAGTCTGTTGTTGTGCACTTGTTAGAGATACACAACGACCTCGAAGGTGCAAAGTTGAGTAGTTCAACGCATGCTTTACCCTAGATTATTTCTTCACATTTCTTATACTTTATATTCAACAATTGAATCCCATCTGGATTACAATTGGCTGGCCAGCTTTGAATCATTTAAAGTCCAAATGTGAATATGAAATCAATCTTCCTCTTATTGCGAACCTTCTGATCTTGACTTGATTCGCTTTTCTAACGTGCCCCGCCGAGCCGAATTATCATAGCCCATTAGAACACGCTAAGATAGCGATCATCTCGTCAAATCTAAAGGAACCAATTGGAGTCCTTGAGGGTAAGAGTTAAGACCCGTATGGCCTTTGAGTCTCACATAATAGCAAACACTATTGCTACTAACTCAGTGGTCGAAATGCATACGTGGTATGAACACGTACTACAACATCACTCCTTTCCCAGGGAGAGTATGTCTTAATGATGTTGTACGGATGAAAGATCAGACACCACAGTGCCTATCTTTTTGAGTCCCCTTACTACTCGTGAAATATTCACGGACTCTCATCCTGCATAAGACAGATAGGATTTAAAAATCCTATGAGATCTCTTTCAAATATCCTTGTGATACAGATCTCAGATCTTTTGTAAGCATCCATATGATGCAGATCTTTCATTCGACTATCTTGTTTAAGTCACGACTCTAAATCATTTGTCTAATGATTTTGACTTTAAACTAGTCTCATCTCTATCTTATCCTTCTGATAAGATAAGGCGGTTGCTCATGTGAGAGAGCCAACCTTAATCTGTCCGACATACACACAATGAAATAGCTGAGACTCAAACACAAATGTATAAAATCATTTGTAAGGAACTTGTATGCAATATATAAAAGAACTTCTTTCTTTTATTAAACATTGATCTTCTATAGACATGGGAAATATTACAAGATACAGCTCAGCACCAACGCATTCCCATAGATGATAAGTGTTTGTAGAACACATCTCTGGGGATCGCCTTAGTAAGGGGATCTGCTATCATCTCATGCGTGGATATGTATCCTATGTCTACTTCCTTCCATTTGTCATAGTCCTTCGCAAACTTGAATCGAATATCAATGTGTTTGGTCTTACAATGAAATTTAGGATCTTTGACATAGGCAATCGAGGCTTGACTATCACTGTATATAGGAACAGTGCTCGAGTCAGAGGCATTCGTCAGCATGTCTAAGAATTTCCTAAGCCAAACAGCTTCTTGGACCGCCATGCTGAATGCTACAAATTCGGCTTCCATGGTTGATAGGGCGATGCAGGTTTGCTTCTTGCTTCTCCAGGATATTGCACCATTCCCGAGCAAGTAAACAAAGCCTGAGGTAGATCTTCGCTCGTCGAGATCACCCGCCCAATCAGCATCGGTATAGCCTTCGAGTCTCAAGGTATTGCCTTGATAGCATAACGCATAGTCCGCAGTCCCTTTGAGGTATCTTAATATCCTCTTCACCGCTTTCCAGTGTGCCTATCCTGGGTTGGATTGGTAACGGCTTACCATACCAACAGCATAGCAAATGTCCGGTCTGGTACACATCATGGCGTACATCAGACTCCCGACAGCACTGGAGTATGGAACCTTTTCCATAGCTTTCTTTTCTTTTGGATCTTTGGGACACATTTCCAAACATAGACCATCGCCTTTGCTTATTGGAGTATCAATTGGCTTGCAGCCCTGCATATTAAACCGTTCTAAGACTTTCTTTATATATGTCTCTTGAGAGAGAGAAAGAAGTTTCTTGGAACGATTCCTTGAGATCTTAACCCCAAGGATATATGCAGCTTCACCCATGTCTTTCATCTCAAAGACGGATGAAAGCCAAGCTTTGATATCCATAATAAGACGCTTATCATTTCCGGCTATAAGTATGTCATCTACATAAAGAGACATAATTACATACTTGTTTTTAATCCTCTTAATATATACGCAGTTGTCTTCGTCGAGCATGGAGAAACCATACGACAAAACGACTTCTTGAAAGCGCATATACCACTGCCTTGAGGATTGTTTAAGACCATATATGGATTTACAAAGTTTACAAACCTTATGTTTGTTTTCTTCTTGTACGAACCCGTTTGGTTGTTCCATGTAGATCTCCTCATCTAGTTCTCCGTTAAGAAAAGCAGTCTTTACATCCATCTGATGTAACTCGAGGTCCAAACAAGCCACCATTGCCAGAATTAAGCGAATGGAGGTAAAACGCACGACAGGAGAGAAAGTCTCTTCGTAGTCTATTCCTTCCTGTTGCGTGAAACCTTTCGCAACAAGGCGAGCTTTATATTTCTCGATGGAGCCATCAGCCTTATGCTTGATTTTGAGAACCCACTTATTCCCAATGGCTCTACGTCCCTTAGGTAAATCAACCAAGTCCCAGACTTGGTTTGTTTTCATGGATTGATGTTCTTCTTCCATTGCCGCTATCCATTTATCTTTAGCAGGGCATGTGACGGCCTGTTTGAAATTTGCAGGTTCGTCATCATCTTGTAGTAATGTCATGAATGTTTGAGGAAATTCATCCTCAAATCTCAGAGGTGTTAGCCTCGTTCGATTACTACGTCTTGTTTGAGTTTGATCACTCCCACTTGGAATGACATCACTCCCACTTGGAATAATATCACTCCCACTCGGAATAGGATTGGTATCGTTCGTATCATCCATTGGTGAAGTTTGAAACGTATTTTCTTCTTCACCAAGAATTCTCCCACTCGAACGTTCCGATCCTTCTTGATCCCAAGTCTCAAACAAGGATAAGTCTTGACTTATCTCACCCTGTTTTGGAAACTCGTTTTCTAAGAAGACAACATCCCTCGATTCGAATTCTATTAGACCCCCATTGTCCTCTTGACCGACGAAAACATATCCTTTGGAGTTTTCAGCGTATCGGATGAAGATATACTTCCTCCCACGTGGCCCAAGTTTGCCATATTTGTGAGAGGATAAATGTGCGTAAGAGGCACAACCCCAAGGTTTTAGAATGCTTAAGTCTGGAGTTCTATTGTTCCACAACTCATAAGGAGTAGAACTTACGGACTTCGAGGGTACACGGTTTAAGATGAATGCTGCCGTCAATAATGCATCACCCCAAAAGGTGATGGGCAAATTTGCCTGAGACATCATTGATCGGACCATTTCCATCAATGTCCTATTTCTTCTTTCCGCAACACCGTTTTGTTGCGGAGTATAAGGCATAGTTATTTGATGAACTATGCATTTTTCATCACAGAGTTCCTTAAAACTCGTTGATTGATATTCTCCACCCCGATCGGTTCGCAAGACCTTTATCTTGTGATCTAGTTGGTTTTCCACTAAACTCATATAGTTTTTGAAGCAAGATAAAGCTTCATGTTTGTGGGAAATCAAATAAATATGACTGAAACGGGTGAAGTCATCAATGAATGTGATGAAATAGGACTTCCCGCGTCTTGTCTTAACATTCATTGGACCGCAAATGTCCGAATGGATAAGCTGTAATGGAACTTCGGCCCTTGTGCCAGTTCCAAACGGCTTGCGACAAGTTTTCCCTACAAGACAATGTTCGCAAGTTGACATTTCAACTTTTGAAACATTAGATAGCAAGCCACTTTTGGCAAGTCTATCCATTCTAGTTGGTCCAATATGACCAAGTCTTGCATGCCAACAAATGATCTTAGATTCAGAGTTAGAAGCATTTGTCAAATGGAAACTTTCATTAATGGAAGAAGAATCATCATACATTGTGTTTAAAACAATTAATCTATTACAAACATTACCCGACCCAATTAAAGAACTATTACAAACAAGGTCAACCTTCTGTTTATAGAACCTACATTCATAATCTAAAGACATTAACATGACCACGGATACGATATTTCTTCTAATATCTGGAGCAAAGAGGACGTCGTGCAATAATAAAGTCCGGCCGTTGTCGAGAACTAGCTTGCATGTTCCGAGGCCTTTGACTTCAACACGAGTGTTGTTGCCGACGTATATCCACTTTGTTCCTTGAGTTATCCTTCGATACTCTACGAAGAACCTTCTGTCCTTCGCTACGTGGTCTGTGGCCCCTGAATCAATCAACCAAAAATAGTTAGATTCAGCAAGAAACATGGAACTAGAAACACATATGTAACTAGCCCTACAAGTTACCTTATCACTTCCATCCGTACATGTACGGGCGAAGTGACCGTACTTGTTGCACTTAAAGCACTTGATTTTCTTCAAGTTTTTCTTCTTTGAGTGCACATTCTTTTGCCACTTTTTGTTCTTTGTCTTCTTTGAGGTTTACGGTTCTTGCTTTCGTTCGTTCACAAACCTTAAGCATTTATTCTTCCGCTTATTTCCTCCATGTGAGGAACTAGCGGCCATGTGCACTTCTGCACTTGGTTTTGCGGCTTGAATCCGCTCTTCCTCGAGTTTGAGGTGTTTCGATACATCGCTTAAAGTTTTAATGCACTCATTATGAGTGAGGTGCATTTTCATGTTATCCCAGCTATCTGGGAGTGAACGAATGACTGCTTGGATCTGCTGTTCGTCAGACAGCGTAACACCCGCATCCTTTAATTCAGATATGAGATTCGCCAGGTGGCGGAGATGCTTTTTCATAGAATGATCTCGCCGCATCTTGTACGAATCAAATTGAATATTTAAGGAGCGGAGTTTGGTAACCGAAGTTCCACCAAACTTTACTTCTAGCTCAGACCATATGTCTTTGGCTAGGTCGAATTCCCGAAATATACGCATTATGTCATTGTCCATTGCGGACAGTAACGTAATACGTGCTATTTTGTTCTTTCGAGTCCAAGTCTCATAAGCTTCCCGGTCCCTCTTGTGTTGGGCCGTATTGCCCAACTCAGGTTCTTCCATTATGTTTTGGAGTGTTTCAAGCACATCTTGCTCCTCCAAAACATATTGGATTTTAATTGACCAAAGTTTATAATTGTCGCCGTTGAGCTTTTCACCTTTGTTAAGCTCTGCGACAATGTTCTTAGAAGCGGTAGACATATTCGAATCAAAAAACTGCAAAGAAAATGAAAAACACGATCAAAATTCTATGCATAAAGTTTCGATTCTTTAAACACTTGATAAGTTCCTTGGATGCGCTGAAATGTTACTCTAGAATCGAGAAGTTCACTACGTTCCCAACTACCATCTAGAAGTAACTTTCAAAGTATCCCTCTTACTTATCTCAAGTAAAAAAGAAATCAGAAATGATACCCGTATGGTACCAGCAGCGGAAAAAATATTTTTGAAAAACATATCTTTCAAAATGGAATAGGTGAGAGTTTGCGCAAAGAATTTCAGCGCAACAATTGCCAAGCCACGAGACCTGTTCTACACACCCATGGGTTAGATAACCATGGCCGGATCGTGGTAGGACTTGGAATTCTAAATTACGCTATCCCGATTTAAGGACGGGACATAACCTATTTGAAAACATCTTTTTCAAAAAATTTGAAATACATTGGCTAATCTCCGTAGAGTAGAGCACAACGTCATAAGTACATTGGCTAATCTCCGTAGAGTAGAGCACAATGACATGGCTAATCTCGCATGAAGTAGAGCATTACGGCTAATCTTCAAGGAGTAGAGCACTACGGCTAATCTCGCATGAAGTAGAGCACTTAGGCTAATCTTCAAGGAGTAGAGCACTACGGCTAATCTCGCATGAAGTAGAGCACTACGGCTAATCTTCAAGGAGTAGAGCATTTAGACACCCCGTATGGGCTAATCGGCATGTTCATGTGCGACCAAGGCCTTTTGCCGAATTGGTCGACCAAAACACTAAGATTGGTCGACCAAAAAAATCCCCGTATGGATTTGCACCCTCCTGGCCGGCCAGGGCTTGTGCCTTGACCGGCCAGTGGCCATGATTGGCCGGCCAGGGCCTCTGCCCTGGCCGGTCAGGGGTCCTGGCCCCTCGGCCAGGGCCTCTACCCTGGCCGAGGCCGGCCAGGGCGCCGGCCCTGGCCTCTGCCAGGGCCGGCCAGGCCGGCCCAGGCCTGGCCTTGGCCACGGCCACAGCCCCTTGGCCATGGCCGTGGCCGGCCACTGCCGGCCTGGCCATGGCCGGCCATGGCTTGGCCATGGCCGGTCATGGCCAAGGCTATTTTGGCATTGGCTGGCCATGGCCCCTTTGGCCATGGCCGGCCACCCCCTTTGAATGGGGTTGCCACACACCCCGTCGGAGGGGTGGCCGTGGTGGTTATTGGCCGTAGCCAACCCCCTCCGCATGTGTAACGCCCCGCTTCCCAAAAGACACCGGAAGCGAGAACGTTACACGGCCCGCTTGAACTGGAGCGGTGAAGCTCGAGTTCAATAAGCGTCTGTGATAAAAACACAGAAAATGGTCCTTGCATTTGCGTGTCAGAACAACCAGAAAACATTTCATTAAATTAAATGGGCACTTCCAGAATCGTTCGTACAGAAAATAAAACAACAGGGCCTCAGCATGGCCAAAGGAACTACAACCAAACACTAATCCTACTACAAGGAACTAAACTAAAACTCAAAGCAATGACGGAAAAGAGACTCTAGTCTTCTACAGAAAACGTCGCGGCGTCTTCGACAACTCTGGCTCTCCAAGTCAGGCATCGCGTATTGGTCCTCCTGGTACTCAAGCTCTGAACCTGACATACATCCACAAACATGAATGTATGTCAGCTAGGGGGTCTGCAAGAAAAGTTAGCATCCCAAGGCGAAGTATATGATAGATATATGAATTTTTAGAAGCATTTAATAATTTAAGAAAAACAACTGCAGCAATTAAATATTGAACAATTTATAGAAACGAAAAACGAACAATCCTAGCATGAAGTTCTAGACGGTTGCAAGATTAAAGTTGGGATTTCACTGAGTTCGTTAGCATTATAATTTCAAGATGACCAAGTTAGCGTTCAATGTCCATGTCAAGAATTCACGTCTAATCTAGGGTTCTCGCCTTTAGGTCGTGATGAGAAGGTCGTTCCTCTCACGGGGGCTTACCGTGATTGACACTAACCCACCGCGTCGGGTGGTGCTCTTGAGGAGAGTACCTTTCATATGCCCAGTGGCCGCTCAACCCTAACCCCACCCAAAAGTTTTGCCGGAACACGAGCCGGCCTAGTCGACTCACACGACATCACAATATCACGATACCGCCTTCGAGGCGCACGATCTCACGATGTCCATATTGTTAAGCATGTCAAGACTCACTGAATTTCATTGTTGACAATATTAAAGTTTTATGGTGACAGTTTTGCAAAGCAGAAACGGGTTGAACGACTGTTTCCGTAATTTCAAATAATGACGATTACGTCCTTTTTGTTCAACTTGCTACAGAAACAATTTCTTTCTCTAGTTGTTTAAATTGGGGATATATCGTATAATATACTGTTGGATCCCAATTTTCGTCCTAGTCATTATGGTGTCAGTTTTGATATGTCATTTCACGTCTAAATTTTGAGTTACACAGCAAAACATGAAGGCGGCGTAAACGTGCCGAAACTTCTAAAATTCATAACAAATCATATACTTGCCTGTTTTCGACGTTCTTGGTGTCGTTGGAAATGTCTTGACGAAAACTACGTTACAGTGAGATCGGTTCTCTGGTTGATTAAACACGCATGCATCGAATTAGTATCATTCCAACGAAAAAACATATTGAAAGATAATCTGATTCTTATTAGTTTCCCCATCCTAGGTGATGTTCATAACATGACACTATGTTATAGTATAACAAGTATATTGCTAACAGATTCATACTATCTTATGCTATAAAATAACTTGCTAACTACCATTAAACAATAACCTAGGTTATTACCCATTGCTAAGTGTTCCACCAACGGTTACCCTTGTGACATCATAACCCATGATTTCATGACCACAGAAACTTATCATAATAAGGTTATTATTATATTAAGCTGTCAAACTAGGCCCTCTAACCTATTAATAGTCACTGTCCATGCGTGTGAACACTGTTCCCATACCAAAACAACTTGATGAATGACAACATACCCTTCTCTATTGCATGAAGTAACACATGAAAAAGCACCCACGTGCTGTAAGTACTATAATATGACACTATGCATTTCACATCGTTTAAATAAGTGGCCTACACTTCCCTAGCTATCCAATGTACTGATAACATTATTAAAATAACCTACGTATATAAAAATAACATGCAGATTACTCACCTATATTCTTCTTGGACTCCCGTTCTGCTTGCTTGCTCGGAGATTGGCACGACCCCTGTCGAGGTGGACGCGCGGAGGAGGCCGTGGCGTGGGTTGCTGCGGCTCGCGCGAGGCCGTGGGAGGTAGGGGATGCCGGAGGCGATCGTGAGGGGACAGATGGCCGTCGTTGCGAGGTGGCCATGGGGACGTCGACCTGGGAAGGCGACGGAGGGAGGCCACAGCTCGCGGCCTGGGTGTGGAGGAGTTGGGCTGTGGGTTGTGATGCCAGCCGACGGGGTTGGGTGGCCGTGCGTTGGTGCTTGCTGCGGCGACAGGGCAAGGGTGAGGCCGTCAGGGGTGTGCCTGGAAGTTGGTGCGAGGCTGGGGCGGTTTCGTGGCCGCCGGCGTCGGGTGGGGCCGCCGGAGGGGTGTGAGTTGCGTGGTTGGCTCGGCCTGGAGTGTGTTACCGTGGGTTGGAGGTGGGAGGAAGGAGACAGGGGCTGCGGGTTGTTTAGAAGTCGGCGGCTGAGGATGATAGTAACCCTAGGTTTTAAAAGAGAGGAAGAAGTATGCTAGGTTAGGGTTATATAAGAAAAGGAGCCTAGGTCTTAAAAGAAGAGAGTAGGCTGGTGCGTGACCAGTATTAGGCTTAGGTGGCTTAGGTTGAATTTTTTTATAAAAGCTAAGGTTTATAGTATATATGGGAAAAGAATAGATGTGGCAGAACCAACATTTACCTAGGTTGTTTTAAATTATCAATTGTATAGGTTTCTTTGAAGGAACAAGGCCCAGGTTGAATTATTTAGAGAAAAAGTAGTGTAGAGGGCTGTGCGTGACTTAGGGTTAGGCCTAGGTTTAGTTTTCTTTTTAGTTATAAAAGGGAAGGATTGAATTGATAATAATGGGGTTCAAATAAATTGGTTATACTAGGAAATAATAATTCATCAATAGATTTAAAAGGGTCCAAACAAGGCAGTTCTCATTTGACTATTCAAAACGGTTTAAAAAGATTTGAAACTAGTATTTTGGATTTTGGAAGTTTAAATTTTGAAATTTGAATTTATAAAAATTTTAACTAATTATACCAAAATATTTGCAAATAATTATTAAAGGATAATAATATCATTATTATCAATAATAAATTTAACAAGTGGCTGTCCCAATAATGATAGTGATAACCAACTAAAAAAATATTAGGGGCAACTACGCATACGGGGATGAAAACGTCCGATAACGGCTACAGTAAAAAAATACACATAAGGAGAACAGATAAAATGTATCAATAAGGCCGGTCGTTATAGCATGGGGAGGGGGGTGCATGGCCTTCATAGCCCATTTGGCCATGGTGCACATGCACCAAATTTCATCTTCCCCGATGGGAATAACCACCACCTTCTTCCTCGATGAAGCACCCGTTCGTCGATGAAGCACCCGTTCATCGAGAAAGTGGTTATTTTCTAATGGCCGTGTGCCAAAAATGAAAAATAACATACTACGTGAACGGTCGGTTCTTCCCGTCACGGAGAGTTCCTACCATATCCGTAATGATAGGAGACCCTAACGTGAAAAGAACAACCGCTGCGTTCTCTCCGTCACGAAGCATTCCTACCATATCCGTAATGGTAGGAGACCCATTCGTGAAAAAGACAACGACTCGTTCATAGTTTCGACGGGACGGCAGTTTGACCGGGGCGAACCCATATGGCTCTGATACCAATGTAGGATCCTGTCAAAACAGAGTTAGGATCGATAAATGAAGTTGAGACTTACGCTTGCGTATGCGGCACGGTAGTCTACGAACTTCGCCTTCGGATTCGCCACGACGGGTCGAGTCTTCTCAAGAACGGAGTAAGGCTACTAAATCCACAATCTAAATCTCTACTTTTAGATTAAGAACTTGGATAAAGGGAGAGGAAGTATTTCGGCAGAGCTTCGCTAGAATGAAAATGCATGCAAGAATGCCATGCAAAAGTGTAAGGAAATGGCTTACCCTTGGGTCTTATTTATAGCCCCCAAGGTAGTTATTTTAGGAGTAATTGTCCCTTAGGAACAAGTTAACTAAGGTGTACCATGATACATGGCACATTATAAGCTTAAGTTGTACCATATGCATGGTACAACATAAGCTTAAGATATTACCCCTTTATTAACCATATGTCGCATGCACTTATGCATATATAATGCGACTTTCCCATCAATCTAGAGATCCTCTCCGCAAGGGAACATATTCCCTTTGCACACGACTTCGTGTACGCGACGTTCGAGGTCCGTATTCCCTCGTACATCCCCTACAAGGGTGTACTAACGTCTTCCATATCCAACCACCCCACCCAAAGTTGCGCGCGTAGAAGGCAGCGCCCCATAGGGCGGGTGACATGCACGCGTCCCAAGCTGGGCGCGTGCAGGACACACACCCCAAGGGAGGGCACGTGTCATGCACGCGCCTAGCCAGGGCACGTTCATGGCACACGCCTTGGGCTGTGCGCGTGTGCTCAATGGCAGTGGGGCCCACTTATTGGCCCCAACCATAGGGATTTGAACCCTGAATTCTCATTTTGGGCGGCTGCGAATTTCAGAACAGTTTGTGTGTCACGCCCCGCTTCCCTAAAATGGAGGCGAGACGTGAGAAGGTCCGCTCAAACGTGGAGCTGTGAAGCTGCACGCCTGATAAGCGTCAATTTAGTATAAGCAGGTCCCTGTAAACACAAAAGGAACAACAACAATAATAATAATGGAATGAGACGGATATGAAATAACCAATCCCAAAGTTTGTCCACCAAAATATCCAACATCACAGAAAAGCCACCAGGCTAACAGGAAAGAGTCTAAGGCCCAGAACAAGGCCAAACAAAAGCAACACAAACATAACAGAGTATTAATTAGGTGCCACGAACCGACGACTAAGCAGTCTAACAAAAGAAGCTAAACGAAGACACTAAGACTGATCTCCAGTGTCAACGAAGTCCTCGATCAACGCGGGTTCTGACTCAGCGTCAGGGAACACCACGTCCTCAGCAAGTGACTCAGGCTCGGGCTCTAACATGTGTCACCCAAAAGAGAAAAGGGGCACATGTCAGCAAGTCGAAAGACTTGTGCAAGGAAACGGAAAGAAAGGTAAACTAGCAACCTAGCAGTTAAAGTGTTGTACATGGCAAGTAAAGTAAGGTGGTAACAAGTAAAGTAAAGTAAAGTACAAGTAGCAAGTATCTAGTGGTAGGGGTGACATGTAATGTCAAGTAACAAGTAAAGTACAAGGGATCACTCAACGAGTGCCCTATTGCCCGCAGGCTGTGTTCAAGTATCAAGTACAAGGGGTCACTCAACGAGTGCCCTATTGCCCGCAGGCTGTGTTGAGCTCGTCTTCTGGAACACGAGCCAGAAAGTGTATTTGGCATCGGATTGTGCCCACACAAGGTGGGTGCCTAGCCGGAACAAATAGTACAAGTATGTAGCGAAGCTACGCAATCACGATGAGTATTCAAGCATGCAATGACATGAGCAGATATTCGCGTACCGTTAATTGTATTTAAACGTGACAGGTAAAATGCAATGACATGAACATATTCGTGTACCGTTAATTTAAATTAAACATGGCAGTTAAAATGCAATAGCAGTTAAAGATGCATGGATGACATGGACAGTTAATACGCGTACCGTTAAGGGAAAGTAAACGTGACATACAAGCATGATGAGGGTGACGGACCAAGCTTCGTTGTCAAGCTAGGTCAATGGCGTCTAGACGGCTATCCTTTCACCGTCTAGTCTCTTTTACGCTAAAGCAAGGTAATGGCCTAAGACATGGCCCAAATCAAGAGATGCAAGTTTCACTTGCCTGATACCGGGATCGACGAGCAATGAAGATCGTCACACAAGCTAACTACGGAATGGATCACTGTTATGGCAAAACAATTATTAGCACAATGATTCTAAATTGATTTCTTATTAGAATCCTAATCATCTAATAATCCATTTTATTAGGGTTTCACAATATCAATGTGGGTTATGCTAAAACTAAAGGAATCGAGTATTACCGTGAAGAAGCGAAGGAACGATGCCGAGCAACCACGGCAACAGAAGAACGATCCGGCTCAGATCTGAAAATGAGGGAAAATTCTGGAGAAATGGGTTTTGATGTGGATTTTGGGGGTTTGATGAAGGTTTGGGGAAGATGGAAGGTGGGTTGTGACAAGGGAGGGTTTGGATGATGAAAGATGAGCTTGGGATGAAGGATTAATGGTTTGAGGAAGATGGGGGCTCAATGGGGGAGAAATTAGGGTTTTAGGTCATGAGGGAGGAGAAGAAAATGTTTGGAGGGGTATTTATAGAGTTTGGTGGCGGCTAGGGCAAAACTAGGGTTTCCTGTACTGTTTAGTCGGTCAAAGAACAACCACTGACCGACTAGTTTGGGAACTAGTCGGTCGGTTGACCAACGCAGACCGACTAAGTGTAAACAGTAACACAAACGAAAATTAGGATTTAGATTTAGTCGGTCAAAGAACAATTACTGACCGATTAGTTTGACATCTAGTCGGTCGATGAACGTTCTTGGACCGACTAAGAGTAAACAGTAACTAGACTGTACAGAAGAACTATGAATTAGTCGGTCTGAGTACCAAACTTAACCGACTAGTTTAACAACTAGTCAGACGAAAGATGAACTTAGACCGACTAAGAAGGAACAGTAACTGGTACCAAAAATAGTTAATGAGTTAGTCGGTTAAAGAAGCATTGCCGACCGACTAGTTTGCAACCTAGTCGGTCAACCAACGTTCTTAGACCGACTAACGACAAACAGTAACTCCTGAGAAATTAACAAAGCCAACTAGTCGGTTCAAGAAGGTTCTCCGACCGACTGGATCGTCATCTAGTCGGTCGGTGCCCCTTCTTACACCGGCTAATGAGCACCAAAAGTTCTGATATGGAGCGCGGAGCTCCGGGATCGATTCCTAAGACTCCTAGGCTTGATCTAACAATAAGATATGACCGATACGAAGCCCGTCACGAATGACTTACTCCAAAATCGACGACCGACGGAAGAATCTAGAGAATCACGACGGAACGAACGAAATGAAAACTATGGAGACGGAAATGGAAATCACATTCAAGGAGAAGAAACCAAATATATATATATATAATAAAATCCATACATGAAAAACCTGTCGTTACATCCTCCCCAACTTAAGAAAAATTCCGTCCTCGGAATTTCCCAACACTCACGTGTCCGGGAACAAAAGTGGGTAGCGCTCTCGCATCTCATCCTCATTCTCCCAAGTAGACTCTCCAGGTGAGTCGTGTCGCCACATCACCCTCACAAGATCGACAACCTTGTTCCGAAGTAACTTCTGACGCCTGTCCAGAATCTGCACTTGATGCTAGTCATACGTCAAATCTGGGCGAACGGTAATCTCCGAGAAATCCACAGCATGAGATGGATCGCTGATGTATCGACGAAGCTGCGACACATGGAAAATATTGTGAACTCCTTCCAAAGTTGGCGGCAAGGCCAAGCGATAAGCTACCTCGCCAACTCTCTCCAGAATATCAAACGGTTCAATGTATCGCGGGCTCAACTTCCCTCGCTTCCCAAAACGAATCACTCCAAGATTCGGGGAAATCCTCAGAAACACATGATCGCCCGGCTGAAACTCTAAAGGACGACGTTTAGCATCCGCCCAATGCTTAAAACGGTCCTGAGCAATCCTCAACCGCTCCCGAATATTCCTGACAACCTCCACAGCCTCCACAATCATCTCAGGTCCCAACAGCTCCCTATCACCAATGTCATCACAACTCAATGGCGATCGACATTTCCTCCCATACAAAGCGGCGAAAGGCGCCATACCAATAGACGCCTGGTAGCTGTTGTTGTAAGAAAACTCCACCAGATGTAGATGGTCCTCCCACGAACCCTTGAAATCCAACATGCACGCTCTCAGCATGTATTCCAAAATCTGAATTGTCCTCTCGGACTGGCCATCCGTCTGCGGATGGTACGCCGTGCTGAAACTCAGACGTGTACCCAAACTCTTCTACAAACTCTGCCAGAACTGAGATGTGAACCTCGTGTCCCTGTTCGACACGATGCTCACGGGGACTCCGTGAAGTCGCATGACCTCCTGTACGATTCACGTTACATCACTATCCAAACTAGGAAAAGGAAATAAAAACGGAGAGTAAAAGAATTTTACCTCCATATATCTCCTCGCTAGCGCCTCAGTGGACTGTCCCACTCGGAATGGAATAAAGTGCGCGGATTTGGTCAATCGATCTACGATCACCCAAATCGCGTCATTCTGCTTCGGACTCCGAGGTAGTCCAGTCACGAAATCCATAGTGATGTGTTGCCACTTCCACTCCGGAATCGGAATTGGTTGCCTTCACTTGCTGGCAAACCAAACACTTGGCTACACTCCGAGCCACACTCCTCTTCATACCATGCCACCAATAGTTCAGACGAAGATCCATGTACATCTTGGTCCCACCAGGATGCATAGAATACGGCGAGCTATGTGCCTCCACCAACAACTCCTCTCTAATATCTCCAGCTGGCACACACAACATGGCTCCAAACCTCAGCGAGCCATCCTCATGAATCAAAAAGTCAGTCCGCAGACCAGCTTCAACCTGCCCTCGAATCCTTACCAATTTCGGATCTCCGGCCTGACTCGCCTTAATCCGATCCACGATCGTTGACTGCACCTGCATACACATCAACGAAGAAGCCTCCCCAGGAAGAACAATCTCCACACCAGACTCGCAAAAATCCTGCTGCAATCTCCACTACGAGGTCAAAATCATCACCGCTGGAAGCCTACTCAGCGCATCCGGAACCAAATTCACTTTGCCAGGGTGATACTGCAAATCAATCTCATAATCCGCCATGAGCTCCAACCATCGACGTTGTCGCATGTTGAGCTCCTTCTGAGTAAAAATATACTTCAAGCTTTTGTGATCGGTGAAGATCTTCACTTTCTCACTCAGCAAGAAGTGCCTCCAAATCTTAAGGGCAAACACAACAGCAGCCAACTCCAAATCATGCGTCGGGTAATTCTTCTCATGAACCTTGAGCTGACGAGAAGCATAAGCCACAACATGCCCGTGCTGATGCAACACACAACCGAGACCCTTGCCAGAAGCATCGCAAAAGATCTCAAATACACCGCTGCGATCAGGTACAACAAGAATAGGGGCAGTCGTCAACCTCTCCCTCAGAACACCAAAAGCATTCTCACAATCACCCGACCAAACAAAAGCAACATCCTTCCGCGTCAATCTGGTCATTGGCTCGGCAATGCGAGAAAAGTCCTTAATGAATCGCCGATAGTAACCAGCAAGCCCAAGGAAACTCCGGATCTCAGACGCAGACGACGGAACAGGCCACTCTCTGATGGCCCTGATCTTCTCGGGATCCACTGAAATACCATCTCCAGTCACCACATGCCCGAGAAAAGCAACTCTGTCCAGCCAAAACTCGCACTTCGAAAACTTAGCATACAATCGATGCTTCCTCAAAATCTCCAATACCGTCCTCAAGTGCGAGGCATGCTCTTCCGCTGACTTCGAATAGATCAGAATGTCGTCAATAAAGAAAACAACAAACTTATCCAAAAAGTCATAGAAAATCAGGTTCATCATATTCATGAAAACTACGGGTGCATTGGTTACACCGAAAGGCATAACCACAAACTCGTAGTGTCCATACTTCGTCCTGAACGCTGTCTTCGGCACATCATCCTTCTTCACCTTCAACTGATGGTAACCACTCCTCAAATCCAATTTATAAAACACCCTCGAACCTCCAAGCTGATCAAAAATATCATCGATGCGAGGCAACGGGTATTTATTCTTGATGGTCACCGCATTCAACTCCCGATAGTCCACGCACATGCGACGCGAACCATCCTTCTTCTTTAACAGCAGCACCGGTGCTCCCCACGGAGACACACTAGGGTTGATGTAACCCTTCTGCATAAGCTCATCCAACTACCTACGCAACTCCTCCAACTCTTCTGGTGCCATATGATATGGTGCTTTCGAAATGGGCTGCGCACCTGGGATAAGATCAATAGAAAACTCTAAAGCTCGATCAGGCGGCAATCCAGACATCTCCTCGGGGAAGACGTCATCAAAATCCCGCACCACAGCTGGCCACTCCAACTCCATCTGCATAGCCACAACCTCCACCGGCCTAGCCCGAAACCTGACAGGACCAAGCGAACTGCTACCACGGCTGAACTCAAATACTGGATGTCCAGGAATCTCGAACACCACCTTCTTCCTCCGACAGTCGATCGTAGCATAGAAGCTCGCAAGCCAATCCATCCCAAGGACCGCATCGTAATTGATGATGTCGTGGACAATGAAATCAGCACAAAGCTCACGTCCACAAACCACCAACGGACAAGAATTGCACCCACGATGCACCGAGACCACACCGTTTCCTGTGACGATATTCCAACTCTTAGGAAAAGAGGACGTCGACAAGGAATGCTTCTCCACGAAGCTCCAGGCCAAAATGCACATCGACGCACCTGAGTCAAAGAGGACTCGTGCAGGAAATGTGCAAACCAAAATCACACCTACCAAACAATCTAACAATCAAATCCTATTCTAGTAACAAGCATGAGCAAGCAACCAACATAATCAACAATCAAACTAAGGAGGAAAAATAGCTAGAATGAGCGTTACCTGTAATAACCTCATCCACGGCCATGCTCTCCTCCTCAGTCATCAGAAAGGCCTGCCCTCTCGGCGGAACAGCCTGCCGAAAGGCCTGTCTCTGTGGAACAAGAGGCGCTCCACGTCCAACGGGCACAGGAGCTCGCTGCTGCAATGGCTGTGCTGCAATAGGAGCCCGCCAAGGCTGCTTCGACTTGGGACACTCCCTGATGGTGTGGGCAGGATCTCCGTAGACAATGCATTGTCCTAGAAACCTCCTACACTGATCCCTGAGGTGTCCAGTCTTGCCACAGAAATGGCAAGTCTTCAGAATAGGCCCTCCTGGCCTCTTGAACTGCACCAGATGATTAGGCTTGAAACCAGGCCTAACCACCGCCCTGGCCTGCTCCATAGGCCTCTTCCCAGCTCCTGAAACATGTCCCTTCCTCTGGTTCAAATTCACCTCTTGTCGCCTCGCAGCAATCAGAACCTTCTGATATGTCTCCAGGTTAGAAGAGGTCACAAAGCTCTGAAGCTCCAAGGCAAGTCCCTGAAGAAATCGCTGAGCTTTCTCATCGGCATCCTGCACCATCTTTGGTGCAAACCGACTGAGCCTCGTGAACTCCTGGTGGTACTGATCCACCGACAAGCTTCCCTGCTTCAGATCTATAAAGCGTTGCAGCATCACCTGCCTAGCAGCCTTCGGAAAGAACTCTCCATCAAATCTGGACTTAAAGGTAGCCCAAACTATCGGCTCCACCAGCATCTTCTCTTCAGCATCCCATCAGTTTCTGGCATTGTCCTTCAGCTGCCTCTTAGCCAAATCAACCCATCCAGCCGGGTTAATCTTCGTCATCGTCAGGTTATCCTCAATGTTCTGAATCCACTCATTGGCAGCCAAAGGACCCTCAGACCCATCAAAATATACGGGACCCAGCTCCCGAAATTACTTCGCTCCCGGCTCGGAGCGAGGGGCATCCGGAAGTGCCCGGGCAGCTCGAGCAAGTGGAGCATTCTGGACTTGCAGGAGCACACCCTGCTACACTTGCATCATCTGGATCATCATCCGCATCATCTCTCCATTGGTGGGTTTCCGCTCAGATTCCTCATCATGAGGGGGCGCACCATTACCTCCACCACGGGTGAATCGCCTTCCTGCCATCTAGTGACACAGAAAACGAAGCAGATTAGACTCATAGCTTATGACTCGGATATCGAATTCATTTTTTGGACAATCTTATATCATTATTATTATCCCTGAAAATTGCAGTTACAGAGATACTGCATGGGCCACCACTAAAACCTGTCACGCCCCGCTTCCCTAAAATGGAGGCGAGACGTGAGAAGGTCCGCTCAAACGTGGAGCTGTGAAGCTGCACGCCTGATAAGCGTCAATTTAGTATAAGCAGGTCCCTGTAAACGCAAAAGGAACAACAAAAATAATCATAATGGAATGAGACGGATATGAAATAACCAATCACAAAGTTTGTCCACCAAAATATCCAACATCACAGAAAAGCCACAAGGCTAACAGGAAAGAGTCTAAGGCCCAGAACAAGGCCAAACAAAAGCAACACAAACATAACAGAGTATCAACTAGGTGACACGCACCGACGACTAAGCAGTCTAACAAAAGAAGCTAAACGAAGACACTAAGACAGATCCCCAGTGTCAACGAAGTCCTCGATCAACGCAGGTTCTGACTCAGCGTCAGCTGATTCGGGATATAAATTGCATATTTTCCCCCCTAATTACCCCCATTTTGTGCTAAGAATTATACTTAATTGTGCTCTTTTTGGGTATATTTTCACTTTAGGTCATTTTAGGAGCTTATTCTCATTCTTGGCACAAAATACGGTTTTTCTCGTCCTTATTGGCTTCCTACTATTTTTCATATGCTCCTGCTATTATTGTGATCAAATCGCCATTTTTTGGGAATTATTTGAGCATTGGAATATTTTATATAGCTTATTGGAGGTCAATATTGTATTTATATAAGTCATTATATTAATTTTCTAATCAAATGGACTAATTTCTCCTTCTTTTATTTTTCAGATACTCTTGGGATTCTTGGGGATTTTCTAGAATTTTTTGGGATTTTTCAGTGGCTCCTAGGTATTTTTGTGAATTTTTGGAAGGGAAATAGGGTTAAAAACCCCAGAAAAAAGAAAATACAATGGGGCGCCACGTGGCCCAATCAGATGGCGCCATGTGGTGCCGTTGATGCTGGATTTCGCCCGCTCCGTTGGAGCGCGCCGGCGCTGTTTCAGTTTTAAAAAAAAAATTTAAGATTGCGGGCCGGCCCAGCGCCGGCCCGCTCGTTCTGATTAATTTAAAAAAAAATTAAAACTCAAAACAGCGCGCGTGCACGGCAGCGGGGGCACGCGCTTGGCGCGTGCCCCCAGGGGCGTTCTGCGCCCGCTCATTGGAGCGGGCAGGGCGAGAAGCGGGGCCGGGTCTCCGACCCGGCCCGCTTCCGTGTTTTGGCTTCCCAGCGCGCGCGGATGCGGTTTTGCGGGTCGGGCGGCTTCATGCCCGACCCGCAAGCTGTTATTAGAGGGCCTGGGGTGCGATTTTTGGGAGATCTCGTTTTTTTTGCTGCAGCTTCGGCCAGAATTGATTTCTTAGGGCTTGGAGGGTTTCCTTCTTCCCCAAGAGGCTAGGGAGGAGCTTGGAGGCCATGGGGATGGTGGAGAAGCTTGGTGGAGGTGTAAATTGGTAGAGGGAAGCTCATTTGGGGAGACTTTGGGTGAAAAATTTCCTCTTCCTCCTTGTATTTTTGCATCTCTCTTTTGTAATGGATATTGAGTTAATATTGAATGAAAATTCAAAATTGTGTTTCAAGATGATTGAGTAGTGTAAAATGCTTGGGATGTGATTCTTGATGTTGGATGTTAATGATAGCCCTAATTTCCCTCTTGCCCAATTTTAAATGTTATTGATGGAGATTATTATTGCACAAATTTAATTGGTTAAGTCCCGAGAGGGCACAATTCGAGATGAATCCATGCTCCAAATTTGATTAGTGCCATGATAATCCGTCCATCCATATTGCAAATATTGTGTTCTTGAATGCTAAACTTTCCGATTGAGTGTCCTTAGCCGGACAATCAATTGTGTTATACGGGGGTAATTAGAGTTTAATTAACACCAATTCCAGTGAACCCACAACCCATGCTCTCACGCCTTGCCATCCTAAATCCCCTTTGGCTCTCTAACCCTACCAATATAGGTTAGGATTTTTAGTTTCACTTCAAGTTTTTCACCACGATTTTCACGCTTCCGCCGTTAGTTGAGGTAGTTGTAACACACTTTAATTTTCTTTGTCTGTCAAATTTTGTGAACATAGAACGACTTGTCCCTGTGATCCAACCCGGTAATCACCGGTTATTTATATATTGCATTGACGCTCCTACGCTTGGGAGCGAAAGGCGTGCACTTGCGCGTTTTCCGAGTCAACCAATTGGCGCCGTTGCTGGGGACAACGGTTTCTAGTAGTAGCAATTTTTGATTGATTTTGAAACTTTTAGTGTGATACTTCTATCTCTTAGTGTGTGTCTTTCATTTTATTTATTTTCCACTTATTGAGTCTTTTGCTTGTTTATTTTCATTTTTCTTGGAATTTTTTTATTAACAACATGGCATCACCTTCAAATTTTTCGGACGTTGATTTGGAGGATATCCCACTTCCGCCATACTTTCATGGCACGGAGTAGGAGAACCCTCACTTACATATTAAAAATTTTGAAGATTGGATGCATTCATGTCTTGGTGGGAATATCGATGAAGATTGCATATATTTTAGATTCTTTCACGATTCTTTACAGGATGATGCTAGACTTTGGTTTGATTCATTGTCTCTGGACTCACATTTTACCTGGTTATCATTTCAGGCTGAATTTCTCCGGGTATTTTTGCCTATCTTTTTGGAGCAGGTACAGGGGCGGCAGGCCGTGGAGCATATAGAGAGCTTTATCCAGGCTGAGTGGGAGGCCTACCATCAGGCTTGGCAGAGGTTCATTGATTTGTTGCTTGCGTGCCCACACCAGTGTTTCCATGAGGATCACCTCCTGCAGATATTTTATACTGGATTATCGCCATCTGGGCGGGATTTTGTGCAGATGAGTTGCGGGGGAGAATTCTTTGATTATTCGACCGAGGATTCCTGGTGTTACCTGAGGGACCTTGCAGAGTGGGAGCAGACTGTGCCATCTGGAGAGCAGTCACTTGGATATGAGGATGATGGCCAGTCCCAGTTTCAACTTCATGATTCAGAGCTGCAGGCCCAGTGTCAGCTTGAGGAGCCACTTTTGGGCTCTTTTCCTTTCGACCCCATGGGATACAGAGCAGAGCAGGAGGATGGGTTGCATGAGAGCCAGGTAGAGGACATTGAGCATATACATTTTGATGAGTCGGAGGAGACAGATGATGGAGTGCGTGTCGACCACGACGGTGACACGATGCATTTTCACTTTGAGGTTGAGGATGAAGTGTATGTGCATGATGGCCGAGAGCAGATTGAGGACACCATGGGGCCTGAGCCACAATCCACTTCAGAGTTAGCTTCACAGGTCGAGGCGGTTGAGTACTTTGGGAGGACAACTGAGATGAACTATTTCTGTGATGGCGAGGATGATGCGTGCTTGGATTTGCCCAAGACGAGTCTACCTCCAGTCCTATCACAGATGCCACTTCCCTCGCCTCAGGATGCGCACTTGCCAGTCATCGAGGAGGTTTGTCAGGAGCATTTACCAGTTGTGGGGAGTGCCGCAGAGACTGTTGGTGTTGATATTGATTTCGAGGAAGAGGATAGCGACAGGGATTGCGAGATGGTATATATTGAGCCCGAGCTCCCTCTTACTCTAGTTTGCTCTCTGCAGCCACTTCCACCTCCTCTTGAGGCCGTGCATCATCCAGAGCCAAGCATCACATTTCAGGGAAGTTCCCATCTTTCTTTTCCCTCCACCCCCGAATCAAATTATTTACTTCCATATTATAATGATTCGGATTGTCGTCATTTGATCGTAAATTCTTTTATTCATTTCGACGACCCATTTTGGCAAGCTTTTCACTTGGATGGGCGCTCTCGCCCAATTATTTTTGACACGACCTATCTTCCCCTTTTTACAGGAACCCATCACAAGGAGATGCTTGGGGTTGTGTCGCTTGCCATTAATGACCGCAATGGAGGTAGGGCATCGGACGTGGCAACGCTCACGGAGGAGCGTAAGGATATGATCGAGCAGTTGCCACCACCGTTATACATTCGAGATCCGCCATTTGCCACGGTGTGTTCTTTCCATGTAGTGTAAATAAATAAAATTAAAAGTTAGTTTGCTTTTGCATTTTGCTTTCATATGCTTTTCTTTTCTTTTTTAGGATCTTTTTCCAAGATCTAGTACTCTCCCAACATTGAGGACAATGCTTATTTTAAGTTGGGGGAGAGTGTTAGAATCTTTAGGTTTGTTAGGATTTTGGCCTAAATTTTTTTTTGAGATACCTCCATTTTTCTCCATCACCCATTGAATTTCATTGCATATCATATTTGGCCTTCTCGTCCCTACGCCATTAGCTTTGTTTAGTCCCTACTTGCTTAATGCCATGCGATTTTTCGGATTATCATTTTGGTATCGATTTCTCAATGTTTGATTGGCACGTTTTCATTTCTTTTCCAATTTGGAGTCGAATGTTAATATACCATGTATGAAACTATTTAGATGTTGTGATACTCTCTTTGAGATAGTTTGGGAAAAGTTTGGTGTAAGCGATTTCATGTTTGGGATGAATGGTGTAGTTTTTAATTGGATTGGGAGTGGCCAAATTGTGCATGCTTTGTTTTCATCTTAGGAGTGGGTGGATGAGTTGCTAATTTGTGTTGGAATGAAAAAGAAAGTTAGTATAAGTGAATGTTTCTTCCTAATCAAATCGAGTAGCCGGTGCCCCACGAAACATTGGGAAGGACGCCAAAGATGAGATTTAGGGGATCATTCCATCCCTTTGCCTATATAGCGTTATCGCGTGTAGGTATTGGTGGCCGTGTTTGCATTTATAGCGTTATCGCGTGAATGCAAAACATAAACATGAAAAATCCAAAAACAAAAAAAAAGAGAAAAAGAAAAGAAAAAAATGAATGAATAAGCTTCATGAATGATGCAATCTCATCTCCCACTACTTAGAAGAATTTTATTTTGTTTTGGCCACTTTCATGAAAATTTGAAAATTTGACATCGTGATATTTTCCCGGTACGTGTGATACGGGGCTTATTTCCTTACTTTTCTTTGAATTGGATCGAGGGGAGTATCATTTGTTATCTACTTTCATATATTTGGTATATTGGCTTTGAAATCATTTGGAAATCTCATTTTGGGGTGTGCCATGAGAGTATCTTGAGTTTGGTGCATGTTTTTCAATTTTATCCGAATTTATCGCATATTTGCTAGGGACTAGCAAAAAGCTAGTTGGGGGTGTGATTCGGGATATAAATTGCATATTTTCCCCCCTAATTACCCCCATTTTGTGCTAAGAATTATACTTAATTGTGCTCTTTTTGGGTATATTTTCACTTTAGGTCATTTTAGGAGCTTATTCTCATTCTTGGCACAAAATACGGTTTTTCTCGTCCTTATTGGCTTCCTACTATTTTTCATATGCTCCTGCTATTATTGTAATCATATCGCCATTTTTTGGGAATTATTTGAGCAATGGAATATTTTATATAGCTTATTGGAGGTCAATATTGTATTTATATAAGTCATTATATTAATTTTCTAATCAAATGGACTAATTTCTCCTTCTTTTATTTTTCAGATACTCTTGGGAGTCTTGTGGATTTTCCAGAATTTTTTGGGATTTTTCAGTGGCTCCTAGGTATTTTTGTGAATTTTTGGAAGGGAAATAGGGTTAAAAAACCCCAGAAAAAAGAAAATACAATGGGGCGCCACGTGGCCCAATCAGATGGCGCCACGTGGCGCCGTTGATGCTGGATTTCGCCCGCTCCGTTGGAGCGCGCCGGCGCTGTTTCAGTTTTTAAAAAAAAAATTTAAGATTGCGGGCCGGCCCAGCGCCGGCCCGCTCGTTTTGATTAATTAAAAAAAATTAAAACTCAAAACAGCGCGCGCGCACGGCAGCGGGGGCACGCGCTTGGCGCGTGCCCCCAGGGGCGTTCTGCGCCCGCTCATTGGAGCGGGCGGGGCGAGAAGCGGGGCCGCGTCTCCGACCCAGCCCGCTTCCGTGTTTTGGCTTCCCAGCGCGCGCGGATGCGGTTTTGCGGGTCGGGCGGCTTCATGCCCGACCCGCAAGCTGTTATTAGAGGGCCTGGGGTGCGATTTTTGGGAGATCTCGTTTTTTTTGCTGCAGCTTCGGCCAGAATTGATTTCTTAGGGCTTGGAGGGTTTCCTTCTTCCCCAAGAGGCTAGGGAGGAGCTTGGAGGCCATGGGGATGGTGGAGAAGCTTGGTGGGGGTGCAAATTGGTAGAGGGAAGCTCATTTGGGGAGACTTTTGGTGAAAAATTTCCTCTTCCTCCTTGTATTTTTGCATCTCTCTTTTGTAATGGATATTGAGTTAATATTAAATGAAAATTCAAAATTGTGTTTCAAGATGATTGAGTAGTGTAAAATGCTTGGGATGTGATTCTTGATGTTGGATGTTAATGATAGCCCTAATTTCCCTCTTGCCCAATTTTAAATGTTATTGATGGAGATTATTATTGCACAAATTTAATTGGTTAAGTCCCGAGAGGGCACAATTCGAGATGAATCCATGCTCCAAATTTGATTAGTGCCATGATAATCCGTCCATCCATATTGCAAATATTGTGTTCTTGAATGCTAAACTTTCCGATTGAGTGTCCTTAGCCGGACAATCAATTGTGTTATACGGGGGTAATTAGAGTTTAATTAACACCAATTCCAGTGAACCCACAACCCATGCTCTCACGCCTTGCCATCCTAAATCCCCTTTGGCTCTCTAACCCTACCAATATAGGTTAGGATTTTTAGTTTCACTTCACATTTTTCACCACGATTTTCACGCTTCCGCCGTTAGTTGATGTAGTTGTAACACACTTTAATTTTCTTTGTCTGTCAAATTTTGTGAACATAGAACGACTTGTCCCTGTGATCCGACCCGGTACTCACCGGTTATTTATATATTGCATTGACGCTCCTACGCTTGGGAGCGGAAGGCGTGCCCTTGCGCGTTTTCCGAGTCAACCATCAGCGAACACCACGTCCTCAGCAAGTGACTCAGGCTCGGGCTCTAACATGTGTCACCCAAAAGAGAAAAGGGGCACATGTCAGCAAGTCGAAAGACTTGTGCAAGGAAACGGAAAGAAAGGTAAACTAGCAACCTAGCAGTTAAAGTGTTGTACATGGCAAGTAAAGTAAGGTGGTAACAAGTAAAGTAAAGTAAAGTACAAGTAGCAAGTATCTAGTGGTAGGGGTGACATGTAATGTCAAGTAACAAGTAAAGTACAAGGGATCACTCAACGAGTGCCCTATTGCCCGCAGGCTGTGTTCAAGTATCAAGTACAAGGGGTCACTCAACGAGTGCCCTATTGCTCGCAGGCTGTGTAGAGCTCGTCTTCTGGAACACGAGCCAGAAAGTGTATTTGGCATCGGATTGTGCCCACACAAGGTGGGTGCCTAGCCGGAACAAATAGTACAAGTATGTAGCGAAGCTACGCAATCACGATGAGTATTCAAGCATGCAATGACATGAGCAGATATTCGCGTACCGTTAATTGTATTTAAACGTGACAGGTAAAATGCAATGACATGAACATATTCGTGTACCGTTAATTTAAATTAAACATGGCAGTTAAAATGCAATAGCAGTTAAAGATGCATGGATGACATGGACAGTTAATACGCGTACCGTTAAGGGAAAGTAAACGTGACATACAAGCATGATGAGGGTGACGGACCAAGCTTCGTTGTCAAGCTAGGTCAATGGCGTCTACACGGCTATCCTTTCACCGTCTAGTCTCTTTTACGCTAAAACAAGGTAATGGCCTAAGACATGGCCCAAATCAAGAGATACAAGTTTCACTTGCCTGATACCGGGATCGACGAGCAATGAAGATCGTCACACAAGCTAACTACGGAATGGATCACTGTTATGGCAAAACAATTATTAGCACAATGATTCTAAATTGATTTCTTATTAGAATCCTAATCATCTAATAATCCATTTTATTAGGGTTTCACAATGTCAATGTGGGTTATGCTAAAACTAAAGGAATCGAGTATTACCGTGAAGAAGCGAAGAAACGATGCCGAGCAACCACGGCAACGGAAGAACGATCCGGCTCAGATCTGGAAATGAGGGAAAATTCTGGAGAAATGGGTTTTGATGTGGATTTTGGGGGTTTGATGAAGGTTTGGGGAAGATGGAAGGTGGGTTGTGACAAGGGAGGGTTTGGATGATGAAGGATGAGCTTGGGATGAAGGATTAATGGTTTGAGGAATATGGGGGCTCAATGGGGGAGAAATTAGGGTTTTAGGTCATGAGGGAGGAGAAGAAAACGTTTGGAGGGGTATTTATAGAGTTTGGTGGCGGCTAGGGCAAAACTAGGGTTTCCTGTACTGTTTAGTCGGTCAAAGAACAACCACTGACCGATTAGTTTGGGAACTAGTCGGTCGGTTGACCAACGCAGACCGACTAAGTGTAAACAGTAACCCAGACGAAAATTAGGATTTAGATTTAGTCGGTCAAAGAACAATTACTGACCAACTAGTTTGACATCTAGTCGGTCGATGAACGTTCTTGGACCGACTAAGAGTAAACAGTAACTAGACTGTACAGAAGAACTAAGAATTAGTCGGTCTGAGTACCAAACTTAACCGACTAGTTTAACAACTAGTCAGACGAAAGATGAACTTAGACCGACTAAGAAGGAACAGTAACTGGTACCAAAAATAGTTAATGAGTTAGTCGGTTAAAGAAGCATTGCCGACCGACTAGTTTACAACCTAGTCGGTCAACCAACGTTCTTAGACCGACTAACGACAAACAGTAACTCCTGAGAAATTAACAAAGCCAACTAGTCGGTTCAAGAAGGTTTTCCGACCGACTGGATCGTCATCTAGTCGGTCGGTGTCCCTTCTTACACCGGTTAATGAGCACCAAAAGTTCCGATATGGAGCGCAGAGCTTCGGGATCGATTCCTAAGACTCCTAGGCTTGATCTAACAATAAGATATGACCGATACGAAGCCCGTCACGAATGACTTACTCCAAAATCGACGACCGACGGAAGAATCTAGAGAATCACGATGGAACAAACGAAATGAAAACTATGGAGACGGAAATGGAAATCACATTCAAGGAGAAGCAACCAAATATATATATATATAATAAAATCCATACATGAAAAACCTGTCGTTACATTGTGTCTTTTGGCCATTTTTGAGATATCGTTTGAGGGGTCAAACGAATTCGCAATTAAGTCACATTTGTTTCTATGTGATCTCCATTCAGTGCTCTTCAATTTGATAGGTTGTATCACTTGCGAAGCTCAACGGTGAGGGATGAAAAATTCGCTAAAGATTGGCCTTTGTAAAAGGCAAATTTTAGTTGATTTTTCCCACTCCATATATTTAGTCCCACATCGGATATGAAGAAAGGGGAGGGGTCAGCCGCCTATATAAATAGGGGACAACCCCCTTCCTTGAAACTTGCACCAAGTCTCAAAATCTGAGAAGCTCCCAAAAGTTTGGAGCATGCTCGGATTAAGACTTAAATAAATTATTCCATCTCTCCCTAATTCTTCCTTACTCCTGATCGGGCTCTAGCAAAGCTACGAAGGAGTTCGGATCGGATCCGAAGTCTTGACAGAGGATCCACTCAAGGTGAAATCTTCTTCGACGCGTGATTGACTCGGCGACAAGGGTGTTGCTTGCCTCGGGACATGGTGCAGTTTGGGAAGCGGTCGGCTCGGGATGTGGTGTGGCTCGGGACGCGGTTCGGCTTGGGAGAAGCGGCGCGGGGCCAAAGGAACGTTGCTAAAAACGACGCTTTGTATTCTACGGAAACGAAGTAAAAGGTATGTAGTTTAAATATTCATGTGTTTATAATTGTAAATGTTAGATATACATATCCTTAGGGGTTAGTCAAACCCAACCCTGGGATAGTAGAGATCTTGGCTAGGGTTGTTCGCTTTAGGGCTAGATTTAAAATAGTTTTAAATCTGTTTTTTTCGCTGCTATTTTCTTTTCGCCGTCCGACCGACTTAGGCCGGACGTCGATTTTATTGTCATAAGGACCCAGAAAAACCAACATTGGTATTAGAGCCAGTCTACATGATCTATATTTTGCAGTTATAAAATGTATATGATACAGCATGCTTCTCCATCAGATGGAGGTTTTATATAAACTAAGAAATTGCCATTTTCATGTGACATTTTATTTTCGGAAATTGTTTTTGAAAATTAGATTTAATTTTAAAATCATGTGATTAATTTAATATTTAAATATTTAAAATTATGTGATAATTTTAATGTAACTTAAACTTATGAGATAAAATTTAAGTTACAAAAATTTATGAGATAATTTTATTTGCTATGTTGTCATGCTAAGATGATTAATTTTAATGGTTATATAATGTTTCTAGTTAATTATGTGATAATACAAGAAGAACTATTAGGTTAGCCATTAAAAACTTTAAGAAAATTATATGATAATTTTTTGAAGGACATGCTATGATTTAAAGTTGTTTAAATGCCTAATACATGATTAGGATAGCACCTTAAAAATCCTTATAGTTGATAAGGACTTTAATAAAAGTTATTAACCAATCCTAATAATTTCGAATTTTAGGATTCAACTAGTTGATAGGATTAACTAGTTTTAATGAAGCCATATCTAGTCGATGGCACACATATGAATAATAAGTTTCCTTCAATGGACCATGATCCGGTCTAATGTGTTTTGACTAGTGTTGTGGATCACCCTAGCTCGACTGGGGATAGTGATCCTGGCCTAGCCAAATCTCTGGTCGTGTTCTGCTGGACCGCCAGGATACGAATTATGATTATGTGACACCGTCGACTATATCTAGTCAATTACGTTAAAAATCTTCTTCAAAGGTTAGCCGTAGCACTCCTTACTTTTGGACTTTGGAAACCAGGGATTTCATGTTATAGTTGTTGAGTCAACTCAAGCTGTAACATGCTATCTTTTGGGAACCAATTCCATTAAACATGTGATGTAGTTCGACTTAACCCAAACCGTCGCGTCATGAACAAACCGAGTGCCGGTGTAAGTTGGGGTTGGGCAAGAAAGTAAGGGTCTGACTAGATTAGTCTTTATGATTGGTTGAGCCAACTCAAGGTCATAAGTGACTAGGGATAAAAAAACCAATAAGGGAATCACATACGATGTGATTGATGAAGAGACATTTACCGATTGCATAGTTAAGCAACTTGTTAAGTCAACTTAAGGTTGTGAGACTCAGGATGGTCGGGTCCATTTCCCACTAAATATTATTATTCGTTCATGGCTTAAGATGATAGCTAAAAAAGTTGGAGGATATAGTTGAACTAGTCATAACCCGTGCCCTCCGGCACGGTTCATTTAAGATATCTCCACAAAATTTTTGTTCTCCCCAAAAATTTTATCCCCCGCCAAAATTTAAACGAACAAAAATTTAGATTCCGGGCGCCTTCGGGTGGGGGGAAAAACCTGGACCAAAAGAGAAACACAAAAAATGAAGGGGAAAAGTGCATAAGTGTGGGTGTGTGTGGGTAGGGTGTGGGGGTCCTGTGCCAAAAGAGAAACACACGAAAATGAAGGGGGGAACTGCGTAAGTGTGGGTGTGTGGTGGTAGGGTATGTGGGTAAAAAGTGAATGGGAGGGGTTTTAAAAAAAAGGGGGGAAGGGACGGTATTCTGCGCAAATGTAGTGTTTGTGAGGGGTTTGAAAACCAAGGAAAAAACCAAAAAAGTGGGGTTTTTCCAAACACTCATCTCAACCCTTCTTTTACCAAGATTAATTCCTAGCCATTCTTCTATCAACCTCTTTATACATCAGCATGACATCAACTTATCATAGTCCGCCATAGAATTCAAAAACAGTCATCAATTGTAATATATTAGAATAAAATTTTAGAAGTTGAAATTTATTCTTGTTTGTTGTTTTCTTGATGTGTTACGAATCATTGGTTACCTTTGTTATGGGTAGTTGATCACTCCGGTGATGCAGTTTTGGTGTTCTGCAAACTTTTGTTTGTAGACACGATGTTTTAGGGGACGTTTGTAGACATGATTATGTATTATTTTTTGGGTCTTTGTGATTTGTGATTTGTGATTAGGAAAAGCAAAGAAAGTTGGATGTATGACCATCCCTTCGATACCTATCAATTTACAGTATTATTGCAATTTTATGCTCACAATTTGGTGATGATTTGGCCTTTTGGTTTTATGCTTACAGGATTATTAAAGCAACAAAAATTTCCCATCTCAGATGAGCATTTCAACCTTCATGTTATCAAGATATGATCGTGAGGGTCTATGCCAAGCCAGAGCTGGTGGGTCATTTCCCCCATATTTTTCTTGATATCAGTTGATCATAACTCAACGAATATGTGTTGTTGCACGATGAAGCAATATCAGAGGCTTTTGCGAACATGCATAGGAAGATGTACAAAGGCAAGATGCAACTTCATGACCTGCCTGAGAAGAAGAAACAATCTTTTTTGTATATGAAAGGAATCATTTCTAAAATGCATACACTTGTATATTCATATATAAATTTTGATAATATCAAGATGTACATGTAGATATATTTCGGAGTAACTTGTGAATCTTTAGAGTATGTATAACTTAACTGCTGAATGCTTCTTGGAGTTTGAGTTCTACTTCAATGTCAACTAAAAGCATTTATTTGCAAGTGATAAACTGGTATTTATTCCTCATTACAATGTCTCTATTGCTAAGCTAGTAACACCCGGGTTCTTTATCTGTAATGTGTCAAAGTGCAGCTTGATTATCGTTATGTTTTTATTCATGAAAAAAAGGAAGGGAAAAAACCATGCATGAAGATTGAGATTGGACAACATCAAGAAATATTGTTCCATTGTTGAACTGCACTCATATTTTTGGAGCAAAACAATGACCACAGTTTTGTCTGAATTTGTGACTTGAAAATATGATAACATCATCTTGTTGCTAATCAACAATACCAAGAGACAATATTTGAAAAGAGCATCTTGTTGCTAATCAACAATACCAAGAGATAATATTTGAAAAAATCTAATCGTAATTTGCTGTTAAATTTATATTTTATTGAGATGCATAATATATATGGAGAGATTTAAATAAACATACAAATCTTGCCAATTACTTATGCACATTCAAATCCACAAACCATCTCTGGATACATTTGGGTCTCCATGGAATTAAAAGCAAGGTATGTTCATCTGAAACTAATGACATTGCAATGAATCAAACAATAAACTAAGGACGTCAACACAGAAAGAATTTAAGAAAAAAATAGTGATGATACCAGTGACACCATAAAATTGGTGTCAAATTGAAGACCAGCTTAGCATTGGATTGATTATAGATATATGTATTCATTTCAATTGCAATCTTTTTGTTACATCTCTTTTATTGGATCAACATGCACTAATAGCCCACAATACAAATATTTACAAGCAGCAAATTTTCTATCTGAATATAAATCACAAATGCATGTAATTGATTCAAAGGCACTTGAGGCAGCCTCCACGTGCTGTCAACACTCATGAACTCACATCATCACCTGCACCAGCCTTCCCGGCTATTTCCTTTGCAGTAGCTGCTGGAGGAGTCGAATACAAATAAAAGGTTGCATTATATTCTCACAGAATGAATACATTGTAGTTCATATGTCAACAAAAAGATTGTTTTGCAAGGCCATCACAAGTTCAGCACACTACAATTGAAACAATATTCCAGTTGCAAGGCCGGCTGCTTACTTAAAAGATGATACAATGTTGTCCAAGTTGAACATTGGGGGATACCTCTCACAAACATGGCAATGTTCAAAAGAATTTGCAATCATGCATAATGCCTAAGATTAAACATCATATAGAATATGATAAAGATCATCTCGCTTGATTTTACAGCATGAAGCTCGCCATAACCATTGGTTGTCATCGTGCTAATGGACCAGTAGAGGGAGGAGATATATCGGATCAACAGGCTAGATTCTCTGAAATTTGGCAGCAGTACACCAATCCATGTATTCCCTTGATGTGGATATCGATCTGCTAGTAAATAGTAGAGACATGCAGCACAATGCACCAGAAAAAGGGAAACATGCGCCATAAATGTCACGCCCCGTTCCCCAGAATACACGGCATCAATTTTTTTTTGTTTTTTCCAAGGATCCTGAAGAGTGAGGGTGATGTAAGAGTAGAAAAGAAGGAGAAAGAAGAAACTGAATAAGCAGGCCACTGCGCACATGCTGGGATAGTACAAGTAAAACTCCACAGCTACATCAAACAACCTCATGAAACATTAATAACACTTCAACTATTTGATGAGCAAATTCATTATCATCTTGCCATCCATGCCGGAAATTTCCTATTATTATATTTGAGCTAAATTCAGAGTTAGGGCTGAAAGTCTTTATATCTAATTTTTTGTGATAAAAGTTATGTTTTGAGCTATATCCTGGAATTTTAGTAAGTCTTCATTTGATTTCCGGTGAGTTTTTTGTTTTTTTGCTAATTTTTTGGTAACAGTTGAGTTCTAAATGCATTTTGAGATTAGGAGAAGCTACTTTCAATAATTTAGATTATTTCCATTTGTTTCTTCGATTATTGGAAGGAAAGAATTGGCCTTTTGCAGTTGGATTAGGATTTGGATGTGTTTTTGTTGGATTAATGAAGAACAATGAAATACTTCTCCACTAAGCATCCACGCAACCTCCGTGGGCTCCCTCTGACTCGCTAGCCTCGACGTCCGTGCAACCCCCTGCGTCTGCTTCAACTACTTCTCCACCAAGTGAGGAGCAGCAAGGAGATCAAGAAGGCTACCGCTATTGTAGGGGATTGCGAGAAGAAGCCTGCTGCTGATGTTGGGAGGAGGAATAGGACTCGATCCATAAGAAGGATTTGAAAAAAAATATTGGCAGGAAGTGCATTCTTCAACTTCTAATTGATTCTGTCTTGGGATTAGGTATTTTTGTTTAAGACTTCTTTTCACTTTCTTTTTGATTCAGATTGGTAGAGAGATTATTAGGACTTGAGTTTGATTGAAATTGTATTGTAGTCAAGTGTTTGACAAGAAATTCCTTTTGAAACTTGGACCCTGGTTGCAATTTTTTCTGTGCAGATGTTAATATACAGAGTGCAAAGGAAGTGGCTATTAAGCTTGTATGTAAATTATGTTGGCATGAAGCATCAAGTGAAGCTATAGCTTAAGGTTTTTAGGTCATTTTGAGTTTTGTTCTTCCTTTTTATGGTTGAATACGCGAATATAAGATAATGAATCTTTAACATATATATTGTCTATTTGTTGTAATAAAATGTTGTTTAGAGATATGGAAGATGATATATCTGTATTGTCAGATAACAAAACAATTTATTGAAGTATAGCCTTTGTGAATAGAATGTTAATCTAGATGAAATATTTTGTTTTAGATCTTGAGTTCTCCCATTTTTGAAGCGCTCTTAGTAAAACCCCATTGATCTTTGCCGGTGTCTCTTGGCGGCCTCCTCTCGATTTTAGATGCATCTTTTTCTCATTTTCATTCATTTGTAATCTTTGAATTTTGCTAATTAATTAGATAAATTATAGGCTAGGCTTCTGGGAATCTGTTATTTACACTAATAAAAATTGTTGCTTTGTAGTTTATTTTTTTGTACTTTGAATTCATTGATGATAATGCAAAAGCAACGATGTGTTCATGGACAAGAATAGTGTTGTTGGATTTATTGATCATGTATAAAGTAGCTATCTTTATATAACAGAACAGATGATCCTAATGCTATGTTTATGATCCAGTATGAAGTAGCTATGTTTATGAACTACTGTCATCCTAATGCTTATTCATCAGGTAATGAAAAATAAATAAAAAACTTAAAATCTGAATCTCTGGTCCTTAACAAAGCTGCTGATGAGTAGATAGGAACCCAAGGACATTAATTGAAAATTTGGTGTGCAATCCTTTGTTAGATTATACCAAATTAAATCTTTCGTACTAATTATGATTTCTATAAATTTAAAAAAAACATACCTTGCAATTTGTTTGTGTTCAGTGGTTTGAAGTCCTGGATGGGCTGCTGGGTAAGCACTGGAGGAATGCAGGGCTTCTCTTCAACTGCACTTTCATTCTCTTTGGATCAGTCATCCATCTGATTGCATGTGCAAGGTAAAAAAGATACATTAAATTCTATTTCAACTCAATTGCTTAACAAAACACAGAGGAGAGGGGATGAGATTTTAACTTATTTTTCAATTTTCTTTCATCCAACAATATTTACTATATCAATGACAATTTAGACAAGATGACATGGATATACATTTTTGGGGCATGCTGTGCCACAACTGTGTTTATCCCCTCCTTCCACAATTACAGAATGTGGTCCTTTCTAGGCCTCCTGATGACAACTTACACTACTTGGTACCTAACAATTGCTTCCTTGCTCTATGGCCAGGTACAAATCTCACATTTTAATGCTTATATTCAAAAATAGTTTCAATCAGGTCGAAATTGCTTAGCATCAGATCCTTGCATTTGTTTCCCAAAGGTTGAAGGGGTGCAGCACTCGGGTCCTAAGAACATGGTCAGGTACATCACAGGAGCCACCAACATTCTCTACACATTTGGAGGCCATGCTGTCACAGTGTATGGTTCCTGCTACTGTTGTTGTCATAAGAAAATTTTTTATTGATTTCGGGCTAATTGAGTGGTTTATGGACTTCTGACAGAGAGATTATGCATGCAATGTGGAAGCCACAGAAGTTCAAGCTAATATACCTGATGGCAACTCTGCATGTTCTGACCCTCACCCTGCCATCAGTTGCTGCGGTGTACTGGGCCTTTGTGGACATGCTCCTCAACCATGCGAACGCCTTCGCTTTGCTCCCCAAAACTGGATTCAGGGACACTACTGTCATCCTAATACTTATTCATCAGGTAAAAAAACGAAAAACAAATAAAAAACTTAAAATTTGAATCACTGGTCCATAACAAAGTTGTTGTTGTGTAGATAGGTACCTGTTTCAGAGTGTTTTCTCACTACAGTATCGTTGACCGTGGACTGCCCGGTCAACGTGGTCAAGGGGCCGATTAGGGTCCCTTGGGTGCGTCGAGCGCGTGAAGATGCGACGCGAATCGGAGATGTAGTCGACGCAGAGCACGTCAGCTGGGCCGGGTCTGGATCCTCGGCCTCTGGGGGGCTGAGGGGAAGCCTCGGCCCGGTGTGAGGTGCTCGGCCTCGGACGGTCGGACGACGGGGGGAAGCCTCGGCGCCTTGGCTTGACGCGCGACCGACGCGGAGCTGAGGGGAAGCCTTGGCTCGGATGGGTGCGCTCGGCCTCGGTCGGTCGGACGACGAGGGGTAGCCTCGGTCGTCTCGCTTGATGCGTGGCCGGCGTGGAGCTGAGGGGAAGCCTTGGCTCGGATGGATGCGCTCGGCCTCAGTCTCTCCTGGCGTCGAGGGGTGGCCTCGATGCCTTGGCTGATGCTTGATGGCATTCGCCTGGTGTCGAAGGGAAGCTTCGGCACTTGGATCTAACGTCTTCCTGAGATGCGGTCAAAAAAGGGGGACACGCAGGACCCATGTGTTGTCGTGGTTGTCACGTGAGACGGAGATGACCCGTGGGGTCGGCCGGCGGCGCATTCACTCGAGCGGGTAGGGCTGGATCTGATCTTTAGCGTGCCGAGGGGTAGCCTCGGCGGGACTATAACCTCCAGGATCGGTTGAAGGCGGAGTCGCTCGGTGAGAGACGCGCGGATCCTCGCGTCGGCTCGGATAGGGGTAGCCTCGGCAGAGCGACGTCCTCGTGGTGGTGGAGGCGAACGGGCTCGGGGACGAGGGAACTCGGCTCCAGCTGTGACGGCGCGAAGGGGTAGCCTCGGCACCATAGGATCTCCTGGACCTGAATAGACGATAGAGCTCGTCAGGGGGGTCGGACCTTGGTTCCGACCAATTCCCCTCCGATGCCTAAGTCAGAACGGATCTATGTAAGGGCTCGATGGGATCGAGTATGGCTCGCGGAGAGACCGATACCCGATCCTCGGGCCGAGTTATGGAGGAGAAATATTGAGGTGGAAGAAGGAGTAAAAGTGTTTGTATGCGATACCATTGTTCTCGATCGCGAAGCCCCCTGGCGATGATGTCTCCCCCCTCTTCATATAGGCGAGTCCCATAGTAATGGGCCATGATGAGACATCATGGTCGATATTGATGAGGTCGTGCTAATGGGGAATGTTGACCCCAATAATTGCCATGCTTTATAGAGGGATAAATGCCATGAAGGTGGACTGATGGCATTGAAAGTGGCCGCCATCATTGGCGAGTCATGGCCATGAAGTCGGTTGCCATATTTGGCGAGCCATGAAGGTGGCTGCCATAATTGGCGGATCATGATGGCACGGGGCGGCTGCCATATTTGGCGAAGGCTTCTTCGATTTGGGCCCCGATTTCCTCCACTACAAAAGTGGGCAATCTCTTGGGCCTTCGTCGTGGGTGGAGAAACGCGACCCGCCCGTAAGACCCTTGGGCCGGAGCCCGAGGCCGTAGTTTGGCTGGTTGACTGGTCGTGGTTGACTTGGCTCCTCCGGACCCGGTCAAAATAGTCGTATCAATTGCCCCCATCTTCTGAGCTCTACCATTGTTGAGGTGGAGGTCGGGAGATGTAGTATAATGGGGAAGAAGTTGCTCTTTCTGTAGAATTTGGTCCGTCCTGCGGAGTTGGCTAGTGACGATAGATCGTCGGTCCGAGATTCGCTCGGTTGCGAGGTGAGTCGCCCCTCGACTTACGGCTGACGATGGAGTGGGTCGATCTGCTGGGGGAGTTGCCCCCAGCCTTACGATCGATCTCGTTCGTTCGGTGGCGAGGGAAGTTGCCCCTCGTCTTACGGCCGACGAAGGAGTGGGTCGATCTGCGGGGGGAGTTACCCCCAGCCTTACGATCTATCTCGTTCGTTCGGTGGCGAGGGGAGTTGCCCCTCGACTTATGGCCGACGAAGGAGTGGGTCGATCTGCTGGGGGAGTTGCCCCCAACCTTACGATCGATTTCGTTCGTTCGGTGGCGAGGGGAGTTTCCCCTTGACTTATGGCCGACGAAGGAGTGGGTCGATCTGTGGGGGGAGTTGCCCCCAGCCTTACGATCGATTTCGTTCGTTCGGTGGCGAGGGGAGTTGCCCCTCGACTTACGGCCGACGAAGGAGTGGGTCGATCTGCGGGGGGAGTTGCCCCCAGCCTTACGATCGATCTTATTCGTTCGGTGGCGAGGGGAGTTGCCCCTCGACTTACGGCCGACGAAGGAGTGGGTCGATCTGCTGGGGGAGTTGTCCCAGCCTTACGATCGATCTCGTTCGTTCGGTGGCGAGGGGAGTTGTCCCTCGACTTACGGCCGACGAAGGAGTGGGTCGATTTGCTGGGGGAGTTGCCCCCAGCCTTACGATCGATCTTGTTCGTTTGGTGGCGAGGGGAGTTGCCCCTCGACTTACGGCCGATGAAGGAGTGGGGACCTTACGAAGACTTTTGAAGATTCTATGGTGGCGCTTTGCAACTACTTCGCCCAGCTCGGGCGGATGCAGGAGTTGTTCGATAAGCAGGGATCCAGTAGCTCGGTCGGAGGAGCGATCTGGATGCTTGAACTTGGATGGAGGTGCTTCGGCCAGATCGGCTCGGCCACGGTCGGAGGAGTGGTGAACGCTCGAACCCGAACGGTGGTGCTTCGGCCAGATCGGCTCGGCCATGGTCGGAGGAGCGGTCTGGATGCTCAAACTCGGACAGTCGTGCCTCTGTCTGGCTTGCGAAGAGGGTTCGGCATGATCGGCAACTTGGCCTTGAGTTCGGATGATACTAGATCGAGCGTGTGCTTGGTCCCGACAACTTTCCTCAGATCTTGCGGTGATGAGTATCTCTCGGGTTTGATTTTGGAGATAAGTGGTAGCGTACATCTCCCCGCTTAGGCGACTCTTGGAGCGTTGATGCTGGAGTGTCATTCGGGGGAGCTTGGAAGGAGAAGGTAGTAAGGTCCTCCTGTGTACGTTATCCTTGCCCCCTACGCATCTGGGATTCACCTAAAAAAGGTGGCAAACTCGATCCGTCGAAAATTTCATCGAGTTGGTGTAAGTCGACGGGCTCGGACCGAGGTAGGTCTGCTAGCTCGGCTGGTTCAACAGCGCCGTCGCAGTGGCGGTAACTTTGTAAGCTCGACACGGTGGCTTGGTGTTGAGGCTCAGATACTTGGACTCGTCTGGTCGGCCTCCCCCTGGGTCGGCCTCCACTCGGATGGGTCGGCCTCGTCTAGACACAGCTCTAGTTCCCTTTCCAACTTCAGCTCCAGCTCTAGCTTTTGTCTGGATCGTATCTCCCGCTTCTGCTCAAGTTCCAGCTCCGGCTCCGGCTCCATCTTTTGTCTGGATCCTTGCTCCTGCTCCAGCTCCGGCTCCGGCTCCATCTGAGTTTTTGCACCGTCGGGGGGGGGGGGGGGGGGGGGGGGGGCTTGGAAGGCTGAGGTAGTAGGGAAGCCTCGAACTTGGTTGATTGAGCCCTGGGAACCTTCGTCTCTGATCAAAGATCATAGGGACGGCATTGGCCCCTGGTGAACAAGGCAAGTGAGGGTCGACTAGTCGATGAGACACTCGTTCTTCATCGAAGGAAATTCGGATGGCTCCGCCTTCCGTCGGACGAGGCAAGGGGGCCTCATACTTGGATCGTGCAAGGATTGGACGGAGGACGGGGCTCGAGGTTCGGAAGGCAGAGTTTGAATCCAAGAAGGATCCCAGTCTGTGGACATGGCTGGCTTGAGAGGATAAGCAAATCTGAGCATGATTCCCAAGCTTGAGGATGGGCTCAGATTGGGGAACATGCTGAGCCTTATTGTAGACATGCCGAGCTTTTGAGGAGATGGCCAATTCAGAGCTCGATGGGATACAACAACTTTGATGTGTGCTTTATGACCCCCACTTTCGTTGTCAGAATAATAACAGATGTTGGATTGCTCTGCTTCATTGTTCACTGCTTGATTGAAGCACCTCCGGTGCCATTGTGATGCCGGAGAGGGGGGCTCGGTTGGGTTGGCAGTCCATATGCTCGACAGGAGGTGTGCGACACTGACACGGAGCGGTACCAGCCCCCTCAACGTCAAGATGCTACTGAACGGCCCGTCAAAGTTCATCGTGGTCGTCATGATCATCACCTCGCTCCTCTCCGTCATCTGCTTCGTAAACATCCTGTTGCCTCCCCCGATGCCCAGCCCAATCTTGTCGGTGCCCTTCGGCTTCAGGCCCAGCATCGCATATATGCTGTAGTTGAGATTGTCGTAGTTGCAGAGCCACCGGGCCTTCTCCCGGGCACTGATGTCGAAGCTGTGGATCGATGACCCTCGATGCGGTTGGTGGATGGGCAGATCGGGGAGCTGGGGATTGACGGCATGTTGGAGGCAAGCATGGCCAGGCAAAAAGAGGGGGAGCGGACTGCCGAGCGATGGAGGCTGTTCGGATGACACTAATCCATGGTGCTCCTTATGTGAAGGTCTGTGCGCAAGGTAGCAACGACGTGTTCCCAAGCTCGGCAGCTCGATGGGCCGGAGGAATGGGATGAACATCGCATGGATGTTGCTGGAGCATCTTGCATCGTCCTCCATAGAGAGTTATAGCTGTAGGCAGTTGGATTAGATGCTATGGGAGAATGAGTATTGAGAGGAAACTGCTTGAGTTTGGGAGTGAAAGTGATTCACTTATCTTTCGATTGCAGCTTGGATAGGATGCGGGGCAGACCGGTATCCTCGTTCCCTCAGCAGGGTGCAGATCGACGCCCCGGCATTTCTGGTAGGACAGCCTGGCGGGTTGGCACGATCGATCAGTGTGCTCAGTCCGATCGGCATGCCCCCCTTCCTCTAGCGCCTGAGAGGCGGAGATCGTCGACGAGAGATCCCTCAATGAGCTCTAGATCATCGCAAACCTCCGAGCTGTGGACAGCCATGGGAACTTGTGCTCTCTTGGCTGCGGGACGCGGTAGGTGGCCCGCCTTCGGGTTACGCCAGTGTGGGACCGGATCGAGTCAAATTTGACTGTGAGCATGGTTGACAGAGTTCAAGTTGAAGCTATGAGAAGGCAGCTTGGGCTGAAGCTAGATAGGCAATCCTTCGCAAGATGACGGCGTGCCGCTTGTCAGGTTGGCACACAATATCGCGATAGGAGGAGATGCTCGGATGCCCAGATGCTTAGGTGACCGATCACCTACTCGATGCTCCTTCATCTGCCCTCCGCCTCACTGACTCATGTATTGGGCTCGGCGGTCAGTGGTCCTCCTTGGTAAATCAGCATCTTTGGCGAGTAGGCAGGGTAGCAGATCGGCATCCTCGACGAGTCGACTGGGTGGCAGATTGTCACCCTCGGTGGGCCGACAAGGAGAGTTTACCCACCCACCGCCACCACCTGTAGGAAGATCGGGATCCACCGCGGCGTTAGGCCCTGGACTCGCTCATCAAATCCATAGAAATCTCCAGTTGTCGCTACCGAACGACGCTTGGCCAGAGGGGGTTCGGTCCCATGCGGCACTAGTGCTTTACGAACGACATCGGCCAGCATGGGAGACGTTCGGGGTTCGGCTTCTCGGATCCCGATGATCCCAGTTACCGCTTGATCGGTGTTGGAGTATACCATGGGCGGGACCCAAACATCGTGATCTGGATTTCTCGGCAAGGATCTAGAAGCCTAACGGAGCCACTCGGATCCCCCGAGTCTGAGTTGGCATCGACAGGGAAGCTCTCTCGATGAGTCGGTTGGATGATGCCTGAGAGGCATCGGTCGGACGAGGCCCGACCCAGGTCGGGACCGATCTTCGAATTTGAGGGGGCTCGGTAATTGCATCGGGCCCGAATTGAGCTACAGAGGAGTTGACGGAGCTTGAAAAATGGGGAGTTACTTCTGGAGAATTTAACGCTCGGTTTGAGCCTTCCCCCTCTCAATAGCTAAAAAATCTTCAAGATTAATGGATGTAAGGAAGGAGGTGCATGGAATCTCGAGTGGCCTTCCAACGGAATTAGAAACCTAGCTTCAGATGTTCCAAAACCGTCCATCAACGAAAGAAATAATTGAGATGTGAATCTTCAGGTCTGCCTTTTAAGAAGAATCTGAGGAACCAAAAATTTGGTGGTGCTCCTCAAATAACATCTCGCTCTTTCTTTCTCACAGACTGAGAGAAAGCCAGTTCCCCTGTCTTTGTTTGTAAAGGGAGACCTTGATTAATGGAACGAGTGATTGTTGGTGTGGTTGATGATGTGGGCGTCAACTCGTTCCCACAGACGGTGCCAGATGTTTCAGAGTGTTTTCTCACTACAGTATCGTTGACCGTGGACTGCCCGGTCAACGTGGTCAAGGGGCCGATTAGGGTCCCTTGGGTGCGTCGAGCGCGTGAAGACACAACGCGAATCGGAGATGTAGTCGACGCAGAGCACGTCAGCTGGGCCGGGTCTGGATCCTCGGCCTCTGGGGGGGCTGAGGGGAAGCCTCGGCCCGGTGTGAGGTGCTCGGACTCGGACGGTAGGACGACGGGGGGAAGCCTCGGCGCCTTGTCTTGACGCGCGACCGACGCGGAGCTGAGGGGAAGCCTCGGCTCGGATGGGTGCGCTCGGCCTCGGTCGGTCAGACGACGAGGGGTAGCCTCGGTCGTCTCGCTTAATGCGCGGCCGGCGTGGAGCTGAGGGGAAGCCTTGGCTCGGATGGATGCGCTCGGCCTCGGTCTCTCCTGGCGTCGAGGGGTGGCCTCGATGCCTTGGCTGATGCTTGATGGCGTTCGCCTGGTGTCGAAGGGAAGCTTCGGCACTTGGATCTAACGTCTTCCTGAGATGCGGTCAAAAAAGGGGGACACGCAGGACCCACGTGTTGTCGTGGTTGTCACGTGAGACGGAGATGACCCGTGGGGTCGGTCGGCGGCGCATTCACTCGAGCGGGTAGGGCCGGATCTGATCTTTAGCGCGCCGAGGGGTAGCCTCGGCGGGACTATAACCTCCGGGATCGGTTGAAGGCGGAGTCGTTCAGTGAGAGACGCGCGGATCCTCGCGTCGGCTCGGTGAGGGGTAGCCTCGGCAGAGCGACGTCCTCGTGGTGGTGGAGGCGAACGGGCTCGGGGACGAGGGAACTCGGCTACAGCTGTGATGGCGTGGAGGGATAGCCTCGGTGCCATAGGATCTCCTGGACCTGAATAGACGATAGAGCTCGTCAGGGGGGTCAGACCTTGGTTCCAACCAATTTCCCTCCGATGCCTAAGTCAGAACGGATCTGTGTAAGGGCTCGGTGGGATCGAGTATGGCTCGCGGAGAGACCAATACCCGATCCTCGGGCCGAGTTATGGAGGAGAAATATTGAGGTGGAAGAAGGAGTAAAAGTGTTTGTATGCGATACCATTGTTCTCGATCGCGAAGCCCCCTGGTGATGATGCCTCCCCCCTCTTCATATAGGCGAGTCCCATAGTAATGGGCCATGATGAGACATCATGGTTGATATTGATGAGGTCATGCTAATGGAGAATGTTGACCCTAATAATTGCCATGCTTTATGGAGGGATAAATGCCATGAAGGTGGACTGATGGCATTGAAAGTGGCCGCCATCATTGGCGAGTCATGGCCATGAAGTCGGTTGCCATATTTGGCAAGCCATGAAGGTGGCTGCCATAATTGGCAGATCATGATGGCACGGGGCGGCTGCCATATTTGGCGAAGGCTTCCTCGATTTGGGCCCCGATTTCCTCCACTACAGAAGTGGGCAATCTCTTGGGCATTCGTCATGGGTGGAGAAACGCGACCCGCCCGTAAGACCCTTGGGCCGGAGCCCGAGGCCGTAGTTTGGCTGGTTGACTGGTCGTGGTTGACTTGGCTCCTCCGGACCCGGTCAAAATAGTCGTATCAGTACCCATGGACGTTAATTGAAAAGTTTGTGTGCAATCCTTTTTTAGATAACGCCCGCATAATTTAATTTTTTCTCTTTTTTTATTTAAAAATGGCATTTATAAACATTATGTAATCTTACATATAGCATGTTGCCTCCAATTTACTTCATGGCACCTTCGTCACCCACCATCTGTCTTGACCCCCCTCTAACACACAAGCACTCACCTAAAAAAGGCAGTCATTAAAAACATTTGCCATGTAAAAACTTGACAGGATTTCCTAATGTCTTCTATTTACAACCTCACATACAACAATTTTGGCTTTGGAAGTATAAAAGGTCCATGTAAGAGTTGCAGGAGTGTTGCCAAGGAGAACCAAACATTTGGAGAGCACACATCACATTTGGTTAATATTTTTATAACCAAATATTAATATACGTTATTTTTGTAGGATTGTTGTTTGGTTGTGTCTGAGTAATATGGCATTTGAGAATGGTATGGAAATCGGTATAGAGTACTAAATTTTGATCAACAGTTTAGGCTTTGGATTCAATGGATTTGATCATTTTTATTATCTGTTTGTTTGGAATTTGTAGTTAGAAGTTGAAAAGGTGGGGAAAGCTCAGCCCCAAAAACCTTAACCACCCATGACCATTATATTTTCTCCATCAAATTTTTCTTTGAAATTGCAGAAGGGAAACAACACCATTAGACAAAGCATTAGACGAAGCACGAAGAAGTGGTAACCGACCATTGATCATGATAATGGAAGACGATAAATCTGAAGAGCTATCCGAGTTCCTCCGACGAGGTCAAGAAATCCAAGATATGTTCTTTGGATGTTAACCATGTCTCCTTTTTTCTAACTTAAATCAAGCATATATCATCTTACTGAAAACTAGAATTATGTATTCCTAAACTGAAAGCTTATCATTCTAAATTAGAAACTTAATTCTTTTTTCCCATAACTACTCGAACTAGAGCGTTAATGTTAATCATGCCCATGCCCAGTTTGTTATAGAGTGAAGAAAATTTTAAGCAATTTTGTGAAAATATCACCTATTTGATTACCAAAATTTAACATAAGAAGTAGCTATCTTTTTTATAAACATATCCCAAACAACCACAATATGTATGGTGCGCTCATGAAAGATCAGATTTTTTAGCATGTGTATAGCAGCTTGATTATCACAATACATTTTGATGGGAATAGAATTGCAAAATTTTGTATTGACATTTCACAACCTGTACATGCCATAGCTTTGTACTCGGCTTCAACACTTAGATCTGGCAATCACATTTTGTTTACTCACCATGTTATTAGATAGTCACCAACGAAAGTACAATATTCAGCGATACATATAGGCCCAATCAGTATAGAATATCAAAAATATGTAAATGGAAAAGATGATCAAAAGGATAATCCTTTTCATGTAGCTCTTTTTAAGTTATCATAGGATACAACAAGCAACATCCCTATATAATTAATGTAGATTCTGCATGAATTGGCGCAATAATCCAATAACAAAAGTGATGTATGAACGAGAAACCGTTCGGTAAATCAACTTTCCATTAAGTCGATACTAACCAGGATCAGTAAAAGACCCCAAATTTTAAATTACACATTCGTTGGAGTATCGACATGCTTTGCACCATATAAATCTGTAAGATACTTCATATCTTCAACTGACACAATGATAAGCACGTGACGAAGCAGACATCCTTAATCCAAATATGGACTCAAGATCCTTCAAATGAAATGAAGGCTCAAATAAATCTATGTTGCTTATGTATCACTTTGGTTCAATTGTGAATAGTCTTGGCTGTTGTAATGCAATTCTTATTCATTGTTTGAGTTAAGGTGTGATGCCATTGTTCATAAATATATGTGTGTTAATGAGGTATATTTTTCATCCTTGATCTTACTAATGCCATCATTTTTTTGGTTACACAGTAGGGGATCGATTCCTGGTGGCTATAACTAAGGGGACGGGGATACCATCTGGCCTATGGGCCTATGGTTATTAGTGTTATCATTTTAAGGTGTTATTATGATTATTTACGGATTTTTGTAGTGAACTTGAAATAGTTGTATTTTAACATTCCTTATGATGATTGAAGATAGTATTGTTACTTGGTGATTTATGTGAGGAGAACTTGGAGCACTTTAAACCAATTGCACTTGATAGCTGATATTTTGCTCGCTTACTGCAATAATGTTGGTTGTGGATGCACTCTTAAGATTCATCCAAAATTTCTATTTGGCATTCTATTACCTAGCCTACTGACAATGTTCTTGACAATGTTCCTGTTTGTTGTGGATGCACTTCAAATCCTAATGTTGCCTGAATGTTGTTTGTATGGGACGGATTGTCGAAAAACTTCTTTGTTTTGCATTTGTGTTTATTACTGTACTTTTTGTTCGTGAAGACTCCTTTGATGTTGGCTGCAATGCATGGAAAGATTACTTCCTTGGACACTTTTGTGTCTTTTTTGATTATGCAGGTAATGATGTTGAAAGAATCTTATTTTTTTGATACCATGCTAACAAATTTGGGTTCCTTGCGAATTGAATTTTGGCATACATAATAACACAATATTGCCACTTAGATGATGCATCAATTTTGGCATTTAAGCAATCATCTTTTGGAATTTTGTTATGTTAGAATCTTGGGGTATTTTTGGAACTGGCTATGGAATAAGGATAAATTAACAAAACATTAATCATAGAGGATTAAATGAAATATTATTTTGTGAGAATATTTGATATGCATTTTGTTACTTCGGCACATACATAGTTTTTGCACATCATCTTTTTGTGTTGAACATATTACTAAGGTTATTTATATAGGTGATGCTACTTGCTGAGTCGTGTAGCTCACCTAAAGATGTTGGGGAACTGAAATTTTGTGAGGAAAAAATTTGGCTGAACATTTCTCTTCCAACATTTTGGGTTGAACTAAATCTTGATGGACTTATGGGTAGAACTAAAATTTTTAGGGGAATCAAATTCTATGGGAAGAAATTATTTTTGGGGAAACTAAAATGTTTGAGAACTAAATAACTTTTGGGGAAACTACAATTTTTAGGTGAAACCAAATTCCAGGGGAAGAATTTTTTTGGGTGAAACTAAAAATTTTTAGAATTAAATAACAACGGTGGGAACTAAATTTTATGTGCTAACTAAATTTTGGGGAGACTGTCGGCCCTTAAGCCAAATGGTATCCCCCTCCTCTTAGGTAGTAGCGACCTGGGATCTAATCACAGTCGCCTCTGTGTTACCAAAAAAACAAATTTTGGGGAGATCTAAATAACTTTTCGGGTGAACTTTAATTATTGCCGTTCGTTTAAATTTTGGAGGGGAAATAAATTTTGGCACCAAAGGTGCCCGCGAAATGTTTTACACTAATTTGTTGTTCCGCGCTGAAGGCGTCCATTCCGAATTTGTTGTTCTCAACCGAATTTGTTGTTCCGCACCGAAGGCACCCATGCCGAATTTGTTGTTATGTGTCAAAGGTGCCTACACCGAATTTGTTGTTCCGCATCGAAGGCGACCATGCCGCTAAATATTTTTACGCTTATTTGTTGTTATTTTAAATTTTGGATGTGGAAATAATTTTTTGGTGAACTAAGATTTCGCGGGAAAAGTCTTAAATGAATCGTGCCCGCGGGCACGGGTTATGACTAGTGTGTGTGTGTGTGTGTGTGTGTGTCATGATAAAAGTTCCATTTCACCATCCATTAGGCGATGAACAAAACTGAATTTTAAGTTACACCATTTATGTTCTCTCGTCAAAAAATCATCCATCTGTTATCAAATAATCAAAGAACCAAACTCTATAAAGTTTCTGGAAGTCGCATTACCCAAAGCATCCATCTGCATCTTCGTCAGGCCTACTTCATCTCTCCCTCCCTCGAGCCAATCATCGAGAATGGCATAACAACAACCAAGACATTTGATCCCATCATCCTCATGCCAGCTAGTTACAACAAAATAAAACACAGTTTTAACCCAAAACAAATAACAGATCAAATCAAAACGTTGATTACAACAAATAACAAATTGAGGGTTCGACTAAATGGTGATTAAAACAAATAAAACACAGATTCATTCAGATTCAAGCAAAACAAAGGAAAGTGGAGGATCGTACCAGATGCACTGCCAACTGAGTGTTTGAGGGTTTGCGTGATCCAGGGTTGAGGAGGGTTTGAGGGCCGTATCAAATTGAGGTTGTGCGTGATCTGGGGTTTGAGGGTTGATGGTTTAAGGGATGAAGAGGCTGGAGGGCTGGGTTTTTAGGATGAAGACGCTGGAGGTTTGTGCGTGATTGAGGCAGAGATATTGAGTCCCCCACCAATTTTGAGTTCCCCCCAATTTTGACGATCTTTGTGCAGTTCTCAACTCCCAACGTGAGTTGGAAAGCGTGTACACGTCTTTTGGAGAATGCGATTTGAAAATTTTTGAATTTTTCTCTCATGCGCGTACATGTGGGACCCACTCGTTTACGTGGATAAATCCTAGACCTTTCCCAAAGTAAATCCAGGCCATTCTTGATGACTGGGACAAACAAAGATATGACTGGACTTATGACTGGGACAAAATTCAATAAATGCTCTCTTTTATAGAATAGATAAAATCCATTTTAATTATATTTAAAAATCATTGAACATATGCTAAAATAGGAAATTCTATGTTATACACGATGGATTCCAAATATAATATCCTATGGTCAAGATGATTGTTTAAGGAATATCAAGCCAAGATCAAGTTTGATAGTCTAAACAATGTTCTCACTGACCTTGAAATGTCATTACTAGCACAGGCTTAAGGACAATGATTTCCTTGAGCTCTGTGTCCAACAAAATAAAAGCACGCTACATGTCACTCGCCTCTATGAGGGGCAGCTTGAACATACAGATATTCAAAGCAAGTTTCTTCATACAATTTGTTGAGTCAACTCAAAGTTGTATAGAAAACAGTTTCGATCCACAAGATTCGAAACTTTGATCAAACTGTTTGACTCGAAGATGAGTGCACGAGCGGTGCAAGACCATGTATCCAAATCAGATCTTGAGTCAAGCAACTTGTTGAGTCAACTCAAGATTGTGAAGCTCAAGTATTTGGATACGTGAGGTGCTTGCACGGCTAATAATTTTGTTGGAAAACTATTGTCTAAATGTGATTTAGAATGGAGAAGGCATTGAGGAAATTCGGTTGAGAAAGAAAGTTTTGACTATGTAAGAAAAGGCAAAAGTAGGAGGAACTGAAAATGTGACATTTGATGTCATGATTTCATGATGATTGTTATACAAAAGGAGAACACATTTTGGCGAATGTCGTCACTTTGCTTCTGAAGCAATGTCTCGGTGTGAATGTTTTGTATAATGATATTGTATTAAATGTTAATACCAAAATACGTAAGTTATAGAAACTTTATCTATGGCAAAATAGACTAGGCCGTACCGATGAGAACAAACTTGACAAGTCACATAAAGAGAGTTTTGATCTCTCGTATTATGAGTCAAAAGACACTTGTAAGTCTTGTCTCAAAGATATGATGGTCAAACACCTTCTGTAAGACAGTGGGAAAATGAGTTGGAGAACTCGTGGTCTCGTACATTCGGATGTATTCAGACCTAAGTCTAAATTAGCCTAGATATGTTATACTTTTTTATTACGACACGTGTTCTTGATGAAACACAAGTCTGATAAAATAGAGTACACAGTAACAGAAATATTTGAACTGCTTTGATCAGATCGAAGAGTCGAATACTTAGCTATATAATTCTTGCGTAATAAAAAGAAAATGTGATTTTCTCTCAGGTCAAGTCTTTTAACATATCAGAGTGTTGGAGAGCATGAATCGCACTTTGTTAGACATGGTGTGACGCATGGCTAGTGACTCTGAGTTACAATCCTCCCTCTGGGTTAAGCCCCAGATAGTAATGCCTAGGTTCTTGATAAGGTTCTACGAGGACCTTATCAATATGATATTCATTAAATCAATCATTAGAAAGTTACTGGATTACTTGAGTCTCGTGAGACGAATAAGTCAAGTAAAACATCATAATTGATGATGACTTAGTCAACTTCCAGGATGCCATTCGGAGTAGGGACTCTGATTAATTACTTGATGCAATCTGAATAGGGTCCTTGCACGTGAATAAAGTATGGACTTTAATTTATGTGCCCAAGGAAAGTGTTTCATTTGGATGCAAGTGAATCTTCGAGTCTAAAAGATTGGTGTAGAAGGAAAACTGTGAAGTACAACTTGTGTTGGTTAAGAATGGTTATCATCCTAACTCCTATAAACAGATTACGATGAAACTTTCTTGCCAATAGATGTGTACATATCTATTCGGATTAGACTCGATGTAAATGCTCATGATGACCATGAAAACTGGAGCTTTCATGTAAAGTCTATTTTCTAAATATGATTTAGAAGAACAAACTTATATGAATCATCCAGAGAGTATTCAAGGTCAGTGGGAGTGAATTAAAAGCATGCGAGGCATCAATGAGCGGGAACATATATTTTGAAAAAGTGGTCAAAGAGTTTGACATTTTATCAGAAATTATTATGAACCGCACAGTTGACCGGTAACTATGTAGGATTATTGTCGTAAGGTATGATGAGCTGGATGAGATCCAGGCAAATTAAATATAAGGAGGGATCAAATGACCCCCAAAAATAACCCCTATCAAAAATCCTATGCCCCCATTTTTTTGGAAGATCCAAACCATTCATCTTGATCTCCACCCTCTAAATACCCGACCCACCAATTTTCAACCCAATCCCATGTGTTTTGCTCGCTCATCAACCATTCACAAAAGTTCTGTTCATGCGAAACCGTTAAATTTGGGTCGGATGGATGAACATGCAAAACACATGGGATCGGGTTGAAAATTGGTGGGTCAGGTATTTAGAGGGTGGAGATCAAGATGAACAGTTCGGATCTTCCAAAAAATGGGGGCATATGATTTTTGATAGGGGTTATTTTGGGGGGTTATTTTTGGGGGTCATTTGATCCCTCCTCATTAAATATTATGGATTCCAAGAGACCAAGGATATTATTTGGATAGGATTCAAATGTGTGGTCTAAAATAAACATAGAAACAAATTAAGTCTATAACTAAAGACGGTTTAGCAGATTCACTCATGAAAGCTCTGTCATATAAAGTTTATAGAGACTTATGTGTAAATGTGATATGAGATACCGGGATAAATGGGCCTGAGTGCAAGTGAAAGATGGTGGGAGATAGGTATGCCCTCGAACTCGAGGCAATTTATCTCTGTTATCTCTGTGTAAGTGTACAAACATCTTGTTCAAAATTATAGTAAGCTGTATGGTAAGAATTTATCTAAGTTAATAATAATGTATTCGACATTAGAACCTAGGTAAAGTCCTAAAACTTAATGCGAAATTAATCCAGTATCGAAATGAGGATCTCGATCATGGAGAATTGTTTAACCGTTAATAACATAAGCCTAAAACAGTTCGTGGTCATAGATGTTTCGAGAAAACGATATCAAAACATCGGATAGACCATTGTGTCTTTGTCTTCACCACAGAATGGTGACGATGATCTCATGGTCGTTTGACTTGGCAAAGTCGAAGATGAAACACAAGTGCTCATTGGAGAATGAGTTCACTGAATGACCCAACAAGAGTTATCACATGGTTAACATAACATATTTGTCAGTGATAACTCTCTGTGATGATAGGAAAGTTGGTCCTTAGACTTGAGTTCATTGTACGAACCTGTACGTGAACGGTGTCACTTAGATTTTTGACCTAGCTTCGAGGCAAGGCCTGTCGAAAGGTCTTCGGTTGGGTGACACTTAAAGCATGCGAGGAGAGTAATGACCAAGAGAGAATTCGTCTCTCCCATTATGAAGAGTTAGTGTCGCATGTGTTGGTTCGGTCTTTAGTGAAAAACTTTGGCCAACATATGTTGGAAGAAGTCCAACACTATTTGACTAAAGACCGATGGAAACTAACCAAGTTCAAGCTATTGGGGTTGACAGTTTGACCATACCCTAGGCTTGACAAGGCGACATAATTTTGACGATGGGACTAAAATTGCGGTATTCATCACGGACACAGTCAGTGTGGTCCGACAATACTCATGTCAATGAGTTAACCACATAATATGATACTGAAACAGGAAGGGCACCTGCTACTCATGGTCAATGCCATTTGGGGTTTCGAGCCCCACTTGTAGTAGGGTCAGGCTGTAGGGTCTCACACAGAGTGAGACCTTCGTCAAGTAATAGGTAGAATTAAGGGAGATAATATATTGGATGTATGGGAATTGATTAAGTCGCAAAGAGTTTGCGATATTAGACATCAAACTACAAAGAGGTTACATATAGCTTCTTCATTCGGGATAAATGATCCAGAGTCCAAGTGGGGGATGTTGAGGGATATATGCCCTCAGTTCATTTGTATTTGATGCAAATGGATTTTAATATTAAAGATGTGGATTATTGCATATGGTGCAATAGAAAATAAAATATATATTGTAAAATGTTTACAAATATATTTAATAAATGCATAGAAATGAAGAGGATTTTCTTGTGAAAGTCATGGTGAAAACCAAGCTCAAATCGGAGTTCAAACGAGCCCAATAAGTCAAGTGTTTTAAATAGAACGCCCATTGAGAAAGAGGCCCAAAATTTTTTTTTATTAAAAAATTTCTTTGGGACCCGGCCCAAAGGGCCGGGTCAATTTGCGTGCACGCAGAAGGCAGCGCCTCGTGGGGCGCGTGACATGCACGCGCCCCAAGCTGGGCACGTGCATGGCACGTGCCTTGGGCTGTGCACATGTGCTCAATGGCAGTGGGGCCCACTTGTGGGCCCACTTATGGGCCCCACTCCAGGGATTTGAACCCTGAATTCTCATTTTGGGCGGTTGCGAATTTCAGAACAGTTTGTCTTTTGGCCATTTTTGAGACATCGTTTGGGGGGTTAAACGAAGTCGGAATTGAGCCCCGTTTGTTTCTATGCGATCACCGTTCAATGCTCTTTGATTTGATAAGTTGTATCACTTGTGAAGCTCAACGGTAAGGGGGGAAAAATTCGCTAAAGATTGGCCTTTGTGAAAGGCAAATTTTAGTTGATTTTTCCCACTCTATATATTTAGTCTCACATCGAATATGAAGAAAGGAGAGGGGTCGTCGGGTCGGGCGCCTATATAAATAGGGGCCAACCCCATTCCTTAAAACTTGCACCAAGTCTCAAAATCCAAGAAGCTCCCAAAAGTTTGGAGAACGCTCGGATTAAGACTTAAATAAATTATTCACTCTCTCACTAATTCTTCCTTACTCCTGATCGGGCTCTAGCAAAGCTACGAAGGAGTTCGGATCGGATCCGAAGTCTTGACGGAGGATCCACTCAAGATGAAGTCTTCTTCGGTGCGTGGTTGGCTCGGTGACAATGGTGTTGCTCGCCTCGGGGCATGGTGCAGTGCGGGAAGCGGTTCGGCTCGGGACGAGGTGTGGCTCGGGATGCGGTTTGGTTTGGGAGAAGCGGTGCGGGGCCAAAGAAACGTTGCTGAAAACGATGCTTCGTATTCTGCGGAAACGAAGTGAAATGTATGTAGTTTAAATATTCATGCGTTTATAATTGCAAATGTTAGATAGATCTATCCTTAGGGGTTGGTCGGACCCAACCCCGGGATAGTATAGATCTTGGCTAGGGTTGTTCTCTTTAGGGCTAGATTTAAAATAGTTTTAAATCTGTTTTTTGCTGCTATTTTCTTTTCGTCGTCCGATCGACTTAGGTCGGACGTCCATTTTATTGCCATAAGGACCCAGAAAACCCAACAGGTTGCTCGTCCTAGTTCTGTGGGTTCTTTGGCAATTCGTGTTTCTTCAACCGCACAACACTCACAAGTTAACTTCTTGAACAACATGATCCGACTCCTTGCAAGAGCCAACATTTCCACGTAGCAACCCAAACTCACTGGTCGACGCATGTATATCCACAATGTCTTATAAAACTCAGGAATTTTCTTTTAAAACATTTTTAAATCATTTATAAAATATTAAAAACATTTCGTATGTGTTCCTTTATGTGTGAATCCTCATTCTTAATGCCTTACATTGAATTTAAAGGCATGAAATAAAATACATCAAATGTATCCCAAACTTTTGGCTTGATGTAGCTTTGAATCTTCATCTTCATGTCTTTGATTCTTGACCTTGACTTAACTTGATTGAGCTTCTTCCACACCTCCATCTTGACGAACTGAACTACAATTTGAATTTCTTCATGGCATTGGGTGAGCTCCATTAGTCTTGATGTGAGTCTTTCTTCCATAACTTTGAACTCATTCTTTTATAATAAACTTTTCGGTTTTTTGTATATTCGGCCCTTAAAATGCGTATTTCGATATTTATCTCTTAAATATGCGTATTTGCTCTCAAGTCCCTCAAATCATAAACTTTAACCTTAATAGTCCATCCATCTTATATTCTGTTAAAGAGTTAATTGAACTTAGATTAATTAACGCTTAAATACTGATTATATTTAATTAATTAAGAATAAAACACTAATTAACATTAACCAACTCAAAAACACCCCCTCATTAATTTTGGGCGGCGGCGCCGAATCTGCACCGTCTTTTTTTTGGGGCAGAGGAGCACAACCTCCTCCCCCTACTCCTCAAATAAGGAGGGGGAGGTGGTGGTGCTCCTCCGCGAAGGAGGGAGAGGAAGAGGTGCTCCTCTGCCCCAAAAAAGGCGGGGCGGAGGCGCTGCTGCGGAGGAGGAGGGCGGGGAGGCAACAGCACCTGTACATTCCCATCCTCGTCAGTTTTTGCCGGGGGGAGGTGGCGTCGCCTCCCCTTCCTCTGTTGTTTAGGAGGGGGAGGCGATGGTGCCGCCGCCGCCGCCCCAAAAATTGACGGGAGGAGGAGGAGGAGGTGCCGTCTCATATGATTTGAGATTAAGTACAGATGTGATATAGTGTATTTTTGGTTTCAAGCATAAGACTTGACACAGCCTTTAATGAGCAGTGTCTAGGATGGTACAATGAGTTGGCCTTGAAACTTGTGGTAAAATTAATTGGGCAAATATTGGCCCCAACCATATCCATTTTGGGGGAAATTATATACACACAAACTTAATTGATTTACACAGATGACTTTACATATGAGCGTGCGAGAGATATTATTTTAAATTCAGTGTTTTATTTGACATATCCACTCATATCGTCAAATTAGCCAGTTTCTCTTCATCACATCTACTCTGTCTCCATCTCATCACCCTGCCACCACCACCGCCTCTACTGCCTTCATCGCCAGCTTGGACGGAGAAGATTAAAAAAGAAGACCAAAGAGGTTGACGGAGGATAGCTGGGAGGAAGGTTCAAGAATGAGAAGGTTGAAGAGTTGAAGATGAGGAGGAGTTGGCAGCGTACAATGGAGGAGGAGGAGGAGGAGGAGGAGCGGAGAGGTGAGGAGGAGGGTGGTAAAAAAAGACAAAAATAGAATTGCAAACTTGTAAATTTTGAATGGTAAATAGCAACTCCCATCTTTTTTGAGAGGGATTGGGCCGGGTTTGTTAGGGCAGCTCGGCCTGGCCCATTTTCATCCCTCGCCGATTCTCTCTCCATAGTCGTCTTCACTTCCATGTGATTTCCCGTCGATTTCTCTCTTATTTCCTTTTTCATTTCCCAAAAAAAATCACTTGATAACCCATCAGGATGCATAGCCAATACTTTCAACCTTCACTAAGGATTCTATTCATGTTTCAGGGTGTTTTCTCACTACAGAAGCGTTGACCGTGGACTGCCCGGTCAACGTGGTCAAGGGGCCGACTTGGGTCCCTTGGGTGCGTCGAGCCCGTGCAGATGCGACGCAGATCGGAGTTGCAGACGACATGGAGCACGTCAGCTGGGCCGCGTCTGGATCCTCGGCCTCAAGGGGGCTGAGGGGAAGCCTCGGCCCGGTGTGAGATGCTCGGCCTCGGACGGTCGGACGACGAGGGGTAGCCTCGGTCGCCTTGTTTTGACGCTCGGTCGATGCGGAGCGGAGGGGAAGCCTCGGTTCGGATGGATGCGCTCGGCCTCGGTCGGTCGGATGACAAGGGGTAGCCTCGGTCGTCTTACTTGATGCGTGGCCAGCGTGGAGCGAAGGGGAAGCCTCGGCCCGTGGATCTGACGTCCTCCTGAACAGACGAGAACACTCGTCAGGGGGGCCGGACCTTGGTTCCGGCCAAATCCCCTCCGATGCCTAAGTCAGATGATGATCTGAAAGAGGAGGCTCAGCGGGGACGGTTCGACTCGAGAGGAGATCGAAACGACGTCCTCCGGCGCGAGCGGGGGAAGGAGATGAAATGGGGGAACTAGGTCGTTGATGGAGTACCTTAGGTTTTGTTACCTGAGATGCGGTCCCTTGTCTAGTCGTCCTTCTAGCCCTTTTATAGGCCTCCCGTCGTGATTGCTCATGACTCACGTCCCTCGTCCGCCCCCGATCGTGCCCCCTCAATCCGCCTCCCCATCGCCGCTCCCTGCGCCATGCCAGCACCTCCCCATAACGGCCATTAAGTGGTCGCGGGCCTGGGGGAACGGTTATCGCTGGAGTGGGCGTGTGACTTGCGCGTTTTCGGGGTCGGGTCGGATCGCCGTTCGGGGGTCCTCTAGGGGGCTTTGTCGGGCGGGCCTGATCTCGCAGACGGGCTTCTGATCGGTAGTTGGGTTTCTGGCTCCATGTTCTTTCGGGCTTCGTTTGGTGGGCTTGGGCCTCCCGTGACTTCGCGTAGTAGGCTGTGCCTTTGGGCCCATGCTGTTGGGCCTCCGCAAAATAGACGTATCAATTGCCCCCATCGGTGGGGCCGATCGGCCTTGGCCGGCTCGGTTCGACCGATGTGACTCCTGGGGTTCCGAGTGGTGCGTCAGTCGAGGCGCGGTCATAAATGAAGGTTATGATGAGGCGGACCGATTGGACTTCCCTTGGCGCCGATTTCGAAACGCCACCGGCTCTTTGGGGCCTGCCACGCGTTCCTGTCAGGCGTTTCAAATTCGCCCCTGGGTCTTGTATATAAGATCCCCGGCTGCGTTGATCCCAACTTCTTCCGCGCTCTTCCCTCTGTTCCGGGCTTTCCATAAACTCGGAGTCTCGCGCCGCCTTCGTTTCCTTGTCTTCTCCAAATTAACAAAAAAGGTAACTTCTTTCCCATCTTCATATTATGGCTGCTCTTAAGATAGGTGGCTCTGGCCAAGGGGCGAGGGATCCTCCTGAGTCCAGGCGGGGCGGGCCTCGATCTGTGGGATCCGGTTCCTCCTCAGGGATCCATTTCCTCCGAGATAAAGGGAAGGGGAAGCTCTTCCCAGACTATGCCAGCGATGATGTGGCGTCAGCTGCCGTGCGGCTTAATGTACCTCCGGTTGTCCTCAGAACGCCGTCGAGGACTTCTTTTCTAGCTGCTGCGGAGATCCGGGGAAGGTATCTCTGTTACCCGTATGATGTTCGAGTCCCTTTCATCGACGAGCGGATCTGTCTTCCGAGGAGCAATGAAGTCGACGTCTATGTCAAGATGTTCCGCCTGGGTCTTCATTTCCCGCTCAATCCCTTCTTCATCCAAGTCATGGAGTACCTCATGGTGCCCCTTTGTCAGTTCACCCCCTGTTCGGTTGCGGTTCTGACGGGCTTTGTGATGCTCTGCTGTACCCGCGGTCTGGAGCCATCTCTCCCCCTTCTCTTCTACTTTTATCAGATTCAGACGGTCGGTCCAGGGTCATGGTTGCACCTCCGAGCCCGCGCTGGGAGGGAATGCCTGATCGGGCTACCCCGCTGGTCGGGGGACTGGAGCTTGGATTATGTCTTCATGGTCTTCCTGGAAGATGCCCAGATTTTGACAGGTTGGGGTGGGTCGGGTCGGCCTTGCCCAACGCTAACCCTCCCTGAGGCTGATCAGGCGGCCGTCGCGCTGCTGTCGGCCCTCCCCTTGGAGGCGAAGTATATCTGGAATTTGCTGGACGACCTACTCCTGAAGGCCGTCCTGTGGTCTCCAGGCAGGTCGCTTTTTCAGTCCTGGATTGCCCCGTGTCTTACCCTGATTTCGGTTTCCCTTGCAGGAATGGCTGGTCACGAGTTCACCCGCAATGTTGATGAGCTGATTCATCGTGGAGCCGCTCGGAGCCGAGGTAGCACCTCGGGAAGGGCACCTCGACGGACCATTGAGGAGGAGGTGCGCCGAACCGAGCCCACCGTGGGCAAGGTGGTGGCCGCGCCTCCCGCCTCTTCTTCTGGTAGTCTCCTCCCGGGGGGAGGGTCGCAAGGACCAGATCCGTCCCACCAGCCCAAGAGGCGGGGGGCAACGACGGGTCCGGTGCAGCTCCTCTTGCGCTTGGCGTCCCCCCTCTTGTTCCCGAGGGCGGAGGTGGCACGAGGCGGAAGCGCTCCCCTTCGGCGTCTGCCGAGCCTCACGGAGGGAAGAGGAGGAAGGAAGGCGAGGATCCCTCCAGTCCGGTGTGCTTCGTGCCCCCGGCGGTGGCCGCCGAGGATCTTCCAGTGACACTGACGACCACCCCCGTCGCAGCGTCTCCGCTTCCATTATCGGGAATCGGTGCCCTGTTGGCGAGCAGCTCGGCCTCCCTCGAGGTCACCCCCGGGGGTTCGGTGTTTGTCGATCGAGCCTTGGCTCAACAGTTGGCCGAGGGCTCCGTTCTCCCCCGGGACCGTAGTATCCTTGAGAGGGCCCCTGCCGACAAGATGTCAGACACCTTCGTCTGGATCCTTCAACAGGTCTGGCCATCCCGCTGTCCCTTTCTTTCTTTCACTCTCTTCTTGTCTCATGTCTTGTCGTTCAGGGTTCAACACTCGCTGTCGAGTCGCAGCGTCGAGCTGTCCATTTGAGGGAGCTGGAGGAGTCCTCTGCGAGAGACCGCGAGCGGGCGGGGGCTGCGGAGGTAGCTGTGGTGGAGGCCCAGATGGAGTCTCGGCAATTCAAGCTCCGGGTGGCCGAGCTAGAGGGACAAGTGGACGTCCTCCATGGAAAGTTGGAGGACGCTCGGTAGTTGGCCGAGGAAGCGGCGGAGTCGTTCCGCCTGGAGAGGGAGGAGCTTCAGAGGGAACTGTCGGACCGGCGTCAGGTGGTGCGGTTTGCGGAGGAGGTGGAGAGAGGCGTCGTCGGGACTCTGGGGGAGAGGATCTTCGAGGTCCTCAGGGAAGCCTTCGGTACATATGAAGGCCTTATCGGCCCCCAGATCGTCGAAGTCGTCCAGTCCTCCTTCCGGGATTGTGCGGAGCGAGTCCGGCAAGCCCCTCCGCCTGTTGATCCCCCTCGCTCCGAGTAGGGTGAGGCGCCCGAGGATGCGTCCTCTCGAGCCCGGGCCCCCTAGGTCGTCCTTCCTGGCCTGTCATCCTTGTTTTTATCCTCAAATTTTTTATCATCCGCTTCGCTTTGTGCCGGTCTACTTGAAATGGATCCCTGGCCTCGCAATCTCCATTGACTTCTTTACCGGTTCTCTGCTTCGGAGCAAACAATTGCTGATTGCAAGGATGTTCGTCTAAGCCAGCAACTTTGTGTTCTTGGTCGACAAGCTTTATTCTGCCGGCGTTACCCTAGTTTCCGTAGGTGACGAATTTTGTTGTCCGCCGAGAGCGGATTATTTGTAAGGAGGTTTCTCCACTTCGATTTCCTGTAAATAAGACACGCTTTTGTACCTTGGTTAATTGTTGGAAATGAAATTGACTTACTTGAATTTCCCGCGCATTTTGCATTGTTACTGCGAGCTCGGCTCCTCTGCTGATGGTGGTCGCTCGCTTCCTTTCTCCGGGAGGTTTCCCCTTGCCCCTCGAGTGGACAAGTCGGTTGGCGTCCTTGATGGCTGGGGGGGCTGCCCCCAGTCTTATGAGCAACGGAGTCGGTCAGCGGGGGTGTAGCTCATCGACTTAGGACCGGTCGGCGTCTGCGCTGGCTGGGGGGATTGCCCCAGACTTACGAGCGAATGAGTCGGTCGGCGAGGGCGAAGATCCTCGGCTTAGGACCGGTCGGCGTCTGTGCTGGCTGGGGGGATTGCCCCCAGACTTACGAGCGGAGGAGTCGGTCGGCGAGGGCGAAGCTCCTCGGCTTAGGACCGGTCGGCGTCTGCGCTGGCTGGGGGAATTGCCCCCAGACTTACGAGCGATGGAGCCGGTCAGCGAGGGTGAAGCTCCTCGGCTTAGGACTGGTTTTGATTGACCCCCCATCCGGTGAGGTGGCGGTCTTCACTCTTATGCACCCTTAGTGAAATGTTGATTCCGTTGGAGATGAAGGAAAGATAAAAGGAATGCATTTGTACTCTTAAAGGTCCTATTGGACTAGTACATTTGGAGGAAAAAGGAAATAAAGCTAGACGGAGGGATGTAAACCTAGATAATCTCCTCCTGACTAGGCTGCGACTGGGGGGAGGGGCCTCGCTTGCTCACTCTATGATGCGGAGGGGTCCTTGGACGGTGTTGACCTTCTTCCCCTTGTCCGGCTGCATGGAGGTTCCTTCTCCGTGGGCCGGCTCATCGGCTAAGTTCCTTGCGTGCCCTCGGCTCATCAACTTCTCAATGTCCTTCTTTAGGTGCCAGCAGTCTTCAGTGTCGTGGCCGTTGTCCTTGTGGTATTTGCAATACTTTTCCCCATTCCCCCCCTCTTTTTGTCTTCGGCGGGGGGCGATCAGCGCGCTCTTCCTTCTGCACTTGAGCGAGGACGGCGTCTGGGGTGGCGTCCCTCGTACCCTCTCCCCGCTGCCTGTTTCTCGTCCTCTTCTCGGTCCGGTACCCTTCGGGGCTGCAGCGCTCGCTATCGCCGCGTTTGGTCCCTCGTCTGGCCTTTCCTGCCTCGATGGCTAAGGTCTCCTCGGTCAACATGAAGCGCTCGGCCCTCGCCATGATCCCAGGGAGGTCTTTCGAGGGATCGTTATGCAGAGATTTCTTCAAGCCTCTATGACGCAGCCCTTTCTTTAGGTCCGTTTGGACAACAAGGTCGGGAGGGCTGTTTACGTTCAGCCGCTCCGCGTTGAAGCGGCGCATAAATTGTCGGAGCGGCTCGGTCGGGCCCTGCACTATGTTAAACAAATGTTCAGCATCAGGCATTACCTGTCGCCCTGCCATGAACTGTTTGCAGAACAGCTGGGTGAGTTCCTCGAAGCTGTCAATGGAGCGGCTGGGCAGACTGTGATACCAAGTTCTCGCCGCTCCCCTGAGGGTAGAATAAAAGCCCCTGCAGAGCAGGGTATCGTCGGCTCCTTGGAAGGACATGTCCCCCTCGTAGTCCATCACGTGGTTCCCTGGATCCCCTATCCCGTCGTACTTCCCCAGCGCTGGGATCTTGAATCGAGAGGGGACCCGCGCGTCGGTTATTCTCCGCGACAGGGGGCACCGGTCTCCGTGGATGCCTCCGGGGGTTCGACACCCGCCTACCTCAGGCTCGTTCGGCTGTGGCGGTGGCACAGGTGCCGGCTGGGCTGGCTCCACGGCCCTCGCCACACTGGGGGTCGGGCTGACCCGGCGTTCCCGGCTCCTCCGGCGGGAGCTTCCGCTTCGCCGTGATCGGTCCCTCGAGTGGTGTCGATCGCTTCTTCTGCGGTGGGGTGATCGTGGCCGACGAGACGACGCGGTCACCGATTCGTCCCCCGTGCATTCGGTTTCCCTCCGGCTCCTTTCACGATAAGGGGAGGAGGCGCGTGATCTCGCCTGATGGGAGCCGGGCAGTGTGAACCGACGCTCCGTGTTCGGTCTTCGGTTCCCGTGGTCATCGACCACAGCGGACCGTAGGAGCGGGGGGCCCCCCACCCAACGATGGCAGTCGCCCAACACGTCTCCGTTGGCTGGCGCAGCGCCGATGAGCTGCTGTACCGTCGTGACCAACGTCTGGATGTTCGCGTTGGTCTCTTGGGCCAGAGCGCGGAGCTGCCCCTGCGTGGCCAGTTCCGACCCGCCAGTCTCTTCGGCTGAGGGGGCGGGGTGATTGCTGTCGGGTGCGCCCTCAGGGTGGCTGTTGGGTGAGCCATTCCCCTCCTCCAGAATGGGGGGCATGCGTCTCTTTCCGTTGTAGGCGCGTGCCATTGCAAGTGCGGTTTGTTTCCTCGTGGGACAGTTCGTTCCCACAGACGGCGCCAGATGTTTCAGAGTGTTTTCTCACTACAGAAGCGTTGACCGTGGACTGCCCGGTCAACGTGGTCAAGGGGCCGACTTGGGTCCCTTGGGTGCGTCGAGCCCGTGCAGACGCGACGCGGATCGGAGTTGCAGACGACGTGGAGCACGTCAGCTGGGCCGGGTCTGGATCCTCGGCCTCGAGGGGGCTGAGGGGAAGCCTCGGCCCGGTGTGAGATGCTCGGCCTCGGACGGTCGGACGACGAGGGGTAGCCTCGGTCGCCTTGTTTTGACGCTCGGTCGATGCGGAGCGGAGGGGAAGCCTCGGCTCGGATGGATGCGCTCGGCCTCGGTCGGTCGGACGACGAGGGGTAGCCTCGGTCGTCTTACTTGATGCGTGGCCGGCGTGGAGCGGAGGGGAAGCCTCGGCCCGTGGATCTGACGTCCTCCTGAACAGACGAGAACACTCGTCAGGGGGGCCGGACCTTGGTTCCGGCCAAATCCCCTCCGATGCCTAAGTCAGATGATGATCTGAAAGAGGAGGCTCGGCGGGGACGGTTCGACTCGAGAGGAGATCGAAACGACGTCCTCCGGCGCGAGCGGGGGGAAGGAGATGAAATGGGGGAACTAGGTCGTTGATGGAGTACCTTAGGTTTTGTTACCTGAGATGCGGTCCCTTGTCTAGTCGTCCTTCTAGCCCTTTTATAGGCCTCCCGTCGTGATTGCCCATGACTCACGTCCCTCGTCCGCCCCCGATCGTGCCCCCTCAATCCGCCTCCCCATCGCCGCTCCCTGCGCCATGCCAGCACCTCCCCATAACGGCCATTAAGTGGTCGCGGGCCTGGGGGAACGGTTATCGCTGGAGTGGGCGAGTGACTTGCGCGTTTTCGGGGTCGGGTCGGATCGCCGTTCGGGGGTCCTCTAGGGGGCTTTGTCGGGCGGGCCTGATCTCGCAGACGGGCTTCTGATCGGTAGTTGGGTTTCTGGCTCCATGTTCTTTCGGGCTTCGTTTGGTGGGCTTGGGCCTCCCGTGACTTCGCGTAGTAGGCTGTGCCTTTAGGCCCATGCTGTTGGGCCTCCGCAAAATAGACGTATCAATTCCCTTCTCAATTCTAGTCATCATGATACTTTCTACTGCAATTCCGTTGTAAACGTCAACGTCGATTCCGGTCGCTTCGATCCCGCGCTCTCCCTCTCCTCTTCAATGAGAGACTCGCTCTCTTGCACTGACCATTTCACGATTGTACTGATGATCCGTTCAATTTCGGGTCTCAATGTCAGTGTTGAAATAGGCGAGGCTGCTCACTGTCTTGGAATTCAGATGGGTTTTCGTCATATTCTGCCTTACATTGATCGCTATGTATGCTCAGTGTGGTTGTTTGAGCTCTGCCCGTTGTGTGTTTGATGAAATGCCTGATAGATATGTTGTCTCTTGGACCTCTGTTATGCCCGGCTATGTTCATACCGGGAACTCTAGTGAATCGTTTCCGTTATTCGGTGACGTGACAAGGGCTGGTATTGGAGCCGAGCATGGTGACACTTTCAGGGGTTTTGAGAGCATCTGCCATTGACAAGGGTGGATATGCGGGGACGCAAGTGTATTGTTTTGCGATCAAGACGGTTATAATAATTATGATTTGCTACAAAAATTTGATGTTGATGGCATTTAATAGAGTTGGTTGGTTTGAAGAGTGAAAAAATTTATTTCCCATTATTAAGAATGGGAATATTTGTGTGTTGGAATACGTGGTATTCTTTGAGAGGAAAACCATGGAAGGTGATATATTGTTTTGAGAACTTGAGAAATGAATTGAATGTTACCTACAAGACACTACCTCTTGTTTTCTCATCATGCACTAAGTTGTGAAATCTTTTCCAAGGACAAAAGTTGCATGGCCTTGCACTAAAAAGTGGGCACATTGACAAGGTATTGGAGTCCTCTCTGGTCAACTTCCATGCCAAGTGTGGGGAGTTGGCATTGTCAGCCTTGTTGTTCGAAGAAGTGAGAGTGATGCGTGGAATGTTATGATGTGGGGATTTATACAAAACAGGCAATGCATAAATGCATGTGGTTTGTTCCGGAGAATGCAAGATTTTGGTTATGAGCCAACTGCTGACTCTAAAGGTAATAGTTCTAGCATACACTGAACTGGGCACTTTGCAATTTGGTAAAAGTATTCATGGATATCTTATAAGAATCAGTTTCTGTGACAAGTTCAGTTTGGAAACGTTGGAGACATCCATCCTAAACATGTATGTAAAGTGTGGAACCATTGTTTTAGCACATAGATGTGTTTATAGAATCGTGCGCAATCAGTTTCTGTGACAATTTCAGTTTGGAAACGTTGGAGACATCCAGCCTAAACATGTAGGTAAAGTGTGGAACCATTGTTTTAGCACATAGATGTTTTTATAGAATCGTGCGCAAAGATGTCATTGCATGGAGTTCCATAATTGAGGGATTTAGTGCCAAAGTTCTGGAGCTATTCCATCAAATGCAAGAGGAAGGAGCGGAACTGAATATCATCTCTTTTCTTAGCCTGTTATCAGCTTGTAGCCACTCACTCACTCAGGACCAGTGATTGGAAGTTGTGAGGTGTTTGATTCCTTGTCTAAAAAAATTTGGGATTCAGCATGAGTTAAACCATTACACTTGCATGGTTGACCTTCTTGGCCTGTATGAAGCTCTAAAGCTGATTGCCAACATGAATTCTTTCCCAGATGCTTGGATTTGGGGGTCTTTGCTTCCTTTGTTGGATGCATTCAGATGATACACTTGGCAATTATATAGCTGAAACGCTCTTCAATTAGGAGCTGGATAATGTGGGTTATCGTGATGAACTTAGTAACATCGTAGTTGGTGAAGACAAGTGGAACGAAGTTGGAAAGATCATGAAGGATATGCACATAAGGGAGTTTAAAGAAACCAAGTTGGAGTTGCATCAAATAAAAAGAAAGGTTTTGTGTGTTAGTTGCTGCACATACATCACTTCCTCAATCTTATAAAATTTACAGGGATTTTGGTGTGTTTAACTTGTGAGGCTGGAGAAATTGGAATATAGGAGACGCCCCCTTAAATTCATATCAGAAGAATTCTTTGGAGCAACTGATAACCAATGATGGCCTCCATGCAGGTGATTTGTGTCATACTTGCCATCAAACATCATTTATCTTATTACAATTGTCGTGTTGAATTTAAATTTTTGACTCAAACCTTGATCTTTATTCTTGAACAGAATTCATAATTGCGTATATATCTATTTCTATACTATCACCCTCCGCAAGCTAATTTCAATGCATGGCAAAGATACAGAGCTTGCTGGGTTGGAGATATTTCTTGAGGATGATAAGGTTCTGGATTAATAGTGCTTTTCCTTTGGGGGGAAGAGAATCCAAACATAGACTTCCGATAATACTTGAAGTTGGCCATCATGTTTGAGCTACGCTATGCTTGGGAGTAGTGATTCTGAGCTTGAGCTTTCCCTATCAATTCTCTTGAGCATAGAATCCTTTGATTTTGCCCATAAAAGGAGATAGAGACCTCCAATAACAAGTAAGGATCCAAGAATGCTGCATAGAAGTAAACACAAATCATTATAAAATTTAAAATACACTTTTGGTCACATAATTGATTTTTTACATGTCACTTCGAAGTTGTGAGAGGCTTCAGCGGACCTTGAAAGATGAGTTGGTGTTCCCAAGATAACCGTCTGGATAAGGAACGTGAAGACAATGAGGAGTGGGTAAAATCCGGTTGTAAAGATGGGGCCTTTATGGTGTATGCACCAAATTCGCGCGAGGTGTGACAACCCAGTGACCACAATCCCCTGAAAACAATTAGCAATTCAGCAGCACATGGATGTTGAGCTGTAAAAATAAAATTACTTACATCAGGTGAATAGTTTCTCTTTCAATTTTGGTAAGCAGCCAAAGATTGACTTCTTTTATAGGACATGGTATTGAAACCAAATCATTTCATCATCAGATAATTGATCTTCAATAAAATTCTGGGAGCTTGAAGAACAAAATATTGGACCAGATGTAATTTTTATCTGCCATAATCTTTCGTTCTTGTAAAACTTTATTGGACATGTGAATATGTCTAGCTTTTAAATAGCTGAATGGAGAAATGGAGGCAATGTAGATGAGCCTGATACCTTCCTTATATGATGATTGGCAAATGCATAACTTGGGATGCCAACCACACCAAGTCAAGGATAAGGCTTGATAGTTATAGCTATGCTATAAGTTCATAGATGTCGATTCATGGTAGTCTGAGACGTTGGGGCTTTTAGCTGTTATAAACAGAGAGAGAGAGAGAGAGAGAGAGAGAGAGAGAGAGAGAGAGAGAGAGAGAGAGGACCTAATTGAGCACTTTGTATCTTAACAGTATGAGTGATGTTTAGAGTTAATTCCAGTATCAATCATATGTGAGAGAGAGAGAGAGAGAGAGAGAGAGAGAGAGAGAGAGAGAGAGAGAGAGAGAGAGAGAGAGGACCTTATTGAGCACTTTATTTCTTAATATTATAAAGTGATGTTTAGAGTTAATTCCAGTATCAATCATGCTATGTTTACCCCATATAAGATGGTGAGGAGCTGAATGCTTCCTCCACACCTTATTCTCCACGAGGAAAGCCTTGTCTCTGTGAAGGCTGCTATAGCTGCAGTTTGGAGGGTTCCTGAGATATTCATCATAGCGGCCAAGGTAAGATATGCTGGATACTTCATGGCAACATTTTCCTACATAGGAAAAAAATTATTCTTTATAGTCAAAGGCACATATCAATTTTGTGGAACCAACATTAGTAATCAGATTCAAAACCTACCCATGAAAAAATCATTATTCTTTATAGTTAAAGACACCTTAAACTTTTGTGGAACCAACATAAGGAATCAGTTTCAGAACAATTTGATAAAATTTCACATAGAAAAAGAACATCTTATGATATATTTTCTCCAAATGTTGGACTGTAACTTAGATAACTCCCAATCTTTGTTGCATGGTATGGCTATTGATATATAATACAATATGTCAATCATCACAGTAGTGAGGTATTTTTACTGAAGCTTGGGTCAATCGCAAAGGGATGAGGCTGGTTTATGGGAAATCCCACGTTCAAGTCCTATAACTACCTAGAAAGTAACTTCAAAAAAGTTGTGGAAATAGGGTTCCTAGAATGCACATTTTATGATGCCATAATATCTGGACATAACCTTTTTAATGGTATACTAATATTGTCGAAACTGTTGAGGACAATAGTCCTGTATTGAAAAAAAATAGAATAAAAAGTGAAGGAATATAAAATGAATGTTTGGCCTCCACCCAATAACATAAGCTTTTAGGTTAGAGTATCTTAATTAATAAGATTTAATGTAGAAAAGGTGGCACCTGATCCAATGGATCAGGTGCTAAGACACAAAAAAGGTGGGAAGTACAAGCCCCCACATGGGCTTGTACTTGCTGGGTCCCCACCTTTTTGTGTCTTGCACTTGATCCATTGGATGGATCAGGTGCCACCTGCTCTATATTAATCCCTAATTAACATTATGCTTTTGCCGATTTGACTAAATATAGGACCATCTGATTCCTCTTTTTTTCCTAATTTGGTTCAGACAGCATCCTCTTCTCTAATGTGGCTGCTGTTCTTCTTTAATCTAGATTTGAAACTCAAAAGGTGAATCCACCTTGAGTTTGATGGGGAGTGTTAAAAAACACTACATTGAAAAAAAGAAAAAAGCGAAGAATATAAAATTGCAGTTGGATATCTACTTGATAGATTAATCTTTTGGGTAAAATCATTTCAACTAAGTTATGACCTTACCGATTTCACTAAACATGAGACCCCTTAACTCTTATTCTAATTCTAACAAAATTAAATACAAGATGGCCAAAATATGAGTTATAGTGGTGTACAAGAGTAGATCCACACATATTTCAGTATTGTTAGAACATGTTAGAATAAGATGAGGGGAACAATGAGTTAAATTGGTGAAGATATGATCTTCATTGAGACACGCTCTAACTAGAAAGTTTAAGCTATCAGGTAGAGATCTACCTTTCAATATATGTCCTTATTTTTCCTTATGTTTCTAATGTGGGACTATTTTTCTTAGCACATCCCTCCAAGTCATGATTAATTTACATTAAGTTTGTAAAGAGAGCATAAATGGCAATAGTATTATTGCCATACAGGTTATATTGTTATCTTTTTGAATAATAAGTAATATGTTTTTAATGTAACCTTATGACTAGATGTGAGCTATTACTTAAAGGAGAGGCTATGATGTTTAAAGGGAATTTTAAATATGATGTAATTGGTAGCTTGTTGTTTTAAGCCGAGAGTGACTTCGTTCTCTCTAGGTGGGTTAAGTGAATATCCACTTCAATGTGTTAGTGAGTTCCCATTTTATTAGGTCGAGTGAGTCTCCAATTGTATCATCTTTTAGTTATTTTTCTACTAGCTATGTACCCTTCCTATATTTTTATCTCAATAAAGATATGTTCTAGTTATTTTCATTTAAGTTCTATGTAATTTCTTCCATGTATTTCGTCTTGCATCAATATATGTTTTCTTCATGTTGAAAATTCAATGATTTCAAATGGCATCTTTGTAAATAAGCGGTATCATTACCAATCAATATTTTGGATCTTCACGCTCGAGGATGGAGCTTTTTTGAAGAGCATGAAATCAATGAAGGGAAGAGTAGAATTTGAATAATAATCCATTAGTTCTCAAAAATCAAGCGAGCATAAATGACAATCGTATTACTACCATGCAGATTATATTTATTTTCTATTTGAATAATTAGTAACATATATTAAATATGAAAATAATGGGTAGTTGTGAGCTATTAGTGAAAGGGAATGTTATGATGTTTAGAGATAGCTTTGAAGAAGATGTAATTGGTGGCTTATTACTTTCAAGCCGAGAGTGAGTGTGTCCTCTCTATGTGGATTGCGTGAGTCCACACTTCAATGGGTTGAGTCAGTTCCTGTTTTCTCAGGTTGAGTGAGTCCCTAATTATATTCTTTTTAGCTGTCTTTTAATTATCTATATATCCACATTTTTTCTCTCAATAATGATACGTTGTAGTATCTGTTTTTATTTAAGTTCAATGTAAATTCCGTCATGTAGCAGCAACTATTTAGATTTAGATTAAGATGGAGAAGATTTTAGATCGATGGATCTAATACCATATTAGAATATGATAGAACAAGATAGTTTGGGGGGATACACAAAGAGTTGAATTGGTGAATGCATAATCTTCGTTGAGACACTATAACCCAAAGCTTACTTTATTAGACCTTAAATATTTTTCCTTCGTTTTTTTCTTATGTTTCTACTGTGGGACTATTTTTCTTACCAAGTATTAATCTACAAGTTGAGCTGTAGAGTACCTACAGAATTAAAGTCATAAAATGTTATGCTGTATTGCAAAATTCATAACCCCTTCTTTTGACCACAAGTTTTTCTGGCATGTGCAATACACGAAGTTTAATTGCTTAAAGATTTTTATTCCACTATAATTATTATGTAAAGTTACATCTTAAAATCATTGTCAAATTCCAGCTTGAATTGTCATAGTATAAACTTAGTTTCACTTGGAATCCAATAAAAGATAGTTTGTTCTAAGTTTGATTGAATGCAGCATGTAATATGGATCATAAAGAAGGCTATAAGATGATGCTGATAATATAAACATAAAATGCGACAAGGATCATATGAGGAGGTGGTGGAAATGGAAACCTATGCAGGTATGGTTAAAATCTGAATCACGCTAGAAATCATCCCAATAAAGATTTGAATTAGTTTTTAAGTAAATGATAGTGATGCGACTAGGCGCATCAGATAGTTGTGATAAATCTACTTGCTTTTGGAAATAGAACATGTTGCCTAGATGGAACTATTAGAATGTAGGAAAATTTGAAGATATAGAAATTGACTGGCTTTACTAAAAAGGCTTGAGGATATTGTCATGATTGCATTCTTCAATGTAGAAAAGTCCAAATTAGCTGTCACATGCTGTGGGCATGCCATTAGATTAGATTTTCCATTTATGGTATTTCATAATTGAGTTATGATACCCAAACCCCAGGTTTGCTAACGAGGGGGGTGAGGCACTACGTGGGACGGAAAATTAGTGATGTTTGGGAATTTCAATTTTTTTCCTTTTCTTTTCTTCTGGCCAATCAAACACAAGGATTTGCGAACTCGGGTATGAATATCATTACAGTTCAAAATTTGTACATTACGGCTAATGGTACAGATGTTCAGTTTGTGTGAAATCTTATAATTGGTCTCAAAGTAAATTGCTTACCACCAAAATGTTGCCAGTTGCCGAGCAAAGTACTGCAATACCAACCATGATGCAACCGACATATCTGGCACTTGTAGCTGCAGAAACTGTTAGTCTGTCCAATTCTTGGCGCTCTGGGTGCGACAACAGCACCATCACAAAAGATCCAACAACTGACATAAGCACTCCCCATAGCTTTGCTTGGTCATAAAGCCCCCAAAACTTAAATTGTTCTCGTTGAGAGGCTACTGCAATGATGAAGACCACCACCGGAATCATGGGAATGACGACACTATGGAAAGATGGTGTTACATATCTGAGGCTAGAAGTCAGCATCAACTCCCCTAACGGTCCCCTTGACATAGTTTGAAAAATCACGCTGTTAGCGACTTAGTGTTAACTATCTAATTACATGACGATATACACTACACAGACACACACACACACATCAAATAAAGTTTTCGGTGAGAGTAACTTCAGATGATGATAAATTCATCAAGTTGAGAATCATGAAACTGTATAGACTCTGGTTACATGTAATTAAGATGCTTGATTCTATTGAATTTCAACTTTTGCTCTTTGATTGAACATATTTGGAGTTCTTGCTCATGTGTTCTTCAAAGTCATTTATTGCCTTAATAATTCTGAATTAGCGCACTTGCTTTTAATAAGCGAATTCCAATTCAAAATTCACCAAATAAATTAAAACAAATGAAAATTCTGTTTTAAAGTCATTTTAGTAGGTTGTACACAATCATTAACAAAACAATCAATGAAAAAGAAAATGCTCGTGGTTTCCCTCTTGCTAATCATTGAGTTGAAGAGATTGCGTATTATGGTTGCATATGCTCATGATGAAAGCCAGGTAGGTACTTAAATGCACAACTAAAATGAATCTGGCCCCATGGCATAGCTCAGGTTTTAAAGAGTCGAGTAGGTTGTGGGAGCTTCTAGGTTCAAGTTCATGTGACGGCCAGTGCTACCAAGACCCCATTTTTTTCAAAAAAAGACATGGCTCAGGTAAAGAAACAAGAAAAAAGAGAATGTTGTGTTTTTATAAAGGAAAATGATTAGAAAGAATATGTGGCAATGATCAATATGGATAGAAGAGAAACAAGAAGTCTTAACGAGTGATGCTTTTCTCACCCCAATAGTCATCAAAATATGTGTCGTGTTTTTTCTCTAAGTATGTTAAATATCAGGATAAGCATTGTTGTGAAGAGCCCAATGAAATCTTGCTTAAGCCATCACTTACTCTTTTAGCTTTCCAGAGTGTTTAAGATTTGTTTTGAGATTTTGAACACATTGTATTTTTTGAATTATATTCATGTTGAATTAAAATAAATGTGAATTTTAGTGCCATGCAGCTTTAGTACAGTGGTCAGGGGTTTTACCTGTTTACTCCGGTTCAATGCCAAGCTTTTTGATTAATCACATATAGGTTATGGTTACTCATATGTCGTATAAGATTTTTTGCGTTAGGTGTGTATCCTAAATCAGAATGGACTAGGACCCATTTGGACCCAAACCTATCACGGGTAAGGTATGTAAAACTTTTCATGGACCTATTGGCCTGTTCCCAATTCCAATTATACATGCATTAAATTTTATTTAATTATTAGTGACATAAACATTAGGCAAATACTAAATTAGATATGGAGCACTTAAATGAAGATGAAGATGATATTGATTTATGGTGAATATTGTCACACAAATTCGCAAACTCTTTGTGAATGAATGCATCTTCATTACCATCTACGTCTAAATTTTTTTATCAAGCTAAAATCTAATGAGAATTCAACTAGGATTCGAATTAGTCTGTTTAGTGTTTGAGTGAGTTTTGTATTTTGCTACTTGAGTCCTTTTAGAATTTGCTATTTGAATCCTTTCAAATTCGCAAACTCTTTGTGAATGAATGCATCTTCATTACCATCTACGTCTAAATTTTTTTATCAAGCTAAAATCTAATGAGAATTCAACTAGGATTTGAATTAGTCTGTTTAGTGTTTGAGTGAGTTTTGTATTTTGCTACTTGAGTCCTTTTAGAATTTGCTATTTGAATCCTTTCAAGAATTTTCTGTTCTAAGAAATTTGAGGTTTTTCAAGTTTCCCGTTTTAATAAATTCTTTTATTTTATTAGGAGTCTTTAATTGATTCTATTCAGAAATTTGAGTACGAGTCAAATTAGTTTTGTTTTACCTATAAATATGATTATATAATTAAACTTTTAGTTCATTGAGCTATTGAATAAAATTTAGAGTTGTGTAAACATTATTTGTCGCTTGAAAAATCTTAAGCATAAGAGGTGCGAGAGTGTGCGTAGTTCTTTGGGTATGAGTTCTGAAAAATCTTTTTTGTGAGACGTTAAAGTTAGATCGTTAGATCTTTAAGGTATGAGGCCCAAAATTTTATCAAAATCTAGTTTAGTACTTTGATGAGTGTTATATATATATATATATATATATATATATATATATATATATATATATATAGGAAAATTTTCAAATGAGAACATTTCGCACGGTGCGAAAATGTTTTTATCTTTTTTTTGAAATTTTTTTTTTCAAAAATTCTTTTTTCCACCCTCATCATATGTTGTTATACCCCCCTCAAAAAATAATGGTTGAGAAATAATGTCATTTGGCCTTCGATCAAGGCATTTCATTAAATTCGCACGTTTTGAGACCGTTAAATTTGTAACGGGTGGATGGGTGCTCTAATGCCCAACGGGTTCACCCATTATTTTCCCTGGGGTATATATTTGTATGGATTAAACATCAAAAAAAGAAATTTTGAAAAAAAAATTTCAAAAAAATAAAAAAAATGTTTTCGCACGGGCTTTCGCACCATTTTTTCGCAATGGAAGATTGCCCTATATATATATATATATATATATATATAGGAAAATTTTCAAATGAGAACATTTCGCACCGTGCGAAAATGTTTTTATCTTTTTTTTGAAATTTTTTTTTCAAAAATTCTTTTTTCCACCCTCATTATATGTTGTTATACACCCCTCAAAAAATAATCATTGAGAAATAATGTCATTTGGCCTTCGATCAAGGCATTTCATCAAATTCGCACGTTTTGAGACCGTTAAATTTGTAACGGGTGGATGGGTGCTCTAATGCCCAACGGGTTCACCCATTATTTTCCCTGGGGTATATATTTGTATGGATTAAACATCAAAAAAAAAATTTGAAAAAAAAAATTTCAAAAAAAAAAATGTTTTCGCACCGTGCGAAAACCCCTTTTTTCGCAACCGAAGATCACTATATATATATATAGGGCAATCTTCCTTTGCGAAAAAGGGGCTTTTCGCACCGTGCGAAAAGAATTTTATCTTTTTTGTGAAATTTTTTTTTTCAAAAATTCTTTTTTTGATGTTTAATCCATACAATTATATACCCCAGGGAAAATAATGGGTGAACCTGTTGGGGATTAGAGCACCCATCCACCCGTTACAAATTTAACGGTCTCAAAACGTGTGAATTTGATGAAATGCCTTGATCGAAGGCCAAATGACATTATTTCTCAACCATTATTTTTTGAGGGGGGTATAACAACATATAATGAGGGTGGAAAAAAGAATTTTTGAAAAAAAAAATTTCAAAAAAAAGATAAAAACATTTTCGCACCGTGCGAAATGTTCTCATTTGAAAATTTTCCTATATATATATATATGTGTAAATCTTCATGTGAGAACATTTCGCACCGTGCGAAAATGTTTTTAGTTTTTTTTTGAAATTTTTTTTTTCAAAAATTCTTTTTTCCACCCTCATTATATGTTGTTATACCCCCCTCAAAAAATAATCGTTGAGAAATAATGTCATTTGGCCTTCGATCAAGGCATTTCATCAAATTCGCACGTTTTGAGACCGTTAAATTTGTAACGGGTGGATGGGTGCTCTAATGCCCAACGGGTTCTCCCATTATTTTCCCTGGGGTATATATTTGTATGGATTAAACATTATAAAAAGAATTTTTGAAAAAAAAATTTCAAAAAAATAAAAAAAATGTTTTCGCACGGCATTTCGCACCACTTTTTCGCAATGGAAGATTGCCCTATATATATATATAAAATATAGCTTTCACTTGCATTTCATATCACTCTGCCGCACTTTCCACATTGTTTCTTCCACCTTTTGTTTTCTTTTAACTCTTGGGTCTCCTTGATGTATTTGAGGTAAAAATGTGGAGTTTCGAAACCCTAGAGCGATGATAGAGGCTTGAAAGGAAATCGAGAAGCAATGTGAGCCATATTCATCAAGAGAGTGAAGAGGGAAATACGACATACTCGGTTGTGTGCTTTGTGCCATACGACCGTGTCACTTGAAGCCCAAAGAAAGAGCTAAAAACAAAGACATACATGGTCGTGTAGCCTATGCCACACGACCGTGTCGCATGACATGGCAAAAGATCCCACACGGCTGTTTACATGACTGTGTGGGTTGATTTCAAGAGGTACTGAACGAGAATCCTACACGACCATGTGGGATTCCAAACGGTCGTATAGCCGCAGAAGAAAATTAAAATAGAAGAGCTGTTTTTGGCCACCGCGACGACACGATCGTATAAGATTATACACGACTGTGTTGGCAGGTCTTCTGGGCCAATTCTGGGTGCCTCCACAGGCTAATTTGGGGATTTTTGGGGATTTTCTGGGTTTGTATAAATAATCTTTTTGTTTTATTCTTGATGATCTTCTCTTCAGAACTTTTTCAGAGCTTTTCTCAGGTGTTTTCTGATCTAATTCTCTGATGTAGCCAACTATTCTCTGCAACCTTTTATAGTTTTTGATATTAGATTTTACTTCTAAAGTTGGGTTTCATTGTTCTTTTGGTTGTGGATCATTTAGATAAGTGTTTTCATCTCTTTCTTATTGTTTTTATGCATCCATTCATTGGGTTGATCATGTTTATATCCATGGATCGTGAGTAGATCATCATCTAGGGCTTTGGGTTAAACCCATTGTGATTGGCTATGGATTGAGTTAATTTTGATGTGTTATTAAATAATTGTTGATTAGGATTCTGTTAGGATGATTATTATCAACATAAATTGATTTCCTCCCTTGTGGATTATTAAATTAGTCGCTAAAGATATTTAGGGCTAATATATGGTTTTCAATCTCAATGTTGATTTCAACTATCTATGTCGCCAATGATATTTGGGCGTAGATTAGAGCCATCCTAACATTGAGCTAACTCCTATCCACGATAGTGGCATGGAGGAAGGTTGGGGATATTTGTTGATCATCATGCATATACCGTATGTCGATGACCAACGATATGGCATATGGTAGATAGTTCTATCATAGCATCACAAGAGTGGGGTATAGGTGATAACATTATGTGCGATAACCTCACTCTGAGGCATATTTTGATAACCAATCAATTTAGATAAATCATAGCCTTAACACAATAGCGGGGATACTTAGCCCTAGAGCTTTCCTCGTATTGATATTTCCCCTAGACATTTTCCTTTCTCGTGACCTATTCGGCGTAGCTAAACAAAACTTAGAAATAAACTGGTAATCAACGTCTGTCTTTCCACGGATCGACTCGTAAGTACACAATCGACACCGTGTACTTGCGGTACAAATATTAAAACCTTTGGGATCACGAACAAGTTTTTGTCACAGTTGCGAGGGAGGCAACGGCTTGATATTGGTTTAGTTCTGAGTTTTTAAACTACACATTTTTCTTTTTCTTTTTCTTTCTTTTCCATTACTCTCTTGTGTACTGACATCTCCTTCTAGTTTTGTTTGATGTGCATGCGCAGTAGGTCACAGAGTGCTGAGGACTTGCTTCCTTTAGACCCTGCGATCGAGACTACAACATGTAGGCGTAACATAGAAAGGAGAAGGAGGCTAGCACAGAGAGCAATGGCAAAAGAAGCACCTCCTCCCTTCCACCTACCTAGTCCCTCTTGGACTTCTCAGCGCCATATAATGGATCAACATCCATCATTGCTCGCACACATGTCACAATTAATAATTTCGAGCCGAAGACATCACTCATCATCTTCATCCAGCATGACCAGTTTGTGGGATCCCCATTGAGAACCCAACCGATCATCTCAACACATTCACAGAGAAATGTGACACACTCAAATTAAATGGCGTCCCTGAGGACAACATTAGGCTAAGACTCTCCCCCTTTTCTTTAAAAGATAAAGCTAAAGAGTAGCTCAAAAGCCACGATCGAAATACCTTTTCTTCTTGGGATACGTTGTCTAAAGCCTTTCTAACAAAATTTTTTCCTCTAGGAAAGACGATAAAGATAAGAAACGAGATCACCTCTTTCTCCCAATTTGATCAGGAATCATTATATGAAGCATGTGAGATATTTAAGGAACTGCAAAGACAATACCTACACAATGGAGTTCCTGATTGGCTCCTCGTCCAAACTTTTTACAACGGGATAAAGCAAGAGGTGAAGATCTCCATAGCAAGAGGTGAAGATCTCCATTGATGTCGTCGCTAATGGGGTGATCATGATTAAAATACCCAAAGAGTCAAAGAGGTTATTGGAGGAGATGACCTCCAATAACTTCCATTGGAGTAATGAAAGGACGACCTCCAAGAAAGGAGGTAAGTATGAGCAAGATGCAGTCTCTTTATTGTCTAGTAAATTTAACGCTCTAGCAAAGAAAATTTTCATGCTAGGGATTGGTGGAGATGCTACTAACCTGCCCACCGTGGTTTTATGCGAGGTTTGTGGTGTGCAATGGCACCAATCTCTAGAATGCCTATCTAATGCGCTATCGCTACAGGGGATGACTTTAGAGCAAGCCAACACATTATATGGGAATATCCCAAGGCCCCCCAAACAACCCCTACTCCGTCATATATAACCTGGAATGGAGGAACTATCCAACTTTTCTTACAGGAGTACGGGTCTCCAGCCTCGGCCACCATTTCCTAAGAAAATTTCCATGCTAGGATTGGTGCAGATGCTACTAAACTGCCCATCGTGGCTTTATTCGATGTTTGTGGTGTGCAAGGACATCAATTTGTAGAATGCCCATCTAATGCGCTACCGCCACATGGGATGATTATAGAGCAAGCCAACACGTTATATGGGAATAACCCAAGACCCCCAAACAACCCCTACTCCATCATATATAACCCGGAATGTAGGAACCATCCAAACATTTCTTACAGAAGTACGGGTCCCTAGCCTCAGCCACCATTTCCTACGCAACCTCAGTAGGCATATGCTATATGCTCCACAGCAGAACTTTCAACAAAGGCCCTCAAGTCAATTGCCTCATCCTGCGAAGTCCAACTTGGAGACGCTCATGGAGAAGGCGATGCAAGAGCAAAAGAACAACTTCCTTCAGAGCTCCATTCAGCAGCTCACTATCACCATACAACAATTAGCGTCGAGCAACAAGGCAATAAAGGAACGGCTTCTTTCAGAGCTCCATTCAGCAGCTCAATACCACCATGCAACAATTAGCATCGAGCAACAAGGCAATAGGGACCCAGTAAGCCCAGCTAGCACAGTAGGTTGCTTACCCTCCAAGTCACAAGGCCAGCTACCGGGGCAACCCGAGCCCTCCTAGGGGCCAAGTGAACTCTATGATTTTGAAGTGTGGTAGGCAAACTGAGGGGCCTGCGAGGCCAAGTATTGAGGAGGAAGAAGTTAGGGTTGATTTGCCACCCCGTACACCTGCTGAAATTGAAAGAGAGCCTACGCCAAGTACCCCACCGAAGGAGGCATCGGGAGAGAAGGAAGCTGAAAAGGATGGTAGGGACAACACACCTGAGCCTACAAGAGTCTATGTTCCAAAGGTGCCCTACCCATCAAGATTGGCCAAGGATAAGGTGGAAGGGAAGTATGGAAAATTCTTCGATATGCTTAAGCAACTCCAGGTGAGCACCCCCTTCATAGATGCCATTTTAGAGATTCCCTTTTACGCTAAGTTTCTGAAAGACCTACTCTCCAAGCGCAATAAGAGGGAGAAAGTGATGCTCTCCGTGGAGTGCAATGCCATACTCTAGCGAAAGATGATCGAGAAGCTAGAGGACCCGGGCAGCTTCTCCATCCACTGCTCTGTGGGAAACGTTATAATCAGAAGGGACTTATGTGATCTTGGGGGAGCGTCAGCCTTTTGCCATTATCCATTTTTGAGATGTGGATGAGAGAACATAACCCCACAAACATGTAAACATGTTACTACAGCTTGTCGATCACTCAATCAAGTACCCCCGGGGATCATCGAAGATATTCCAGTGTAAGTGGGGAAGCTGTTAGTGCCACGCAATTTTGTAATCATGGACATGTCCAAGGACACCCACACACTGATCATCCTTGGACGACCATTTTTAGCCACGACGGGTGTCCTCATTGACGTGAAAGGAGAGAAGATATCCCTCAATGTGGGTAAGGACAATGTGGAGTTCGATCTCCAAAAATATATGAAGGCATTCACTGAGGATGACACTTGCAATCACCTCGATGTTCTTGAACACGCTATAGAGGAGACCACCTTGGAGGACATGTTCCTAGACCCAATGGAAAAATTCCTCTTAGGAGAACCAAGATACAAGGATAATGTAGAAACGGTGGTTATGGCAAGAATGTTCGACGAAGAGCCATCGGACATTGATGACGAAACAATTTCAAAGTCACTTTTACTAGACCACGAAGAGCAGAAGATAATAATGCTTTGCCGAGTGTCGTCAACGACAATGAAGAGACATAAAGACTTGAGAGCAACTTCACCTCTCTGTGCCCATGAACCACCATGAAGAACCATCAGGAGTTGAGCTCATGACTATAAACGAGCGCTTTTTGGGAGGCAACCCAAGCCTTAACCTTTCCACTTTCTTATTTTTCGTTTCTTCTTAGTAAGCTAGTTTAGTTTGAAAGCAATAAAACCCCAAAAACCAACTAATTCCAACCTTTTCTCAAGTATAGGAGATGACACGATAGTGTGGGATATCCCACACGGCCGTGTGGAGAAGAGGTAAAGAAGCCCAAGGAAGCAGCCAGATGCGCCAAAACTACACGATCGTGTAGGAGTTTAACACGATCGTGTACTAGTTTGGGGGAGAAAACGAGCTACTAGAATGAATTTTGCACTGTAGCAACATGGTCATGTGGCCCATCCACACGACCGTGTCGCCACAGTCCCTAAAATGGAGCTATTGGAACATTTTTTTACTCTAAAGTCACATAGTTGTGTGACTCTTCACACGACCGTGTGACTCCAAGCCCCAAAACATCCCAATTTGGCCCCAGATTTACATGGTCGGCCCCAAAATCGACACGACCATGTCGTCGCCCTATATAATACCCAAACACTCACACGGTCGAAACCCTTCGACTTCTCTCAACCGTTTTGACTTCCATCTCCTAAATTCTCTCACATCCGACCCTCTGAGCCTTCCAAAACTCTCCAGTCTGCTCCGACATCACGCCTCTCCCATCCTCCCACCTCAATTCCTCCCATTGCTCCCCACCCGACCCCCAACAAAGCCCTAGATCGGCCGTGTGGGCGAGTTTTGAGAGAATTCAACACGTCGAGGGATTTGTAGCCACATCCGTGACGTGAGAAACTTAATTGGAATCCAGAGCACCTCATCACAGCAAGGATCTTCGCGATTATTGTGTAAGCTCGCACATTTTCTCAAAATTTCAGTTTTTGCCATATTACTCGATCTTTCATTGTGTGCCCAATACTTTTACTTGGGGAGTTACTTGGTTGTAATTGTCTGATCACCTTTACACATTTCACATTTCACCTTTACACATTTCACCATGCCATCACACTTGAAATGTCTGACACCCAGACCACTACCACGCCGGAGAGCTACACGTGCACGTACATCTGACACGCCCTCTACATCAACACAGCCACCCCCACCACCCATTCCTCTACCCCAGGGTGATACCATGAAGATCGTTTTTAAATCTGAGGCCCAATGTGACCGCTTTGAAATCCATTCTCGACGAACCCTAATTGCAACAAAATTCCAGAGCATACATGCTCTTGATTCACTTGGGGTCGTCGAGGGCATCCAAGCTTTATTCTCCAACCTAGGGTGGGAAAAATTCCTCGCATGCGATGTATTCATGTACAAGAAACTCACCCTTGAGTTTCTTAGTTCCATTAGGTACGTAGACTTGGGCTTTGCGTTTAGGCTCGTGAACACCGATCACACCATTTCATATGACACATTGAGTTCTCTTTTCCGTTGGCCCGCCACCACAGTCCAAAATTCGCTTAGCCATTCTCGCCCCTTCCCCAATGCTTGTAATGCTAACACATTTTGGGAACAGATTACCGTGATAGAGCACTTCCCCCACAAAGGCGAAGGCATATTCCATTATACATCCTTGTCTTCACCTTACACACCGCGTCATAGCTAACGCCTTATTCTATAGGGAGGAAACTGACACAGTTTCGTGGCATGAGCTCCTGTTCCTATGGGCCATGACATAGCCCCTTATTACACACGCTAACGACATCACTTCTCCACGAATATTATTTCATGCCGGATCCTGGCTACCCCATATGTTTTTCCACACCGCCAGCCATACCGCTGAAAAGATCTGCTGCGGAGAGTTCGTTACCCTAATTGCCACCCACCCAAGGTCCCTGTCCACACATCTCTTGATATTCATGTGCTAACAAATATGCATATGATAAAACCCACTTTGGCTGGGAGATACATTTGGCTACATGGGCCCTCTTACACTCCCTACACCACATTGCCCAATTCTGAGCGCTCTCGTATCGATGCGGCCATGCAATGGTCATTTTTCCTGACCCAGCCTTTGTTCCCGCCGCACAGGCTTAGCATATCCCGCTCAGGATCCTACACATCCTACTGCTGCACCTAGTAGCACCGAGGAGTCCTTAGCCCCAACACCCCCACCACACCCCCACCTAATAGCACTCAGGAGCCCATCCAGTCTGGTGTCAGCTCTGGCCCCTCTGGACCTCCCCCTCCCCTACTCTAGATGATCGTATCTGTCAGTTGGAGTGGAGTGTCCGAGACATTAGATCCTCCATAGATGTCATTAGGGCCACGCTCTACAACATGCATTCAATGCTCTATGACATGTATAGATAGCACCCACATGATGGTCACTTCTATGACACCAGACCCCACCTCCTCCCACCACCACCGCCACATGAGGATGGCTCCTCTTGACCATCTCACCCATACTCCCATATATTTCACGGAGCCCCAGTTTTTCACCTTCATTTCCCAGTCAGGGCATACTTTTCTCTTAGTTTGGGGGAGACTCACATTCACCTTTTCTCCACACATTCATCCTCACAGTATCACTTCATATATTGCATTGATGACAATGCTCAGTTCTACCTTAGGGGGATGAGCATTTCATGCACCATTGTTTAGGCTCTTTTGCTTTATTTTCTTTTACTTTTACTTACCCCTTCTCCCCTTTTATGCATCATTTTTTGTTTTTCTTTTCCATGAAACACAACAAAATTTTAAATCTGCATTTCATGCATCCTTGCATCATCATGCATTCATTTGTATATATATAAGTTAAGAATTCCTCGAGATCGAGTTTTTATATGCATGGATGTTCTTGTGAATAAATTTCAGATTTTGATCTTTCTCCGCTCAATTTCTCGATGTTGATTAGGATGTATGTTTAGGGCATGTTTTTAGTGATAGATCTAATATAATATGCCTTTTATGCTCATGTTCATAATCCTTAGGATAAAAGTACTCGAAACAGCCTAGGTTATTTTTTTATTGGGAGTCCATCTTATGCGTGAACTTAGAAGCCTTAGTTGAAGATATTGGTTAGTAATCTTATAGGACTTGGATAACTATATATCTATCTAGTACCGAGGAGTGATGTTGCCTAGCTTGTTAATATTCCAAAAAAGAGAAGAAAAAATTTTTGTGTATAGAAAAAAGAGAATAAATATGCATTGTTCTTCCAGGGGTCCCCGTGCCTCAGAAAGTATTGGGGATTCACACCTAAAGGTTTAGTTTGAGGGAGTGCATAGGAATAAGATTTAGAGTTGTTATGAGTTAGTAGGTCCGATGGGTCCTTCTTGGCCCAATGCCCCAAGGTGATCTGATCTGGGAGTCATTGATCCAACGCTACTTACATGAACCAACTAAAATATAAAAAAATGATGAATAAAGCTAGCAGCACCACGAGTCAAGGAACGATAGAGTGTTGTGAGAGCCATTTCCTTGATGGATTCATGAATCATTATACGATACTAACACTTCTCTCGATTCATCACATAATTTCGATTCCCATTCCAATAGCCTAGTACAGGATAGATGAAATATTTTAGGGTTTGAGCATGACCATTTTTGGTATATTATGTGTTGATTTGTGCTAGAAATGATCCCCTAGGCTATGTCTTGATTAATGGAGAGAAGTTGGCATGCTTATGATTTCCATGAATCTAAAATTTTCACGTGTCCATGTATATTTGCTTGATTTGATAGAATTCTTGATACCATGCCATCATTTGCTTGTATGCATGCATTTCTTCAATCCTTACTCTATCTTTGTCTTCCTTGAGGACACGAAGAGTTTAGCTTAGGGGATTTTGATGAGTGTTTATTATATATATATTTCATATAACTCTCACTTGCAATTCATATCACTCCGTCGCACTTTCCACATCGTTTCTTCCACTTTTTGTTTTCTTTTTTACTCTTGGGTCTTCTTGATGTATTTCAGGTAAAACCGTGGAGTTTTGGTACCCTAAAGCGATGATAGAGGCTTGGAAGTAAATCGAGAAGCAACGTGAGCCATATTCATCAAGAGATTGAAGAGGGAAAGAAGACATACGGCCGTGTGCCTTGCGCCATACGGCCGTCTCTTGAAGCCCAAAGAAAGAGCTAAAAACGAAGACATACATGGTCGTGTCGCATATGCCACACGACCATGTCGCATGACACAGCAGAAGACCCCAAACGGCCGTTTAAACGACCATGTGGGTTGATTTCAAGAGGAGCTAAACGAGAATCCTACACGATCGTGTGTGATTCCACACGGTCATGTAGCCGCAGAAGAAAAATAAAATAAAAGAGCTGCGACGACACGGATGATTCTACACGAACGTGTCGGCTAGGTCTTCTGGGCCAATTCTGGGTGCCGCCAAAGGCTAATTTGGGGATTTTTTGGGGATTTTCTGGGTTTGTATAAATAGACCTTTTGTTTTATTATTGAGGATCTTCTCTCTAGAACTTTTTCAAAGGAATTTCAGAGATTTTCTCAAGTGTTTTCTGATCTAATTCTTTGCTGTAGCCAACTATTCTCTACACATTTTGTAGTTTTTAATATTAGATTTTAATTCTAAAGTTGGGTTTCTTTGTTCTTTTGATTGTGGATCATCTAGATATGTGTTTTCATCTCTTATTGTTTTTATGCATCCATTCATTGGTTTGATCATGTTATATCCATAGATCGTGACAAGATCATCATCTAGGGCTTTGGGTTGAACTCTATTGTGATTGGCTATGGATTGAGTTAATTTTGATGTGTTATTGAATAATTAGATTATGTTGGGATGATTATTATCAACATAAATTGATTTCAACACTTGTGGATTATTGAATAGTCGCTAACGATAATTAGGGATAATATAGGGGTTTCAATCTCTATATTGATTTCAACTAACAATAGATTAGAGCCCTACTAACATTGACCTAACTCCTATCCACGATAGTGGCATGGATGAAGGTTGTGGATATTTGTAGAACATCATGCATATCATGCATCTACTGTATGTCGATGACCAACGATAGTTGGCTTGTGCATAAGATAGATAGTCCTCTATCACAACGTCACGAGAGTGGAGGATAGGTAATAAAATTAGGTGTGACAACCTTACTCTGAGGCATGATTCGATAACCAATCAATCTAGATAAATCCTAGCCTTAATCACAATAGCGGGGATACTTAGCCCTAGAGCTTTCCTCATACTAATATTTCCCATAGACATTTTCCTTTCTTGTGACCTATTCGCGTAGCTAAACAAAACTTAGAAATAAACCGGTAATCAACGCTGTCTCCATGCGGATTGACTCGTAAGTACACAATCGACACCGTGCGCTTGCGGTACAAATATTAAAACATTCAGGATCATGAACATACTTCTCCAATTTTTCTACCATATCTTTTCTCCTTTTATTCCGTATCAAATTTGTATCAGATTTTCTACCATATCTTGTCCAATTTTTCTAACATACTTCTCTAATTTGTATTAGAGCCAAAATCCTATTTTTACCATCTTCTGTCTTTCTGAATATTATTTTCATGATTAGGTTTTAGTTAAAAAGAGACGAGCTTAGTTTTTGATTTTAAAAAATCATCCGAAGGTTGTTCACTGTCTTTGTTGCTATATTTCCTTTCAAGGTTTTAGGTCTCGGTTTCGGTTTCGGTTTCGCTCTACCGAAAATTTAGGTTTCGGTATCTGTATTGCCCATTTCGATGGCTTCGGAGTTAAGTTTCGTTTTGTCCGTATCGGTAGTTTCAAATACTTAGAACCCTATCAATTAGTATCAAACACTCTCATACTAAAGCATCAAATACTTAAACGACTAAAGTATTAAACAAAAACAATCATATACTATCAAATTTGTATGACTTATACGTATTTACAATTTTGTATAATACTTTCAAAAATTAAAAATACATATTTTCTTGAATTAAAAAGAGTTTGTTATTCACCTTACACATTTTGCTAAATATATCACTTTATTCTAAAAGAGAATGTCAAACTTGTAAATAAACGGAAGTGAGTTAGCATTTATTTACAAGTTTGAATAGCAAAAAAATCTGATTTGAGCTACATAGTGCTTGAGCTCAATTTACACATTTATATAAACATTTAGTATTTATTTACAATTTTGCCATTCCTTTTTCATTTTAACTTTTAAAAGAGAATGGCAAACTTGTAATAAATGTAAAAGGTTTAGCAAACTGTGTAATTAAATAGAAGCTTTAGCAAATTCTAATTGGGCTCTCTCTCCAGCGATCGAAAGAAGATGCTAACGGAGGGCGATTGGAGGGCGGCGGCAGGAGGGCAATTGGAGGGCGGCGACGAGAGGGCGACGACGGGAGGACGGTAGCGGGTGCTCAGGTAAGTCCACCATCTCTTCCTCTTTGTTTTCTTCTTCTTCTTTTTGATGTTGTGATGATTTTTCTGGCTTCTTCTTTTTTCTTTTTTTATTTTGTTGTTGCTCGAAAAAGGTATGCCGGAATCGTTCGAAATCACCCAGTTTCGGCCGGTGGGTGGTTTCGGCCGATACCGAGAAAATCGAGACAATTTCGGATCGGCCTCCCTCCGAGACCGATCCGAAACGGACGAAACCGAGAGGTTTCGATCGAAACCTTAATCCATGGTTCCTTTAACAGAGTTAAAAAAGAAAAAAAATATAAAGATTACCCATTGTTCATTATGCATCGTCTCCATCATCTTTGTCTTCGTTTTGGTCTTCTACATCCAAAAAACAATAGCACTTCATCTTTTTTCCTTAAACCAAACCCACATTTCATACCATCAACCCATCACCCTCATCATCAACATCTACAATCCAAATTCAAAACTATAAGCACTAATTTTTCTTTTCTACATAAATTTCATCATCATTGTTGTTGAAATTGTTATCTAATTATCACCATCATCGAATCATCGAAGCACTTAATGTATCATCAAAGACCACACCAAAGCCATCGTCGTAGCCATTGTCGTTGTTGTCAAAGCCTTCATCATCGCTCATCCACTGTTGCCGCTGTTAAAATCCATATCACTGTCCTTGCTTAGCTACCCTCCGTCGTAGTTGCCCACTTCCTCAATGGCATCACCTCCAAGCCATAGGAAATGATGGTAATTCAGTTTCAATTGAGGTGTTTAAGTTGCAAATTTGATTAGGATCCAACCTAAACATTAACAGATCAATTCCGACGTAACTGACTACAATTACATACATAAATTCAAATCAATTAAACTATTGATGACCCGTTTCAGATCTCAGACCCACTTCAGAAGTCAGACCCGATTCGTGTGCTACTGTAACATATATATTAGGTATTTTATGGCTCTTTTTGAGCTTTTTGCACGTGAATATCTCGGATTAACTCTTTCCAAGCCCTAAAGTTCATTCATCGCACACAATTCATTGTGCACAAAGCTGATGTTCACTTTAGATAACTTCAAATCTGATTAAGATCTTTAATTGTTAAAATTCAAAGTTTCTATTATTTTTGTTTAGATTAGTTGATTATCACTGTCTAATTGCATAATTTCTTAGTCTCAATTTGCATACTTGCACCAGCACTTTTAGAATTGCATTTTAGCATATAGATTTCAACATTTATGATTTTTTTATATTCATAATCAGTCCACACATATAGTTTGTGACTAGGATCTTTCATCATCATCTGTATACTTGTTTTACGGTGCATGCTTTTGTGTAGCGGTAAAATCATAAGATGCGATATGGATGAAAATTTACTTCAATGGTTTGAGAGTTGCTTTTAAAAAATGTTCCTAGAACGTAAAACTAACCTTAAGCTAATATAAATTGAACAGAAGATCTCTTGGAAGCATTAGAGAACAACCTTAAAGAATGTAACCATTATAATGAGGTACATAATATGTTTGAGGATAGACAAGATAATATGATAATTTGGAATATGAATTATAGAAATTAGAATAATAAAAGACGAGATGAAAACTTTAATGATGAATTTGAGCAAGATAATATTACATGTTGGATGCTGACGGAAGCTCCCATCTTTACTGGTAAATTTAATCATCAAGCCTTTTAAGATTGCTAATAAAGATGAAACATTTCTTCAATTGGTACCACTTGTTAAATGAATGAAAGGTTCAATTTGATAAGATAAAAATAATATGATTTACTAAGTTTTTAACGTCAATAAAGATACAGTAAGAGAGATCATCTATGACCTATACTGACATGGACTGAAATAAAGACTAAGCTCAAGGAGAAGTATTTACATCCTACCGGTAGAGATTATCTCTTAAGACAATTAAACGATTTACAACAAGGGATCGTATCTGTGAAAGAATATATTACTATATTTAATAACTTATTTGTTAGGGGCGAACTTCAGGATCTAAATCCTTGATATACATTTAGTAGGTTTTGTACTGATTTGAGAACATACATTAGGCGTAAGATACTCCCACATATTGTAGATAATATGCAACAATCATTCAATTTAGCCTTAACTTTAAATTCTATGAAATCTCATATAGACATGAAGACAACTTTTAAAGCTAGGAAGCAACGTAAACAGCCAATTAAAAATGTGACCAAGTTTGAAGTTTTGCTGCTAAAAAGATAAACAAAAAGATTAAAATTGATGAACCATCACAACAAAAATCAAAAGACGTATAATATTTTAAATATCATGGTTTTAGCTAGTTTGCTTGTTAGTGTCCCAATATGAGCTTATATATGGAAGAGATTTCAGATGTTGGTGAGATAATCAAGTAAGAATATTTTCCACTTAAGAATACTAGTGATGCAGATAATGATCTAAAGGAGTCTAGTGCATGTTTGCATATCATTATGTGTCTAGCTATTGCAGGCGAAAGACGAATATTATCTTTACTATATCAAAATTAGGGATATATCTTTTAGAGTGATGATTGATAGATCTTTTAGAGTGATGTTTGACTAAGAGAATTATATAAATTTAGTCACTAAATTAACTATAGAGAAATGTGACTTAAAACTAGACCGCACCCACGTTATAACGTGACATATATTGATAATTCACATGCTATTACCAAACATTGTTTAGCACTTATCTAATTATTAAGCTATCAGGATCATATCTGATATGATATCGTACCATGGATGCTATATATATCCCAAGGTTTTAGGTCTCGGTTTCGGTCTAGGTATCGTTCTTCCCAACATTTAGGTTTCGGTATCGGTATCGGCCGTTTCGGTGGTTTCGGAAGTAAGTTTCGGTTTCGTCCGTATCGCTAGTTTCAGCAGTTTCGTTTCGGGTATCGGTTTCGGCTTCGGAGATACTTTAAATATGTATATACTATACACACCGTGATGGTTTCAGGGGTTCTTAAATCTAACCATATCAAATACTATTAAATACTTAACAAACTAAAATATTAATCATATACTATCAAATACTAAATATTAAATAGATAAACTGCATTTGAGTTCATAATCATATCAAATACTAAATAACTAAAGTTTGATACTTACATACTAAATATTAGATAAATGAATAGATCCTAAAGCTTGACTTGTGCACACACCACAAGTTTGCCAAAAAAATCGTTGGACGTTGCTTTCCGCACCCACCATTTTGCTTCGCGCACAAACCACTAATTTACATGGTTGTCACAAAATATCCGCTTGATATGCGCACTGACTGTTTTACTTTACGCGCATACCACTTATTTACAAATTTGCCTTTTTAAAGAACACAGCATCTCCTAAAAGGCGACTCAGGCCCCCTTTCTCTGCTCTCTCTCACTCTCACGCTAGATGGTCGAGGCGGATTAGACGAGTTATGAGGCCGGTTCGGCGAGGCGGCGGACACGATGAGGTGAGTTTTAATTTTTTCATCATCTTCCTTTTGTCCTTTTTCTTCTTTTTAGCATTTTTTCTTTGTTTTGCCTCTTCTTCGTCTAATTCTTCATCATTTTCAAGTCAAAACCATAGGGCTTTCTCCTCTCTTTTAACCGAGCTTTCTATGCAACATATTGATTCACGAAATTTTTTGGGGTTTTTTTAGAGAATTTTATTTAATAACACATTCCTTTTCATCTGTCTTCGATCGATACTGAATAGTATCGGTCAGTTTCAGCCGGTATCGGTCAGTTTCGACAGGTATCGGCCGAAATTGATCGATACCGTTCAGTATCGGCCGATACTGAAACTAACCCATGGTTTCGGTATCGTCAACTGCCGATACCGATACGATACGGCCGATACCTAATGGTATCGGCCGATACCTCAAACCATGATATATCCTGTTAGGTATGTCTTGATTGTAACCAACACATACACATTTATATTTAAAGAAAAAAGAATTATGTTGACTCATAATAAACCCATAAGTGTAGTTGGGAATCCAAATGGTGTGTTGATCCTTAATAATCCACTAACACAATTACTTCCTAGAGTTAGACTTTGATCATAGACCTATTGCATTCTCCGAGTATTATGCATATCATTTTAATTCTTTGCATATCAAGACTTGCGAAATTCTTGCAATTAACTAGAATACCCACAAATTTGTTGTAAAATCAAATAGAAATTTATAGGAATTTACAGTTATAAGTGATAAGATAATTAGAGTTTATCCAAATAGATTCATCCTTGAACCAACAAGCTCTATTGAGGGTTGATCTTGATGTGACTGAGTTGATTATTTCATGTGAGCTTGAAGATGGTTACTCACCAACGGCTTTGATTTCTCTACCATTACATATGCAGCCTTAGAGATGACTATGTGTTCCGTTCAGTTGTAATCTTTTTATTGACATTCGCCAGGATGTGAATTTTCAAAGCTGGGAAGAATGGTATGAATCCATCTGAAATTCGAATTAGTTTATTTAGTGTTTAAGTTAATTTGTTTATTTCTACTTGAGTACTTTTAGAATTTGCAATTTGAGTCTTTTAAGAGTTTTCTATTCTATGGAATTTGAGTCTTTTTAAATTTTCTGTTCAAAGGAACTTTTGATATAGATCAAATTTAAATTTCAGATGGAGTCCTTTTTATATTAGATGGAGATAGAGTTTGACTTCTTTGAGTCTTCTAGTTGTTTTGAGTCTTTTAGTTATTTTTTTCAGGATAGAATTTGACTCCTTTTGAGTCTTTTAATTATTTTGAATGTTTTAGTTATTTTAGAATTTTAGTCCCACATTGGATGTTATTTTTGAAACCTAAGTTGTAAGCCTACATAAAGGCTACAAACTTAGTTGTTTTTTACGTATGAATGACGAATTGAAATTTTGGTGTGAAATTTTAGTTACTCCATAAAAATTAAATTTTTTGCATTGGTATGCGAGAGAGTGAGCTTGTTTGCTTGGGTGAGTGCTTCGAAAAATCTTTGCATGCGAGGCATGTGAGTTGGTGATCATTACATTTGCAGGATGTGATGCCCAAAAAGTTATCAAATGCTTAATCTCATTCTCCAAATTGGTATCAGAGCCAAAACCTGCTTTATCTTTTTTCTTGTTCCTCATGAAAAATCTTTTTTCTTTTAGTTAGGATTTTAAATTCAAAAAAGAGAGTAAAAAAAGAGATCAAAAACAAATTAGAAGAGAGATTTAAAAAATTTCTTGAATAAAGAGGGAAAAGAAGCTAAGCAAAAAGTCAAAAAAGAGAGGAAACCCAATTTTTTTTTGAAAAAACAGAGAGAGAAAAGAAACAAAAAATAAATAAAGGAAAAAAAAAATAAAAACCCCCAAACACTATCCCAAAATCACCGTTGTCGCGTCCACCGCTGTCGCCATCGTGCCCAAACCACTCCACCATCACATCTACATCTCTCGCAACCATTGGGAGCTCCAGCCGCCTCCTCTAGTAATTGGAAACGCCGCAATCGTTGTTGAGCTTCACATTCATCGACACCGTAGCCGCCTCCGACGATGGCAGCCCTTATTGACCCCCCTAATCTGGGGTACCACGTCAAGGCGAACGCCTAGGAACTTGAGTCGACGAAGAACGCTGGTGAATTTGGCTGGAAAACCATCAGATCCATATTGCTACAGTAACAGCTTCAACGCGCATTTTTTGGTTGAGCCACACCGATGAGATGCATCAGACTTAGCCACAGATACTATTCTTTGACTTAACTGAGCCGACACTTTTCATTAGTTCACCGAGCCTACCAAGCCGAAGCTGACCCAAGCCGAAGCTGACCCAAGCCGAACCAAGCTGACAGAGCCGTTGATTAGTCAACGGCTCAGCCCAACTATTGACCAGCCTAGTTGAGCTGTTGCTATAGTTTGACTTCTCATATATCAATATTTTCCTTTTTTTCAATATTTTCAGTATATTTTGGTGGCTGTGTGTGCTTTTCAAGTGAGATTTTCGACCCTGATCATCTGAATTAGCTTTTTACGAGTTCTAAAGGCCTTACATGCTACTACAAGGTTGATTTTCACTCCAGATAATCTCTAATCTCATCAAACCTTTAACTGTTAAATTCCAAATAAATTTCTCTATTTGATTTTTTCAGACGGTTGATTTCATTGGTATTTCATCATTTTATAGTCTCGATCTGGGTGTTGCATTAGCATATCTTCGATTTGCATTTTGACATATAGGTTTGTACTTAGAATTCTATTTTATTTACATAATTAGGGCATACATCTAGTTGGTTTTAGGATCTTGCTTTTGCATTTTTGTGATTGGTTGGTATTACATGTTATTACATAGTGGTAAAACCTTAAGATTGAACATGGATGATAATGCAATCAAAGGCTAGAAGATCAACTTCAAAAGATATAGCTAGCACTACAAACTGACATAAACTGAACATGATATTGCTTTGAAGATCTAGAGAATAAATTGACTAACGAACAAAATTTCAAGGATGAAACATAGAGAACATTTGATGATGAATCTAGAATGATCAAAAAATAGAAATAATCGAAATAATAAGAGTCAAGATGAGAATTTTGAGGATAACTTTGGGCGAGATCATATTACATGCTGGATTAGGATAGATGCTCATGACTTTGATGGGACTTATAATTCTCAAATTTTCTTAGCTCAGTTAGCGGAGATAGAGCATTTGTTTGAATGATACCAACCAAGGTTTTAAGTATCAGTTTCGGTGTGGGTATCGCTCCACCCAAAATTTAGGTTTCGGTATCTGTATCGCCCGTTTCGGTGGTTTCAGAAGCAAGTTTCGATTTCGTCCGTATCGTCCGTATTCGTAGTTTCGGTATCGGTATCGGTATCGGTATCAGAGTACTTTCCTGTATTTTTTTGTATTTTCCGGTATTTTCTGTATTTTCTGTATTTTCATGTATTTTCTTATACATTACGTATTTGTAAAAAACTAATTAATAGATATAAAAGAACAATACTAAAAATTGATGAGTCATATTTATGGCATCGTAATACAAACGTTGAATAAAATACATCAAAAGATACAAAAATGAAGAAAATAAATAAAAAGATACAGTTCTTGAAATAACCGTCATGACTGCCTGAGTATCCACCGAAATACGATTCTTGAAATATTTCTTATAAGTGATAATCTCCACTCTCTTCAATTCAAAAGCCAAAATTTCAATGGTAAGCCTCCCGAATATCAGTAATACAATAAAAATGGCCAATATGGTGTGTATAGACAATAGAATTATGAGGCGTGCACGTGGACATATGCAGTGCTTATGATACTGGTATTTAACCTGATTAATGGAGAAATCAACTCGTATTTAACCTGATTAATGGAGAAATCAACGAAATCAACCGAGTTGATTTCTCCATTAATCAGGTTAAATACCAGTATCATAAGCACTGCATATGTCCACGTGCACGTCTCATTCAAACTACAGATTGCATGCTTACATAATTCTAGTGTCTATACACCTTATAATGGCTATTTTTACGATATTACTGGGGTATTCGTGTGATTTACCATTGAAAATTTTCTTATGAATTGAAGGGATGGGAGATAATCAATTAGAAGAAATATTTCAATACTCGGTATTTAAATGTGCCATCTCACCGGGCTTGGCATCGACTTGAAAAGGGAACATGAAGACGCATTCACTTTGAAAAATCTGTGCACGACCATCTTTTGGTGCTTCGAAACATGTCATCTCATCGATGGTTAACTTGTAAACTTGTAATCCTGTAACGAGTTACCATGTAAAGTTGTAAGCAATTATGAAATATAGCTAACAAGTATGAAATACATCTAAAGTTTATGAAATACCTCTAAAGATCTACATGTATTTTTCTGTATTTTTTCTGTATTTTTCGGTATTTTTTGGGATTTTTTTGTATTTTCCGGTATTTTTATGTATTTTTCATGTATTTAGCAGTTATGAAATATAAGTAACAAGTATGAAATACAGCTAAAGTTTATGAAATACCTTTAATGACCTGCATGTATTTTTCGGTATTTTCCGGCATTATTCTGCATTTTTTGTATTTTTGTATTTTTCATGTATTTTCATGTATTTTCCATGTATTTTCCATGTATTTTTCACATTACTCATTTGTAACAATAATTAACTAAATAATAGATATAAAAGAACAACAATAAAAATTGACGAGCCACAAATTTGAATTCATAATATAAAAGCTATACAAAATACATCAATAGATATAAAAAAGAAGAAAATAAATAAAAAGATACAAAAATCTTATTCGTAGTTCTCATCATCCGGCTGTGGTGCATGGTAGTATGGAGGATATGAATACTGCATCTGTTTCGGGCCTAAAAAAGATATCATCATGTTATCATATGCTGAGGGCCAGCTCTGCTCGATGAAAGGCGTGTCATGACTACCTTGACTGCTGGACTGCTCAGTCACATTCGGACCGTACCTGTATTGACTATCATAATCAGCATATACATCAGAGTATATACGGTACGTAATAACTGTCATGACTGCCTGAGTATCCACCGGAATACGATTCATGAATGGCAGGAATATCATAACATCCACAATAATCAGAAGAACGTTGATACCCTTGATATTCAGAGTGTCTACCGTGGGCATCGTCCCCCGTTCTTCACTGTGGTGCTGCCTATCATGATTTCTATACCCATGCGAATGTTGTGTATCATAAGCATGGTCCCCACGTCTCTCAGTAGGGCGAACGGATGCCGACGTACCACAACATCCGTCTGTAGGACCTTGGTCATCGGGAGACGAAGCAGCATCACTATCGTGCCGAGCCTGAGTGGATGTATTCTTTCGCTTGTAGGTGATATTCGCTGGGGCGTGACTTGGCCGCGGCTGGTTGCTTCTTGTACGTTCTGCTTCCACAAGCGCTTCGTCCAACCAAGGATTGTCGCTGTCATCGAGCACCATGTCTTCTGTCTCCCTGGTCCATTCCTCCAATGGATCATCCTCATGGAAAATCTGATTCAAATCGATCAGCTGGTGATCGTCCTTCTCGCTCATTCTCGTATGTCTATGTCTCAGTCTCATATTATAATGCACATAGACAAGCCTTTTAAGGTGATCCATTGTTAGCCTGTTCCTGGTCTTAGTGTGAATGAGTGAGAAGGTGGTTCAGTTTCGTTCACAGTTGGACGTAGAGACCGTTTGGCTCAAAACGCGCACATCTAAGCATGTAAGAGTTGGAGCTTGCTCTATCCCAACACTTAACCACCATTGAGCTGCAAAAAGTTCCAGTGGTAAGAAAATATGGATCGTTTAATGGGGAACATATAGAAATTTAAGATCCATATATATACCTGGAGTGACCCTTGTTATCGCCATTTTCGCCTTAGCGGAGCCAAAATAACCAACTCTCATCTTATAGGCCTCCAACTACAATTATCAATTATAATTTTAGAATGTGAACTAATACATTGAATCATATATCAAAATAAAAATATCAGAAACAATGTCAACTTGCTTCGAGATGTCTGGTTCCAGCCTTTCGATCACGAGTTTGAGTCCAACCAGCACCTCGTTGTTGTTTATTGCATTGGAGGAGTACTGAAAACGAGAATTCAGAAAATAGCCTGCAGCATGAATATCTTGATGTAGCTGCTTATCCCATCTTTTGTCGATCATGTCCCACCATTTTCTGTATCCCCTACCAATAGTCTTTCGAATTTCCTCCTTTACACGGTCCATGGTCTCGTAGAGATGCACCATCTCGGCCTTATCATCGCTGTCGACCATTCGAAGAACCTTCACCAGGGGCTTAAATACGGCGATGACATTATAGATAGCATGCCAGAATTCATCGCCGTGAATCAGATCGTACTAGTTGTTTCCAACGGTCCTATCTTTTGGTTTAAGCCTTGGAAAGTTATTGGACCAGTCTCTGTATGTGATTATTCTCCGCAGGTCATCTCGATGCGCGTACAGAGAGTCCAAAGCAATGAAGTGGGTCGCAAATCTTGTTATCGCGGGCCTGATCAACGCTTTTCCACTAGTCTCCCTTCTCATCAAGCTGAGTACCCATCCTTTGTTATATATGAATCCTGTTACCATCTGACTTTGTGCGACGATATTTTTGACTACTTCTTTTGCCATGTCAGAAAATATCAAGTCGATACAATGTGCCGCACATGGGGTCTAGTGCAGATGCTGTCTCTTTCGCATCAGCTGTCCACCTGACTTGTAGTTTGTCCCGTTGTTGGTAACTACTTGGACTACTCTATGCTCCCCAATTAGTTCTACATATTTGTCCATAAGATCAAATATGTACGGACCGTTCTGGAATTGGTCGGTTGCATCCACAGAGTCCAGGAACACCATCCCGTGGGTCGAATACACAAGAAAGTTAATAATCTTCCTTCTGTTTTGTGTTGTTCAGCCATCACACATCAGTGTGCAACCGTACTCATCCCACTGAACACGAAAAGTTCCTACATAATTTTCGATCTCTTCATACTCCATGTCCAAGTATGTGTGTGCCAGCTCTCAAGCAGTGGGTGGAGCAATGTCACGCCCTGATTTCGTAATAGCATCCACCATGGGCCTGTAATATGGGCTATTGGTCCCATTGTATGGGATGTGGTTGAAGTAGAAAAATTTGGCCATAGCTCGGCCGACATAGGCCTTGGCATTTTTCATGAAGGTATTCTTTATGGTTGACTGGGATTTACCCTTCTTCGTCAGAGAATAAGGGTCGGCACCGGGTCTGAAAGCAC